>OU015748.1:23461295-23485768 GCA_907169655.1 Acomys percivali | reverse complement strand
ACACACACACACGAGAGACTAGGAATCTCAAGGCAGCAGTAAGAAATCACTCAGGAACCCCAGAGAAACAACAGAATGCGGGTTGAATATAAAGTCATGAAAGATTATCAAAAAAGTAATAAAACATCTGTGGCCACAGGAAACCTGACTGGAAACAAATGCACACATTCCGAGGGCTGTTCTCCTCTGCACCACCGAACCCTGGGCATTATTTGTGGCACAGCTTAAATCCACCAGCTCGGATCCAGGACAGATTGACAAAGGATGCAACTTCAAGAAAGAGTTAAACTCCCTCTCAAAATGATAAAAATATAAATGTTCTGTTCCAGGAGCCAGACAGGAAAATAAATACACAATACGAGGAACAAACATAAGGATGGTATTTCTAAAATAAATAAATAAATACGAAGACAGAAATAGTAAGAATTTACAAGACTAAATAAGTACCAACAAAATTAAAATTAGAGTAAAAGTTAAGGCTTGCAGATCGAGTGCTGTGTAGATGTCCCTACTGTAGGGAAATCAGCAAGTCCCCAGTCTCTTATGAGACTGGAGTTCTTTCCACTCCTGTCGGAAAGCTTTTTCTTCCTTCACTGCCACTTCTTTCTTTCTGTCCTTGACCGCATTTCTCTTTGCTCTGACTACATTTGGAATGCTACTTATTTCAACTTTAAAACAGTTTGTATGCAAGATGTTGTTTTGTGTAAAGAAGGGAAAAGATTGACAAATCTAAACCAAACAGGGGAGAATTATAAATATTTTGCTTCACTATTGCAGCTTCCTCCATATGCCTGGAATAAAACATCTCCAATCGAGCTCGCTTCTCCACAAAGCTTTCCAACCAACCAAACACGCCTTTATTTGTATGCAACGGGTGTAAATGTAGTTAGCTTTTTAAAAGAAACAATTGAAATATGCTGTTCATGTTTTCTTTCTTCTTCTTCTTTTTTTTTTTTTTTTTTTTCCTCCAAATGAAATCTGAAACCCCACCAGCTATTGACAGACTGATGGCTGGGTTGCTTGCCAAAAGCTGGTTAGGAAGTCAGTTTGAAGGCCACTAATTTCATTCTGTTTTATTTCAACAGGACCTTGAAACAAAGAACACAGACTTTAAATAGATGGTGAGGAAGGATGGATTATTAACTACTATTTTACTATCCATGCTGTACGCTTAAAGAGAGAGAGAGAGAGAGGGAGAGAGAGAGAGAGAGAGAGAGAGAGAGAGAGAGAGAGAGAGAGAGAGAGACTTTATTGTACCAGAAATTATTTTATAAAAGAAAAATGGCGACACAAGGGGGGAAACTGCATCAGTGACTAATTTTCATTGTTACCACATCTCTTGCATTTGCCTTTCTACTTGCCCCAAAATTACAATTTGAAGTGAATCAGTGGCTGGTTTTTGGTTTAAGAGGATGTGGGAGGTGAAGAAGTCTTTGGGATAGTTCTGTACTTTGTTTTTCTTACTTCAGTGGTCTTTTCTCCGACACTGTCTTTTTGGGTTGCGGCGTTAACCCAATCACGCTGAGGCAGTCCACCCCTACCTACAGCAACCACTTGTAACATGCTCTTTGATAAAACCATCAGGATTGGTAAGGGGGAAAAGAAGCAGCTGATACGTTTTTTGTGATTGGGTTTATTAGAGTAAACGGATGACTGAACTCAGAGTTGGTCAGAGGTATGTGCTAGGCTTAAAACCTAAATACCTGCTGAGAGACCACCCCCAGGACAGGTGCTGGGCCTTGCACCTAGTCAGACTCTGGGTAGCACAGCACTGAGAGTAGAGAAATGGAAGGACCCAGAGGGGTCAGGAGCTCCATGAGGAGACCGTCAAGGCCAGCGGATCCGGACCCAAGAGGCCCCCCACAAACTGATCCACCAACTAAGGACAATGCTTGCAGAAAACCTAGAACCCCTGTTCAGATGCAGCCGATGGACAGTTCATTTTCCATATGGAGGTGGGGAGAAGGCAGCGTAGACTGCCTCTGACGTGAGCTCTGGGGCCCGCAATTTGATGGCTTTCCCTTGGCGGGACTGCCTTGCTGGCACATGGAGGAAGGGGATGCAGGCTAACCTAGTGAGACCTGATAGGCTGTGGTCAGATAGTGGGAGAGGAGGGTCCTCCCTGTTGGAGGACTAAGAAAGGGGAATAGGCAGAAGAGGGAGAGAGGATCGGCACAGGAGAATATGAGCAAGGGGTGACAATCAGTATGTAATAATGAATAAATTATAAATAAATAAAAATTAAAATGCAAAAAATAAATAAATCTAAATGCAACTTGTCTTAAATCTGAAAAACTTGCCTTTCTGAACTAATAACTGATTTCAAAATATGCATTACGTTACAGAGTGGGGCTAAATATAGTAAACAACGTAGAAGGAAACTGATTGAAATAATTGATTTGCCAAAAAAAAAAAAAAAAAAATCAAAAGAAATTCTAAAGCGTCTCTTAAATAGGTAAAAATTGAAAAAGTAAATCAAAAAATGAGGCACAAATATTAGCTGCAGCTCCCAAACTCCCATTGGTCTCAAGGTGCCATACGTTCCTTGAGTCCTTGAGTCACCACCAGCATGAGCAGTGCCAGGAGTCACCTGTAGAATAAGATCAGATTGGCTAAGTCGAGATTTAAATCTATGGAAAACAGACTGCATATACTTCCTCTTTGCCTGCAGAAAGTCTTCATTAAAGGGCTCTTTCGAAAAGCACCAATCAGTAGAAGTGTTGCCTGGTTCTACAGACTTCCAAAATGCATATACCCTCATCTCCAGTGCAGTGTTATTTGGAGGCAGGGTTTGGGGAGTTAATTGGGTCAATGACACTAGGGTCTGTATGCTGGGATTTTTTTGCCCTAGTCTCCCTCCCCCTCTCCCTCCCCCTCTCCCTCCCCTTCCCCCTCCCCTCTCTTTCTCCCTCTCCCCCTCCCTCAATCCCTCCCTCCTTCCTCTCAACTCTACTCCCACTAGAAGACAACTGTACCATGGTTGTACTCTGATTTCCTTTCCAGCTTCAAGAAACATGGGAAATAAAGGTAAGTTGCTTAAGCCACTGCAGCCCTAATATGTTTGGTACAGTAGCCCAAAGTAAGTTATCTGACTAGACTTATTAGTGTTGGCTAAGTTTTCATTTAACTATAGTATCTTCCCCTACCAACACTTTTCTTCTTTTTTAATTATAATTTATTCCTATTGTTACGCCCTCGCTCTTATCTTCCCATTTCCACCCTCCCTCCCTCCCTCTTCTGCCCTATCATCCTCCCCTAGACCTCTAGTGGGAGGCGGGGCTCCTCTCTCACTGTCTGGCCACAGCTAATCCGGTCTCATCCAGACAGCTTGCATCCCCTTCCTCTGTGTGCCCTCATGGTCTTCCCACCAATGGGAGGTGAACAGAGCAGGGGCACCAGAGTTCATGTCAAAACCAGTCCCCGCTCTCCCTACAAACGTGGAGAACGAGCTGTCCATTGGCTAGATCTGAGCAGGGGGTCTGGGTTCTCTGCATGCATTGTCCTCGGTTGGTGCAACAGTTTGTTCAGGTCCCCCTGGGTCCAGATCCACTGGCTTTAATGGTCTCCTTGTGGGGCTCCTGAACCCTCAGGGTCTTTCCATAGCCCCATTCTTCCATATCATTCTCAATGTTCCACCCAGAGTCAAGCAGTGTGTCCTAGCATCTGTCCCAATCCTCTACTGGGTGGAGTCTCTCAGAAAACATCTATGTTGGGCTAATATCTGCTTACAAGTGAATATAAACCATGCATGTCTTTCTGGGTCTGGGTTACCTCACTCAGGATGATCGTTTCTACTTCCATCCTTCTGCCTACCAACATTTTTCAAACAAGTAGTTGGAACCTCTCTCTTCACAGTATCTGGCTCTAGGAGCATCTAGTGTTTGAGTGGTCTGTAGGCTAAAACTTTATAGTCTTCCTTTCTCCTTACTAGGCTCGAAGTTGCAACCTTACAAGGTAGGTGAACAAGGTAGAACAACAGTGAACCCCACCCTCTTCTCTAAACTCAGTACCTAAGGGAATGCTTGGAACTGTGGGTAATAGTAAATTTACATGTACTCTGTTTATCTTCTAAATAACCAGCCAGCAGATAAACATGCAGTGTGAAGAAAGGGACGACTCGTGGCTTGGATGGGAATGGGACCGTGGGAGATTTCACCGTGCCGTTCAGAATGATGGGCAATTTAGAACTCGTGAATTATTTATTTCTCAGATTTTCTATTTGATAATTTTGAACACCAGGTAGCTGCAAGGAGGAAAAACAAAACCAGGGATCAGTAAAGACTGTTGTGCTGTCTCCTCTGATGCAACTCCCCCCATCCCACTGTGCAATTGCTATACTTGAAGCGTTCCTAGCATAACCTTTCCCATGTTCAAAGGGTTGATACATCTCTATGGTTCTTGCTTTTTATTTTTTCTAATCCCAGTGAAGTCTTACACTTTACTGACTCCCCCTCTGTTCTCTCATTTTACAAAGCTAGATTCCATCCTAGCTTAGCCCAACAAGATCTGCTTATGCAAATCCCACCATCTACTCTTCTAACTCTCCCCAGAGAGCCACTAAACTCTGTTTCTATTCAGAAGGACCCAAGAGTAAGTATCCCATGAGTGGCTTTTCTGGTCTGAAATGCTAGAGGACAGACAGGCACAAGAGATATACTTCATAGATCTGAGATAAGGCCTCTTCTCATTCCCTTCCAGAGTGCATGTTTTTACATAGGAACTTTAGTCAATTATGGTCCAAAATATTCTTGCTTACAAAAAATACACATGTCGTGGGGGACAGAATTTATCAAAAATTTTAAAGGAATGCAATGTCAGACGATCCCTACCCTCTCGGGAAATGTCCACAGGAGAAGTCACCATGCCAGGGACTAAATCTGTAATCAGTGCTGCTAATCTCTTAAACTCTTTGTTCATTGAGCATTAACATCACAAAAGAATATTACATTGAAACTGCAGCTTCATGGTTTTAACATATGAGACATTAGCTTACATATCTCGCTTTTCAGAAATTCTGATTAAATGTTTTAATTTAAAAGGAAAATAATATTTAATGTAATATCTAGCCTAAAGTGTCCCTGAAGCTTCAATTGCAAACAATCATAATAAAGAATGTTCTTGTTTAATCTACAAAATAAGTACATTTGATTTTAATTACTTGGATAATGACCAAGCAAGTGCATCAGGCACATCCCTTCCAAGAGATAATGAAAGGCACAGAGGGGCAAACAATATTCCTGCGAACAGACCATCACATTCTGACTCTGAGGATGACTCCACTAATGAAAATCTGTCTCTGCAAATGGCTCATCTTCTGAAGACTGTGCTGAAGATGTTGGAAATCAGAATGATGCATGTGAAAATGAAATTAATCAATATGAAGATGGGGAACAGCAGTCTATCACAGAAGGGCTGTTTGATAATAATGAGATTGAGGAAACAGTCAGTGGTAGAGAAACAAATGAAAGCTCAGGAAACATGGATGATAATAATGAGTGAGTAACTAAGTCTTGAATTTCAAGAGGAAGATTTAGTCAACAAAGACAAATTATCATGCATATAAATGACAAAGACACAAAGCTACAGTTTCTTTTAAGTACCCACCCACCAAGTTTCTGATGATACAAAACACTAACTTCTTTTTTTTTTTCCTTTTTTTTATTAATTTATTCTTGTTACATCTCTATGGTTATCCCATCCCTTGTATCCTCCCTTTCTCCCCTCCCTCCCATTTTCCCCTTATTCCCCTCCCCTATGAATGTTTCTGAGAGGGATTACCTCCCCCTGTATATGCTCATAGGGTATCAAGTCTCTTCTTGGTGACCTGCTGTCCTTCCTCTGAGTGCCACTAGGTCTCCCCCTCCAGGGGACATGGTCAAATGTGAGGCACCAGAGCAAAACACTAACTTCTTAAACAGAAAGAAGGGCATTAGCAGCCACAGATTTCAAAACAGCAGCGAAGCTGTAAGAGTGTCCAGTTTTGCCGAAGCAACAGACCACTGGAAGGTGACAGTAGGAAACAGAACTAGAAAGTTCACTGTGTTTTCAAAAGACATGAGCAAATGTCAGTGCAAATTCCCCTCTTTAACTACACTTGCTTCCTTTTGACCACATTTTTTCCAAGCCCACAGTCCTGCCTAGATCCACTAGTCTGCCTTAAGAATATGATAATTCTCTGTGTTGTAGGTAGCTGTAAGTCAAGTCTTTAGAGTGTTGTGTTGTTTTGATTTGGTTTTGTATCAATTCTGTGGTGCTTATCAACTTCAGTTCTCTTGTGAGTACTACTAATGGAAGCATAGCATCCATGGACTCAGCTGCAATTCCATCATAAATGCTATTATTTATAGACCATTGGTGAATTCTTACAGCCACATAAAAATATCCAGAGACGTTGCGTCTCTTTGGGCTTCTGAAGGCAGATGCCTTTGGCTGTTTTGAATGGTGTCCAGAAGATTCCTTGCTGCTATGCAAATACTCTGCTCTCTATGTTATAAATACTCCCCTTTCTCACTACAGAACTTCCCACTCTAAGGGCAAGGCAAGGCTGTTGAGCAGAGTAAGTTATCACTTAACTCAGAAATGCCCTCTAAAGATTAGGAACCCTGGTCAATAGCTCCTGTTTGCTCAGCTTCTCTGCTAATGAACAGACTTGAGGGTTTTTTTTACTTTTTTTTTTTTCTTTGCTTTTGGTTTTCTACAGATTCAACACATCACATTTGAATGCTGTTTCTTCTTTTCCTGAAACTTGCCAATGTTTCCTCAGGCTAGACCACACTCACCTCAAATTCTACCCTGTAGTAAGCCCCAAGCTTTTAAGAAAGTTGAAGAGAAATACATCAACTATCTACAAAAGGATAGTGACAACCATTATCACATGCAAATATTACTTTAATTCGATTATTTTAATTCAATTGTTAAGAGTACATCAAAGGGGTCTTTTAAAATGAGAACTGAAACATTATAATTAGATTTCGCATTCAAATCATGTGTTAGGTTTCCTAGTTTTGTTTTGTTTTTTCCCCTATGAAACTGTAAGAGCAGGTAGCGGTAATGGTGTGTCAGAAATAAAGGGTATCAATGGCTCAGTCGGTAAGCGTGCTTGCTGGTTAAGCCTGTGGACCTGGGTTCCAGCCTGGAATCCATGAGAAGAAAATGAATGTGGTAGCACAGGTCCATATCTCAGCGCTCCTACTGCAAGGTAGGAGACCAAGCTTCTGGAGAGGCTCAGCAGCAGCTAAGAGCACACACTATTCTTGCAGAGGAACAGAGTTTGGTTCCCAAGATGCATGGTGAGCACATCACAAACATCTGGACCTTTAGACGCAAGTGGATCCAATGTTTCTGGTGTCTGACAACATCTGCACTCACTCCACAGTCCTACACAGGCACACAGACACATAATTCTTAAAAGTTTTAGAAAATGGGGCAGGAGGGAAGAATCAGGAGAATTGACCTTAAATTCATGGACCAACTAGCCAAAAGTACATAGCACAGCATCAACAAGAGAGACCCTGACTCAAACACAAAGTAGAAAAGAGAGAACTCACTCAAAAACTGTTGTCATCTGACCTCCACATATGCATCATAGCACATGTGCACCTGCACATACATACATACACACGTACATACATGCAAACATACATACATACATACATGCACATTCAAGAGAATTCCAAAAACTTCACAATAAACTAGTATATAATAATATAATATCTGGAGACTATTTTTAAAAATAATCTATGTGGTAAGTGTTAAAATATGTAAAGATAAATCAGAGTCAGGTATTTTTAAAATCTTGCATGCTGTTCTAAAGAGTTTCAAATTGATACATCTATTTGTTGTTGCAACATTTGAGAAAGGATATTTTCCTTTTTCATTTTGGTTTGACTTGATACTGTTTGGTGCTTTCCTCAATTGCTCAATATTCCATAATATAACAGTTAAAAGAAAAATAAAATTGAAAGGACTTATCAAATGTCTACCATTTGCCAAGCATTAAGTGAGCAAATGTGAACAAAATAAAATCTCTACCTTCTAGAAATAAACAGTGTAAAGAAAATGTGGCAGGTAGGGCTCTGGGAAACGAAATGAAAATGAAAATGATGTCGCCATGAGTCCACAGGGAAGAACTGCCTGCTGGCATTGTGTTGGGCAGCCTGTGTTTCCTCCGATGTGATACCTCCCTAGCCGTAAACCTCCTTCTAACCACACTTTTCACTCCTCTCATTGCAAGCCATTTGCTTCAGAAAGAAAAGGACCAAGACTGTCCCTCAAGCAATCCCAGCCTTTTTTAGCAATTTATACTATTGCCTTTGCCTGGAATTTCTCTCAACTTCCACTATCTAACGCCCAAACTCACTAGACCATTTCCTTCATGATGTATGCCCTGCTTCTTCACAGACACACACACACACATACACAGACACACATACACACACACACACACACACACACACGCCACTTAAAACCATACAAAGTAATCATTTTCACGGTTGCATGTAAAACGATCTATGCTGTATTGCTGGTCTCACTATATGCCTAGCAGTGTGGAGTGCTTTATGTCTATTTTTGAATTCCTTGAGCACTTTTGGGGAATTTAAAATCTAGATGTTATTATGGCTCAACATGTTTTCACCTGTGTCACTTTCAAAGGTAGAAATAAAATGTCACTGGCTGAGCTTGAGGTCTGATCTGCGGCAGGCTTTCGATAATTCTTTTCAATTACTGAATGCATGCCTTGTCATTTCTTTTCGTCTTCATCACACATTATATGGAAAATTGTTCTGCAGGAGGAAAAAAATCTGTTTCGAAATTCCTATAATCTTTTGTCTTTACTATTATCCTAAATTGTCTGGCATGCAAACTTCTTCTTTACCAGGCTGCGAGATCAATTTAAAACCTCATTTTGTTCCCCCATCCTCCAAACAGGCACAGGACGCCAGGAAAAAAGATGCCTTCCTTGTGAAGACATTTTGGGATTTTTTTTTAAAACCTGTTCTACATACCTATTGAAAATGAGTATTTAAGTGTCATAATGCAAGACTCATGAGAACCACTAACCAATCCGCAGACATGAGTGAAATTGTGAGGGAGCCCAGAGAAACAGTCAAACAGCTTTAGGCTTCACGGGACACTAATTAATCATTTTGGCTAGAAAGCCCCTCTCCCCATGGAGCATAATGGCTTCCAAGGAAGGTTTGGATGAAACAAGTCACCAGATGGATTCAGTACCTACATTAAGACTCTGCCACCCACACCCTTATGGATTCATTTATCTCTCCATAAAATATTTGATAGTGTGTTGAGATAGTAGAGACTGTACTAACAATGGACTAAAGAATACAGCGTGTGACAATTCACCTCCAATTTTTCATAACTCACTATGAATTAAAATGGAGGCTCATAATTAAAATTATGTCACCAAGTAAGTATCGAGCAATGTGGAGCAAATCAAACTTAATGTTTTTAATGTTATTCTTTTTGACTAATGCAGACAGGCACCAGGACAGGCATGCCTCATTAATCCTGCAAAAAACCCAGGACCCATCTTGCATTGCTTTGCTCACGCTTTTGAGAAAGAAAATATCTGCTGAACCCCCAAGCCACACAGAAACCAGTGTTTAAGCTTCCCATGTTCTGTAGTCATTTTTTTTTTATTAAATCGTAGATTCCAGAATAAGCTTGGGCATCTTTGGAGCACCCACAAACAGGCAAGCATTATCCCATTGCAAGGATGAGGAAAACAGAAACCAGACAAGTGAGACGGCAAGAGCAGTATATAAATCTATCTCATCTATATCCAAAAGCCCAGGCTCCCTCCAGGGAGCCTACTTCACCTTACAACAAAACACATTAGCAGCATGCTCCTTACAAATCAGACACATACCTATGTAAGAAATATTCTGAGCATAGAAAGGAGGATTTTTAAATAAAAAGATTTTCAAAATTTGGTAATAAAAAGGACTTTTTTTTAACAATCATTTGGTAAGAACAGACAATGACTTTAAAACACATTCAGGCATGAAATATTAGTTTTGTTTTCAACTTTAAAATTAATAATGACCATATTTACTTGCAAAGCTTTATAGCAAAGGTTAAAATAAATGTTGATAAATTAAGACTATTAACACAGACTAGTAATAGCAATTTACTGGCATTGCCACCTTACACTTTAATGAAATGAAAATTTGAATTGATTGTGTAAGGAAAGGATCTCTTGTTTATTCTAATCTTAATATTATGGTTGATAATTTCTCCAGTAGTCCTGATGAAAACATACCTGGTCTAACGACGCCACAGGAAACTAATGATTGTAATGAATCTACTGTCGTTGAAGTGCAAAGGCACAGGCTCATAAATCTTTTTAAAATTACTAAAAGCAAACAAGTGATCAGGATTAACAAATTATTAGTTTATCATTGTTTATATGTGCTCTGCTTTATACTTATTATGTTTCCTTGAAGAAACGATCAAAATACCTTTTAAATATTTACATCCAATTTAATCCTCACTCTCTCTACTCCATGGTAGCCCTGGCAGCCTGAATTGCAATGCCCTTTGTTTAACTGTCATCTTCAAATGTCTATTTAAGCTTTTGTTTCCTACTCACCAAACATATAATAGCCAACTGATAAAAGATATTAGTAGTGTCCTTTTAATACCATGCTTTGCTAACTTTTAGTGCTTTACAACTTTGTAACTGGTTAATCAAGTGGAAAATATGCATTCAAATGGAAAATTTTTTAAATGTCTGTTTCAAAATATGTCTAAAAATCAAAATTACATGGATTCCTTATTTTACTACTTAGTTTTTACTCTCTAAGTAAAGTGACACATTCAATAAATTACTCAAGAAGCCCTACCATCCTGTCACCTATGAAGAAAGTGAAACTAAGCAAAATAAAGGGAACACACTTTACTCCAAGATAATTGCAGTCATTTAGATAACTGCCTCTATTGTAAACCTTCCTTTTTCATTAATTTATAGTAGAAACACAGCCAAGTTTCATGAGCAGAAACTAAATCCAAGCATGATGGTTTGGGACAACTAAGAGAAAAAGTCATCAGGCTACTTCCAAATGGCAATCCGAACATTTTTATGATTTGGTTATATTTTATATAATTACTGTATTTTATGGAACTGAATGTGTCTGAGACCTTAACAGCCATCAGGTTTCCTTTCATTATAGGATAAAAAGTATGGAGATGCACAGTCTTCTCTTGTCAGCTCCACTTTGATTACGGTAACTGAAGAAATGTGTTAAATAGTGTTACACAGTCTCTGACAGTGGGGACATATATGCCTCCCAGTGTAATATCACCTTCTAAAATATGACTTCTACTGCTGAATGCTCTTAGACTTGAAACTCAACCACACCAGTCTAAATATGTGGTCAATCATGCCAGTGGTTAGATGCATAGTGTTGCCTGAGTCACTAAACATCCTTGTGCCTCAGCTTCTGTTTCATCCTATAGGGACAGTAAGAGGAGCTTCACAGGTGACTATGCAGGCAAGGGACATAGGTAAGAACTTAGGTGACATGTTGAGTTACCATTCTTGTTCCTAAAGGTACATGCATACATACCTACACCGAGGATTCCAAACTAGAATAAGAACCTGTGTGTCCATTTCCCTAATCTTGGTGAACCATGCAACTGAGCCCATTAAAATTCTGCTTAATTGGATACCTCACAAGAGTCTAAATTAGTGTCTTTTACAGAATGACACATAGATGTAGTGTTAGTTAAGATTTTGATCCAAAAACCTCGATATTCTTATTCTAACCCACAGTTGGAGCCTGACCTGATTGTCCTTTTTGTTTTCAAATTTGCTATTTGGCTGTTTTTCCAAGATCAACACAATCTTCACTTCCAGGATATAAGAGTCTTTACACCGTGTCTCACTGGTTCTCAATCTCAGAGCTATCGATGCCTGAGATGCTATTTAGATATACAAGTGAGCTGAAATTCCATATTCCCAGCTCATCATATTATTATTAAGCTGAGTAAATATTGTATCTTTCTATATATTGGCTATTTTTTCAGATGTCTATTAAATATGCTAAACTCATTGTAATCTCTCTGTGTACAAAGAGTTGGTCATCAAATTCCTTGAATTGAAACATAATATCTCCTAACTCCTTTTCACCTTTCCATTTTTTCACTGAGACTGTTCTGGACCATGGCTTCATATCCATGGCTTAAACTATTCCAACCCAACTTCTAACTGGAGCTTCAGAATCGCCTGTGGCTCAGTTCTAGAAGACTCCATATTGTCGCTTGGCTCGAGTTCCAGATTTCACTGTCACTCCTCTCAAAAGTGGGCTGTGGTAAAGATCATTAAAAAGAAATCCCTGGGAAAATGTAAGGAGTTGATTGGAGAAGTACTTTATGAAATATTCATGTTTTAATGTGGTGGTGGAGTACGCCTCACTCTCAGCACTCAGGAGGCTGAGGGAAGTGGATTCCTGAGTTCACAGCCAGAGTTTTGGGATAGCCAGGGCTACACAGAGATCCCTATTTCAAAAAACCACGGGGGGGGGGGGGGGGGTAAATAAATATTCATGTTTTATGAAATGTGAACTACGTTTAGAAAAAAATTGACTTTAACCAGGTCTGATTTATTTATTCAACAAAAATACACCGATGTTTATTAGGTTTGTGCAAAATGCTAAACACTATTGACAAAAATATCAATGACACATAGTCCTGATCATAAAGGAGGGAAAGATATGAGTACAGTAGAAGCTCTTCATAGTGTCTGCCCAGCTCAGGTTTTCTCTCCTGAGAGCCATGCCCATTCATGAGGTGGCCTGGAATGACAGGTGGAATCTGGTGATTCAACTCCCCTAGACTAAATACATGAACAGGGACAGACACCTGAAACAAGATTGACCGACCAGACATACCTTTTCTGGAGAATGTAAAACTAGCATTCAAAGACAGCTTCTGTGGTGGCTAGGAACACATCCTTTCTGAGTTGTCCCAATAGAAATAAGAGAACCAAAAATCTTACTTGCTGAATAAGCACAATGAATCTGCACACACACGTATGTGTACACACACACACACACACACACACACACACACACACACCCCACATACACACAAATCCAGGGTTTCTGATCTCTTGTCATTACTTAGTTCAAGTCCATCCATGTACATGAGTATGTTTCTAATCCTCCTTTCTCTTCATTCAGTAGATTTATGACAGATAATTTTCTTAACAATGCCTACCATGGTTTCTGACACTTCCAACCAAGAGGATATTTAAAACTACAATATATTCATATAATTAATGTCAGTAGAATGCCAAGATTGCTGCACTAAAGGCTTGTAGGAACAAGCTTTGGGAGGTAGAGGTGGCTGCGTAGACTGCAGTCAACAGTGCACCACACTTGAGAAGTTGTTGGTCTCTGTATCCTGCAGGTGGCATAACTTGGTGCCCAATGACCTAGTCTCCATGTCTTAGTCACTTTTCTGTTGCTGTGATAAACACCATGATCAAGGCAACTTATGTAAGAAGGAGTTTAACTGGACTTGTGTTCCAGAGGGTTGAGGTTTATGATGTTGGAGTGTCAAAGGCTGGCAGGAGGCACTGGGGCTGTTCCTATGAGCTCACATCTCCATCCAAGGAAAGGAGACAGAGAATATTCTGGGAGTCACATAACTATTTTGAAACCTGAAAGCCTGACCCTGGTTACACACCTCTACTAACAAATTCACACCTCCTAATCCTACCCAAACAGTTCCACCAACTGGGGACCAAGTATTCAAACACATAAGTCTGATGGGGACCATTCTTATTCAAACCATCACACCTGAGCTCCCACATCCATTTAGGAACCAACTTTATGCAAAAGAGATTAATTGCAAGTTCCTGATGTAATGTGCCATATCACAATAGTTTTAACACCAAATGGACTCCTAAGTTTTGTGGGGTTTTTTGTTTGTTTGTTTGTTTGTTTAGTTTTTGTTTGTTTGTTTGTTTTTAGTTTTTGTTTGTTTTGTTTTGGGGGGGTTTGTTTGGTTGGTTTTTGTTTTTGTTTGTTGTTGTTGTTGTTGTTGTTGACTCCTAAGTTTTTTAAGCAACGCCATTTAGGTCACCAGTTCAGTGCTTCATCTGCTCGTCCAAGATCATATAGTCTTTAACGTCTTTTGAGCAAAAATATTCTGATTCTAAATACCGTGATTTTCCTATCATTCTGGAGGTGGTAGGAAGCTCCTATGGGGAAGTCAAGTGGCTCTAGGGATAATGATTGCCTGCATGCTCAAATCTAAACTCTAGCATTACATTCACATCTCTCCACAGGCTTGTTTCAATCATACTTACCACATCACACTGTGAGACCATCAAAGCCCACCACTCACAGGCATGTTTCCCATAGTGCAGTTCTCTGATGAGACAGTCTTCAGCCTTCTTGCCTCCATTAAGCAATCTCCATCTTCCCATGGGAAGGTTTCACTCTTGCTCTGCTCTTCCTTTCACATATGTCATCCTTCTGAAGTGGGTAGCATTAGTTCTTACCCAGCATCTCCATAAAAATCCCATCCACCCAGAAAACAAGTAAGAAAGAGGCAGGTTTATTAGAAAGAAAGTACAGGCAATCAAGTGTAACTGAAGAGAGAGCCAGCAGCAACATAAGGTGGTACCCAGATCCATTGTGGAAGGAATGTGTTTCCATCAGTCTAGCCTTGTTTGGTTGTCTGTTAATGTGAAAATGTTTAAGTAACCTAAGTATAAATTAATATGGCATATATTTCCCCATGCAGCAAGACAGAGTAAGCCACAAAAGAAGGAAAGAAAAGAGAGGACATATCAGAGAAGGGGACACTCAGACAGACACTTGGCAGGACTTGAGATTCTTGCATTTAATAGACTAGAAATGCAGCCACAGACACCACTATCACTGATATCACCAGGATTCCATTTCATTCTCTCAACGAATTTGCTGCAGCTAAAGGTGGAAATGTTATTTCAATTGATTTTTAATCTGTGACAAAGTACATTTCCTTTTACCATCTACCGATGGCACTGAGGAGGTGCTGCCTTATCGTATTATTAAATGAGGAAGTCCGATGTAGCCATTTTGTAAAGTGATTTGCTACTGCAGTACAAGTCAATTCAAGTTTTGGTCAGTTAGTGCAAGACGCTAAATACCTGTCATTGAGTTCCACAGTCACAGCCACAGTGTGAAAAGGGCTCAAGGCTTCTAAGTTCAAAGACAAAAGCCAGACCAGCACTAAGGTTAGGCGTGACTAACTGAAAGTCCAACACTACATTGTTGAATCTGCACTTGGCTTCTCTATCTGCAAGATTAACATAAGGCCGCCCACTCCTTAGAAAGCAGAAAACAAATACCTAGTTCAGTGGTTTAAAAATGAGAAATTGTCTTATTTTATAATAAGCAAAATCAATATGATAAAATGTCATGCTGAGAACTACCTAATAAACAAATATGTGCGGTTATATTTGGTTTCCTGAAAAGTGGCGTCTCAAAATAACTACAGAAGCAAGCATACTTCAGAGACACGTGAGAGGTTTGTTCTCGTTTTACCGCTTATTTTGGAATCCGTGCTACAGTTTCTGGTTTTAACAGTTGCAATTAGCAACCTTTTCCTGATGACTGTAAAAATCTGGTCTCATTGCAGCAACAAAAACAATAACATCAGCAAGTCAGACATGTGTTTTCCTTGCCTGGTGTCATTTAATTCACACACTTAGTTTTGCAGATAAGAGGCTTCATGCAGGACCCCTGGGCTCAGATCTGTTCATCATAATGTTCTTCTTGTAGGTTTCTAGGACCCTCTGGATCCTTCTATTTCCCCATTCTACCATGTTTCTCTCACCTAGAGTCCCAATAGGATGTCCTCCCCTTTGTCTCACTTTCCTGGTAAGTGAAGACTTCCATGGGACATACCCCTTGGGCTTGTGTCCAGATATAAGTGAGTATATACCATTTGACTCTTTCTGCTTCAGCTCAAGCTATGGCGCCAGCCAAGGACAATACATGCAGTAAACTTCGAACCCCTACCCAGATCTAGCCAATGGACAGGACATTCTTCACAGTTGAGTGGAGAGTGGGGATTGACTTTCACACGAACTCTGGTGCCCTATATTTGACCACATCCCCTGGATGGGGAGGCCTGGTGGCACTCAGAGGAAGGATAGCAGGCTACCAAGAAGAGACTTGATACCCTATGAGCATATACAGGAGGAAGAGGTCCCCCTCAGTCACAGGCATAAGGGAGGGGAGTAAGGGGAAAATGGGAGGGAGGGAGGAATGGGAGGATACAAGGGATGGGTAACAATTGAGATGTAATATGAATAAATTTATAAAATATATTTTTTTTAAAAAAAAAAGAGGCTTCATGCAGCAACTGATAGGAGCAGATGCAGAGACTTGCAGGCAAATGGTAGGCAGAACTCAATGAACCCCACAGAAAAGGAGCAAGGACTGTAGGCCCCAGAGGAGTCAAGAACACAGCCCACAGAATCAAATAAGCAGGGCTCACACGGACTCACAGAGACTGAAGCAAAACCATGCAGCCTGCTTGGGTCTGTGCTAGGTCATCTGCAATATATGTTACAGTTATGGAGCTTGGTCTTCTTGTGGGACTCCTAATAGTGGGAGTGGAGGCGTTTCTGACTCTTTTGCCAGCTCTTGGGTTCTCTTTCTATTGAGTTGCCTGATCCAGGCTTATATGAAGGCTTATGCCTAGTCTTATTGTAATTTGTTATGCCATGTCCAGCTGATATTCCTGGGAGGCCTGCTCTTTTCTAAAAGGAAATGAAGGAGTGGATCTGAGAGGAAAGGGGAGGGGGAGGGGAGAGGGAAGGGAAGGGAACTGCCTTTGAGAGATATTGTATGAAAGAATAAACAGGAGGAGGAGGAGAGTCAGGATGTTTAGTTAGTTTTTAAAGTCTTCTAGTAAAGATGTAGAGGCATTTTCTCTCATTTGTGAAAGAAGCTGTATGTATATTTTTATCACTATATAATCAATAAAATGAAGTTCTCTTAAAAGAGAGAGAGAGAGAGAGAGAGAGAGAGAGAGAGAGAGAGAGAGGAAAAATGGGGAGCTGAACAATTTAACTATGTAATCTGATCACTGTCACACAGGCCACAGGACCACAGACAGGACTCAGGAGCACATCTGATGGCACGCTCCACTTTGACCTAGTATTTCTGACACTAGTGGACTTTGCTCTAGAGTTGTTAGTGAACACATACCTCAACTCAACTTCGCAGAGCAAAAAGTATAGAGGGGAGCACACAGCACCGGGTCAGCTGTCATTACACACCATGTTCCAGTGTGTGCAGGTCCTCAGTTGAGCAGACTCACAGGAAGAACACATCCCTAGCAACCAGGGACCTGTTCGGCTATTATTTGTAGGAAATCTCTTCCAGACCTTTGCATTATAAATGGGAACCAAGTGCTGGCTGTGGGCAAACATGACACAAAAAAAACCAAGATTACAGAAACAATTATCCAACAGAATTCCATGTGAAACACAATTTGAAGGGGGAAATATGCAATTACAAATCTTCCATACATGATTATACCTTTATCTTTAATTCTGTTGCTTGTTGTAATTGAGTAGCTATATTATAACAGTATTTAAATTATGGAACATTCTGTAAATAATTCCTTTTTTTTATTATGTCTCTCTAATCTTTTTGTTTCTGCCAGCACACTTGATGTCAGTTAACAACTATACTCCTTAAATAATTCTAAAATATTGAACTGTATGCTAAATAAGTAAAATATTTCAAGATAAGGCTCTGAGGAAATAGTACTTCATATTGTAACTCAATATGGCCCTAAGGTAATTATTCAGATATCAATATGCAAAACAGCTGTAAGTACTAGTACTCTATATTTCTTTTTATTTTGCTTCTTTGTAGCAAGCAGTAAATTTAAAGGTGGAGAAGGAAAAAATTAAAGTAAAATTTTGCAGTTGATTTTCTTAACAAGATTGTTTGCCTGGGGAAGAGAGAAATTTCACTTGGTCCTTTCCTAATTATTCATGTAAATTAAATTCCACAAGTGAAGAAAATTCATAAAAGTCATACTTACTCATCTGAGAGGGAAATATGGCATATGAATGGGGCCCATAACCTCAGAAGGTGAAATGTAGAAAATATCACAAGCAACTCCCACATTAAGTTAAGTGAACCAAAAAAAAGGGAGATTCTTGGTGTGAAAGAGACTTCAAGGACACCCTCCCTAATCGCCTCTTAATGGTCTCTAGGCTGTGACATGGGAAACAAATCAAGAATTCAGGGAACATGGAATTATTAATCTCTTATATTTGATACCAAGTATAAGCACCACTGGACATGTTTTAAATGTTAAAAAATAAAACCTTTTAAATGTAATGTTTAAAAAGAAACCACTGGCCACTTGAATTTAATTTCCTTAGACATCGGTAATGTCACATGCTGAAAAGGCATGATCTCATTCTATTTCTGAAGTCTACATTGTCTTTCCCTAAGCCTAAAATTTTTTAAGATGAAATTAACAACCAAGTACCAAAGGCTGAGATACTGGCAGATGTTCAGTGTTCAAAGTGAATTCAAATCACACAGAATACATGTACGAAGTGCTGCCTTGTGCAGATCACTGTACTAAATAACATAATGATAGATTTAATCAGATATAAACAATTCGATCAATTCTTTGGAAAAAAAACTTAATCCACTACCTGGGAAATATGTCTACCAATCAGGAGACCATCTCTACTTGCATCTCTTTGGGATAAAGCTTAATACTATTTAAAAAAAATAAACCAGACATAGTGACTAGTTGAATATAGAGTATGAATATGGATAAACAAAAGATGAATAAGACAGTGGCAAAAATTGGGAGCGAGCCTGGAAAGCTGCGCGACTTCTTTATAATGAGCTCAAAGAAAGACGCAGCTAGTCAAGGATGGGATGAGTATAGGTCACGAAAGGCATCTGACCTGAAGTTGAATGCACTAAAAGATTTTCAAACACATAATAACAGGCGAAGAGTGGTACTGGATGCTAAGCCAGAACCATTGACTCTGATAGAAGGAAGGCATCTGTGGGCTTTAAGAACAGACCGTTCCATTCGAGCAGATACAAGATGAAAAAATGTTTAGTGTCAGCTATCATCAAGGAAACAAAATTAAAATTTAAGAGTTACCATTTGGTATCCACTGGGATACTTATTAGGAATATATATTTGTATCAGTTTTGAAGGTCAGAATTGTGGGTATCAGTGAGGAAGTTGGAGCATTTGTGATTCTCCAGAAGAATGTAAAATGAAGCAACTGCCATGAAAGAAAGATGGAGGACGGGAAAATGGAAAGATGGAGGGACGGGAAAAATGGAAAGATGGAGGGACGGGGGAACGAGAGGACACAAGTGAGAAGATAGCAATCGGGATTTAATCTGAAAAAATTATTTAAATAAAATAAAATTATTTTTTAAAAAGAGAGGAAGAGAGTATTTTCTACAAGAGACAATTAAAGAATAAAGCTACATTATAGGAGAGGAGGTAGAAAAGAACAAAGCATGTAATTACTATGTGACCCATAATTTTACTACTTAACATACACATCCAAAGACATTGAAGAAAAGGTTTGAAGGATGCTTGTGTACCAAAGTTGAGAGTATTCACAGTAGCCAAGAGGCAGAATCAACACAAATGTCCGTGAACAGGTAAACAGATGAACAAAATGTGGTGCATATTTGCAGCTTTAAAAAATAATGTAATTCTGACCTATGCTACAATGTGGGTGAACTTTGAGCATGGCATCTAAACTGAAATAACCCTGAGAGATAAAAGGATAAATGCTGTATAATTCTGAGTGCCAGGTCACAGAACGCAGGGACTGAAGGTGGGAACGGGGGAGAGTGACTGTCTAGTCGCACAGAGTTCCTGTTTGACATGATGGGCTCTCTGTGTGGCATGGCTGCACAACACTGTGAATGTACTTCCTGTCAAAGGGCTGGAGAGAGAAAAAGAGAGAGAGAGAGAGAGAGAGAGAGAGAGAGAGAGAGAGAGAGAGAGAGAGAGAGAGAGAGAGATGGTAAAAAGTACTTCCGTCAAATGGGCTGGAGAGAGGGAGAGCGGGACGGTAAAGCTGAGAGAGAGCACGGAGCTCTGGGATCATAAGGAGGATAAGCATGAAAAACGAGTTCACACATGACCCCCGCTTGAGAAACTGGAATATCCGCCCAGCTGGCAAAAGAACAACCATTGTGCGCAATTCAAGCAAATTATAAATAAGCGTTGCAAACAGGAAGTGAGCATGTCAGCAGAGCTTGCCCTCTGGATGGAGTACTAACGTGTGATCTACGCATGTAAGACCTCAATCTAGGGGCTAGAAAGAGCGCTCATCAGTGAAGACCACCAATGCTCTGGCAAAGAACTCAAGTTCAGCTCCCTGAACCTTCAAGGTAGCTGTAACTCCAGCTATGGAAGAGAATCCGACAGCCTCTTCTGACCTCCAGACACAAATGGGAAAACATAGGTGTATCTTAGCAAATCCTTTTGTTTAAAGAGCCTATTCTAGTTTATGGAAGAATCCTGAATCTGGAACAAAATTATCTGGCTTTTTTTTTTTTTTTTTTGAGCACTTACTAACGAAGCCCAGAGATACTTATTAAATGTGCTGTAGATTTCTGTCAACAAGAACTCAAGAGTGCACGGCTCTCTCCTCCTCACCTACTTACTATGGTCTGTATGTGTGCCATCACATTCAGATCTTTGCGCTACAATGTGACAGTACTGAGAGGGGAAACTCACAGGAGGTGAGAACATCATAAAGCCAGATGCCTCAGGAATAAATTTAGAGATGTGAACTACTAGAGTATTTCGGGTGAATAACTAGTAATCGTGCATTTCAAAAGCTGATAGAGTTTTTAATGTTTCCAAGACACGCTGATAAAGTTTGAAGTGAGAACCATGTCGATTATCTTGACCCGATAACTAAAATTACACATTTTATATAAGCATTGAAAAGCTACACTGTACCCCACAAATATGCAGTTTTATTGTCTCAATTAAAATTGTGTCTGTGTTTATATTTATGTGTCTGTATTTTTGTGTATGTTTGTGTGTATCTGTGTCTGCGTGTGTGTATGTGTATGTGTGTTTGTGAGTGTGTGTCTGTGTCTGTATGTGTGTCTGTGTGTCTGTGGGTATGTGTGTATGTGTCTATGCGTGTGCATGTGTGTGTGTGTCTATGTGTATATGTGTGTGTTACACTGTGTGTGCGTGTGTGTGTGTGTGTGTGTGTGTGTGTGTGTGTATAGGGCAGGAAGGCACTCTGTGAAGCAAGTAGAGCCTTTGCCAGACACTGAGCCTGTCAGTGCCTTGATCTTACTTTGAGTAATACTTGTGAGTAATAAACTCCTGTAGTTTATAAATTACCCAGTCCAGGCTTATTATAACATCCAAAATAGATTAAATCACTGGCCTTATCCAAATAATATCAACCCAGCTCCAAAGCTAAGGCTTTTATTTCATAACCATAACAAGAACTCAAAATGTATAATCAACTCAAAGAAGCAGCACAGACTCAAATTTCTTCCATATTACAGATGGCAGCCTACTCTCCCCACCCCTAGGCCCCCAAAATAAGGAAGGGTCTATTTTTTAGTTTTATCCAAGGCTGGTAAAATGATTCAGTAGTATTTGAGGAACCCAAAAGGTAAATTTCTATAAAATTAACTAAATGCTTTCTACATCATAACTCCTTGGGTCCCTGCCAATATTGAAGCCTTGATATTGGCTTCACTAAGAAGCTTAGGATTTCAAACTGCCAAATCCAGTCCAAAAATAAATATCAAATGGCTATGAGAATATTTCCTTTGAAAAGGCATAAGCAAACCTATGGATCAGAAAGGAATCATAATTTGGGCTCTGTGGTTCCAGGGTGACATTACTGTTTTGTTTTGGTTTTTTTTTTTTAATTTAACTGATTTTGTTAAATTTACTTTTAGTGGGAAAATGTGACACGATCGTGCTTTTCCCCTCTCTTTGCTTCCATCTCCCACTTGCACCTTTCCTTGAGATTTTAGTAGTAACCATTACCCCTTAAAATCTGTAGATTCATTTGGGGAAATTAATGCTGAATAATTATTCCTTATTCAGTGATCTATCATTGCTTAAGCATCTACTATGTGCAAGTGTGGTACTTGATGTTTGGTAACGGGAGCTGAGGGGAACAAGAGACAGGAAACAGAAGAGAAAGGAGGGCTAGTCTTCCTTCACCTCAAGGAACACCCAAACAAGTAGGATAGACAAGTGCATATGACTAGCAAGACCAGCTCACTGAGAGACTGTGGACATCTCAGGATAAAATGACTAGGATCTGTAAGTTAAGCCATGAGTACCAGAGATCAGTGGCTTAAAGGATATAAAAGTATATATCCCTGCATTCCAGAAGCCCGTAACTCTGCAGTAAAAATTTATACACAAATAATATAAATGTATCAAGGCATTAGTTATAAATGTTGTGAGGGTGACACGAGATAAATCCCTAAGATTGCCCTCACACCTAGCAAGAAGGAACAGTACCGCCAAGTGTGGAGACAGCCCCACGTGTGGAGACAGTCCCACGCACCAGGCACCTGGTTTACATCTCCATACACATCGTTTTCTAATCTACAAGGTGAGAAATGTGACAGAGTCTAATATGAGCAGCGCTGTCTCCACCTTTTGGCTTTCTGTTCTCCTCCTTGTGAGTTAGGTAGCACCTGCGACATTCTTCTGTCTGCAGACAGAAGGGATGGGATAACCATAGAGATGTAACAAGAATAAATTAATAAAAAAATAAAAATAAAAATAAAATAAAATAAAACATGACAAAGAGTAAAAAAGAGAGAGAGAGAGAGAAGCGTTCCCTTGATCGTGCTACAAAGGATTGAAATGTCTGTCTAGACAGGACAGATTTTCTACCTGGCTGGTTTTAAAGAAGCAAGTCCACATGCTATGGAATTTAGAATAGCCTTCTCTTCCAATATGCAGGAAACAGAGGCTCTTACTCCAATGGGACATAAGGCTTTGAATTCCACTAACAATCTTATAAACTGGAAAGTGAATCTCTACCCAGTCAAGCCCGGAGCCGAAACTGCAGACTCGGCTTTCAGAATAGAAGCAAAGATTCAGTCAAGCCTGTTTTCACTCTGGATCTGTAGACACTGCATGAGTAAAGTTGGCTGTTGCTTTACACCATAGTTGGTGATAACATTATTTGCGTAACAGAAAACTGGTACAGATTCTAATCCCCTTATCAAATGGAAAAACTGTTTGGATACACCTACCCATGTAAAACATACATACATTCACAGATACACATATGCACACACACACACACACACACACACACACTCGCAGAAGGGTGTTGAGTCTTTCTCTGTGCCCTTCACCTTATTGCTCTGAGACAAAGTCCCTCCTTGAACTAGAATCTCATGGTACTGGCTAGGCTGGCTGATCATGGAGCTTGCAGGATCTACATGGTGTTGCCTTTCTCTACCAGTTCTGGGTCACGAGGTTCACAGGCATGCCCAGCTTTTTAGAAGAGTGCTAAGGATTTGAACTGGGTTACTTATGATTGCACCACAAGGGGAAGAAAGGAGAATTGAAGCTTTGAGAAGATAACAGTGAAGCAGAAATCAAACCAATCTATGCTGAAACAAATTCTAAACTGTACTCAGAGAAAACTCTGCGAAACGGCAATGTGCTAAGTTACCAAGTAAGCAAGATAGAGGAAAGCTGTTTCTTTTGTTTGTTTGTTTGTTTGTTTTGCTTTTGCTTTTTCGCAATAGGGTTTCTCTGTGCAACCTTGGCTGTCCTAGACTCACTTTGCAGACCAGGCTGGCTTTGAACTCACATGTACTGAACGAAGTGAAGGCCAGAGAGAAGGATGTGTGTGCCATGTTTGACAATGAGAGCCCCACTTTGACAGGAAGAAGATATATCTTGTAACAATAGTCTTCCCAGTTTTCTCCATCCCACAGGGATGATGCAAAGGATATTACTGTCACTAATTATTGTCTTCATCTACTGAATTTTAAACATACAACTCACAGAAATGTATTTCCTTGGAATGCATCTCACAGGTCTCATCTGTTTTTGTATGAGTGCCAGAGTGTTCTCTAGCTACTCTTGATGGACCTGTAATGTTTGATAGTGATTGTCAACCTCACTGAATTGAGAAATTGCCTAGGAGATTAGACTCTTGGGTGTATTTGTGATGGTGTCACCAAACTAGGGTTCTGCCCTAAGGAATGACTTAATGCATTATAGATTCAGATTTTGAAAAGGACCAGCAAGATGACTCAACAAGTGAAAGTACTTGCCACCCAGCCTGACAACATGAATTCAATCCCCAAGACTCATATGGCAGGTGAAAAAAACTGACTCCCACCAATTGTCCTTTGATTTACACACACACACACACACACACACACACACACACACACACACACACA
>OU015748.1:23432971-23461285 GCA_907169655.1 Acomys percivali | reverse complement strand
ACACACACACACACACACACACACACACACACACACACACACACACATGACTTACATGCAATGTAAATAGAAATCCATTAAAATTTGGCTATGCTATTTGGAGGCAGTGGAAGTGTTGGAGGTCCACCTGATTGGAGCAAGTAAGCCACTAGGGGGATGCTCTGAGGATGTTATATCTTACCCTGACCTGTTCCTGTGAGTGTTCGTTCTCTTGCTCTCTACATCTGTCACACTCACCACTATGGTCCTCTGTCTGCCAAGAACAACCAGTGACCACAACCTGGACTCTTTAAACCATGAGCCAAAATGGACCCTCTCTCCCTTAAGTTGTGTCGATCAGATACTTTTCCTCGGTGGTGAAAACAGTTGAGCAATATAGCCCCACCTTGAGTTGTAAGCAAAATAAGAAAAGAAACAACAAATATTTCAAAGACAATGTAAACCTGGATGCAAACAGGCTAGATATAAGAAAAGTTCAAAGAGGAAGAAAACAAAAATCACTGAAAGTTATCAAGACTCAGGATGTAGAAGAAAGTCCAAAGAAACATAATGATTCTGAGGTTCTAGCAGGAAATTCAAATAGAATTTTATACCTAGTAAATATGATCTAGAGTCTGACTGCCAGCAAAGAGGCCAGAGATGCAAGAGAAAACAGTCTTTTAAGTGGATGTACTCACCAAGCATGAGACTTTGAATAACACAAATCCATATGTGTGTGCTAGATACATATGAAGAGAAATAGCTGGGCACAAGAAGAGAGAGAACATCATAAGATCATGGGCACATAATGGATAATAATGGTTGTCTCCTTTCTATTCCAAATTACCAATCTAGATGGCTTGGGTAAGGGATGCTCCCTAGGAACTAATATTAGTCTTGAGGATATGCATTTCCTACGTACAGTTCAATCATATTGAAGTGAATAATTTCTAAGTATATAAATGGTTTCTAATAATATCTAAAGCAACAATTGCCATTGCCAGCCATCTTTCAATGATTAGTGAAGCCAGCATGAAAAGAAAAAAAGAAAAAGCCAACTGGAACCAAACAGAAAATAAACGTTCTTAAGAAAGCAAAGTCATGTGCCCTGTTTAGAATCCAGCTTCCTCTGGGTTCTTTATATTGCATAAAATTAATTTTGCTTAAAATCATTTCCTGAACAAATATGTTTTCTGACATACCAAGTTAAAATTTTAAGTTTTTCAATAACCCAAATATTATGGGCAAGTTTGAGGAAAGAAAATTCTTTCACTATTAGGAAGGTGGCATTCTAGTCTAGCACTGACTAGTCCTTCTGTGCAGTCCTGGAGAGAGAACTCCATCCACCTGCCTTATCTTGTGTGGCTTGCCTATGCCTAGTGTGACAGGACCATACAACTGCCTAAAATGGGAGTGGACTATCAAAAGTGATCCCAAAGTGATAATGCCGTATCTAAGCAGACACTTTGAGACATTACAAGTCGCCAGAGGTTCCTTTACTCTTTCCACCCACCAGATTCTTCATCACAGCTGCCTCCACGTGGATCTGATGAAAAGACAGAGATCCTACCAGAGTGAAAACAAGAGAGCTGTAGGAGCAACAACAGCAATTGATGATACATCATGTAAATCAAAAATAAACATTTATGGTTTTAAATAACTGGGGCTTTTTGTTGTTGCTGTTCCAGCAAAGCTGATAGGTGAACAGTAAATCTTTTCAAGGACATTGTTTAAATTAGTTATTCTAATGTAAAATTCCAAAGGACTGAGTAATAAAAATTGTGACAAAAAGGGACGACAGCTCTTCCTCTTCTTAGATTGTCGAATGCCCAGAACATGGCATTCACTCTAACAATGAGGAAATCTTTATTATTACCTGCTTCCCCCCAAAAAAATGCCATAACTTTTCCTGGTTTCATGGGGGAATAATATGATAATAAACTAAATTTCAAAGACTGCCATTTTTCCTCCAGTGAAAGATAGGACTCACGTGACTTCATATGCAGCATGGCATGGAAGGAAGATCCAGTGGCCACAGAAATGGGGATGAGCAGCGTTCAAGTAAGAACCTTCACCACTTGGCAATGGAAAAGAGAGATGCAAGGCTTAAGCTAGGGAAACCAATAAGGAGGCCTCTTTCTGCTTGACCAACAATACAAGAGTACTGGCAGAAGGTGCCTATGAATTTGCCAAGCCATTGATAATGATCTTTAAGCAAGCAGAGGAATGGAAGAAAAGGCTCAAAAGAACAGAAATAAGAAGCTCAAAAAGTCAGTTATGAAAATGGAGAAGCAGGTTATAAAAGCACAAGAGAAGGCAGCTTGACAGTCAACCAAGACAGGAACCCAGAGTAGGTGACTGATGGGTGCTCAGGAGTCCCTAAAGACTGTAAGTTAACGAAGAAGAAGGTGGCTGTCAGTCATCCTGCAGTAAGATATGCCAGCACCTCAGCAAAATCCACTCGTCTGTCTTCCTTGAACAAGTCTCATGACAAAGTCTTTCATGGTGTTTATATACACAAGGTAGATCTGTGAAAACAGAGAGGACAGCTTCAACGAAGAGCCTACAGGAATGTCAAAGACTGGTCAGGATCTGAATTCTAAAGTGCTTCCAAGTAAGTGATTTTATATAGAAAAAAAGGCTACTCAAAAAAGATTTGAAAAAAAAAGCAAGATTACTGTAGGTAAACTTAATAGCAACCATAATAATTTAACTAGCATTTAACTACTTTCAGTTATGGTGTTTAGCACTATTCTCTAGCTTTTTCTTTTGTTTTTGCTTTTGTTTTGTTTGTTTTGAGTCCTCACAAATCTTTAAAGGAGGAATATTTCCATTTGTACAAAGAAGGAAAGCGAAGTTCAGAGAGTTTAAATAAGGTAACTGCTAGAAATAATGCATGCAGGACTCAGGATAGAATTGTGTCTGAGGGGCTGGAGAGATGGCTCAGTGGTTAAGAGCACTGTCTGCTCTTCCAAAGGTCCTGAGTTCAATTCCCAGCAACCACATGGTGGCTCTCAACCATCCCTCTTCTGGTGGGCAGGTGTACAAATAAGCAGAGCGCTGTACATATAATAAATCAATCTTTTAAAAAAGAATTACACCGAAATTTGTGGATAAATGGATTGAGCTAGAAATGATCATAATGAGTGAGTTAACCCAGAAGCAGAAAGACTCAAATGGTATATACTCACTTATATCTGCATACTAGCCCAAGGGGCATGTCCCACAAAAGCCTTCCCTTACCAGAAAACTGGGACAGAGGGGAGGACATCCTACTGGGACTCTAGATAAGAGAACCATGTGAGAATAGCAATGTAGAAGGATCCAGTGGGTCCTAGAAACCTACAAGTAGAACATTATGATAGGCAGATTTGGGCCCAGGGGTCCTGCGCAAACTAAGGCACTAGCCAAGGACAATACAGGCGGTAAAATTTAAACCCCTACCCAGATCTAGCCAATGGACAGGACAGTCTCCACACTTGAGTGGAGAGTGGGATATGACTTTCTCATGTACTCTGGTGCCTCACATTTGACTATGTCCCCTGGAGGGGGAGACCTAGTGGCACTCAGAGGAAGGACAGCAGGTCACCAAGAAGAGACTTGATACCCTATGAGCATATACAGGGGGAGGTAATCCCTCTCAGGAACAGTCATAGGGGAGGGGAATAAGGGGAAAATGGGAGGGAAGGGAGAATGGGAGGATACAAGGGATGGGATAACCATAGAGATGTAACAAGACTAAATTAATAAAATAAATTTAAATTTTTTTTAAAAAAATAAATAAATTCAATTATTACTAAAAATGTTTCAAATACAAAAAGAAATCTTTTTGGGTTTTTTTTTTTTTGAGACAGGGTCTCAAAGAAACAATTGAAATCATAAAAATATCATCAAATAGACTTGCTAATAAAAAAATCCAAAAAATAAAAAAGAATTATAATTAAAAAAAAAGAATTGTGTCTGTTGTTCTCTTAAGTCCTGAATGTTGTCCTTGAGATAATGCATGGAACATGCACTAAGGTGGAGAAACAACTCTCGGGGTTATGAAGAGATCATCCCAACCTCATCTGAAGAAGGAGGAGCCTGGAGAAGATGGTGAAAACCGGAAGTCATTAACTTATCAGGCAGTAGGGACTAACGGCAGGACTGAGATGAACTGGAGAGCAAGCGAGAAGATGCCGGGATGCATTGGTTTGGAAATGGAGAGAGGATGGGCTTGTTTGAACTAGAAGGAATGAGGCAGCTGAAGAGACAATACAACTTGGTTTTCTTGTAATAAGGATGCTGAAAACTGCACCTCTTTGTGACACTGAGCTCATTCTCATTAGCACCATCAGTATAGCTGGTGAAGATAAACAGCCTGGTTTATGAGTGTCTAACAGGACTTACACAGTGCATGCTTTTCCAGCTCTCCCCTTTCCTTACTTGTAATAGTCTTATTGCTCCCCACAACTTCTAAATTAAAATGCTTGGGTTTCATCACAAATGTCACATTGTCTGCATCGATCAGAAAGGCAAAATGTAAGGTTTATTATTTTTAATATATGCTCAACTTATTTCTCTCCTCTCTACTAATGCCACATTTAAACAATAGTAATGTATGTAAACTTTTAAAAACTCAACATACTGATATCATGTTTTGTCAAATATAATAACCTAACTATGGTAATTTTTCCAAACGTAATGTAGAGCAACGTGTGTGCTATTTAAGTAACAAATCCGGAATTTGGGGAAGCAATTTAAACTTTATGGGGATCAACAAAGAAGTTCAAAAGCAACGGAGCCTTTTAAGTTTCTGCGGTTAATACATACAAATATTATACAGCTAAGAAATCCAGACTGGCAGCATAAATGAGGCACAAAAGTATCGTGCTTATATGTATTACAATGAGTGTGTGTACTTCACAAAAACATGAGGTTCACACAGTGCAGAGGAAATGCTGTTATTCTCTAAACCTATGGAAATAGTTGGTCAGCCAGAAAGTCAAAAAAACAAAAAAACAAAAAAACAAAAAAAAAAAAAACCAAAGTCTAAAGTTTTCCGTCATTTGTAGCAGTCTCCTGCCTTAAATGTAAAATCATTGGCTTACACAGTGAATCATTATAAATCTCTCACAAGCTTTTAAACCAATCAGTCAAGCTTAGAGTGCAGTGATTTGGAGAATCATAGCTCTGAGGCTTTGGGGCCTCACTGTGCAAGAGTAATAAATGTAAATGATTTTGTAACTTGTAGAAACACAGGTTAGTTCGCGCTTTACCTCCCAAAGAGCAACTGGGTTTGACTAAGGAGGTTTGCTGTGATCCTAGGGAAAAGAAATCTATTATGTCACTTTCTTTCCCGAATCCTGGGGAAAAGAATAACATAAAAAGCAGTTAATCTGTTAAGCACACAAAGCCTACTATATAGAAAACTGCCACTCAAAAAGCCCCAGTTCTCCCTGTAATTTGCAGCCTGCCTAGTGAGCAATGGGCCTTTCTAAAGCAACACCCAGTAAGTGGTACCACTTACCCAATTTGCCCTCATTTTGGCAAGAGAGTCTTCTGAACAGATACTGTACATCTGACAGCATCAGAAGTCAAAAAAAAAAAAAAAAAAAAAAAACCTCAGTTTTTTGTAATCCTTATAAAATCATGTTCAAATTTTTAAAATGAGTCTTGTGCATAGTTTGGATCATTTTTTTTTCAGTTGAAGATGTAATTTCATGAGGAGAGCAAAGGGATTTACTGAGAGAGTAGTGACTTTCTAAACGAGGGTTATATACATACTCTCATATTATTAATAACAACAACTGTATACAGCAAAATATAAAAGATGTAAAGTATCGTCCTCATTCAACATATAACTTCTTCTCACTAGAGACATGCTAAAATTTCTTATGCTGCAAAAGACAATAAAGTATTCCTCTTGCAGGTATGGTCTGGATGTGCACTGCGCTGCACATTTGTCTCTGCTGGTGGTCCTCAAGTCCATGGCCATGGACTGTGCCACATCCCTAAGGTCACAGTGTCAGAACACAAACTATTCACGGTTTGGTTTCTTTCTCAATGTTCAAGTTTTAAATAAATTCTTCAGGCAGGCTTATTAAATTCTTCTACTCAAGAAGTCCAGTTTCTCAGGCTCATCTGAGCCTTCTGCTATCTTCACATTTTTGCAAAAACAGACAAAATTTAAGAAGCTGTTAGCAGGACTCAAGCCCAACATCCAAATGGCAAGATGAAGAGCTAAGGTTCTGGATACTCATGGTGGGGAGGGATACAGACAGCATAAACATGCCTCTCAGGAAGGCGTGGGATGCAGACTTTTAATCCCAGTACCCAGAAGGTGCAGGCAGGTAGATTTCTGTGAGTTAGATACCATCCTCGTCTATGTGGTCAATTCCAGGCCAGAGGACATACATAGTGAGACACTGTTGCAGAGGGGGGGGGGGGACTCTATCGTCCACTCTCTTCTCCCTTCTGTTTAGAGGAGGTTCCTATTTACCATTTCATGTTCAATATTGCGTGAGCTATGCTGACAAGCACAAAGACCTGGAAACAGCGTATTGTTCTATTTAAGCAATGGTTTCTAGTTCACCTGGAAAGAGAATACTTGAAGAATATTTCTCTGACTAAGTTATAAAAAGCCACTGTAGAGAAAAGTACAATTGAAACTAAGATGTCGACATGTGTTGTGGGGAGAGATGAAGTATAAATGTATAGCATTATTCTTTCTGACTTATACATTTTTACTCTTGGTTTTTTATTTATCTGTTTGTTGTTTTGTTCTATTTTATTTTGTTTGTTTGAATTGGTGGGGGGGTTGGTTGAGGGCAGGGGAGCATTATAGACAATCACCCCCCCCTGCTCCAATCTTGATTTGATTAAGAAATTATGTCATAATATAGATTTTTAAAAAAAACAATGGGGTGTGTGTCTTAGGGTTTCTGATGCTGTGATAAAGCACCGTGACGAGAATCTGAGGAAGGAAATGGTTTATTTAGCTTCTTCTTATGCATCAAAGGAAGTCAGGACAGGAACTCAAGCAGGGCAGGAACGTGGAGGCAGGAGGTGACGCAGATGTCATGGAGGAGTGCTGCCTACTGGCTTGATCCTCATGGCTTTCTCAGTCTGCTTTCTTATAGAACCCAAGTCCACAATACCAGCAATGGCCCCATCCATAATGGGCTGGCCTCTCCCCCATTCATCATTAACTAAGAAGATGTCCTAAAGCAGTGGTTCTCAAACTTCCTAATGCTGTGACCCTTTATCCCAGTTCTTCATGTTGCGGTGATCCCAGTCGTGAAATTGTTTTCATTGATACTTCATAACTGCAATTTGGCTACTGTTATGAATTCTAATATAAATAACTGTTTTCCAATGGTCTTAGGTGGCCCTTGTGAAAGTAGTTTGATCCCTAAAGGGGATCACTTCCCTGCAGGCTTTCCTACACCCAGATCTTATGGAGGCATGTTCTCACTTGAGGCCCCCTCCTCCCTGACTGCTCCTAGCTTGCATCGAGTTGACATAAAACTAGCCAGTGCAGTGTGCTTATAAGATATTGTAAAGTAGCTTTTACTGAAACTTCTCCTCAACCTCAAAAAACAAAAACAAAAAAACAAACAAAAAACATTGTATACCTAATTCTGATACATTGAGGCGTTTTCTAAAAGGAAAAGTCATAACCAAGTGATAGCAGCAAGAACTGTTCACAGTTGGTCAGCATCTCACTGTCTTGCTTCTGCTGTCTGGTGCGTAGATGTGGACTAAACCAACTGTAGTATTCACTACAGTTAATGTGCTACCCAATGTTTGAGCCAACAGCAGACTGCATTCACAGCCATAGGACCATAAGATTACAATGGATCTGAAAATTCTCAGTGGCCAAGTGATATCACAGCCATTCTATCACTGCAGTGCTATGCATTTCTCACACATTCCTGGAGCTGTTCCTGTCAACAGACCTACTACAACACACTGTCTGTAACACCCAAGAATAGCACGGACACGCATATGTAGTGCTTCATGGTTAACGACCATTAGTAAGTGACTATCACTCACTGGTTCACATATGTACTACAGTACATTTTTATCCTTCTTTTAGAACACATCTCTTGTCAGCAGTGTCATGTGTCTGTTGACCGTGTCTCCTGATCGCATTATTTTCTCTTTGTGCTGGATTTAATCTCACTTTGCTTTGTTCATCTAGTTCTAAAAGCAGAGCAAAAGCCTATGCCATATATGTAGCCCTGGTATGCAGTAGCCTATATGGCTTGGGTTTATGTAAGTACACTGTATGATGTTCACATAACAACCTGGCTGCTTCAAGACACACTTCACAGAATGCTTCCTATTCATTAAGCAGCACAGGCCTGAACTTGTATTATTATTGAAAGTTTTATATGTATACTAAATATCACACTAAGGCTTTATGTCTATGAGTTGATCTTTATATTTTTTGGTCAAGTTTCCAACCATGATTATGTACAACAGTTCAGTTACCTAGCTAATTTGTTAACTTAATTTGTTAACATTCATTATTGTTCACATAATGGTAAAAATGTAATCTTGAAAAAAAAACTAAGTTTAAATATATTACAGAGCTGATATTTCAACAGAAACTTGCATCAGGTAATAAATAGCTCCCTTTGATCATTGTTTTGAAAGGCTCTTGAACCACGCTCTGATTAGTTCTATTTAATATTTAACATCTGGTTAGTCAATTTCAATCTGCACAAAACACTGCTGGAAAAATCCTATGCTGACTAAATACATTTATAATACTGCAGAGCTGACATGTAATTGATTTTAGTTCCCATAAAAAGATTATGTTAACTTTCCTTAATCTATATATTTGTATTTTGTGCAGTCTACAGAATTCACACTAGGGATGCTAAATTTTTATTTCCTATCAATATTTTATGTAAAATTGATAGGATTATATTTTAGTCTAACTACCACTTTTTAGTGTTTACCTTGGAAAAATATTATTGCACAGTGGTGGCACAGTGGTGGCAGAGGTTTCCTGGACAGCTGCAATACTTCAAATCCCTGGGGGTCATACAGCAGCTTTTCCTATATGCTGCCAGACCCAGACAAGTTTTTAGTTTTCTTCTAAATATGTTTTTATTTCTCCAAAATATAAGTGTATTTTATTGTTATTGTCGCTGTTAATATTATCTAAATAGGACATTTGGCTTTTATTGTGTGTGCTATATGTGTATTGTGTATTGCATGTGTATGTGGTGTTTATATGGAGTGTGTATTGTGTGTTATGTGCTGTGTGTAGTGTGTATTGTGTGTATGTGTTGTGTGTAGTATGTGTGTTATGCACATATTGCGTATTGTGTGTGTATGTGTTGTATGTAGTGTGAACTGTGTGTATGTGTTGTGTGTAATGGGTGTGTTATGCACATATTGTGCGTCGTGTACGTATGTGTTGTGTGTAATATGTGTGTTGAGCACATATTGTATGGTGTGTGTATATGTGTTGTATGTAGTGTGTGATCTTTAAGTGTTATGTGTGGTGTGTGGGGTGTGTGTGTGTGTGTGTGTGTGTGTGTGTGTGTGTGTGTGTGTGTAAGTCAAAGAACAACTTGTAGGAGTTAGTGCTCTCATTTTACCGTAAAGGTTTATGGGATTGAATTCAGGTCATTAGACTTGTGAGCCGATCCCTTTATCCACTGTGCCATCTTGCTAGCTCTACTAGGAAGTTCTGAAACAAATGCTCTGGATCAAAGAAGACAGTGCCTTGGACTAGGGGTGAACAACAGAAATTAAAAAGAGGTTGAACCAAGAGTGATCAGTAAAATAAGAGTATTTGGATATGATTATGGACTCAAACGTTCTTAAAAATATGTAAACTATTTTTTTTAAAAGAGCTTGGAGTGGGCTACAAACATGATGGTCATGCCTGGGTACCAGCAGGATAACCGGTGCCAAGCGCAGGGTGGTGTACAGCAGCCTGGAGCTCGCGCAGGTCCTGCTCCAGACAAGCGTCTCCACCACAGGATCACCCTGACTGAGCAGCAACAACACATCTGAGATGAACAGTGGCTCATATTCCAGGTGAAGTCTGCTCAAAAACAAAGAATGCTTTATTTTCTGGGTTAAGTCTCCTCAAAAGACCTCTGTGAACTATATGGCCGACGGTGAGAAACCATGTTGATGCCTGTGATCCACGGGACCAGAAATCATGTTGGTGGTTTGTGACCCGTTCTGCCCCTGGAAACCATGCTGATGTCCACGGCCGGAGCTTCTGGGGCACGCTATGGGCAGGGAGGCACCAAGAATAAGAGCCATTGAAGGCTGTTGTGCCAATCTCTCTCCATCCTCCAGCCATGAAGCTAGTGAGGAGAGTCTTTAGAAACTGCGATGATGATGCTAAAGTGCAACTCTTCATAGCTTCTGGCGGGATGGGGAAGGACTCGGTTCTCTTTAAGGGGTGGGCCACTGGAAGTTTGGCCAGACCTCAGTGAGTATTTGGGGTGACACAAAATGGACTTTTTTTGGAGTGGGGGGGCCAGGGGGGAGGGGCAGGGAGGGGGGAGGGTGTGGCGAGGGTCACAAGGGTGGGAGGGTGTACCTGGGAGGAATGAGATGCGAATGTGATCAAGGTGCATTGTGTGAAATTCCCAAATAGTTAATAAAAACATGTTGAGGGGGAAAGTAGTGGTTGCATTTTGCATACATATGTTAACTGTAGTACTGCAATGTTTATTTGGTCCGAGGGGAAAACGTGGGCTAAACGGAGGGGGGGGGGTGGGAGGGGGGGTATGCTGAGACTGACCCCAAGGACTCTGAGCACAAAGAAAGGTTGACCTGGAGACTTTTCTTAGTTAAGTGTGCTAAAAAAAAAAAAAAAGAAGAAGTTGACTCAGTGGCCTAGAGTCCAGGGTGCCACCAGCAACAATGAGAACTTCCAGTGGCACAGTGTGAAACGTGCCCCTCCTCAAAATTCTGCCAACATACTTGTGAGGAATATAGGTCAGTACATCCAGGAAGCACACAGATGACTAACCAACGTAAGCCTGTTAAGGGTACAGTCACCTACATTACAATGACGGCTGTTGCATAACCGGTAGTCAGAAGCTTCCTCAAGAAAGCAAGGGACAGAGACAATAATAGAGGCACTGGCCACCAAGCCTGATGGCCTGCATCCTTTTCCCTGCACCCACATGACAGCGAGAACTGGCCTCACAAGTTCTACTGTCACAATTACACGTGTGCCGTAGCTTGTGCAACCACTCATAGTCACAGAAATCAACAATAAATAAATGTAAGCAAAAATGTTTCAAAGGAGAAAAGTCATTTGGATGTTTGTTTGTTTATAATTGGCAGACTGAAGATTGTATATTATTATCATTATAGATTATTTTTTAAGTGTAAATACATTATAAAATGACAAATTAAGGTAATTAGTATATGTTGTCTCATATTACTGTGTTTGTGTTTAGAGAACACAATCCATTGTCTTAGCAATCGGTAAGGAAACAATGGAAGCAGGCATTTTTACACTTACATTCTTTCCGATATCTTATGGGAATTTTCTGAAAGTATATAAAATGGAAAATACATTTGTAGTAATTCCATTCCATTTTTAACAATATTTATTGAGCATTTGTGATGGGATGGCTTCCAAGGGGCATACAAATTAAATAGAAACCTCATAAATCTTGTAAAATATAAAATATTATGGCTCTCAAGATACCTATAGTCTAAAGGGGAAATATACACAAAATAGGAGAAATGCTTCAAAAAGAGTAGCTTTTAAACTTAAATGTACACAAGAATTCCTGCATCTAACCCCAGGGATTTTTTTTTTTTTTTTTTTTGGTAGACCATAAAATAAGACCTAATATCTCAACAAAATTCCCATGATTTTAATGAAGATGCTCTGTGACTCCAAACAATGGAAGTGACTTTCAAATGTACCCAGTAAAAATTATCCTAATAGTGTATAATACTATAATACCATATAATAATATACATCAACCCAAACTTAAGATGTAGGCATCCCAGAGACCTACGGTCAAACAGTAAGTGGAGCTCAGGGAATCCTGCAGAAGAGGAAGAGGAAGAATCATAGGAGCCAGAGGGGACACAGCCCACAGAACCATCTAGCCAGGGCTCCTATGGGCTCACAGAGACTGAAGCAGCAATCACAGAGCCAGCCTGACTCTGACCGAGGTCTTCTGCATATATGTTGCGGTTGTGTAGCCTGGTGTTCTTGTGGGACTCCTAACAGTGGATGCAGAGGCTGTCTCTGACTCTTTTGCCTGCTTTTGGGACCCTTTTCCTCCTACTGGTTTGCTTCGTCCAGCCTGGATATGAAGGTATGTGTCTAATCTTATTGTAACTTGTTATGCCATGTTTGGTTGATATCCCTGAGAGAGGCTTGACCTGAAGAGAAAAAGAAGAGGGGTGAATCTTGGGGAGAGGGGAGGTGTCGGGGAGGGACTGACAGGAGAGGAGGGAGAAAAGACTGTGGTCGAGGTGTAATATATGAGAAAAGAATACATGTTTAAAGTGTGGCACCAAACGCTGAAGGTTGGTTCCATGGGACTCTAACCCTGCTAAACACTTGCGTATTCTAAGAATGTAAGCTGTCTGTCTTTCTTAAAATGTTGAGCTAAAATAACATTTTATTTAATTAAAATATAATTACATTACCTCCTGCTGTTGCTGCTGCTGCTGTTTCCATTGACCTAGCCTGTGCACCTACCTCCCAAATCTACAGTCTGCTCTTCTTTAATTATCATTCTTACATATACATATAAGTGAACACATCTGTAAAATACAACCCTCTGAGTCTGTCTGTTGCTTATATTTGTATATTTCTAGGGCTGACTGATTACTCCTGCATATTCAATTGAGGGACTCATCCAGGGGAAACCCTAATTCTCTCTCTCTCTCAGCAGCTGTCAATCACTGGAAGCTCTTCATCTAAAGATAGGGTCCCCCGAGATTTCCCCTTGTTGGAATCGCTGGGGCCTTTAGGGGGAAGCCATGTGGTTGAGACTTCAGGGGTATAGCATCCCTGTTATAGTTAGAAGGAACAATGTGAGGGAATACGTCCTAGCTTCCTAACTCACAGGTTCCTTCCACCTCCACTTGTATAATATTCCTTGAACCTTGGGTATAAGAGTTGTGTTAGGGCTGTATTAATTCAGGTTAGGTTCCCCGAGGTCAGTTCTTCTCTGCATTTTACTCTGTTGTGGCTTCCTGTAATGGTCTCCTACTGCTACAAAAGAAGAAGCGTCTCTGGTGACAGTTGAGATTTACACGTATCTGTGGGTATAAAAACAAGGGCCTAGAATGCAATTGGCAAAGTATACTGCTTTAGGAACTTGACAGTCACAGGTTCTCCTATTGCATCTATGACCTCCCCAACTACAGATAGTTGGCTAGTTCCACAATACCAGACATAATGTTCCCCCCCCCCACCCCACTGAATGACCCTTAAGTACAATTCGATCCTTGTTGGTAACAGCCATGATAAAAAGTGCCACTATTTCACTATTGTGGAAATGTTGCCAACCCAGTCATTGTTGTGGTGCATAGGTGGGTTGGACTAATGTTGCCTTTCCCTTCTCGGCTTGCATAGCACCTTCTAATACTGTAAGAGCCACTCCTCAGGTGTGAGGCCTCCAGAGCAATTCTAGTTCAATTACTCCAAGTCCTGGGTTCACAGTCTATTATGTCTTCAGCAATAGGGTCTGCCCTCATAATTCTGAAAGGCAACCAAGGGCAGCGGAAAACTCCTAGGTTGTTCAGGGGAGAACAATACGGACTCTTGGACTCTCCTGAATTGCAACTCAAGAGAAGGTTTTTCACACATAGTGCTTGGATTTTGTCGGATAGTCATTGACTTTGCGGGGAAGCATTATCAGCCCAAGTGGTATAACTCCCTTTAAATATATACATATGTGCATATATATTATACATGACTTTAGGTCAATATATAATGACTCCCTATGCCTTTTTCAAGAATCCTTAGTGTTCTGTATTCCTACTTCCTTCCCTCTCTCTTTCTGTATTGCCCTCGCTTCTCCCTACCCAGTTAAAGCCCCTCATTTTTCCCATTTCTCCCTTGCTAGAACCTATCTGCCTCTGTTCCTCACTCTAGACCCCTACACATAGTCTCCATTTCTCCTGGCTCCTGTGTTTACACTAGGCATTATACCCATTTCTACATACTGAGAGCAATGAAGCCCAAAGGAAAAAGAACATACAAAGCTTGTCTTTCTGGGTCTGGGTTACATCACTCATTCTAATTCCATTCTACACTATATTCTAGTTCCTTCTGTTCACCCGCAGATTCACGATTCCATGTTTCTTTAAATCTGAATTCCATTGTGCATATGTACCACACTTTTATTACCCATTCATCGGTTGTAGGGCATTTGGTTGTTTCCATTCCTTAGCTGTTGTGAATAGAGTGGCAATGAGAGTTGGCTGAGCAAATATCTACAGATTATAATATTAAGTCCTTTGGGCAGTTCTGCTTCTCATATCTTAAGTTCTGTGCATATTGTTTCCTGAGTAGATTTTGTGAAGATGTAATCCTCCTTCCCTCATCACTCTGTATGAGAAAGGGTAGGAGAGGAAATGTATTAATAAATAGAATAGATTTTGTTAGAGTTTAGAGATAAAATAGTTGAGGCAAAGAATATCAGACACTGTGAAAATAATTTTAATTTCTAATTTGGCCTTAGGTATCACATATCCTATGTGCACCCACAAATCAGAAACTTTACTGCCTTGAAGCTATATTATAATTACACGATACAATGTGCGTAAAGCTGAAATGAATGATACACAAAATCAGTATTTCATAGAGACCCTGAAATATCAGCTCATTCTCTGGAATTAGAAATGGGTACTGTCATTTCTTGGTCCTGAAGAACAGATGACATTTTTAGACCTTTTTATCCTCCAGATTCTCTGTTTATATGAGTAGTTATTGCTGTTTGCCTAGAACTTTTCTCTAAGGCTCCCTAAAATAAAGTATTTACATATGATATGAGCTCAGCTCAAAACTTGCAGTAGTAAGCAATTCATTTAAAATTTTGGGACCTGGGAGACTAACCAAGAAGCCAGAGGAGCCGTATGCTATGGAACTGCTAAATCAACAAAGGATCATTTCAGAAGCTTGTCAGAGAACTCTGTGCATACAGTGCCCATTCCAGACTAATTTATAGTGCCCATGGCAGAGAAAGAACACTCTCCTGGGCACCTCTCTGCAATGTGGAGACTACCTCACCCTGATCCAAGAAGAAGAAGAAAGTTAGACTGCACATAAAAATACAAACTACATAATCAAATTCAGCTACTCATCAATGTTCTGTAAAATGTATTACCGTGTTCTTATTCTTAAAGCGGTCACACAGCTCCAAAGTAAGAGGCAATTGCAGGAAGAGCTGTCCAGAGGAGGAAAGACTGGAGTCAGGAACAGAATAGGCACAGCTTTGTGAAGAGGAAATGAAGGATAAGAGTGGAAGTTGATGAAACGGTGAAAACTGGCAGGGGTATTAACCTGATTGAAGCTGTGTGCCCACCTGTGTGCCCCTGCCGATGAAGACAGATAGTCTGGATAGGCTCACGTGGCCTGTGAGAAATGTTACAGACAATTTCAAGCACATGATTAGGAGATGGATGGTGATTGTTTGGGAGCTCAGAGAAGATTCAATTAAAAAAAAAAAGGATAACTTGATTTTTGAAAAGAAAGTTGAGCTGTGTTATAAAGGCATGTACCTCTATAAGTCTGATGAAGAATGAATGATACATGATTGCATATAATAATAGGGCACATTATGCACCTGGCAGGTATGAGTGACTTTATGTGCTTTCGTTTATTTCTTTCCCTTTTCAATCTGTTCGTGTAAATATCAATAGTATACACATCTTATAGATGAGCAAGTTGAGGTACAGGGTACCTAAATGACATGTCCAAGTTACAAGGGAACTGTGATTGAACTCAAACACTGTGGCTTATATGTGTGAGCATATGCTGTACATATGTATGTGTGTATGTGGTGCATATGGGGGTAAAAATATGTATATGAAAGTGCATATGAAGCCAGAACTTGGCATTAGAGGTGCTGCTCTCTAACTCTTCAATTTCTTCCCTTGAGAGAGCATTTCTCGCTGAACCTGGGGTTAAGCTAGTGGCCATCAAGCTGCAGAGATCCTCTTGGCTCTGATTGTGCTACAGGCATGCACAACCAAGCGTGGCTTTTTAAGTGGGGCTGGGGATTTGAACTTGGGTCCTCATGCTTGAATAGCAAGGACTCTTACCCAGTCCTATCTCTTATTTATTATAAGTTAACCAAAGTTCTTAGAGATATAAAGAGAATGAAAAGATAATAATGTTTCTAACAAGAAGAGTCGGGGGGTCAAAGAAATTTTTTTTTAAATTAATAATAATGACGATGACTTCACAGTTCCCAGTGTAAAAAGCTGATAATGTGTTCAATAACTATTAACTTATTTAGTGTATTGGTGACACAATAATAAACAGAAGTGATAAAGTACTTGCCAATCAATACATGAACATAATTTATTTTAATGTTAGAAAAATACACATTGAGGAAAAAATAGATAAGTTGATTGTATCCCCTAGGTAGATGTAACGCATGGTGGTTATTTCTCACATGAGCTAATATTCTGTGTATTTATGTAACACCTTTCTCTTAAGGAGCTCCAGGCCTCTTACCACAACACATTACCTTATTCATCCTCATAGCATCCCCATTTAGGAAAGAAAGTGTCAAGTGTAATGACACGGTTTTACAGATGGGAACATGAAGACAAATGGAGCTAGTGACTTACCAAGATCACAGCAAGAGCCTGTACCAGAACCCAGGCTGGATGTGGTTTCTGTTGAAATTCAAAATCCATTCCAGCCCATTCTCAATAAGAAATAGCAAATTCATCTCCATTTTCGGCATCACTATACATATAAATCACAGTGCTTAAGGCAGAGCTATCACAGGCTATTATCTGAGAAGTGCATATTGTGAATGCGGTAACTCTTAATTGGATAACCCTATCAGGTATAAAATCAATGATTCTTTCTTTAAAAAAAAAAAAAAAACAGGACTCATCCTCAGTTAGATACTCATTTAAAAATGTGGGTGTATATTGGAAGTCTTGACAAAATGCTGCCTTTTATTTAAAGAAAGCTTGTTATTTAGAAATTGTGAACTACGTGTAAATGATGAAAAGAAGATAGAATGAAGTCTGTGTGACATACACATGTAACAACATGGAAACAAGTGACCTCCTCAAATAAAAGGACATGTTTTCTGCCATAATTAAGAGGCCCAACTGCAATCCTCCAATCTTAACAATTTTCAAACTTAAAATGATATTACTGCTTACTCAGATATTAACTAAGATTTCTGTGTCGTATTTTTTTTTTTTAGTTAATCTCATTACAAATGCAATGTAAAATTGGTTGATAATTACATACTTAGAAGTTCGACTCTTAAAAAGAGAGATAATAGAAAGGAAAAGTGCCAGGTTGATTAAAAAGTAATAATAAAGTAATAGAGGGCTGAGGAAGTGATGCAATAAAGGTCTTGTCTTGCAAGTATGATGACCTTAACTGGATCCCTGTCATCCGTGTAAACGTTGGCTATGACCACACAGTCCTGGAATCCCAGTGCTTGGGGAAATGGAAAGGAGATCCTTGAAGCTTGTTGGCTAGCTAACCTAATGAGTCATCAGTGAGTTCCAGGTTCAGCAAGAGGCTCGAGGCTCTGTCGAGGAAAAATCAGGTGAAGAGCAATTGAGAATGATACCCAATTCTAACCTCTGGCCTCTAGGGCTACACAAACATACGGGGATCCATGCCCACCTGCCTGCCCTGCCCCCACCACACACATCACAAATAGAGCATTCTCCCATTCAGACCCCTTTAACACAATCCTTATGCGCACCGTGGGTGGTGAGCACAGTGTATAGGACCAGGTGAACTACACCCAGCAAGATGTCTAAGATCAAAGGCTCAAACAATTCAAACAGTTATGTAGTTTATTTTTCTCCCTAAATTGCACAAGCTCTGCCCCTTAAATATGTTTAGGGATTCTGCCACAGAATGGCAGGATATTACAGTGCTAACGTGACAATCACAATTGCAATGACAAGCTGGGGAGGGAACAAAGATGAAAAACAGATGATGCACAGCAATATGCCAAAAAGCTGTGTTAAATCAGGTTCATTATTGTCCCCAAAGTCCAAGGATTTTAGGGGGAACCCAGTGATATTTCACACTTATAGTGTTCTATAATAAGCATGGGATTCTGCATAAAATCTTTGTCTTTCCTTTGCTGTAAGGTTGCCCTAAAGCTAGCATTCATAGACATAACATATTCTAGTTAAGAAAAAGATTTAAAGAAATGATGAAGGCCTTTTGAGTGGTTTGAATTATTATTAAATGCTTTGAGTTTTCAAAATTTTTGAACTTCGTGATTTCAAATATGACATTAATAAGAATGTAGTTCTTTAAAAATAACAGAAATGATGTAATGTAAAAAAGCTGAGCACTTGCTAAGTGTCACATATTGTTGGGAACTATAAGGATAAAACACTAGTTTAAGAAAGTTCCTGCTTAGTTACTAAGTAATTTAATGAGATATAGTATGTGATGTGCCTGGTGGTGGGATGGACTAGGTATTAAAAAATGTTTTCTAGGTTGTTGGAGAGCAACAACAGGTGGTACAGAAAAGAGAAAAACACGTCCTTGCACCATGCGAACTTGATCATCAAGAAATAACCTGAGAAAAAAAAAACTTTCTTTCAGCCCTAAACTTCTAACTTAGACCTTCAGAGGCTCTAGTGTACAGATGCTGAGCACCACACCTTCCACTCACTCTATGAGCATGCACTGAAGACCTACTGTGTACTGACAGAGCTCTACATGCAGGAATGTGGGTGCTAAGAGCCAGATTTTCCCCTTGGGGAAATTGCAACTTTCCCAAGGGCTGCTCAAAATGAACTGGAGCAGTTTGAGTGACATTCCTACTACAAAAAAATTTTGGAGAACTGAGTGAACCATCTCATCTAAAGGACTCCAGATAAATTTTGTAGAGGAAATGGCACCCACAAAAAACCATGGAGAATGAAGAGGATGTAGGGCAAAAGAAAAAACAACATGAACACATATAAGGGAGGAATGGGGCCTCAGGGGAGCTGTTAGACCAGGAAGCAGGTTGAGATGCTACTGAAACAAATGGTCCAGGACACATCCAGAAATGATGAGACTTAAACTTGATCCATAGGTAATTATCATCCATTGCATGTTTTGTGAAAGAATTTTCACAGCTTTCTTCGTCATTGTTGTAAAGTTGAACCACTGAGACCTCTTCACTGAAATATTTGGCTCTTGTTAATGCTTTACATAGTCCTGCTCTCTGTTGGAAATACACGCATATGAAAATAGGCAGACCACAATGCTACTGAATACTTTTAAGGTAAGGAAGGATGTTAAGGAATGTGAATGAGTAAGTGTCTCTGGCTTCAATGTTGAGGAGGAGCTACCAAGACAAATAGAATGGAAGCCCTTGACTTAGCCTCACAAGAGGTAAAAAGAGTCTGACCTGAGACATAGAAAGAAATGGAAGCAGAGAATGACTGAGAGAGATATTATTTTTAACTCAGCAACCAGTTCTTCTCATCTTTCAAATTAGCCGATGCACAAGTAAACACCTCAAGTATTTTCTGCAATCAAATCAGATGTAAATATGATCCTCACAAAATAAATACAGCTCTGTTCTTAATGAAGCACCTATTGAGAGCATAATGGGTGTCAAACACTGGTAGACTCTGTTTGAAATGAAAATATAAAGCCTCTGGCCAATTATCTGCACCCCCTCCCAAAAAAAAATTAGAGAATAAACTGCTAAAATCAGCCTGCCACACAGAGCTCTAATATGTAGTCCAAGAACAATGGGAATTAAGAATTAGGAGGAGCTATTGAGTAAATAACAGACATTAGGTTACCCAGCTTAATTTAGCATCTAGATTTAGCGTCTTTGACTTTCGAGTCATGGAGGATGGGGAGAAGCAATATAGTCAAAGACATGCTCAGACTTTCCACTTAGCCACAAACAACTCTTTCACCATCAAAACAAAATCGTTTCCCTGACCTGTTTTGAGTGTCCAGAACAAGTACTTTTGAATTCCTGAAACAAGAGTTTTTCCAAAAGCTAAGGGCCTTCAGTGTCGCCAAGTTCTGCTTAAATTACTCCTGTGAGTTATCCTTGGGTATCTGTTGAATGACTGCCTCTGATTCTACTGCCTTCTCAACTTTCAAACATTGACATCTGACTCTCTCAAGATAGGCAGTAGCTAGCTTTTGAAGGCCTAGCTGTGTTTGTCTTCTTACATCTTGTAAAGGAATCCTCATCTTCCTAAATCGCTGCAGTTGCTTTCTTCTGGAAAAGCTCCAGTTTTTGTTTCTAGTTATTGGTTCCAAGGTATCCAAAGACTCACACAAACATCAAGGCTGGATTTGGATCTGAACAGTTCCTTTCATTTATTTAGCAACCTGCACACGTGTGTGACTTACTGCCACCTATACAAAGCACAGCTCCGAACCCCAAAGAGAAGTGTGTTTATTCTGAGCCCATGTTGTGAGTGTTCATAGCCCAGGAACATGGATTCGAGTTACCCTGGATGACTTGTTCCAATATGGAAGCAGTGATGTGAACATTTTATAGTCACAGAACAAATGAATGTCGTACAGATCAAGGCACTTAACAAACATATAGGTGGGGTGATCAGATAGACAAATTACAGCAAAGTAGGGAAATGATATGGCTTTTAGATGCTTTCTGATGCCTTTCTTACCTCGGGTTGGCAAAAGTTAATATGTAAATGAATCTCTTGGTTACTTTCCAGGCACCAGAATTCAGTTACCTGATAGCTGAAGAGATACATGGCTGAGATCACTCTAGGGTGCCATTTGGATGAGTTTAAAGGCCCAAACAAAACCAGAAGAGCTCCAAGCCACTATTGTAATACTGTACATAGTAGGAGACTATGCATGAAGTAGACTTATTGATCTCAAGCTGTGTGTGATCCATTTCAATAATTATTTTCTTCTCTTTGAAGAAAAAAAAAGGGGGGGTTTCTTAACTACCCACTACTTCTTAACCCCTCCTTCCATCTTTTTTTTTTTTTAACTCAATGTACATTGAACTGAATAGTCAGCGACCCTGGCGTTTCATACTATTTGAAGGCACAACAAATAGACTCGTCTCAGTGGAAGGTGGAATACATTTTGCTACAAAGGAAACCATTTGGGTTCTGTTTAGGAACCACACACCAGCTAAATGGTTAAGCTCCTTCCTTTCTCTGGCAAAGCTTGACCCTGAACTGACAAGGAAACCCTAGGTGGGATATTTAAATCTTAAGTGAGTGGTCAGTTAAGTGTCTGTAGAGGTAAAAGGACAGAGAGCGTATTTGGTTTGCTAATGGAATCTATTTACTTCAAGGAAAGTGACAAAAACATCAATCAAATGAGAAGAGGCTGTTAAGGATTGTTAACTCCCTTTCAGACGAACAATGATTTCCATGGGGATTTAAATAAATATTCATGAAAAGGACCAATGACAGAAATTTCACCCAAACCATGCCAGAGTGAGGGTCCCACATAGTGTATAAAGACGTGGCTCTCAGCTTCATAGGGGTGTCTGGGAAATTTGTGCTGTGTTCCTCCTTTTCAGACTGTGCAGCAGGTTGACATTTTGCTTTGTCTATTTTTAATCCAAGTACACTTGTTTCAGTTTATGCCCTTGTGCTCTAACTCTGTGCTTCTCTCAAAATTCTGTAGCATCTAACTAATCCCTAAATCATAAAATATATTATTGAAGATGCTGTGATATTATTTGGAATCTATGTTGATTAAAAAAATAACTGGATAAGTATGAAAATTATGAAAGCAATATAAAGTTATAATTTAAAATTATATGCAAATTATAAAGAGTATTGTTTTATTAAATAAGTCAAGTCTTAAGTGGTTTTCTCATGTACATCACCACCTGCAGCCACCTATGTCCAAATTTATTGGTAATACCCCAAAATGAAGCCCATAAGTGAAGTCTAGTTCAAAAGTCCAGGAAGGTATTGGAGAGATTGCTCAGGTTAAGAAGACATACTGCTCTTGCACAGGACCTCAGTTCAGCCCCTAGTACCCACATCCAACATCTGCCCAAACCCCTAGCTCCAAGGGATCCAATGCTGTCTTCTGACCTCTGCAGCTATCTATAATTATGTATACAGACCCAAACACAGACACACAAGTATACACATTGTAGAGGAATTCTAACCCAGCAGCGTAGCTGCTCTGCCAGGGGATCACATCCAAGGACTTCTAAGTCTATGTGATCCAGCTGGAATAAAGACACACTCTGGATTACAATATGATCTGGCTGGAGTACAGACATCCTTAGTACACACCTCGAATCCCAAACAATGTAAGTAAGGTAGGTTACTCATTCTGTCAGAGATAGAATATGCCTAGTCTCATAAAAACAAGACAGGAAAGAGAGGCTACTTAAGAACACCACAGAGAGAGAGAGAGAGAAGAAAGATTTTTACTGAGAGTTTTTTTTAAACCAGGGCAGTTTTTTTCTTTTTTAAAATATATTTTATTAATTTATTCATATTACATCTCAATTGTTATCCCATCCCTTGTATCCTCCCATTCCTCCCTCCCTCCCATTTTCCCCTTACTCCCCTCCCCTATGACTGTGACTGAGGGGGACCTTCTCCCCCTGTATATGCTCATAGGGTATCAAGTCTCTTCTTGGTAGCCTGCTATCCTTCCTCTGAGTGCCACCAGGCCTCTCCATCCAGGGGACGTGGTCAATTATGGGGCACCAGACAGTTTTACAGAGACAGACTAGAAACAAGTGAAGACAGAGTGAGCCAGAGAATAAGAAGGAACCAGAATATAAAACATATTTCTAGGGATGGAGAGATGGTTGAGTTGTTAAAAGCACTGGTTTTCTCTTTCAAATGACCCAGCTTTGATTCCCAGAACCCACAGGGAGCTCATAACTGTCTGTAACTGCAGTTCCAGAAGATCTGACTCCCTCACACAAGCAGGCAAAACACCAGTGTACATAAAATAAAATTGGATAAATTATTTTTTAAAAAACAGATTGTCAAAATTAGATTAAGGCCAGGCAGAGCAATTCAGTAGAAGCCAAGAGAGCCCAGTTTGAATCAGTTAGCTATGAGAGAAGTTTGGTCCAGAACAGTTAAGTCAGTAAAAGTTCAGAAAGAGCTAGAAAGGCTTGGGAATGGCTCCCACCTCATCCTCTCATCTGAGTAAATAAAAATACATTTACAACACATGACTAAAAAATTTCAATAAATTGTTAGGTCCTGATTTAGGACATGGCCATTAATCTATTACTATATTTTTAGGATATGTTTAGATGATGTTCAAAAGGCAGAAACAGAGTCTCTTTCTTTTATGATTTTTCTTTTTTCTCTGTGGACATTTTGTCTGCATGTGTATCTATGAATGTAGTACCTACAGAGGCCATAAGAGAGTATTGGGTCCTCTGGGACTAGAGTTATAAAAATGGTAAACTGCCATGTGGAAGCTAGGAACACACACCTAAGGAACCCAGAAGAGGATGGCATATCCTCTGGAGCTAGGATGCCAGAAGACTGTGACCGGTTCAATGTGTGTTCTGGAAATTAAGCATGGGTCAGCTAGATTAAGAGTGGGTGCTCTTATCCACTGAATTCCCAGCCTCTAAGAAAGGCAACTTGAAAACAATACAGGCCAGTTCTGAGTAAGCATTAAAAGACAGAAAAAAGAAACAAGCTGGGCATGGTGGCACATGCTTTTAATGCCACTCAGGAGGCAGAGACAGGCAGATTGCTGTGAGTTCAAGGCCAGTCTGGTCTACAAAGCAAGTCTAGGACAGCCAAGACTATGCAGAGAAACCCTGTCTCGAAAAATCAAAAAGAAAAAGAAAAGAAAGAAAGAAACAAGCAAACAAAACATAGGTCATGTTTCTAAATGAAGTGAGATTTTGATCAGATTTAGAAGTACCAAGAGAGGTCAGACTGCAAAGGAAGTTGAAGATCAAGAATTAGTTAATGAAGTATTAGAATGTTTGGTAGTCATATCACATGATTAACATGATAAAACTACAACTTTAAGATTAGTCAAAGTGAGGTCTCCAGTGTGGACAAGACTGATGATGTAAGAAATACAACTTTCACTTCAAAAGGAGTAGGGGATTGCTTATTCTACAGCCAAGGATGAACATAGATTTGTGTTTTCTCAGGTTCCATGTTTCAACATGAGAACAGTTTCATTAAGATTTTATAGTAACATAACAAAGAGATCAATCACTTTTCAAATACACTGATGGCAATACCATGGAGGGTTACAGTTGTTGTAGGCCACAGCTGCCGTCTGATAATATTCTGATAATACTGATCTTTTGGTTACTGGAGGCTAGTGACCTGTTAATGCATTCTAAACAGTTTAATGTGCTAGTCACAAGGATGTTAGGTCAGACACAAAAGTGGCAAATGAATGAATATCACTAAAAATATCATAAGATAAATTATTACACCCTGGACCTATAAATTCCCAAGACCTCTATAGTCACTGAAACTCTTATCAGTCAAGTTCTTTGCAGTGGATTGAATGTACCCTCTGTCCAGAAACTTCAGTTCACATGATGAAAGAGACAGAGGTTATTTCAGAAGTAATGGGCTGACTTGGTGTCAACAAAAGCCCATGGGGTCAGTGGTGGAAATACAGAGAAAGAAGAAGCAGCCAACATGGTAAATTTCATAGGAAAAAAATTGAAAGACTTTTTCAAATTCAAAACTGGTATTTGAAAGTACTGGAAGCCATAACAAACTTGTATTGTAGTGACATACAGGCATCATTCTCCCTAGGAAGAAAGGAGGTAAAAATGAAATGCTAGAAATTGAAAGTATGTCTTGGAGTTACAGGTTAAAATGCCAGTGAGGTGTGAAGTGAAGATTCCAGACTGAGATCCTAAATGGTGCTTTTCAGGAGTTATGAATTAACTGATGAGGATTCAAATTATACGATGCTTCTTCATTTTAGCTCTCTACTAAAGAGTAAAGTTTCACCTCAAAAAAAAAAATCTTCATAAAAATTACTCTTGATAAGATTCATAGTCTACTAATTGAGTCCCTTCTAACTGCCAGTCACCGTGGTAGACACTCTCACATACATTATCACATTTAATTCTCACAGCAATGCGTGAAGTTGTTTATCTAGAAATTCTAATTAATTATATTGTAATGAAAATGCAACTGCCAAATATTAATCAAGTATTCATTGAATTAATTAGACATATATTGTTTGATTTCTAATCCTATACTGCTCCACTGCCCAGATTCCAATTTTCCTTTTAATAGACATTAATAGCACGAAATAGCAAAAAGAGTAGTTCAATGTCAAATAACACACATGAATAAAGTGCCTTAGTGGAAACTAAGTTTACTTCAACACAAGGAAAACCAGGAGATCCTATTGAGGCTGAGTTATTTCACCTGTCATAGGGAATGGATGCTTCTCACCTGCTCTGTCTTTTAGAGTTGTTAGTGAATTAAGGAAGATGTGAACTAAAAACAGGAGAGAAAAAAAGGCTTAGGAGAAAGAGACAAAGTCCTGGGTCCATCATCCTCTCTCATTGTCAAATTCTCTCCTCAAGAAGGAAAAAAGAGAGTAAGTAAGGGACACTCTATGTATGAGTCTCTCTGGTCCCCATCAGTATCTGATAGTTATCCTTTCACCTCTTGTATGGCTCTCAGTCTATGCCCAGGCATATCCCTGCAACTCTGGCAACTGACTTGCTCCTAATGACGGGTCATATGGCTTTACTCATTGTTCTAATTCTTGACTTTAACTCATTGGAACTCATCAACCATTGACACATCAATGAATTATGAAATATTTTAAAAAGAAAAGTATAGATTGAGCATATACCAAATTCTTAACTATAAATGTGAGGTTATCTGTGGAACCCACTCTGTTTCCAAAGAGAACAACTATATAGTAATTAACAGCAAAACCCCCAAAAAGAATTTGACCTAACAGTTAATTTAAAATGTCTGTTTATCAAGTAACCCTCGCCTTACTGCAGTATGGGTTTAAAGTCTGTGGCCAGCCTTCATTCTCCAGAAACTAATGAAAAACCAGCCAGCAGAGGGTAAAGTTTTATCTCTGTCCTAAGATCTGGTCCTGTTTTTCTGAGTCTTTATCTTGCTTCTTGATCTGGCATAGTTCTGTTCTTTATCTCAGTCTGGTCATCCAACCTCCATCTTGATGTTGACCCGATAACCTTAGAGTGGTCTCAGACTTGCTATCCACAGTTGCTCAACATTAAAGTACTTTTCCCCCCCTCTCTGGACAGTAGAGGTACTAGTTATAATTCACTGCTGTTTCTGTCCTTCTTCAATCTAATGAGTCTGTGCAGGGCAAGAACTAAAAAAGCTTCACTTCAGCCTATAGCAACTTTAACATAAATGCGTATAAATGGCGCTTAAAATATCTTTCCCCTTGATGCAGCTGAGGTAAGAAAGCTTAGAGATGTCTACGGGTGTAAGAGTATAAGGGATCTTCTCAGAGACTCTCCTCCAACATTCATTCATGCTGCTTGGAATCTTTACTTATGACAAGCATCTCCTTGCTCTTTCCAACTTTCCAAGAGCTGGCCACTTCTGAGGTTTGCCTCTGCCTGGCCTAAAGCTACGCTGAACCACACCATTTAAAATGGATTGAACTATGTACAACTTTCATGTGGTGAAATTTTGACGTAGGCCTCTTGTATTTCTCAATTGTATGTGACTCCTATTCTACTCCATATGAAATACCATTTAGGGAACCACCACCAATGGCACCAGGCATAGATCTATCAATTGGGCCATGAATTCACCCATGACCACCGAAAGGTCAGTCTTAAGCAATTTCTAAGGTGAGTCTAAAATTTTTTCATTCAAAATACATAGCAACCTTAAAATGTTAACATAATCAACCCACCTAGAGTAGAGAAAAACAGAAACTCTGATTGATAATTAAGGAACATAAATCCAAATGCTTGGAGCAGTGGTGGTACCCAGCTGACAGCAACTACCAATATGCTTCCACATCTCTGTACTCACAGAGATAAATTTGGGGGTAGTTAGGTTATAGAAGAAGCTATAAGCATAACCACAAATAAAAAGTATAGACTAAGGTTCAACATAAGATTACCATCATCTAGAAATAATAAGTAAACAAATTGTAAGAACTAACTCTTCTAGGAATGTAGCCCTCCCTCTCTATCAAAGACAAGGTAGAAGAAAAAACATGCACTGGCATGCAGTTACAGCACAAAATTAGCTTTAAAAATATAAGTATCCTAACCTAGTTTTTAAATGTAAAAATAGCTTTTCTACACATACAGTTGGTTCATCCTTTTTTTGTTGTTGTTGTTATTTGCTTTTGTTTTTGTGCTTTGTTTTCCAAAATTGGGTTTTCCTAGGGACCCCAGGCTTGCCTCAAACCATAGATCCTCCTCCTGTAGATGCTTGAGTTCTGGGATTATAGTCATGTGGTATCATTGTTCACTTCTTTTAAAAAAAAATGATAATATCAAGAGCCCTAAATAAAGAAGGAGGAAATCTTATTAGGTTGCCTTCCCAGCATAACAAATAAGTTGGTAGACTGTGCAGATGTCCCTAGGAACCAGCGGACATTGCTATTCCCTGAATACTCCTGTCTTGCTTAGGGTTTCTACTGCTGTGACAAAACACCAAGATCAAATGCAATGTGGGGAGGAAAGGGATTATTTGACTTACACTTTCATATCACTGTTCATAATCAGAAGAAGTCTGCACAGGAACTCAAGCAGGGCAGGAGCCTGGAGGCAAAAACTGATGCAGAGTCCATGGAGGAGTGCTGTTTACCCACTTGCTGCTTCCCATGGCGTGCTCAGCCTACTTTCTCATAGAACCCAGAACTATCAGCCCAGGGGCAGCACCATCCACAGTGGACTGGGCCCTCCCCATCAATCACTAATTAAGAAAATGCCCTACCGCTGGATCTTATGGAGCGATTTTCCCAACTGAGGTTCCTTCCTTTCAGATAACTCTAGCTTGTATCAAGTTGACATAAAACTGTCCAGCACAGCCCCTACTAAAAGAAAAGAGAAAGAGAAATGACTAGCCCACACAGTGAGTGCAACTGTGGAACAAGGATTGGAGAAAAAGAGTGAGTAACATATCTCTCCCATGATGGAAGAAAACAGAATCAGAAAGAGGGGCTATCAAGGCTCGTGCCTACTAAGATTAATAAAA
>OU015748.1:23412831-23432961 GCA_907169655.1 Acomys percivali | reverse complement strand
CTCAAGTCTCTGATGGGGTTGAAGACCAAACAGTTTAGTCTTACAATTAAGCTTAGTTGTTTTGGGGTAAAGATGTTTTTAGGTCTATATAGATGTTTTAAGTTGATAAAGATGAGATATGTTAGATGTTGGCTTACATTCAGAACTTTAGACTCACCAAGATAGGAAAGATGTTTTCTTCAGGGTTGCCAAATATGAATAGCCAAAACACTATGAATATAACACTTATATATATTTCCTGATTGCTTTGTAATTCTTCTTGCTGTAGGTAGTTTATTGTATATATGTGTGATAATATAAATGTATCTGTAAAAGAAGAAAAAAGAAAAGAAAAAGAAAATGTTGCCTTGGATAAGGAAAAGAAGACACTCAACTCACAGCCTACTTGTAACTGTTTTACAATCATTCCTTTCTACAAATGGGCCTGGTATAGCCTTAATAAGAAAACATCCATAGAGGAAAAACAATTCAGAATTTGGTTAGAAATTTAAAAACGTTTAGTGATGAAAGTCTTTGTCCATCTTTTTCCTGTTTACTAAATAAGTTGAACTGCCAGTGGTGTGGGGTGCAGATTCAGAAAACCAGAACAACAGAAATGTGGGTAATTTACCCTGTAATTAAGGCCAGTTAGGTTGAAATCAGTGAAGCTGTTGCTAGAAGTGTTATATGGCCAGCAACAGGGGTCATTCTGCTTCCTCTCCTACTCCATTTCATACAAAGGAAGCAACAGCCAGCTTCTCATATCTCTTGACGTATCACAAGAATCACATCCAAGCACAAATCTCCCTTAAAGAGCTTGGATGAGCATCATGGGGTGTCAAGAACAACTGACTTAAGGAACCCTGAGGTGGCTCATTTAACGGACTAATTGTTAACTGGTAGGAGGTAGATGATGGCAGACAGTAGAACTGGGCCCGCCTTCTGCACGAATGAAGCCAGCACATGGAAGTCATAGTCATATTTACATTTACAGTAAACAGAATCTCTATATCATTGACCCCAAGCTGATAAACAAAATTACAAAGTTCATTTTAATTCCACAGACTTGGCCAATCCCATCAGTCTCTCCATTGGATTTTCATATTAAAGAGAAAAAAAAATGTGAAAGCAAGTGTTTATAGCCAAGAATAAATACAACAATAATAAAGGAAATAGAAAAAAAAAAAAAAAGGAAAAGTAACCTTGGTGTGGTTACTTCCTTTTTTTTTCTACCTTTCTCACATGGCTGGTTTCCAGGTTCTTCTATTTCAAAGAAAACACCTCATCGAAGAACACATAATCGCACGCTGTTTCCATTCTTTAAGTGTGGGAAGTGGAGCTTTTTCACATTCACATCATCAGCGGCGCCCCAGGAAACCTTCCATTCTTTCCAAATTAGTTTTTGTATCATTAAACCAATCAGCACTAGGTGCTTAGGATTATTTTCTGGAATAAACCCTGAATCATTACCTACATCGTGTAAGTAATAAAGTCCAGTAATGACATCATTAGATAGCGTCTGAGCACTGACCCCTCAAATGACCAGGGCGGAAAGGAAATCCGGGCATTCCTAACAAGAATCAGGCAGGACCGCCTAATGAAAATCAAACAGCAAGCCTAATAAGAAACAATGTATTTTGCCTTTCCTTCAAATTCTCACTTGATTTGCTTCTCATGTGAGTCCTTCTTTGAAGCAGAGCCCCCACTGGCAAAGAGTCTCAGAGCTAACGCCGAGAGATGAGTAACTCCCACATGCTTCTCTGGGCCATTTGATCCGGGACAAGAACCACTCACTCATGCACCATGCATTTGTTAGACATTTTATCATAATTATGTGTCCCACCTTGAGTGTTTTTTTTTTAATTCAACATTGATTTTGTACCGGTACAAATAAACGTGGGGGCTAGGTTGGGAAACCAAACAAATATATAAGAAACATCATAGGTGTGGTCATTGTATGCCAAGCATGATGCACGTGCAACAGTTATCAACAATGTAATATCCCACGAGGAGGTGTACTTTCATTGTATTTTATAAGTATGGAGGGGAAAAAAAGACCCATATGTATTAAGAAGTTTACCTAAGGTCATACCACTAGAGAAAAGAAGAGATGAAAAGAATTTCAATTCATCTTTATTTCAAATAAAGCACCACAATCCATTTAGTCAGTTTGCAAGAGCTGAGAATTAATAGTCTTTTTAACCTACAAGATGACCACGTCATCCTGATCCCCCATTTCCAGAGGAGCTCAAGGTATGCTTGGGAAGACAGAAACACAAAACACAAGGGTCCCACGAGAAAGAATAATTCGCAATAAGATGGTGTTCCATGTTACCGAGAAGGCATGCCTAATCAAATTCAGACATTCACAAGCGCCATTCAGTGGCCGTACCCGGGAAGCCAGCTCACCTCACCTTCTCAGCCAATCTGAAACCTATCTGCAGGTAAAAGAAGTAAGCATGGGATGTATTTGTTGGTCTGAGACTGAGACTACACTCACCTAAGACTCATAAGCAAGCAAAAAAGAAATGCAGAAGTCTAGAAAAACAAAAATGATTTGCCAGTATTGCCCTTGCCACAATAGGGGATGCAAATAGCCTGGACAGACAGACATGGTGACATGTCAAAGAAAACCAAGGCTAAGTGCACACAGGAGGCCAGATCAGTTGTGTTTGTTTGTTTGTTTGCTTGCTTGCTTGTTTGCTTGCTTGCTTGCTTGGTTTTTGTTTGTGGGCAGGAGGTTGTCGTGTTGCTGTTGTTCCTGCTGTTTTGTCGTTGTTTTGAGACAGAGTCTCACCACATATCCCTAGTTGGCCTTGAACTCTCAACATAGATCAGGCTAGCTTTGAACTGGCAGTGATCCCTCTGCTTCCTGAGTTCCAGGGCTACAGGTCAGTGCTGTTACATCTAGCTTCAGGTAGACCTTTGCAATGCTTCTTTATACAAATTATTTTAAAACTGCATCCTATAATTTGTGCTCTACAAAGCTATTTGCAGATCTAAAAATACAATTTGAGCATGCATGGGTTTTGATAATACATCCTTTGTTTTTTAAAACACGAAATCTTTTCTATCTTCCATTGCACACTACAGGCACTCTAAGCTCTTGAAGCACTTCCCGTTTAATCTGATCCCTCTGTATCCTGCTAGGAACTCAACATGTATGGGCCTTGAGGAAGATCAGAAACCAAGTTCCCTCTGAGTATGATTTCTTGCATACAATAAATATGTAAAAGTTGGTGGATGAGCATCGTTTGCTTCCCAAACTATCAGCCCCCTGAAAGCAGGGGTCACAGCTTTGAATTCAATTTTTTTTTTCACAGCTCGATGGCACACAATAAAAACAAGGTTGTTTAGCAGTTTTATTTAGGTTCCCCAATAGTATTTGTAACTATGAAAGAGATAAAGCCAGTGAGAAATTGTGTCTGTGGCCTTGATGTTTGTGATCACAAAAGGGCTGAGAGACAAGAAACGCTGTTTTGCCAGTCACCCATTACAAATATTCTACATTGTATTAGGCTTTGGCGAGGCCCAAACTGACCAACGTGAAATACTTCATCTCCTTGGACAACACATCCGTAAATTATGAAAAGAAAATGGTATTTTATGAGGGCCAGGCAACCTCATTTTCTAGGCAGCACACTTCGTTCACAGTGCTGTTATTAATAGGTCCCTTACAGGATTCATAACTGGTGCCACTGTGTGAAGGTACCCGTACGCGAACAATCACCACAGTGAAAAGTGGTGTATCTTGGTTCTTTCAGGAGCAGTAACTTTATCAAAACTATCAGGAGTGTCCTCTGAACTCCACTCCAGCATAGTGTAATTGGATTCTACTTTTTGTTCACCTGAGTTCCCAGAAGACATTTTAACTTTAAATTTTCCGAAGTCTCCTTTCCGCTAATGAATTTTGCCTACTAAGTTAGCAATTCTTCCAAGACTCTGCATGTAAAAGTGCCTCGTTGTACTTTTGAAACTCTCCGACTAGCAAGTCTCTTGCCTGAGCTAACATATTCGATCTTTTTAAAATTAGAAGTGAAAGAATACACAGGGTGATATGTCACTCTAAAGTGAGCTAGGACAGATAATTAAGGATTAAAATCTAAATTATCACCTCTCTTGCAAGGTACAGCAAGAGGCACGGGTGCCTTCTCATCTCCTTAGAGAAATACAGATGCAATGTACCTGATAAGACATTCTGTGGTTTTCATTATAAAGTTAATATTTATCTTACAGCATTGAGTTTATCTTACCAACATATCTCATTCAGAAAAAGAATTTCTTTATTTACCACATTAAAGTAAATATTGCTATGAGATACGTGTTAAATTTTTAATAAAATCCACCCTATCTTGTTTGGATCAAAGAGAGCTGGCTCAGCTAAGACACAAGCAACACCAAATAAAAATACCTAATTCCAAATACAGAGCATCAGCACATATGTGGGCCAGCCTCTCTGTGACAACTGCAGCTTTGTGGACCTGGGCTCGGAAGCGTGTCACAGCTTCAACTAAGCTTTTTGTAAGCCATGATCTTAGAGCTACAATGTGAAATTACCTATTCTTGTCATTCTCACCCACAGAATATTGGTTCAGAGCTACACAATCCTCATTCCTGAACTGCATTTGCCAAAAGGCACCAAAGTTAAACTTAACTCAATGAGATTTACAAACACTGTCCTTTGCCTTGTGCGGGTGCATTTTTAGTATGAAAGATTTATTGGCACAGTGTGTTTTTTCCCCTATGCAGCATAGAGTTAGACATAAAAACCTAGTTTGTTTTCACTCCTTCCCTATTCCTTAAGTTAGCAATAAAAAGCCCTATTACTAGAGCAAAAGAAAGCTGATAGAGTGGTCCTGATTCTCCTCCTTGCATTAAGGAGAGTGAGGAGTCAGCAAGCCAGAGGATGGATTGCCACATCTTTACAAAGACATTCTCTAGCAGTCTGTAGTTAAGTCCCCTGGGGTCTCTTTCCCACTTGGGAATGAGCTGGAAAGGAGGAGCAAACACAAGACAAAAAAAGATAGAAGTGTCCTAGGAAGGGATAAGTAGCAAACATCAGATCGTATGAATCACATGGCTAACTGAAAGTATCCTGACCCCGTAACCTGGCCTTCATCCTGCTTCTCCTTGTGATGGGAAATTGCTATGGCTCAAAGTCAAAGGCTACAGAAGCACAGCACTTGAATCCCAGTTCTAACCCAGGGGGCTGACCTGGAGGATGTTGCATGACCTTGCTGGGCCCAGAATTTCCCATCTATAAAATAGAGACAATCGTTAAGAGTCATTTCTAGAGTCAATATGTAGATCCAATCAGTGAACAATTGTTGAGTTCTCTGGCAGAGTCTAGAACAGAGTATGTGGCACCATGTATTATAGCTATTGTAGATGATGGAATAGTAGTTTTCCCAGAGTCTTTACCTAATACAACCAGAGAACTAGAGACAGATGCAAGCCTTACTCCTTTTTTTCAAGTTCATAATTCTTCCTTCCTCCTATTCACATCAAATTCCTTCTCATTACACTCAGGTAGCTTTTTCTTAATAAACAGAAAAATCTAACATTCAGTAAACAGTTTGTATGTGCCAGGCAATTATCTGTTAATTATCTCATTCCATTCTCATAAAAACCAGTGAACTAGGTGCTATTTTTACCCCCACTTAATAGGTGAAGAAATAAATGCATTGAAAGATTAAGTAAATTGTCCAAGTTAACACAGTTATTATGAAGCAGAACCTGCATTGAAAGCCAGACGGGGCTGAGATTTGTTTCTTTGGGGGAAGATATGTCATACTCCAAAAATATTCCTAATGAACTTACATTTTAAAAAATATCATTCAAATCGTCCTCTGCCAGCAGCTGAGCACAGGTATACAATCTAATGATGAATAGAACCTACGCATTCGTGGGAATGGTTGTTAGCGTCTTCCTACCAGATCTGTTGTGTGGTCTATATTTACATATTGTGACAATGGGTGGTTGTCACTTAAAGCCGGAGTTTAGTGGTGGCTTCTTATAGAAGGAGCATGTAGTTAAAACAGATTGTTATAGCCTTTGTGTGCTACCCCTGAAATCAAAACCAAATTTGAAAATCCTTTTAAACTATGAGATAAAAAGTGTGGAAAGCCTGTGTGTTACTTTGAATACAGCCTGTGAATATTCACACACAGGTGTGGATTTTAGATCGCCTGTTAAAATGCAACAACGTAAGTGAAAGAGAGAAGGCATGGATGGATGAATAGGGAGGCAGGGTGGATGTGGAAGGAGGTGAAGCAAAGGAAATCATGATCAGAATATGTTATATTAAAAACAGGATATCTAGGGGCTGGAGAGATGGCTCAGTGGTTAAGAGCACTGTCTGCTCTTCCAGAGGTCCTGAGTTCAATTCCCAGCAACTACATGGTGGCTCATGACCATCTAAAAGGAGATCTGGTGCCCTCTTCTTGTGTGAGGGCATACATGCAGGCAGAACACTGAATATGTAATAAATAAATCTTTTTTAAAAAGAGTTCTTTAAAAAAAAAAAAGGACATCTACTTCAAATAAAATAAATAAATGCAATATAACATAAATAAAACTTTGCAAAAAAAAAAAACTTCAAATCTCTCCCCTTTACTACTTAATTTAATATCCAATGCTTAGTCTCATATTTCAAGCTAACATCGTTTCATAATAAAGAATAAAAATGAGGTTTCAAATCTTACAAAAGACTGGGGATTCCACTAAGTCAACAAAAGTATTGCTCAAACTCCACAGAAAAATCAGTGGCTAAAACAGAGTTAAGCCAGTCAGAAACTGAAGGAACAATGACAATGGAGTTTTCAGAGGTAGATTCAAATGTCAAAGAGCTGTCCATGCACAAATTATAACACCTGTGAGTAACTTTAAAACAATTGTTTCTTTCATGCCCTTGCCATCTCAAATAAGCACAAGCAACAACCCCTTCTCAGGGGACCAGAGCTGAGCTGCCAGACCACAGGACTGATTCCACCTAAAACTGATGGGAGGCAGACCAGGCTCCTTTCTGGGCATATATTTGAATATAAACTCTATGTTTGACTAGATAGAAGAGCAATCAAACATACTGGTGTAATTATTTTTCAAAATAAAGCCCTCCCTCACTCAAGCCTTCTGGGGAGAGGTGGAGAACCAACCACGTTTTTGGTCAGGATTTTTAAGTGGAGTCACTTATAAGTTATTTTTCTCCAGAACCAATTAATGCTCTGATTCCAAGGTAGAGCAGACTTCTTTTCCCACATTTCCCTAACAGCTTCGGAGGAGCCCGGCTGTTATACAAATATTATAACAAGAGTAATTCTGCTATCTGGTGGCAAAACACATAAACAACAGGAGCAAAGAATTGAATTGAGTATCGGAGAGGGAGAGGCTAAATTCTCATTATGTTTCTTGAAAGTGGCTTTTTCTGTAATGTGAACAGAAAACAAACAAATGTTGAAGAACTGCTAACAATTAAGGGGGGAGCAGAAACTGAAAAGTTGGGACATTGATGGCCATAGTGTATTCCGTGCTGTTGGGGACGCTGAATTCCACTTAGAGAACATTTAGGTCACTAAGACCTTCAGTCACCAATAGAGCATGACTTCCAAACACAACACAATGCAGTTGTCACAAGGATGAACCTGGGGATTTGGGACTGTAATATAAATTCCTCCTCTGAGGTAGAATCATACACAATGCCTTTCAGAGCAGGAAGTAATCGTAAGAGTCACCTGAAGTGATTTCTCATTTTACAGTTGAAACAAAGAGGAATTTGGGATTAAGTGACTTGTCTAAGACCACTCAGATGTTAGAGCTGAACAAAAGCATTCTAGAATCTGAAACTCGAATTGAAGACCAGCAGTATTCCTTCCTTTCTCTAAAAAAAAAAAAAAAAACAGAGTGGCTGCATCAGCAGTAAGTTTGGTATTGGTCTCCAAACTCAAAAGCAATTTGGACCTTAAATCCAAAGGAGACCCTGAGTGAGCTCTCAGGAATCAGCCTTCTTTTCCTCCCGTGGCCAGGGAGCCAGGGTCCAGAACAGTCTGTACAACGGGTCTCAAAGGATGGATGCGAGGCCAGCCCTGGCTTCACCTGGGAACTTGTTAGCAAGGAACGTTCTTGGGTTGGAGCCCAGAACACCTGGACGAAAAGCTCTGAGAGCGGAGGCCCAGACTGGATTAGCCAGCTGCTCAGGTGATTTGCATGTTCGCTACGGTCTAAGAGCCATTAGTCTAACCAATCGGTGCACAGACAGCTACCTTAGTAGACTGTGAGCGCTTTCACCGGTTCAGAAATGCCAGCTTGCTTGGTTGTACACTCTGTGAATCGTAAAGGACTTGCGTGACCGTTTCCTGACACCAGTCTTTTCTATTTGCTGGTAGAGGCACATCCAAACTTGAAAGTGTTTTGATGTTATTTTGATTTGTTTCACGTGGTTGTCCAAATAGCAAATTTTCCAATCAATACTGCAATAAATGATGATTAAAGAGAAGTGTGTCCAGAACACAGAGGCCAACACAAGAGGCATCTATATTTCCTTTTCTTTGTCCCCTTTCTTTCTCCATGTGTGTTCCAATCTGAGCCTGTGAAGCCACAGCCATCTCCTCACCCTGCTGGCTGTCACCCTTAGTGTTGTTCGCATGGCCGCTCACCCACCTGTCCCCACACCTGCCACATATCCCGCTTCCCTCCAATTCTAAATTGTCGTCGCCTACTGTCCGGGGTAGCAAATTCAACTCTGATATCATTTACCATCAAAAGATCAAGGAGACTGGAGAGATGGCTCTGTGGTTAGGAGCGCTGACTGCTCTTCCAGAGGACCAGGGTTCAATTCCCAGCACCCACATGACAGTTCAAGACTGTCTGTAACCCCAGTTCCAAGGGATCCAACACACCCATACAGATATACAGGCAAATCACCAATGCACTTAGAAGAAGGAGGAGGAGAAGGAGGAGGAGGAGGAGGAGGAGGAGGAGGAAAAGATCAAGTAGTTACATTATAGGGGGAAGGGGGAAAAACATGAATTTAGAGGCAAACTTTAAGACTGAAAAAGCCAGATTGTTAGCTGTTATATAGTTCACTCAATGAAATTTAGGTAGGTATATTTTCTATTGTGTACGTTTCTCACCTGAATCCAGCATTTTAGGCTTCATAGTCATGTTGAACTTTGTTTTTTGTCATTATAGCTATTCTGCTTAGATTGGATTCACTAAAATATTTCCTGAGCCTGATATATATTTTCATGCCAGCTTTGTGAGAAGAGTCAGAACCCGAAGACTCCCAGAACATCTGAACCCTTCTTTGAGGTTATTTTCAATACCCTGGTCCTATGGTACAAACCAAACATCATTTATTACCATTTTTCTGAATTCCAAAACCTTTGCAAAGTTGTATCGTCACGTAGCATCTGGGATAAGTCATGGACTCAGGAGCAGGGAGGAATTTTGTCCACCTGGTCCCTTACACGTCAGAGGAAGAGAGAGTGCACAAAGCAACTAATAACATCCACGCACCATTAAAGTTGAAGGGAAAACCAGTCAGTAATGGAAGAGGCAGGGTACTGGGTCAAGGAGGCTTATTCAAAATGGGACATTTTAATATCTTTTGTAGCTTGTTCATCTCACCTAAATGTCCCACATTTGTCTCACAATGAGGTCTTTGTCCCTGCTGATCTCTCAGGGTCCCTAAAAGCCCGTTACTACTATATGATTTTAAAAATTTAAAAACCATATGTTTTTCCAAATATGCTACAATATTTTAGAAGTTAACACATAGCTTCTAAGTTGGTCTTTTCATGAATTTGCCTTTCATTTCCTCAGAAACAGTAGTTTCGTAAATACTGGCAAAGCCAGAAGCAGAACCTACCATGGTATACAAAAATCAGAAAGAAATGGCCTTGCCACACCTGAGGACACAGGAAAATACCAAGGAAGTTACTACTTAGAAAATTTGTTTTGCCCTTCGGTGCCCTTATCTGCTGGAAGAAAAATATTGGTGTTTATTATTATTATTATAGCTAGCTTCACAATCTACTAAGAACTCAGCAATAAAACATGAAATGGCCACATGGGTAGGGAAGAAAAATTATGGGAGAAAAGCAGGACGACCCTTGAAAGCATCTTTTGCAAAGAACAGTATTCACCTTTTTGTTCCAGCCTGGACCAGGAGAGACATAATTTATTTGCCCAGAGCACCTCACGTCAGATACAATGTCTGCATTTTTCAGGGGACATCTTTTTAACGCCATTTTATGGCTTAGTTCACATAAGAACAGTGAGTTCAAGTCATTTGGCCAAGGTCACATGCCAGGAAATTCTAGGTTTGTCTGTTTTAAAACTATAGAATTTATTGGTTTTTTTTTTTTCTCTCTCTCTCTCTCTTGTGACGTGCTCACCTGAATTCATCATCTCTGGATTTAACTCCCAATTTTACAGACAAACAAACAAACAAACAAACAACATTTTAAAGTACTGATTTTACTTTGATTCTAATTGCTTGGCAGATAATACAATTTGTCATTGTAAAATGCTCAGCAAAATGAGACGTTTTTATCTGACAAAGCAAAAAATGAAGTGTTGCACAAATAGTAGGTAAAACAAACAGCAGCAACTGCATTATGCAGATTCAAAACTGTAGTTTTTGGTTAAACTTCGTATCCTCACAAGCAAAGCTTGAAGAGTAATTCAATTTAGTTTCCAGAAAACATCTAGTTATGAATCTAAAAGTAGAGACTTCACCTTGTATCAGTTTTGTTTCAACACTGTGACCAAAATACCTAAACAATATCTTCCGGAAAGAAAGGTTTATCTGGCCTCAGGATCTCATAGGGTTTCACTCCATTGTGACAGGGGAAGGTAGGACATAGAAGTCACACAGGCGACCAGGAAGCAGAGAGCAAAGCAGGAAGCAGAGCCAGGTACAATCTTCAAAGGAACTAGGACCCACTTCCACCAGCTGAGGCCACCTGCTGACCTTACCATGGCGTCGCCAGGTGCAGAGCAAGTGTGAAAAGCTCTCTGCACAGCTCCCATGCACAGTAACACACTCTTGAGCACACAGGCCGACTAACGTTGGCACATTTTCGTCTTTGAATGATGGAAAGCGTGCCTTTTTAAAAAACCAATTTAGCATTTATTTCTTCAAAATTATGGCCTCTGACTTCTGATTGTTTTATTATGCTAAATTAGAGCATCCATTCTAGAATTCTTTATTAGTTCCTGAATTCTCTCCTTTAGCTTTTCTTCAACAATTTTTCCTAAGATAACCAATACTTCCATATATATGTATGTATATATATCCATAGATAGTTAGATATCCATAGAAAATAAAGGTAAATAAGACATGGGACATCTCAGTCATGAAGTGCTGTCACACAGCACGGGACCTGAGTTCAGATGCCATGCCCCGTGTAAAACCCAAATGTGGTGGCAAGCATCTGTAAGCATCCCAGTACGGGCAGGGCAGAAACACGGATTCCCAGAGTCCCATAGCCAAGTGGTGAGCTCCAGGTTCAGAGAAAGATCTTGTCTCCAACAACTAGGTGGAACAGTAGTAAAAGGAGAGACTCAACGCTGACTCAGGCCTCAACGTGCTGTGTGCCCGTACAACTGCATATGCACCCACATGAATGCACGCACATATGCAAAACACAGGTTCACGCAGAGCATTTAAATGAAAATTTAAATTATAGCCATTCATAATCATTGAAGGTAATTAGATTAGCAGTTCATGTATGCTTCTAAACATTACTTCTACAGATAGTGCAAATAGTATTTTCTTTTTTCACTTGACTGTTTTTGTTGTAAGGTACGAAGAATGTTTTCGCAAAGTGGACAGATGTGATGTCATCATTTCCTCCGTGCTTTTAGATTTTAGGGTTCGTCAGGACCTGAACAGCACGGTCGTGTTGGAGTTGGGCTCTGTAGCCAGGCTGAGGCTGGACAAACTGCTTGAACTCTGCCCTACACCTTCCCACTGCTGTGAGTTAGGGCACATTCTTTAAACTTTCTCAGCCCAGTTACCGCATCTGACAAACAGGTCAGGTGAATAAATAATTTACCTAGACTACTTTGATACAGGTAGAAAAAGGTGCTTTTCTCATTCTGGTTGTTATTGTACAATAACTGGAAAACCTTTTCCCTAACAATCATTAAACTTTGCTTAGGGTACATGCCCTTTTCCTGTAAGAGTTTGTTTAGTTCCCTACGTCTTCTGCAATTAGCTAAAAGGAAAGCAAGTCACCACGGCTCTCCAGTATCTTTGCATTTGAGGTCTGGCTCCTCTCACTCTCTGTAACCTTCTCAAGGCATTACCTCCCCGTTCCCTTCAGTAAGCACACGTGTGTTTACTCAACAGTGCTTTACATAGATCTATAGGTCTAGATTGGTTTCGTTCTCAGGCTTTAACTGTTCTGTTGTTTTTTTTCTTAGCTCTGGCTTTGAGCTTACATCTTCCTGCCCTCAACCCCCACTCCCCACCTACCCCTCCGCACCCGCCCCAATCATGCTTAGGATTTTTCACATTCCTCTAGGAAAGGCTTTCCCCCACTTTCTGAACTCAGCCCTAGCACCCACCGTGGCCTGTCACAGTTTACAAAACACTTTCCCACAGGCTCTTTCCACCTCCATAGCAGCCGGATGAGACCAAGCAGTGTCTGCTCTCTATTTTACATCTGAGAAAGGGAACCCTGGGCATAAATACCTCCTCTTGGCGGCTCGCGTCTGCTGCTTGGAATGCAAGCTTCTAAAGAGCAAACGCTGCGGTTTTTTCTTTGTTTTTCTTGACCAGATACATATTTATTCTGATTGATCTCCTATGCAAATTGTTGTCATAAAAAAAACAGAAACCTTATAGCATGGCTTCTACATATCTCCCAGCTAAGAGCGCCTGTCCTAATCACTTAGTTTTTCAGTAACGTCTTGGATGCTTGCACTGCCAAGCATAGTTGCTCCATCTGCGTGAGGCCGAACTCCAGGGTACACAAGGAACAGAGAGGAGCCCTGGGTTACATGGTAGCATCCCCAGGTCCGGACTCAGCTTATATACATGCAGTTACCTCGTGACTCCTACACTCACGTTCCTTCTCATCTGCTACACAGGATTTCTGATCTAACCATATGAGATAAATTAAAAATAATAATAATAAGGAATGCAAATATTTCCCATGCCTTATAAGAACTTAACAGTTATGAAATGGGTAAGGTGTGCACCCTATTCATGGGCTCCTACCATCTAGCTGAGAAGTACAGAAATGTAATTAGAAGGCAAACCACACTATAAGACGGCACGCGCTAAGTCAGAAGGCACAAGTGTACACCAGCCTGGAGAGAATGCAAGAAGGTTGCACTGTGCTTTTTAAACACCGAAGATTAAAACTTTGTTCTAAATCCCTGCGTGCTGTCTATTTATAAAGATTCAAGTTGTGCATTCTCCACAGTTAAACAGAGACTGGGGACTGACTTTCACACGAACTCTGGTGCCCCATATTTGACCGCGTCCCCTTGATGGGGAGGTCCGATGGCACTCGGAGGAAGGATAGCAGACTACCAAGAGACTTGATACCCTAGCATCATATTCATTGGGAGGAGGTCCCCCTCAGTCACAGTCATAGGGAAGGGGAATGGGGTGAAAGTGGGAGGGAGGGAGGAATGGGAGGATGCATGGGATGGGATAGCAAATGAGATGTAATATGAATTATTTTATTTTTCAATAAAAATGTGTTTAAATAAAAAAAAGATTCAAATTGTGAAAATATTAATTTTCAGCCAGGAATTGGAGTAACTAATTTGGGCTCAAAACTGCTTAATGCCCTGTGTAACTGAGGCAGCACGTTCTCCTCCCACACCTCATGCAGTAGAATCACAAGAGCTATCACCCCCACTTCTGACGTGGAAAGACTAGGAGAAAATGTAAGAAAGGTGCTCTTTGATCCCCGTGCACATCAATTACAGGTAATAAATCCCCCCTGAGGTAGCACGCAGACAGAAATCTCAAAAACACATGGACTTTTCCTATTAGAAAATATAAAGCAAATAGTGACTATTTGTTGTTTAGATTTATTCTGTGAGTCATGTAACCTAAAACACAAGCTAGCATTGAAGGATGTATCATTTTTAATCTCAGTGCTTTTAGCTGCTTGCCAACAGCAGATAGAGCATCTTATTGCAATAATTCAAGGATTTCTCTATTAGTTTCTCTAAGCCCTTAAAGCAAACGAAGCTCTTATGATATAAAACACCTTCTTTCTCTATTTTTTTCCCCCTCAGCTCTCAAGCCTAAATGCATTTCAGGGTAGAATTTTAAATGAACTAGATAAATGAAATTCTCTCCAACTGTATTAATTTTTGACACTCTTTTTATGATTCTTTTAAAAAGAACATAGAAATGGATTGTAGCTCTGGCCTCCGCACAGTCATGATGAATGGCAGGCTACAAATAATGCTTTCTTCAAACTTTTGAAAGAACAATTTAGATTTTTAATCTCTTCTGTGGGTTTACAAATGCCCTATGCTGATAACTGACCAAGAAGCTAGGAGTGAGAGATTTGTTAAACAAAGAAAACGGGTCCTATATTGAAGGAAGCATTTTCATATACTCCCCCCCCCCTCACGGTGTAACCTTTTGTTCCCATTACAAATATCTACGCATAGCTTTATCTCTGACCTTGAAGGACCGTATAGCTTTATCGGGCGTCTTTTAAGATCACAGGTGACCTTCAGCTGATACATTGAGCTCTGACCTGCCTCGGTGATCTGCTCCCACAAAATACATATGCTGAACAGTGCTGGTGTGTGCAGTGGGGGTAAGTGAATTATTTACAAAAATTTGAGTTGACACCTTTTATCAAATGTGGAAAGATGAAGACAAAACAGCTGCTATTGCTGTCGTAAGCAATCTGCTGGTGATTGAATAAAAGTGTCAAGAAAACGGCAGCTTGATGGCCTTTTGTTCCCCCTCATCCAGCTTGATGTTAGTTTGAGCTGTCAGTTAGGAATCACGGCAGTGTGATTTATCAATAGACTGAGTGACCTTCTATTCTCGCCAGTGCTAGAACTAGAAAACAGCTCCCTCTACTGCGAACACGCAACACTTCTCACCTTGCCACTTAAGGCTAGGGATTGGCTTGGCTTGGCCAAAAAGCAGCTCACTCAGAGGATAGTTAAGGCTTTTTTTTTTTTTTTTTTTTTTTTACATCTTGCCTTGCTTTGATGGCCTCCGCCCACTTGCTAAAAATCAGCACATAGCCAAAAAGGAAATTTTTTCAGCGTATTTCTATACCTTCCAGCAAAGTAATTTAGAAAATCAGCATTTGAGATGAAATGCTTCCTCCTCACTAATTAAACTGCAGAGTGCGGAAGCACTATCTGTGATAGCAAACTGAATCTTTAAACACTGTGTGGCTTGTATTGACATGAATAGCCCATCTGTATTAACGCAAATTATTTTATAATCTCTAAAGAAAGAAAGAGTTGAAGTTATTTTTCTGCCATAATGCTGGAGCCTCCTCAGGGAAAGATAGTGTTATCAATGAAGGTTTGGGGAGTCTGGAGAGATAGGAAACCATAGGGATCACACTTTTACAAAAGAGCTCTCCTACTGTTATCCTATAGGATATGGTACATGCATTTATTAAATGTTGGGCTTTCAACCCAATAGATATTTATTTGATTGGTAACACAAATAGTGTAAGTGTAAGGGGTGTATTGTGATTGTGATAAATGTTTCCTTTTTGCTGAAAAGGAAACATTAAACATAATTAAAAGAATTCAAGTAGCATAATCCGATTTCCAGTAGCACCTAATTTTAGTGTTTGGTTCTAACTTGCTGTAATATGATTTAAATTTCCGTTTGTTTTTGTTTTTTTTTTTTCCAAAACTGTTGCATATGCATGCTTTCAAATACATTTTTTTTTAACCTGAGATTTTTGTTTCATGACAAGTTTTAATTTTAACTTCTTATCGTAGATGTTTAAATTAGGTATGAAAAATCAATGCCTATTGTTTGGTTGGCTGTATCAGCTTCGGCTCCTTAAAGCTACTCTATGGGAGCACATGGCTGTTCACCATCCCCTCGGTGTACTTTTCATTGCCCGCTGCTGAGGGCAGACTCAGTGGGAATCTCCGAAAGGGTGTACCTCATGCATCCACGACATTTTCTCCTATTCTCTTCTTTCCTTAGACAACTATGCCGCCCCTCTGCTCCAAGTCACAGAAGTCTCCACACACATGCAAACTCGGGGTCTAGACCTCAGCCCTCGCCTGAGCTTCTCCTTTTCCTTCTCTGTCCTGACACACACACACACACACACACACACACACACACACACACACACACTATGACTTGTTCATACGAGCTCTGCAGCAAAGTTGAATAATATGTAAATTTTATGTTGTAATGAATTAGGTCCTAAGATCTTTAAAGGTCAGACACCTGGTATAATACATCACATTTTTTAATATCAACTACAAAATAACTGTAATAAATTTTTCCAGCGCCACATCCTCACACACTGTTACCCACAAGGAAGCACCAAAGGAAATGTGTCATTTGTCAAAACATGCAGGAAAACTGGCGTATATACAGGGCACTTTAAAAGTAAGTCAGATTAGAAAAAGCTTCCTACATGATATTTTTGTGTTTGAACAAAGAAAGACAAGCAGGTATTTATTAAAATCATCCCCCAATATATTTTTGTAAACAAGGTAAAAATAATTAATATTCTAAGGTATATGAATAAGTGCCTTTAGTTCAAGGATAAAGAGGAAATTACAGACAAAGAGCTTTAATTCTCTTTAGGAAAAAAAATCAACAGGAATGATAATTCATCTTAACTTGGATGACTAGGTGGGATACTAAAAAAAAAAATACAGTTATCTGAGTTGTAGAAATTTGATAGTTGCTATTAAAATTATAATCGTTTCTTTCACGATGTTATTTGCAAGCTTCAACTACAAGTCTCTGCTATAAGAAATGCTTATTATCAACAGAAGAGAAAGAGATTTACCTACAAATAATATAGACTAGAGGGATTTTTTAAAAACAGAAGCCCACATTGATATTAGCTCTCATTACTGTCTGCCAGTGCCTCCCTACTCTCTAACAGTGTGTTGTGTTAACCTTGGACACAAGTAAAGCAGATGTGGTAGGTTCTTTAGACTTTAAAGGGAGATGCTCCCTGCTGTTATTTTTAATGCTACAGGAAATTTGTCTTTAAAATATCATTGATCATGATGGTTATATTATATATATTTTTGTTTGTTTGTTTGTTTGGCAATGCATCGTCTAGTGAGAGCTTAAGTTGTACTTGAGGAAATAATACATAATTGTTCATTTAAATAATATTGTTGTTTTTTAAATCTGATCATATTTAGCAAAGGCTGTGATCACTTAAGCCAGTTTCATTATTGAGCAAAGGCTGTGATGACCTAAGCCACTTTCATTTTTCCAACACATTCGAAGATGGTTTTATTACCACACCCATGTAAGCATAAGTCAGTAGTCACAAAGTGAAGTGGGACTGCTGTCCAGGTCATTAGGAGGTACCCTGTTAGTAAAACAATTGAAGACAGCACGGTTGCTGTATTTGATATTTCTGGAAAGTTTCCAAAACCCCATGTTCCCAGAATATTCCTAACCTTTATAGCCAAACCTGAAATAAACTTCTTACACTGTGAGCAATGTGTTTGCAGTCATGTCTCCTCCACCACGGGAGCTGAACACCTGTGTTCTTGATCCCAACAAATCCAACACAGAACTCACTAGACAGAGCTGAGAAAGTAAAGAAGGAGACAAGGAACATTCTGGTGTTCTAATTAACGTATTCAGAACGGCCAAAGGACAAAGGAACAACTGAAAGAAAAGCAATGAGTAGTTATCAAAGGAAAGAAATGTAAATAATCCAGAAAACATTCAGATCATAGCACACAATGGTTTTGAGTATAAGAACAACAACGCGTGCTCCTCCAGTGTAGTGTAAAGTACTGTGGTAGTATGGACCATTCATTCTCTCTTTCAACAACGGTTTTTAGTGCTTACGCTCTACGTTCCACTGGGAAGAAGGCTTTCGGGCCACAGTGACACACTCACGAGTGTGGTCTGCCTTCGCCCACCTTTGCCCAGTGCCAGCCATTCTCCAAGAGAACTCATATTGACAGCCTTCCTCTTTCCTAGATGTTTGGGTTTGAATATGAACTGTCCCTTGAAGACTGGTGTTTGAAACATTTGGACCCCAGATGGTGTGGCTGTTTGGGAAGGTTTGAGAACCATTAGGCCGTGGAGGCTTCTGGAGGAGGTATGTCCCTGGGGTGGGCTTTGAGGTTCATAGGCTGGCCCATTTGCTCTGCTGTCTTCACATCCTGCCTGTGGAACCTGTTGCCTGCTCCTGCCTGCATTGCTTTTTTATGATGGATGGTATCCCCTTCGGGCCCATAAGCCTAAATAAGCCCTTCATTTCTGAAGTTGCTTTTGTGTGAGTATTTTATCATAGCACCAGAAAAGAAACTAATGCACTATGCGACCAGATAGAAATAAAAATAACTTGTAAGGAAAAAGTAAAATATACATTACTAATAGTGTACGTCAAGAAGGCATACATGAAGGAAATGGTCACCGACACTATCTGTCATCACGAGAGACGTGTAGGATAAAACCGCCTTGCTGACTCCTTGCCCTGGTTAAAGTGCTTATTGTTTGAAAGAACAGTGATAACAAGTGCTGGCGATGGGGCGGGCAAAAAATAACCCTGCACACTGTTGATAGATGTGTAAGTTTGTCAGCCACTGTGAACAACAACTTTGAACACCCTACCAAAATAGAAGCATCCTATGATCCAGCACCTCCCCCACTAAGAAAGAAATGAAATCACTACATCAAAGACATATACACATTCCCCATTCATTGCACAAGTATTCTCAATTGCCCAAATGTAGGATCAACTTAAATGCCCTCCGAGAGATTAATAAATAAAGAAATATGACATACGCCCATGGAGGAGTACTCACCATGAAGTCAGACTAGGAAATGGCTCAATTAAACTACATTCACTGCAAGGGTGAGAAGTCGAGGTCAGATCCCCAGAAATATATATAAGTGCTGCATAGGCATGGAGACGCCCTTGTATTTATGGCTTCAAAAGATACAATCAGGGGATCCCAGAGCAAGCTGGCTAGAGGGAACAGCCATATACACAAGCTCTGGGCTTGATTGAGAGACCCTGCCACAGTGCATAAGGTAGAAAAGTCATGAGGATGATTCCTGATATCAGTGTCAGGCTATACTCCCATGCACGCGTGCGCGCATGCACACACACACACACACACACACACACACACGTGCATAACACGTGCATGCACATACACATGCATGTATACATCGTGTATACAAAAACATGTATATACACCTGTGGGTATCCACACAGTTTGTATTCACCCAAAATCATGTATAAGTACATGCCAAAAATGGAAGAAAGAGAAGAAGAAAACATTATGTGATGCTCATAATGTAAAATGAAAAAAAAAAAAAATAGCCTGAAACAGAAAGAGAAGTGCTGCACAACTGAACTCATTTGTGGGAAAAGGCTGATAATATAGAAGTTAGGGATGCATTAGTAGTTACTAGCGGCTGTGAAGGGTGAGTGGTGAAAAGGGATTGATAAAAAGATGCCCAAACACAAAATTACAGTTAGGAGAAACACAGTCTGGTGCTCTGCTGAATGTAGCTAACATAAGTAGAAAACAGGTTTCTTATTCTTCCCATGACAAAGCAATAATAAATACTCAAGGCAATGGATTCTACTGTGGAGATTCTAGCTTATTTACTATTGTACTTTAACCATTCGCTAGGATGAACACGTTTCCAACATCTCGCTGTGCCGCAGAAATATGAACAAGTGCTCCGTGTCAACTGAAAACTCACGTAAAGTTTTGTTGGGACACAGTCACTCACATCCATTTGTGTAGCTGCTTTGCCACTGCCATAGGCTTGATTACAACAGAGACTGAATGGCTTGTAAAGTCAAATATTAACTTCTAGCCCATCATGGAAAGTGGTTGCAGATAGCTGACTTGGATTATGGATACTTTAATTTCTTCCTTGTACCTATGTGTTTTCATCTCTTATGAAGATAAATATATATATATATATATATATATATA
>OU015748.1:23394139-23412821 GCA_907169655.1 Acomys percivali | reverse complement strand
TTCTTCTTCTTCTTCTTCTTCTTCTTCTTCTTCTTCTTCTTCTTCTTCTTGTTCCTCCTCCTCCTCCTCCTCCTCCTTCTCCTCTGGTGAAAGAGTCACAGCAGGCAGTAAATCTCTTAAAAGAGATTTATTGAAGGTACAAACACAGGAGAGGGAAGATGAATCCAAGAGTGGCTGCCTCTGCTCCCTGGAGGAGACAGCAGAGAACTAGGCAGATGTAGCCTTTATGTAGGGTTTCTAAGGGGGCGGAGGTTTCCCGGGCAGGGATTTCCTGAGTATAGATTGGTGGGATTTCAAGCCTGGGCTGGGGGACACTCAAGGATTGGTGGATTTCTCTGGGCTTAGGGGCAACCCTTCCCCTGGAGCTGCGTTGTCTCTGTTGACGAGGCCTCCTCTCAAAGCAATGAGGTTCCTGGGCTCCCATGCCTCAGGATAACCTTGGGACACTGTCCCACCTCAGGGCTGGGATATCTTCCCAGCTCTCAAAGTTGTGGACACTCTGACACCAGAGTCCCTGAAGGCAAGCCACATCCCCCACACAACGCACACAGCAACCCCTGAAACAACACGAAGACTCCTGTAGAGCCTGAAAAAAGCTAGAGGGGAGTGGAGAGAGAGGAAAGATGAACAAGATGTAGGACAGTGAATGCCCGTTGTCCAGACTGCATTAAAAAGATGGGCGATGAAAAATAGTCTGATGTATGCATTGGGATCTCCAAAGGAGGAGTGAAACAATAATAAAGTGTGTCTGTGTGTATGTGTATGTGTGTGTGTGTGTGTGTGTGTGTGTGTGTGTGTGTGTGTGTTCAATCAGATAAATTTAATTTAAGTAGTTGACTCACACAATTGTGGGGACTGCCAGCTCTGAACCCTGCAATATAAACCCTCAAGTTGTAGACCCAAGTGGTTTGAGGTCAGAAGTCTCTGATTCTCAGGGGAGCTGCTTTTCTTTTTCTTTTTTTTCCTTAAGGCTTACAACTGATTGAACAAGGCCCACCATATGATACAGTAGAGTCCGCGTTAAATTCATAGACTCAAAGTCTACTGTTTTAAATGTTCATCACATCTAAAAGTATGTTCAGAGCAACTCCTAGACTGGTGTTGAGCAAACATCTGGCTGTCATGGCCAAGCTAAGTTTCCAAATGATGAAATTTACAATCACAAGGAGATACACAGATGAGGAAGGGACAAAGGCAGACAGACAGGGAGGGTGTGGGCCCAGGAGGGTGAGTTCACAATCTAGTGGGAAAGGCAGGTTAGGAAGTGGAGTGCTGCGGTGACATCTGGGCTCCTGCAGTACCTTAGCATAGGCATCTGGACACATCTGGGCATAGGAGTTCACTGGGCAGACAAGAAGCCTGGAGGGATTATCTAGAGACAATGAGAGACTTCATCATGGGAGACGGTGGTAAGGCCAGGACAGAGTCTGATATCTGATCCCTGATGTTGTACAAGATGGAACTGGAAGACTTGTCTTCACCGTGCTCATAGAGAAGCAGAATCCCTTGGGCTGGAGAGATGGTTCAGCCGTTAAAGGCTAGGCTCACAACTATAAATATAAAAGAAGTAGAATCCCAGTTTCTCAGGAGCCTGAGACACGAGGGTGACAAATTGGAACTAAGCTGAGTACACTGCACAAGTATGTTTTTAAAACTCAAGAGCAATCTTATGAGTTTTTGTTTGTTTTTGTTTTTTTTTTTTTTAGACAGGGTTTATCTGCATAGCCCTGGCTGTCCTAAAACTTGATCTATAGATTAGGCTGGCCTCGAACTCACAGAAATCTACCCTGCCTCTGCCTCCCAAGTGCTGGGAATAAAGGCATGCACTACCACGGAGCCGCTAAAAATTGAGAACAATTCTTTTTTTTTTTTTTTTTGAAGATTTATTATTTATACAGTATTCTGCCCACATATGTGCTTGCCCACCACAAGAAGACACCAGAGCTCATTACAGGCGCTTGTTAGTCACCATGTGGTTGCTGGGAATTGAACTCGGGACCTTCAGAAGAACAGACAGTGCTCTTAACCTCTGAGCCATCTTTCTAGCACAAGAACAATTCTTAAAAGTATCTTCATAAAAGATTCTGTGCCCCTTTATGACATCAGTAATGCTCCTTAAGGAGTGAAGTCCATGCTATTCAAAGTGGAGATAGAGTAGAAGCTTTTACAGTGAGAATGCGAAATCCTGGCCCACTTTTTAGACCTGCAGGGTGTCTGCCTGGGCAGGTCCAGAGAAGAATGCTCATCATCGCATTCATGCAGCGGTGGCAATCCGGCCCTCAGTGAATACTGGATAAGTATGCAAGTTCCAGCCACAGGCGCCAGGTGGAAATCAAGGAATATAAGAAACCTGGCAGACAGAGACAGAGAACCCTCACAATACTTTGTCCACAGTTTAATAAGGATTGAGGGCTGGGTTCGTATGTACTCTGTGGTGCCTGTTTGATGTGCGGAGCAAAGGCATAGTGAGTGTCCAATGCTGCTGGCATTTTGGGGCAACTGCATGCCGTCTTGGGCGACTTGAGTACGCAATATGCGTGAAGGAGAAGTTCAAGTGGGAATCACAGTTCTCTAACTTGGAGACTCGCAAAGTTCGGAAAGATGTTTTCTCCAAGGTTGCCAAATACAAATAGGCAAAACACTACGAATGGAACATTTATATAATTCCTGATTGTTTTATGGTCCTTCTTGGTGTAGATACTTTATTATATATGTGTAATAATATGTATATGTAAAAACAAAAAATAATAACAAATTGGAAAAAATAAAAGTGAAAAAAAGAAGATTTTTAGACTGAGTGTTTTACTTCTTTTCTTTTTTTGATTGGTTGGTTTTGTTTTTTGAAGCAGGGTTTCTCTGCATAACCCTGGCTGTCCTGGAACTCACACTGTAGACCAGGCTGGCCTCGAACTCACAGAGAGCTGCCTGCCTCTGTCTCCCAAGTGCTGAGTTTAAAGGCATGTGCCACCACCATTAAAAAAGATTGAGTCTTTTTCAAACTGAATAAATAAACTCTAAGGAGTCTTTCCTCTTTCTCCCTAAGCCGCTGTATGTGATCTGTGCATCACAAGTTTTTCCCCCCAAAATAGTATTTTTCTTATTGGGGAATTTCACATCATGTACCCTGATCACACTCACTTCCCAGTCCTCCCAAGTCCATCCCGCACCCTGTGACTTTCCCACCTCTACCTCCCACCCCATGACTTTTCCCAACCCCTACCCCCAGAACAAGGAAAAACAAAAAAACAAGCCCAATTTGTGTTGCCCATATATATACTCACTGGCCAGCTCCTTGAAGAGAACTGAGTCCTTCTCCACCTGCATCCATGCCAGAAGCCATCAGTTGTGGAGAGCTACACTTCAGCATGGCTCAGCTGTTAAAGGCTAGACTCACAAGCAAAAAATAAGATTTTCGTTTTTTGTTTTGGTTTCTTGGGTGTTTTGTTTTGTTTTGTTTTTCTTATTTTGTATCTCTCCCCTCAAACCCATGTAGACTAGTAACTACCAGATCTGCTTGGTAACAAAAGAAAAATGCAGGTTCTGTCGTATAGGATTTTGTTGTTGTTATTTTGTTCAATGCTTCCTTCCTGCTTCTTGACTGAGAAAGACTTGATAAGAGAAATAATACTAGAAATCAACTCAAGCTCCTTCTTGAGGCGAGGCTCAATAAACATGGCAAAACCAGAAACTGTAAAGTCCTTTGGCATAGTGTCTGCCACATGGTTGTGAGGACAGTTATTATTATTTGCATGAAGAAAAATAAAAGGAATGAAAATGATTTTTCCCTAAAACATAGATGTAGTTGCCGGATTATTTGGGAGTCTGTGGCATGTGGAGATATCTAAACTTTTTCTGAAGGTGAGAGGAAGATTTTGAAAAATGTTAAACAATGGAAAAAATGGTATAGGAGATCTTTTAAGGAGATCTTTTCCATAGTGTGAAAAACAAATTCAAGTGTGTCTTAGGGGTTTTTTGGTTTGCTTTGGTTTGGGTTGGATTTTTTGTTGTGGTTTTTGTTTGTATATTTTATTTTGTTTTTGGTGACAGGGTCTCTCTGTGTAGTCTTGGATGTCCTGGATTCACTTTGTAGACCAGGCAGACCTCGCACTCACAGAGATCCACCTGCCTCCGGCTCCTGAGTGCTGCAATTATAGGTGTGAGCCACCAGGCCTGGCTCACACACAACACTTATACAGGAAAGCATCTCATTGGAGCTGGCTTACAGTTTCACAGGCTTAGTGCACTGTGATCATGGCAGGAAGCATGGTAGAATGCAGTAGACATGGCACTGCAGTTCTACATCTTGACCCACAAGCAGCAAGGACAGACCGTGATACACCAGCCAGAGCTTATAATATCTCAAAGTCAGCTCTCAGTGGCACACTTCTTACTCCAACAAGGCCACACCCCCTAAAAGTGCCACTCTGTATGGCCCAAGCCTTCACACACTTGAGTCTATGGAGGCCATTCCTATTCAAGCGACCACAGAGTGTAATTATAAACATTCAGAGCCATAAAGATTAGATGGCATGGGACTAGAGAGATGGCTTAGTAGTTAAAAACCACAGGTTACTCTTCCAGAGGACTCAGGTTCAGTTTCCAGCATCCAAATGGTCACTGACAACCATCTGTCACTCCAGTCCAAGGGGCATCTGATATGTCACAGACCTCCTTGATCTCTGTGCTCACATGATACACGAACACATGCAGGCAAAACTCACATACACAGAAAATAAAAAAGCAAATGAAGCAAACTCTTTGCAAAGCAGGTGGCAGTTTGAAAGACGAAAGCCGGCAACAGAAGGAAAAAGTAAAAGAGCACACACAAACACACAAATAAGATACAGCATGAATAGAAAAATCTTGCTGCTATGTTTATAAATGGTTCACCAAGTAGGATTGTGCCATCTCCTTTTCTAGAGGTGGCTTAAAATGAGATGGAGCCACTTTTGTTTGGTAGCTCAAGGCTTGGCCTTGAGTTCATAATCTCATGGGGGTGGGGGAGCAGAAAACAATATAATATATATAAACTTTTAATTGTGTATATATTATCTTTATATGTCTATATATTGTTCAGCCTTTCTCCTGATCCCCTTTAAATACACAACAATTCTCTGCCCAGGATTTTTTCCAATCCTGTCCTCGTTATATCCCATCAGTTTGTGACAATGACACTGCTGCATAGTGACTTCATGACTGTAAGGAAACAATATGAGTTTATAGCTGAAAACGAAGTATAATTACAAGCATAAATTATGACTGCTGTCAAGACAACAGACATTAACACAGTAGCTTTGCACATATTGCAGAAATACGTTAGGTTTACACTACCTGAAATCATTGTGAACCTTGAGTGCTTTCTCCACAAATAATCCACTGAAAACTTGTTTCATCTTTTTAAACAAATAAACTAGATGAATCACCCTGTCTCTCCCTTTTCTAGGTCTTTTCTTCCCTGACACATGCCCCACTGGTATTACAAAGGTGCTGTGAGAGTGTACTAAAAACCATTGGAAAAACCATTAACGTAAGTTAGATTGCATTTAATAAAGCAAAGAAATTATGAGTACCTGTTATTAACAGAAGTCTTTAATCTTGTACAGAGTCCAAGAATAATTATCTAACATCTACAAAACATGATGATTCACCTACCATCTGCTCACTAAAACCTCAGCCATACCAACTCTTTATTTAATTGGGTAGAAGTTTAGTCATAAGGATTGTAACTACACATGTTTCTACCTACAATGATGATCTCCCTAAACAGAGACCCACAGCAGAGAGCTGTGTTCAGAGGTGCGTGGTCACTGTATTGGGAGGAAATGCAGTAGAGAGCCATGGTTATTTTCAGAACTTGAATAGATGAACTCTAAGGTCACTTATCACTTAGAGGCACTCATTCACACACATTGAAAACATTTTCACTTCAAAAATAACAACCCACCCTCTGAAATTTTTCTCTTACCGACATACATATACAAAAATCTCCATGTTTAAAAATAAGTCAGTGTAAGAATATGTTTAAACATTTGCACTTAAATGATCTGAGGATTCTTGTGTACTTTCTGTATTTGCATCACTATTAGAAAAGGTATATACATATATAAAACAAATTTATGATTTATCAATGTTCTAGAGCCTTTAAGTATATATTACCCTATAATAAAAGTCATGTGAAGAAAATATAGTTAGGTGCCTAAATTCCTAATCGTGTTAGAAAAGTTCTTCCCTGCTTTCCAGATCCTAAGAACTATGCTAGGTCACTTAGTGTCTCTAGTGGGTTCTAATACAAGGAAATACTAATTTACATATTATATATTTTTGAAAATATTTTCTACGCTTTTCATATTCATGTGAACTCTACTATGTATTTCTTAATTATTAAAGATTTTTGCAAACCAGAAACTAAGTGGATTAGTCTCATCAAACACAAAGAAATACTTTCCTAGTGTTGAGCAGCAGATTTATTCCTGTATTTCCTTCCTTCACCTCTATAGAATCTGCATATGTGATAAACAAGTACACTCTTTGAAGAGTGATTTGTCTGTTTACCAAACGTGAGGTCTAATTTCTGTTAAAATATTTTTCAATATTTTTAATGAATTTTAATAAAGGTTTATCAGGCGCTTGTTATGGTGCAGAACTTTTATTAAATTCTGTGATCCATAAAACGTTTTTTTTTTTTTTTTGAATGACACATAGTTTAGTTTTTCATTTAGAGGCTATAAAAGTGTTCACAAAAGTTATGTTGGAAAAAAAAGTGATTGAAAGTGCTAAAACACTGTACAGAATATAAAATCCTTTCATAGACTTTTTATGACACATGAAACATGAGTCTTAAAGGTTTAATGTTACTGACTTTTATACAAGGCTTTTTAATTCTTGATTCCAGTTATGGTTCTGCAAATGAACTGTGACATTAAAAGGAATCCGGCTGGAACTGCCTGGGCTTTCTTTCTAGATGAGCTCTGACTGGCCATCAGAGGCTTGCCCTGAGACCCACCCCGCCCACAGCTGATTAACACTCCCAAGCATTTGAGGAGCTAAGGAGTGAGCCTGCCTGACAGATTCCCTCCTACCTAAATTCAGTATTAATGTTAGGGAGGTCAGTGGATTACTAGGAGCAAACACGAAGTGTGAAAGATTGCTATGCTTTCATCCTTGTTTCCTTAATGCTGTACACCATTTACGGCTGTAATTGCAATGCTGCCTTGGTGAACTACAGAGCCAGCATTGCTGTCTGTCCCATTAAAATAATGGATAGACATTCATTTTGACTCTACCTTTGGGAATTTTAAGTTAGTGTGCTGACCTGAATCCGGTACAGAAGACAAACTCGTCATTTTTGTTAAAGTTTTAGGTTAAGCCAAATGAAGTTGCCTTTTTTTTTCTATCTTTCTTTCTTTCTTTCTTTCTTTCTTTCTTTCTTTCTATTTTTGTTTTTGTTTTTTATTTTTTGTTTTGTTTGTTTGATTTTGGTTTTTTTGGGGGGTTGGTTTTCAACTCAGGGTTTCTTTGTAGCCTTAGCTATCCCAAACTTACTTTGTAGACCAGGCTGGTCTTGAGCTCACAGTGATCCGCCTGCCTCTGCTTTCCTAAGTGCTGGAATCACAGGTGAGCAACCTCGCCCACCAAAGTTACCAATTTTTCTTTTATCAGTTAAGAAAACAGAAACACAATTTCTTTGCACTCATCTTAATTTTCCAAAGTGGTCTAATATTTTTCAAATATACAAATATTAATTTTTATTTCCTCTGATGAGGGGATGAGATGAAAGCTGTACCCAAGCTTTACATGGTTTGGGCTGAGCCCAGAGCATTTCTAACTATCCTTAGGCCTAGGCCTGGCAACTTCTAACCCCCATACAATCTAATCTTTTGCAAGGCCAGACTTTGAAGGCTTCAGCTTCCAGACTCCATCTGCTAACCTAGGTCTAGAATGTTTGCAGCCTCTGAGACTTACTGGTAAATAAGCTCACACTTTCTAGCTCTTTCTGAACTTTGGCTGGGTGGTTCAACTCAGCTCTTTTGGCTCAAATTTCCCTCCAAGCTGGCTGATTCAAACTGGCTTCTCTCTGCTTCTGACTGAATTGTTTTGCTTGGAAAAACTGCCTCTGAACTCCATGAACTGTACTGCATGAAATAAACTGTACTTAACTGAATTGCACCAAACTGTACTACTCCTAAACTGTACTGCACTATCTCCACAAACTCTCTGTTCTTGCTCTTTTTCTGCCTTTCTTCTCCTTACTCCTTTACCTCAAATTGCTCTTCAGTAGCCTCTCTCTCCTTCCTGTCTGTTCTCCTGAGAGTTGAGTTTATCTGTTGTTTGAAGTGGATATGTCTAAGTTTCTGGTTTCTTTAGAAAATCAGTTGTGTCACATGATGTTTTTCTGGAAACTGTCTTGTGAGAGAGCACATGTTTTCCTGAAAGCAGACACATGACAGGCTGGGTGATATTTGGGAAGAATAGGAGTAGAGCCCCACAGACAGTTCAATGAGGCCTTTGCATTGTTGCACCTGGGCAGCACTTCACTGGTCTTTGCTTCACAGAGAGAAACATTCCAGCAAACTTCTCATGGTACATTGGCTGATTCCAGCTCTCTCTACTGACTCTTGCCCATTCGGTGGAGCCTACTGTCTCTGATGGACCATGCCACCTCTGCAGATTTGTGTTGTGGCTTGGTGTCTGCTATTGGCCTGGACTTCTGGTATCCTGACAATGCAGAGTGGAATTGGCTCAAGGAACTATGTCTAAACAGCCCCTTTTCCACAACCCCTTTTTCCTATTAACATTCTCTCTTCTTCCTCTGGTTGGTGGGTTCGAAGTGAGGTTGAAGTGTTTAAGGACCTAAATAAAGTAGGTTTTGAAAACTCTAAGCCTACAGTTGTTATAAAGAATGAAATCCCAAACATTTGATTTTTACCATTAAAGAATCAGGAGCCAGCAGAGGTAGGCTTCTGCCTGATTCCATTCACATTGAGATTCCATCTTACACCCATTAGAATGGCTAAGATAAAAAATTCAAGTGACACTGCATGCTGGCGAGGATGTGGAGAAAGAGGAACACTCCTTCATTGCTGGTGGGAATGCAAACTTGTAAAACCACTTTGGAAATCTATCTGGCACTATCTCAGAAAACTGGGAATAGGGCTTCCTCAAGACCCAGCTATTCCACTCCTGGGAATATACCCAGAAAATGCTCCAACACACAAGAAGGACATATGCTCAACCATGTTCATAGCAGCCTTATTCATAATAGCCAGAACCTGGAAACAGCTTAAATGCCCCTCAGTTGAAGAATGGATACAGAAACTGTGGTACGTTTACACTATGGAATACTACTCAGCTATTAAAAACAAGGAAACCCCAAGGAAATTTGTGGACAAATGGATGAGACTAGAAATGATCATAATGAGTGAGTTAACCCAGAAGCAGAAAAACTCACATGGTATATACTCACTTATAATTGTGACTTACCCAAAAGTCACACCCACGAAAGTCTTCACTTACCAGGAGATTGGGATAGATGTGAGGACATCCTACTGAGACTCTGTGTAAGAGAAATATGAGAGAACAGGGAAATAGAAGGACACAGAGGGTCCTAGAAACCTACAAGAAGAACATCATGATGGGTGGATTGGCGTCCAAGGGGTTCTGCTCAAACTATTGCACTAACCAAGAACAATACAATAGTAAACATCCAACCCCTACTCTGATCTACCCAATGGACAGGACATTCTCCACAGTTATATGGAGAGCAGGGACTGACTTTGACATGAGCTCTGGTGCTCCATATTTGACCACCTCCCCTTGGTGGGGAGGCCTGGTGGCACTCAAAGAAAGAATAAGCAGGCTACCAAGATGAGACTTGATAGCCTATCAACATATAGTGGGGGAGGAGGTCCCCCTCCGTTACAGACCTAGGGGAGGGGAATAGGGTGAAAGCGGGAGGGAGGGAAGGAGGAATGGGAGGAAACAAATGACAGGATAACAGTTGAGTTGTAATCTGAATAAATTAATAAAATTAAAATAGAAAAAGAAAAAAATTAAAGAAAAGCATTTCTTTTTCTGGGTTATAGTTTCAGAAGTTTAGTCCACTGTCGTCCTGGCAGGAAGCATGGCAGAACACATACAGACATGGTGCTGGAGAAGAACAGAGAGCTCTACATTTGGATTATCAGACAGCAGGAAAAGAGGGAGGCATTGGGCCTGGCTTGAACATTTGAAAGCCCAAAGCCCACCCTGAGTGATACACTTTCCCTAACAAGGCCACAGGTCCTAATCCTTGTCAAGTAGTGCCACTCCCTAGTGACCAAGCACCCAAATATATGGGAGCTGTTCTTACTCAAACTACGAGAATATGATTCTGTTTACTTGTAAGATGAGCACAGGCAAATCTCGATAGAGAAAATAGGCATGTGTTAGGGTGAAATCTTTATTAGATATTTGACTATTTTTAGTACTGGATGTTAGGTGATATACAGGGTGAGATCACAAGATAAATGTCTATACATTATAGATAAGGATTGTGGGAATTCTTTGGGGGCTAATAAAATATTCTCCAGTTGATTGTGGAGATGGATGCACAACTAATAAATGTATTGAAAACAATGAATTGCACACTTAGAAAGGGTGAGTTATATGGTATATGAATTACACTTCAATAAAGCTATTAAAAGTGCTTTAAAAAAAAAAAAAGAATCAGGAGCCAGATGCTGGCATGAAAACTCGCTATCTCAGAGAGGCAGAGAAAGCACCTAGCTGACCTTCCTGCTCAGCTCACATCTCAGAGTAAAAAGACCAAAAAGCTCACTAGCCCAACTGAAAGCCCAGGATAAAAAGCTAAAAAACGAAAAGCCAAAGAACTTGCTAGCTCCAACTGCCTGCCTTTTCTTATCCAGTCTTAAACACCCTTCAAGTCAAAGTCCCTCCTAATCTTTATATTTTTATTAATTTATTCAGATTACATCTTAGTTGTTATCCCTTCACTTTTATCTTCCTGTTCCTCCCTCCCTCTTTCAGCCTTTTCCCCTCCCCTAGGTCTGTGACAGAAGGAGACGTCCTTCCCCACCATATGGTCACAGCCTGTCGAGTCTCATCCTGGTAGCCTGCTTATCCTTCCTCTGAATGAGACCAGGCCTCCCTACCAAGGGAAAGTGGTCAAATAGGGGGCACCAGAGTTCATGTCAGAGTCAGTCCTCACTCTCCACACAACTGTGGATAGTGTCCTTTCTATTGGCTAGATCTGAGTAAAGGTTCAATATTTACTGCATGTATTGGCCTTGGTTGGTGCAGTAGTTTGAGCAGACCCCCCCCCCCCGGGTTGAGATCCACCCGTCATGATGTTTTTCTTGTATTAAAGGTGCCAGGGATAGCTGAACCTCACCATAAACACCTTTTTATAATAAACAGAAAGTTCTTGGCTTAATGGTGCGTGTTAGGGATCAACCACACCAAACAAGAAATAAGGTTGTACAGTTCACAATCTCATGTTCACAATGGTACCAAATATCCTGCAATATTTATACTATCTCTGACACATTCTGTCTAATCTTTCTCTGATTCATCACATTATCTGTCCCTCAATTAGACATCACTTTCAAACATACATGCTTCCTTCTATAAACTAACCTTATCTTCATTGTTTAGGATTAAAGGTGTATACTAAGGGCATGTCTGTATTCCGTCCAGCTCACACTATAATCCAGGGTGTATCTGCATTGCAGGCAGATCGCATAGACCTGGAAGGTCTTTAGATGTGACCCCTTGACAGAACAGCCATGTTGCTGGATTAAAATTCCTCTACACAAAAGTGGTGCATTATTTTAAGAGGGAAAGAGACTGACAGGTGATGAATGCAACCCATAGAATGATCTGCGTTGTTTAAGTTATAACTTGCTGACTTCTAATTATGGTGAATAGTACCTAAACATTTCACAGCACGTGCAATGTGTAGACTGCTTTCTCACTTTACTTTCCTAGAAAAATGACCCTGTGCTCAGTTTCCACCTGCTGATATTATGCTACAATGTTTACTCAGGAAAACAAGCACTTATAGAAGAAAGCAAGCCCTTATACTTCATGGAAAATAATAAAAAACTGTATGCTGTTTTAAAAGTATATATCCTGCAGACTCTAGACAGCAACATTTTTTCTGCATCTCACCAAGAGAGCATTCACAGTTACAGCAGCACAGGGTGCATGTACAGTATTGAAGAAATACAGGTTGAGAAATAGTAATTTTTCAAATTTCATATGTGCACGTAGTATTCTTTGTACTCAATCACCAGTGGTATAGTCCAAAATGGTGAAATGAGATGCCTGTATCTGAACTGTCTGTTCTAACAAAGAATCGTTTTCTTATTTCAAAATCATTTTAATGTGAAAAGGGCTAGCCTGTGATTTCTCAGAATGAATCACAACTTAATATCCTTTGTGTAACCAAAAAGCTGGGCCAATACAGTAAATCCTATTTCCTTGTAATTTGTGGGCCTCTAATGTGAGTCATGTGATTCTAATTTAGCAAAAATAATGAAACCGTTTTTTTGTCTGTACATATTAGCAGTAGCCATATTAAGTGCATAATGTTAAGGTTCTTTTAATGTACTTCAGAATATATTGAAAGATATATTTTGGTACATTACAATATAGTACATTAAAGACATATTTTCATTAACTTTCATGATTTTACATATCATGTTTGTAGCTTAGTTTATTACAAGCACTGTCTGTGAGACATTAAAACTGTGTTTCAGCTAGAAGCCTCTGTGTCAAAGCTATTCATTAAGACAGATTTGCTGTTCTCTTATGTACTCTAAATTAATACACTTTTACCCAATTGCCAAATGATTTCTATACTGTATGATCTTTGAATATTACTTATCTATCTATTACCCAAGAGATGAGCAATACAAAATTCAGAGGACTAAGTCCTCTAAAGCTGAAACCTAACAAGCAAAAATCCTCCCTGACACTCAGGAAACCATGAGAAATCTTCCCAGAGGGAGAAGCCTTATAGATAGAAATCTCAGTAAGACAGTGGGTAGCAGAGAGCCATTCCTAGCTAAAGAAACAGTAAAGATATTTTTACAACCATCAAACACCACTGATTTAGAACGGAGAAAAAAAATAAGCCAAGGAATTTTTTTTAATTTTTTTATTAATTTATTCTTGTTACATCTCAATGGTTATCCCATCCCTTGTATCCTCCCATTCTTCCTTCCCTCCCATTTTCCCCTTATTCCCTTCCCCTATGACTGTTCCTGTGGGGGATTACCTCCCCCTGTATATGCTCATAGGGTATCAAGTCTCTTCTTGGTAACTGCTATCCTTCCTCTGAGTGCCACCAGGTCTCCCCCTCCAGGGGACATGGTCAAATGTGAGGCACCAGAGTATGTGACCTGGTGGCACTTAGAGGAAGGACAGCAGGTCATCGAGAAGAGACTTGATACCCTATGAGCATATACAGGGGGAGGTAATCCCCCTCAGGAACAGTCATAGGGGAGGAGAATAAGGGGAAAATGGGAGGGTAGGAAGAATGGGAGGATAAAAGGGATAGGATAACCATAGAGATGTAACAAGAATAAATTAATTAAAGAAAAAAAAGAAAAAAAAAAAAGAAAGTCATATCCCACTCTCCACTCAAGTGTGGAGACTGTTCTGACCATTGGCTAGATCTGGGTAGGGGTTTAAAGTTTACTGCCTGTATTGTCCTTGGCTGGTGCCTTAGTTTGAGCAGGACCCCTGGGCCGAAATCTGCCTATCATAATGTTCTACTTGTAGGTTTCTAGGATCCTCTGGATCCTTCTACTTTGCTATTCTCCCATGCTTCTCTCATCTAGAGTCCCAATAGGATGTCCTCCCCTCTGTCCCAGTTTCCTGGTAAGTGAAGGCTTTTGTGGGACATGCCCCTTGGGCTAGTATGCAGATATAAGTGAGTATATATCATTTGAGTCTTTCTGCTTCTGGGTTAACTCACTCATTATGATCATTTCTAGCTCAATCCACTTATCCACAAATTTCAGGAATTCCTTGTTTTTAATAGCTGGGTAGTATTCCATAGTGTATATGCACCACAGTTTCTTTATCCATTCTTCTACTGAGGGACACTTAGGCTGTTTCCATGATCTGGCTATTATGAATAAGGCTGCTATGAACATGGTTGAGCAAATGTTCTTGTTGTGTGCTGGTGCATCTTCTGGGTATATTCCAAGGAGTGGAATAGCTGGATCTTGAGGAAGCCCTATTCCCAGTTTTCTGAGATAGCACCAGATAGATTTCCAAAGTGGTTGTACTAGTTTGCATTCCCACCAGCAATGAAGGAGTGTTCCTCTCTCCCCACATCCTCTCCAGCATGTGGTGTCCCTTGAATTTTTGATCTTAGCCATTCTGATGAGTGTAAGATGGAATCTCAGAGTTGTTTTGATTTGCATTTCCCTGATGACTAAGGAAGTTGAACATTTCTTTAAGTGTTTCTCAGCCATTTGATATTCCTCTGTTGAGAATCCTCTGTTTAGTTCCAAGCCCCATTTCTCAATTGGGCTATTTGGTTTGGTGGTGTTTAATTTCTTGAGTTCTTTATATATTTTAGATATTAGACCTTTGTCAGATGTAGGGTTGGTGAAGATCTTTTCCCAGTCTGTAGGCTGTCGCTTTGTTCTCCAGCCTTACAGAAGCTTCTCAGCCTCATGAGGTCCCATTTATTAATTGTTGACATTAAGGCCTGGGCTGTTGGTGTTCTGTTCAGGAAGTTGTCTCCTGTGCCAATATGTTCCAGGCTCTTCTCCACTTTTTCTTCTAAGTGACTTAGTGTCTCTGGTTTTATGTTGAGGTCTTTAATCCACTTGGATTTGAGTTTTGTGCAAGGTGACAAATATGGGTCCAGTTGCATTTTTTTACACATAGACCTCCCGTTAGACCAGCACCATTTGTTGAAGATGCTATCCTTTTTCCATTGAATGGATTTGGCTTCTTTGTCAAAAATCAAGTGACCATATGTGTGTGGATTCATATCTGAGTCTTCGATTCGATTCCACTGATCAACCAGCCTGTTGCTGTGCCAGTACCATGCTGTTTTAATTACTATTGCTTTATAGTACAGTTTGAGATCAGGTATGGAGATTCCTCCAGAGCACCTTTTATTGTACAAGATTGTTTTAGCTATTCTGGGTTTTTTGTTTTTCCATATGAAGCTCAGAATTGAACTTTCAATGTCTTTAAAAAATTGTGTAGGTATTTTGATAGGGATTGCATTGAATCTGTAGATTGCTTTTGGTAGGATAAGCCAAGGAACTTTAAAACTTGTATTTAAAAGGCAATTTCTGAATGGCTCATATTTTCTTTTAAAATTATATTTAAATCTCTTGGTAGCTGCTGCATATTTTTCTTCTTTTGGGGTGTCTTTATCTGCCTACTGCTTAGTCTGTCTTTATTTTTAAATTAGGAGGAGTAGAATGGCCCTAGGACACATGGATTGCTCACACTACAGGTAGTATAGGGAGCCAGGTGATCTCTGTATTCTATCCTCAGCAGCAGCTACAACTGAAATGGTGGAGTCAGTGGCCAGGAGAAGATGAGGTTCTTGGTGACACTGCATGGAGAAGAGCTTCACAGGAGAAACACCTAAACAGGAAGTGCATCACATAACCTAGTGATGTCAGCTTCCTAGTGTCTCACTGTTTCTCTGCTACCACAGCACAGTCTAGCCTATCTTGGTGACACCTCCGATAAGCCTTGATAGTTTAGCACCATTCTCAGTTTCTCCCTCTTAAGAACTCACTGCCTAAAGTCGGTCCACATGTGCCTCTCACCTTCTTCTTCAAAGTTCAGCTATTAAGTTTCTATAATAGTGCTAAGTTACTAATACAGCGACTAGACAGAGGCCCTCCCCAACATCTCCTACCCTCACTGCCAGTCTCAAGGAACATCAAGGAAATTGTCCTCCATTGTGTCGAGTCTAATTGTGCCATTCACCTACCTGGAAGTGTTGTGCAGCTTATGTTGCTCTGTCATTTCCTGTAATAGCTTCCAGAGTGTTTTAGCATAGACATTTCATCGTTTCTTGAACACCTCAAATTGCTCACACTTCTTCTTTCATGTCTCTCCTGTTAGTTGACAGTCCACTGTCTCAGATTGGCAAACCCTTGCCATAAGGCACTTCCTGTCACAAACCTGAGCCACAGCAACCACTCACCCTCTCCTGTAACAATAGCAATGACTGATTTTACTGAGGACTTACTTTCTTATCAGGCACTTAAATACTTTCAATATAGATTCCTCCATGTAATTAACACACACACACACACACACACACACACACACACACACACTGTTAAACTTACCCTTCCAAAACTGCATCCATTGTACAGATTTGGAACCAGAGGCTTCAGGTGAACAGTCAGAAGGTTTTAACCCCTTACACTATCAGCGATACTTCGCTATGCTTGCAGAAAGGAGCCTGGCAGAGTTGTCCTCCCTCTGGACAGAGGTTCCACCCAGCAGCAGTGTCAAACAGATGCTGAGACCCACAGCCAACCATTGGGCAAAACATAGAAAGTCTACTGGGAAAGTAGGGGAAAAGAGAAAAAGACCTGGAGGTAACAGGAGCTCCACAAGAACACCAATAGAGCCAACTAACAAGGGCCCTGAGGGGCCTGCTGAGACTGAAGGACCAACCAAGGACCATGCGTGGACTGGACCTAGGCCCCCACACAGATGTAGCCAAGGGGCAGATCAGGCTTCATGTGGGTCCTCTAGGAAGAGGAGCAGCAGTTGTCTCTAACATGGACTCAGTTGCCTGCTTTTTGATCACTTCTTCCTCATGAATCTGCCATGCCAGGCCACAGGGGAAGAGGACATGCTCAGTCCTGATGTGTCTTGATGAGCTGGGGTGGATGGGAAGGGGAGGGAAGTTGGGATTGGGAGGAGGGGAAGGATAGGACTATGACCAGGATGTAAAAGTGAATTTTGAGAGAGAGAGAGAGAGAGAGAGAGAGAGAGAGAGAGAGAGAGAGAGAGAGAGAGAGGTGAAAAATGTAAAAAAAAAAAATTCTTTAAACTCTTTGACAGTTTGGTTTAGAAAGGTAATCACTATCCTTCTTAATCACCATTCAGGTAAAATTTTCCTTGGCCCAGCACATTGCCTTCCTCTCTAGATCCTTTTTTGCTTTTTCTCTTCTATATCCAATAACCGAGCTTTATTAGGAATACTTATTATGTTAGTCCCTCATGGCAAAGACTCTTTTTTATTTGTCCAGTTCATTTTTGCATGTCCTTTATTATGTCAAGGCTAGTATATCCTTTTCTCAGCCCTATCATTAAATGACTGCCCTCCTAACAGCTTCATACACACATGTACTTGTGACACGCATCACCCTGTTCACTAATCATCCATGTGCTGTTTGAGTGCTGTCATTACTGTTTGTCTCTACCAAAGATTTGGCATACAACAAATATGTAACAAATCTGTTCTAATGAGTGGATAGGTGAATAGCATAGATTTTGTTAATCACTTTTTTAAAAAAGTTTGTCTTCTAAATTGTTAAATAAAGATTGTTCTCTCCCTTTTTAACAAATCTCTAATGACAGATTCAATTTGTAAGTTATATGATCCTATTTAATATTATATGTCTTATTTCATTATTTCACTCATATATGAATTAGTACACAGAGACACACATACATATTTCATTCTTATGTGAATGAGCAGATATATAATAGAAAATTAAAATCCCAAAGAACTACAATGACATTTGCTGCTAAACTTTTTATTTCAAAGCTTAAACATTTAAAATGTAACATCTCCAATCTTACCATTTCTCTCCTACTTTGCTAAAAACATTCAATACTTATATGATAAAATTAATAACAATATTAATGATTAAATAATACCACTCATTGTATAGTAAAATCTCTTTTTGTGTCTTACATTAACTAGTTCATGTATTTCTTACCCAAAGTCCACAGAAGAGAAGTAATTATTATCCTCTTTACAGATGAGAGATATGAAAAGTTTGAGATTAAGCAAATTTACTTAAAGTCATTGCAACTAATAAAAATAAGGTGCTAAAATTGTTTTCAAACTCCAAGACCTCTCACTTTAGGGTAATTTAAAATAACTTTGAAGTACTTCTGTGTTCCAGTTTCAATTCTGCCTAGGAAATAGAACTGTTCACAGTGGGCTGGGACCTCCCACATCAACTACCTTAAAACAATGCTCATAGACATGCCCACAGACCAACCCAATGTAGACAGTCTTTCACTGAGACTCTTCTCAGTTGATTGTTGACAAATAAAGCTAATCATTGTTGTTTTTTAAAAGAGTAAAATCCAAAATTGTTTGATTTTTTCCAATAAAGGCTCAGGAGCCAGATGGTGGAGCGAAAACTTGCTACCTCAGTAAGACAGAGAAGCACCCAGCTGACCTTCCCACTCAGCCAATCACCCCAGAAGGAAAAAGCTTTTCTTGCTCAGCTCATGTCCCAGATGGTAAAAGCCAAACACAAAAGCCAAAAGGCTCAAAGATAAAAACCCTAAAAGCCAGAAGGCCAAAAGCCAAAAGCCCATAGCCAAGAGCTTACTAGCTCACCAACATCCCAGGAGGAAAAAGCCAAATGCTGAAAGCCAAAGAGCTCCTTCTTCTTCTTCTTCTTCTTCTTCTTCTTCTTCTTCTTCTTCTTCT
>OU015748.1:23356219-23390952 GCA_907169655.1 Acomys percivali | reverse complement strand
TCTCTCTCTCTCTCTCTCTCTCTCTCTCTCTCTCTCTCTCTCTCTCTGTCTCTCTGTCATAGGCCACATGTACTCCCAGCACTCAGGGAAGTAGAGGCTGGGTGGTTCAACATCACTCTTCTGGCTCAAACTCCTCTCTAAGCTGACTGATTCAAACTTCTCTCACTTCTGACTGAATTGCTCTGCTTGGGAAACCTGCCTTTGAAGTCCATGAATGAATTGAAGTGGAAGGGAACTGTACAAACTCAGCTGAATTCAACTGAACTACACCAAACTCAACTCTCTCTCCCTGCGCCCCTCCTCAGTAGCCACTCCTTCCTGTCTGTTCTCCTGAGAGTTGGGCATATCCTTTCTCTGACTCATTCTGTCAAGTCCTTCTCTGATTTGTCACTTTATCTGCCCCTCAATTAGACGTCACTGTTTGGGATTGAAGGTGTGTGCTAAAGGAGTGTCTGTATTCCAGCCAAAGGGATTAGAGGCCTGTGGTCGTCTACATTCCAGATAGATCACACAAACCTTTGAAGGTGATCCCTTGCCAGAGTAGCCGTGCTGCTGGATTAAAATTCCTCAACATGGGCTGGAGAGATGGTTCAGAGGTTAAGAGCACTGCCTGCTTTCCCTAAGGTCCTGAGTTCAATTCTTAGCAACCACATGGTAGCTCACAACCATCTATAATGAAATCTGGTGCTCTATTCTGGTGTGCAGGCATACATGCAAGCAAAATACTGTATACTTAATAAATAAAGAAATCTTTTTTAAAAATTCCTCTATGTGTTTACCTGGTCAAAGCTCTACCTGGGTTAGGCCCCAGATGTCTTTTAGCACATTGTCAGTAGCACTGCTATTTGGGGGGCCCACTTTGAACTAGCATACACGACATAGAAAAAGACACAAAGAGGAAAACTTCTGTGGGCAAAGAGAATATAGGTCACCTTGGGAGAGTTAAAATATTTTCCTTCAGCAAAATCAAGGCAAGCACTATATTTCTTGGCAAGACTCATAGCCCAAACTCTCTTACAGTCTTCATTCCATGTCTCTGAAAGAAAATAAAAATACTGATACAGGTAAAATTACGTGAATACTAAGAGATTGATATGCACTATTTAAAAAAATAAACATTTTCTTTTCATCAAGAACTTTTTGAGAAACTATTATATGCAGTACTGTTAATGACACAAATTAGAAGAGCAAGTGATCACTGCCCTTGGAGAACTTTTTTAAGAGTGAAAGTCAATGGGTACACCCACCTGCCCAAGGACCATTCCTGGAATTCTGGGAGTTGTAGTTCTTGGAAAATTAGAAAGGCATATAGGGAATGCTGTGGCCATATGGTTTTGTCCTTCAAAAGCCTCCACAACACATGACTCATTGCTACTCACTGGGATTCCAGAGAGTGGACCTGACCAGAGTCCATCCTGGTCGGTACCTGGTCTGTACATAACTAAAGCTTGCTTCAAATTTGGCTCAGAATTGTGGAACTGGTTTTCTCTTGGGAGTATCAGGATTAACAACTTAATATTCAACTAAATGAATTATGTTTATAAGGCTGAGGAAGAGGTCAGTGGTAGAAGATGTGTTTAATATGCTTAAAGAACCAGGTTCAGTATCTAGCACCATAAAGGCGGTTGGGGAGGGAGTAAGGGAAGGAGAGAGGGAGAGGTAGATAAAGGGAGGAGAGAAGAGTGGGGCAAGGAAAGAGGGAGAAAAGGAAGAAAGGAAGAATGAGAGAGTGAGGACGAAGAGATGACAAGAAGATGGAAAGGAAGGAGGGAAGGAAATGTTCACAGTGAGACTAAGGCTCAGAAACATTATATTGATAATGAAATGGAATTTCTCATCTAAGTGCAACTAACACAGTCCTCCAAAAGAGGAAAGGGTAGCTAGAGCCACAGAGATAAGGCACAAAGGAACTTTAAAGAGTGTGTATGCAAATGGATTGATCTAGAAATTATCATAATGAGTGAGTTCACCCAGAAGCAAAAAGAGACAAACAGTATATACTCACTTATATCAAAACACTACTAGTCCAAGGGATACATACCATGAAAAACTTTACTTACCAGGAAAGTGGGTCAGAGGAGAGGTCATCCTATTGAGACTTTAGGCGAGAGTAGCATGGAAGAATGGGGAAATAGTAGGACCCACAGGGTCCTGGAAACCTACAAGAAGAACTTTATGACAGGCAGATCTGGGTCCTGGGGTCCTCCTCAAACTAAGGCACCAGCCAAGGAGAATATAGGCAGTAAACTTCGAACCCCTACCAAGACCTAGCTGACGAACAGGATATTCTCCACTGTTGAGTGGAGAGTGAGATCTGACTCTCACACGAACTCTGGTGCCCCTTTTCTGATCACGTTCCCTGGATGGTGAGGCCTGGTGGCACTCAGAGGAAGGATAGCAAGTTACCAATAAGAGACTTGATATTCTAAGAGCATATATAAGGGGAGGAGGTCTCCCTCAATCACAGACATAGGGGAGGGGAGAAGGAGGGAAGTGGGAGGGAGGAAAGAATGGGAGGAAACAGGGGAAGGGCTAACAATCTAGATGTAATATGAATAAATTAATAAAAAAAGTCAAAAAAACCCAAAAACAAACAAAAACAAAAAAAGAGTGTATATGCTACATTAGCTTAAATTAACACCTTCTCTCATTTCCATCATTAACAGCAAAACAATACCATGAGCACCTATTGCTATGAGAGCACGTGACATCTCTTACATAGGAACAAATTAATTAATTGAACATTAGGATCGAATAGAACCATTAAACCCAAAGTATGACTTGGGTGTTTCCAGATCTCTCTGCTTAATGTACATTGCTCTGCAAATGAGGTAAATAACCTATATAGTAGTAGGAGCTCTCCATATCACACAACTGACTAGGTTTTAGAATGTAACATTGGCTACATAGGGAGTTCATGGATCCACCGGAGGTAAAAAGTAATAAACGAATAACTCCCCAGTTAAAAGAGACCCATAAGGGCAAGAAAACGATGATACTAAAATAGATCAAGTCAGCAAAACTACTTGAAAATGTTCAGACGTCTTTTGGCAAAAAGTGAACAAATGAATGAAATGGTTAGTAAACATGTCTAAAATGCAGGTCAGCAATACAAGCAGCAGCCCATTGCTTGTAACTAAGGCTCAGCTAAACTATCTTTGGGCACAATGATAATTTCTTTATACAACAATAAATACCCACAGGGGATTTGTAAAGAAAATTTGCCTAGCAGCATTTTTTAAAGAACTAATGCATATTCAATATTGATCTTGATTTGTGCATGTTAAACTGTGCCTTCTCAAGTAAAATATTCTTGAAGAAGTCAATAACATGCCATAATTTCATATGACACTAATAAAATAACGCAAATGACAATTCATTTTTGTTCACTAGTTATGACTCTAATGGATGGATAAATTTTGTTAAAAGAGGAAGCAGCCACTTGGTGCATAGTGGGCATATTTGTAAAAAGATTGTGATTGATTTTTTTTTCTTGGTCAGTTTCTTAGTAGAGAAAGTGAAACAATCAATCTCTTAGGACTCTTTCCAGAAAAGTGTTTTTATAGTTGTTGAGTTATGTCCTGAACTCCAGAGAGCCGAAGCCACGTGAATTAGTGCCCTGTCTTGTTCCCTGAGATATAATAGAGTAGTGGTGTTGCAAATAAAGTCCAAGGAAACTACAAATGTGCAAGACATTACCATTATAATGACTTTATGGGTAACACAACTAATTCTATGTACTCAAAACTACCGAAATGAGTTAACGCTAACCCTGCTTTCCTATACTCAGGGGGATGTTATTAATAATGAGGAAAAAATGACCAAGCAGTAAGGTAGCTATGCGAAGTTTAGATTCCACGAAAAATACATAGCAAATAAGAACCATGTTCCTTCTAGCCCAATTTTTCTGATTATTCTTTATGATAAGACAAAGAGTTAAGAACTTAAACCTTGGACTGGAGAGATGGCTCAGAAGTTAAGATCACTGGCTGCTCTTCCAGAGGTCTTGAGTTCAATTCCCAGCAACCACATGGTGGCTCACACTATCTATCATGAGATCTTGCGTCCTCTTCTGGCCTGCAGGTGTACATGCAGATAGAACATTGTATATATAAATAAATAAATTGTTTTAAAAAAGAGAGAGAGAATTTAAGCCTTGTTCAATTCGGTGATATTTACAGTAGCTGTTTTATAGAAAGAAACACATCAACAACTCTAAAGAAAGCTGAACCTGATTGTCATGGGTGCTTTCCCCAGCCCCTATGCTTCATTCAAACTCTACGTTTCCTCTTAACCTAACTCTTTCACAGTGCTAAACACCCATGCAGGCCACTGTAAAGACCTTAGTGTAGGGGATCTGCCTAAACTCCAGCACATAGAATGCTGGCATTCCCTGAGCTGAAAGAATTCTGGGAAAACACAATGTGACCACTGTGGGGATTTGGCAATGACCTGTACAGAGCTGAAATGTTGAAGCAGAGTAGTGGGAGGTCAGTTGTCAAGAGCTATTTTTAGAATTGTTTGCATGTGTCACAATAGGAATTAAAAGCAAACAAACAAGCAAAAAAAGAAAAAAAACCAAGGTCCACACTCATCTTGTTTTATTGAGGATTTCTAGAAAGTATCTAAGCTTGCTAGTTATCCATATTAGTAACCAGACATAAATGCAAAAGCCATATATTTTATAACACCCTTAAAAGACTGTAAGTTTTTTTTAAAGGCCTTTGTGATGTTAGCCGTGCACAACTTTAATGCCAGCTTTCAGGAAGCAGAGGCAAGTGGATTTCTATGAGTTCAAGGTCATCCTGGTCTACATAGTGAATTCCAGGACAGCCAGAGATACTCAGTGAGACCCTGTCTCAAAAAAAAAAAAAAAAAAAAAAAAAAATCTTTGTGACTTCAAGTCAGACTTGATATAGACAATAAAAGAAAAATGCAATGTTTGACTTCATTGAAATTAAAATTATTCATTCTTTGAAAAGCACTGTTAAGTGACAGAAAAGACAAACCATACACCTAAAGACTCTTAACTTTCTCTCAAACCTCTGTGTTCCCCTTAGGCAACATTGTCTCTTCCTTCCAAGTCAACCACAGCCTGGCATCTTTTTAGTAGCACTGGCTTTAAGCTACTTTCTTGTCTCACCCAAGACACACACACAAACACACACACACACACACACAAACATATTTCTTGGTTGCTTCTAGTTTAAGTTATTTTTGTTGGTGGTTGTTGGTTGGAGTTTTTTTGTTTTGTTTGTTTGTTTTTGGATTTTTGAGACAGGGTTTCTCTATGTAGCCTAGGCTGTCTGGACTCGCTTTTGTAGACCAGGCTGGCCTCAAACTCACAGACATCCTCCAGCCTCTGCCTCCCTGAGTGTTGGGATTATAGGCGTGTGCCAACGAGCCCAGCTCTGTGAGCCATTCTTATTGAATCATCCAGCTGTAATTTAAGAGGTAAATCTGATCAGGCTAGCTCCTGCCTCCCCACCTCAATTACAGGCAAAACCCAAAACCTTCAAGGGACAAAGGCTTTGTCACTCCCTTCTACACCGTTAAGGAGCCTTTGTCCTGCTCAACACTCTTAAGCCATGCTAGTCCCCCTGCTATGCTTAGAACTAGACAGGCATATCCTCACATCTGAGTCTTTGCTCTCTCTCCTTAAAAGTTTTCTCCAAATAATCTACACAGTAAAATCCTTCATTGTCTTTAGGTCACACTCAAGGGCCACCTATTCCCCCAAACACTCCAGATGAAACTTCATCTTACCTTTTTTCCAAACATAGTCACTCTGCATCCTCAGCTCTCTTGCCTGGCCCTCTCACACCATTTATCACCTTCTAACACACTCTGAATTATTCATCAGCTATGTTCATAGCTAGTCACCTTTTGCCATCAACATGTAAGCTTTAAGAGGCTAGACATTGCGTTCTTTCCAATGACATATCCCTACATGAAGTGACTGTTACATCATACAAATTTACTCTTTTCTTTGGTGAAGGAAAGGCTTATGGAAGGGAGGAGGAAAAGAAACTGCATTAATTGCAAACACCAAATGTTGGTTATTACTGGAACACTCGGAGCATGAACAATCAGTGCTGAAGGTCAGATGAGGCATGAAGAGGCTTCTCCATGCTCTCTGAATGAATGTCAGCAAGGTGCAAGCCATGGGTAAGGCTTACATATGAAATAGATGTGGTTGTGCCCACATCAGATCACTCGCACAAAGGCTAGACCACAATCCCCAATTTTCGGTGCTCACCGAAATGAGATCTCTTCTATCATCACCAACCTGGTCCTTCCTGAGCAAGATAGAAAATGGAACTGCTTAGGACAAAGACCCAATTGCCTGCATCCAAATCCATTTCTACCAACAGTTAAAGGACTTTGAGCAAATCACTTAGCCTTTCTTTGTGTCCTCTTTAGTTAAAGGAATTTTGTTCATATTTAAGGACTTCAAATAATCAAGATTCCTCAAACAGTGCCAGGGCACAGTAAGTCCTGTGACAGTATCTCATGGTGTCGTTTATCAGGTAGTGATCATCAGCTGAAGTTTTGATTCCTCAATATTTTCTTCAGTGAGCACTTAAGTCAATCATGTCTACAATTCATTCACAGGTCAAAGCAGTTTTTTAATGCCGAATAGCATAAATACTTCAAAGATATTAAATTACAAAAGTACAATTGCGTCTTCTCCCAATTAGTTTTATATTTTATATATTGAGCAAACTTCTATTCCTCAAATATTTGTGGGAATTTTCATTTGTTTTAAACTAGTAAAACTTCAAGATATTATCATCAGAATGGACCCTTCAAATAATATGTGTGCGACTGTGTTTTGCCTTTAAACTTCTGTCTCAGATTTCCACAAATTCCGATCTAGATGAGTAGTGTTCATTAAAGTACTCGCTGCTTGTTTTATTATTTATAGTTTAGATGTCGTTCCATTCAAACAATGGGGCAGATTGTCTTCAAGCTGAGACACCTGGAAAGTGCGTCAAGTACAAAGACGATGATTCAAAAGTCTGCAATGCAGTCAACAGGCCATTGCTTTTGCATGTGATCGGAGACTGTCAGCTTCAAACACAGCTTCTTTGAGAAGATTAGTCCAAATTACATTTTATTACCTTGGCCCACTTGAATGCCCTAAACTTCATCTACTTCTTATTCTAATGGAATTCCAGCTGGGACATTAATATATTGTTTATGACATGTTTGGAGTTCTTGTGCTATCAGCATGCATTCATGAGAGAAGCTTCAAACGGGATCAGATAACAGAGCTGGATGTTGGATGTTGTTACAGCGCAAGGGATTTTATCATCTTGTTGAACCAGTGGCAGTGATTAAATTAAACTGTCTGAACAAAGCTTTCGAATGTCAGGCTGTTGAATGGCAAAATGAAAGACTGACACACTTCAAAGATCAGAGGAAGGGAGAGAAAGAGACGGCAAAACACAGAGGGCCACCTAACCTGCTGTTTACAGCATTCAGAAAGAAAAGCAATAGTTAGGAGCAACTTCCATTTTGCTTCAGCTTGAAACTTTTCGGTGTCATTTCTTCCACCTACCAAACACAGTATCCCACTTTCTTTTCCAAATTATATTCTTACTTTAATATGGAGCCGTGACTGAACGCAGAGGTAGCTAGAAGGCTTTTGCTCTAATGTCTCTTTACTTGATAGGGCTTTTAAAATTGGTTTAATTTTAATTTTTCTCTAATTATTTCCAAATGGGATATTTAAAGTAAACTTCCAAAGAAAGTAAGATATATCAGTAACTGACAAGTATAATTTTCACTTGAATATAAAACACTAAGTTTTTGTTTTGCTTAACTTCAAGGAAAAAAAAAACTAAATGTGGTTGGACAATATTAAAATTATTTTTATAAATTAGAATATTGTTGATATTTGAATTCTCTCAAGTTTACTGAAAGTAGAAAAGTTACCTAAAATATACCCAAATGCATCAAGGGATACAAAGTGGTCTTTATGAGGGTCCATATGTTTCCCATCCATAAGATCTTTAAAGCAATAAACTGCTCCAACATGTATTTATTGTTATCTTTGCTAGTAAAAAAAAATGGTTTTGTTAGTATTAGGAAATATGTTACTTCCTCTCAAACAAAATAAAACTGGGAAAATATCCAGAAAAAGCAAATTGAGCTGTAGTGCTATTTCCATTACGAAATCTGCATAGCTCAGTTCCATGGCACTGCTAGATGGCTAGTTGTTTTCTTTCTTACAACTGCAAGCCAACTGTTCAGAAAGGCTTTTCAGGCTTTGATCTAGCATGGCAGTAATGAAAGGTAAGCTTTCAACGGCCATTGTTCCCTGAAAATTCATCAATTTCTATTTTTAACTTCAGCTTTGACTGGTAGGATTTTTAGAGTTATAAATAATGCATAGTTTGAAATAAATGCTAATTTTTAATAACACAGCTTCATAATTTAGTTTTACATTTTACTTTATCATGAAAGAGGATTAACTTCCAGTGAGATTCAGTGCTCAGTGACAACCACTATATTTTTTTTATTACAAAATGATTTTGCTGGGTATGATGGCCTATGTCTATAACTCCCAAAACACAGGAAGTGCAGACAGAAAGACTAAGAGTTCAAAGCCAATCATTTCAGTTAACATACAAGTTCAAGACCAGCCTATGCCTAGACCTTATTGAAGAAGAAGAAGAAGAAGAAGAAGAAGAAGAAGAAGAAGAAGAAGAAGAAGAAGAAGAAGAAGAAGAAGAAGAAGGGAAGAAAAGAGAAAGAAAGAAAGAAAGAAAGAAAGAAAGAAAGAAAGAAAGAAAGAAAAGATCACAAAAAAAATAGAAACAAAAGGCCAAGCATGTAGTGTTTATGTATCACTCCAGGTTCATCACACAGAGGCAAGAGAAGCAAGGCAAGTTCAAGAACAGCCTGTTCTACATAGTAGATTCCAGGTTAGTCAGGGCTAGAGAATAAAACACTGTTTTTAAAATGAAAAAAGGTCAGCCCATTTTCTTAAAATAATATTCTTTTTCCTCTGTGAGGGCTTGAGAATGTAGCACTTTCCCAATTTCCTGTTTAAAAACACACACACACACACACTTTTTTTGGTGGGGGGAGCGCTTTAAAACCCAGAAGGTTCTAAATTGAGACAAAATATTCCAATTTGGAAAAGCAACAACAACAACACGTTAAAACTCAGGAAGAAAAGCTTCTGAGAGGGACCAGATGCACCAGGATGTACCAGGCTCCTCACTCTACAAACATATATAACCAGTGAAGATTTCTGAGAGACACTCTCAGACTAGCCACGTTGCCTGAAAGAAGCTCAAACCAACTGGGCTAAGTGAAGGAGATACAGCCAAGCTTCCTGTAAATTGTGTAGAAAGCTCTAGGTTTCCAGCCAAAGAGTCATCACCCATGCTGGCACAGTTCTGTTCTATAATGCCTCACTCCAAGAAAGCTCACTGGTTCACTAAGTTGGACTTTAGTAGTATCCTGACTTTGGTCTGTCCTCAGTTCCCAATCTTGGAGGAGTAGACATTTGTTCATATCTTCGCAGGAATAGTGTAACACAACACATGGTTCTGTAATTAAAGTTACTGCCTTGCAAGCAAGAGGACCTAATCAAGTAACAACTTCAGTGTGCATCGACACCATTGTAATCTCCATAGTGGGGAGGAAGAGAGAGGACCCCTGGGGCTCATGGGATAGCCACATTAGATTATTTGTTGAGTTTTCTCACTTCCTCCTCAAGTAGGAGACCTTGTCAAAAAAAAAAAAAAAAAAAAAAAAAGATACTTGTCCAGTGTCTGAAGAATAGTTCTCTAATACCCAAAGTTGTCCTCTGGCCTCCAAAGACATGTGCACATGCACACTTATGCACACACACAGGTACCCCTCTGTAAACAACCATAGTAACATGTGTTCTTTACAAAGTTACTTAGTTCTTTTTTGTTGCTGTTGTTTTTAGTCAGTACCCAAGACACCCTACATGTAATATATGGAGCATAAGCTAAACAAATGAGAGCAATCAGGGTTCTGTTCAAACAGAAATAGGAAAGAATGGACTTTGAGTTACTGATGTGAAGCATTCTCATCTAGAAATATGTAAACAGAACATAAAATATTCTTCCACCTACATTATGCAAATTTCTTCAGTTTCTTTTATGAGCTGTATCTTCATAGTATGTATTCTTGATGCCAATTATACAGAATGTTAATGAGCCTGTTTATCCAAGGTATTCTTTCAATTTCTATGCTTCTTATAATAAAAACTCCAACCAAGAAATGGATGTACAATTCTAGTAACATAAGAAATAAGAGCTACAGGTTCCCTGTGCACCCCATTCCCAGGCCACAGCTCAGCCTCCATCCCCAGAGGCCTGCTACCACCTGGGTCAGACAGCCCCCTACCTGTGAGGTTTCCCTGAGCAAGCCCAGCAGCCTGGAACTATACACCATTTCCAATACACTCCATCTCCCAGACCACAGCCCTACCTGTATTCCCAGAGGCCTGTAGCCATCAGGGACCACTAGGTAAGACTCACTCCCCATCCTGCCAGTTGATCCCCCTAAAACATGCCCAACAGAGGTAAACCACACCTGCTCCCTGGCACTCCATTTTCTGGTCCACAACTCTGCCTACAGTGCTGGAGGCCTGCCAATACCAGAGATAACCAGATGGCTAGAGGCCAGCCTAACAACACAAACAAGAGCCAGGGCAAAATAGCACCACCAGAAACCCAGCTTTCATACTATAAGCCCAGGATATCTTAACACAGCTGAAGAATAAGAAAATGACCTTAAATCCAATCTTAGGAAGATGATACAAGCTTCTAAAGAAGAAATGAATAAATCTCTCTAAAATATACAGAAAAATACAATCAAACAGATAGTGGATAAAGCCCTTAAAAAATACAAGACAATACAATTAAACAAGTGTAGGAAATGAGTGAAACTGTTGAAGACCTAAAAACCGAAGTAGAAGCAATAAAGAAAACACAAACTGAGGGACTCTTGGAGATGGAAAACCTAGGGAAGAGAACAAGAGCAACAGACCCAAGCGTCTCCAACAGCATTCAAGAAGTAGAAGAGAGAATGATAGAAGAAATTGATAAATCAGTCACAGAAAATGTTAAATCTAAAAAATTCCTGATGCAAAGCATCCAGGAAATCTGGGACGCTATGAAAAGACCTAACATAAATATAATAAGAATAGAAGAAGGTGAAGAGTCCCAGCTCTAAGGACCAAAATATTTTCAACAGAATCATAGAAGAAATTTCCCCATCCTAAAAGAGAAAAAAGAGCTGCCTATAAAGATACATGAAGCATAAAAAACACCAATTAGATTGGACCAGGAAAGAAAATCTTCCTGCTACATAATAATCAAAATGCTAAATCTGCAGAACAAAGGAAAAATATTAAAAGCTTCACGGGGAAAAGGCCAAGTAGCTTACAAAAGAAGACCTATCAGAATTACATCTGACTTCTCAACAGGGACTCTAAAATCTAGGAGGGAATGGACAGATGTCTTAGAGGCTCTAAGAGGCACAGATGCCAACCTAGACTACTATACCCAGCAAAACTCTCAATATCCAGAGATGGAGAAAACAAGATATTCTAAGACAAAACCAAATTTAAACAATATCCACAAATCCTACTCTACAGAAAATTTGAGAAAGAAAACTCCAACCCAAGGAGGTTAGCTACATTCCAGAAAACATAAGATGGGCCAGGTGTGGTGGCGCACACCATTAATCCCAGCATTCAGGAGGCAGACTCAGGAGGATCATTATGAGTTCGAGGCCAGCTTGGTCTACAAAGCGAGTCCAGGACAGTCAAGGCTAACACTGAGAAACCCTGCCTCAAAAACAAAACAAAATCAATAAACAAAAACAAACTTTAAGTCTTTAAGAAAGAAACTGAAGAAGATATCAAAAGATGGAAAGGCCTCCCATGCTCATGGATTGGTAGGATTAACAGTAAAAATGGCCATTTTATCACAAGCAATCTACAGATTCAATGCATTCTTCATCAAAATACCAACACAATTCTTAATAGAACTTGAAAGGACGATTGTCGATTTCATATGTAAAAACAAAAACAAATAAAACAGGATAGCTAAAACAATCCTGAAAATAAAGAACTGGTAGAGGGTTAGCCACTATTCCTGATCTCAAGTTGTACTATAAGCCTATAGTAATATAAACCATATGGTATTGGCATAACAATAATTTTTAAAAAGCACAGTATTGGCACAAAACAGACACATCAATCAATAGGATGAAATCAAAGGCCCAGACATAAATGACACATGTATGGAAAACTGATTTTTTTTAAATAAAGAAGCCTTAAACACATACTCAGAAAAGACAACATCTTCAACAAAAGGTGCCAATCACTGTAGGCTCAATTTTCTTAACCACTATTTTTTTATTACAACTTATTAACCAAGCGTATATCACTTATAACCTGACTAACCAAAACCATAGGAAAAGAGAATTAAAGAACACAGTAACAAACCTGTAAGAATATCAGTTCCAAGGAATGAGTCTCCTGGTGTAATCAGCAGGGTTTCTTCTGCTGGAACCTGGAGTAACCAGAACCTGGAACCTCAGCAGGAGCCGGAGCCCCGAAGCCTTCCCTCAAGCGGTTCTCTCTAGGAGTGTCTTCAAGTGGAGCGATGAACAGCCAAAACTATCCCAAGTCTCCAAAGGCCTTGCCTGCCTCCAGTTTTTGGTTCATTTATATATCTCCTCCCAGAGTCTGTTCACGGGATCTTTACAGCTGGCAACAATCAAGCTCCCACACGAGGTGGTTGGTCTTCTAGTGGATTAACCTCACCTGTTCTCTCACAAAACCGTTCCAATCCCATTCTTAGAATCATAAAAAACAAGTTTATATCTCCTTCAGATCACACTGGACAGCTTCACGTAAAATAACCCACTAAATCTTTACTTATCACCCTACACAAAACTCAAGTTCACATGCATCAAAGACCTCAAAATAACATCCTATACATTGAACATGACAGTAGAGAAAGTGGGGAACATCCTTAAATGTATTGGCACAGGAGACAACTTTCTGAATGGAACACTGATAGCACAAGCACTAAGATCAATAATTAGTAAATGGGACCTCTTGAAACTGAAAAGTTTCTATAAGGAAAAGGACACTGCCGTTTGGAAAAAGTGGCAGCCTACAGAATGGGAAAAGGTTTTCACCAACTCCACATCTGATGGAGGGATGATGTCCAAAGTATATAAAGACCCCTGCTGAAAAAACTAGATATCAAGAAAACAAAGACCCCAACTAAAAATGAGGTACAGAGAATTCTCAAATGGCCAAGAAACACGGAAATGCTCAACATCCTTAGTCATCAGGGAAGTGCAAATAAAAACTACTTTGAGATTCCATCTAACACCCATCAGAATGGCTAAGAGGAATGAAACAAATGACAGCTCGTGCTGGTGAGGATGTGGAGTAGAAGGAACACTCATCCATTGCTGGTGGTAGTGCAACCATGTACAGCCACTATGGAAATCAGTATGGTGGTTCCTCAGGAAGGCAGAAATTGATCTACCTCAAGATCCATCTATACCACTTTTTTCTGGCTGGTTTTATGTCATCTTGACACAAGCTAAAGTCATTAGAGAGGAGAGAAGTAATTAATAATTCCTCCATAAGACCAGGCTGGAGAAAATAATGTAGGACAGTTTCTTCTTCATTGATGATTTTGAGGCCCAGCGATTACGGGTGGTGCCACTCCTGGGCTCATGGTCCTGGGTTCTATAAGAAAGCAGGCTGAACAAGCCCTGAGGAGCAAGCCAGTAAGCAACACTCATTCATCGCCACTGCATCAGCTCCTGCCTCCAGGTGTCTGCCCTTCCTGGGTTCCTGCCCTCACTGCTTTTGATAGTGAACTATTACATGGAACGGTGAGTAAAATAAAACCTTTCTTCCCCTTGTTACTTTTCTTCATGGTGTTTCATCACAGCAATGGTAACCCTAAACATGATAGCACTCCTGAGTATATACCCAAAGGACATTTCATCCTAGCAGAGACAGTTGCTTAACCATATTCATTGCTGCCCTATTCATAATAGCCAGGAATTGGAAACAATCTAGATGCCCTTCAAAAGAAAAAAGGATAAAGAAATGTGGTGCACATCCCCTGGAGGTGGAGACCTGGTGGCACTCAGAGGAAGGACAGCAGGCTACCAAGAAGAGACTTGATACCCTATGAGCATATACAGGGGGAGGAGGTCCCCCTCAGTCACAGTCATAGGGGAGGGGAGTAAGGGGAAAATGGGAGGGAGGGAGGAATGGGAGGATACAAGGGATGGGATAACCATTGAGATGTAATAAGAATAAATTAATAAAATAAAATTTTAAAATTAAAATAAAAAATAAAATAAAAAAGAATATGCATATTGACACTTAAAAATTATGTTTCTTTTATAAAAAACAAAAAGAAATGTGGTGCATTTAAACAATAGAACATGACTCATCCATTTTTAAAAATGGAATCATGAAAGTTACAGGTAAATGGATAGAACTAGAAAAAAAAAATCATCATCCTGAGCATGGTATCCCAGACTCAGAAGGACCAATATGGTATATATTCACTTATATGTGCATATTAGCGATTAAGTCAATGATAACCAAATTACAAACTTGGTAGAACCACAGAGGTTAGGTATAGAGTGAAAGACTGAGTCAGGGGACAGGTAGATTTCCCTAGGAAACGGATATAGAATAGATAGTTATGGGTGGGTGTAGGGACTGAAATGTGACGATCAAGTGGGAATGGAGAGGGAAGAGGGGGAATGTGGTGGGAATACAGGGAGAAACAGCTAAAAATTAAGGACCACATGAAGGTAATAGGGAATACTTCCTCAGTATAGTAGAAACTTTGTAAAAATATATACATATATGAAGATCTAAATGAAACCACTAAAAAGCTGGGGAGACAGAGCCCCATCTGAAGATCTCACCAACAAATGGAAGCTTCCAGTCCCAGCGTTGGGCTACATTTATTTAGTTGTTGGTCAAATGTTCCCATGTGAAACCCCATTCAACCCGGCTGTTTCCAAAACTATAGCTTGCTCATGACAAACTGATCAGAACACACCATTGCTGAAGGCAACACCTCCACAATTCACTGAACATGGAGATGTCAAGCTGGTGCCTACATAAAGCATTTACCCCAATGTGCTAGTGGTTTTGGTACGAGGAGGTAGTCTGCAGCTACCAAAGAGAAAATATAAGCAACTAACCAGCCACAAACTATTTGATGTACAGTGGTGTCCCGGCTGCAAGATTTGCTAGTGCAATGGTGGTACAAAGCTTGTGGGAGTAACCACCCAATATCTAATCTGACTTAAGTCCTATTCCACAAGTTGGAACCCATACCTAACACTGCTTGGTGACCAATAACCAAAGACTGCATAGTACAGAGAGCTAGGGTAAAACTAAATACTACTGTTCTAAAAACAAAGGAAAAGAAAAAGAAAGAAAGAAAATGACTTCTAATGACACTGTGCTATAGTCATATGTCAGTGCCTTGCGTGGCCACCATCAAAGAAATTTCCTCCTGTGGCAAATGGGGAAAAAAATACAGAAACCCATAGCCAGACAATATGCAGAACATTCAGCCATAAGTGGGATGTCTCCATCAAGTCCTTCTCTCAGGGCTCAGGGAACCCTGCAGAAGAGAAAGCAAAAGAGTCTAAGAACAAGAGGGGACGGAGGGCACCAAGGAAAGAAGACCCTCTCAATCAACAAGGAAACAAGACCTTCTCAATCAACATGAGCAAAGCCCATATGAACTTGCAGAGTGAAGTAGCATGCGCAGGGCCTGCGTGCGCTGACACCAGAGAAGTCCTAAAACTGAAAAAAATTGATACATGTTCTCATCCCTAAGCAAAAGCTATGTCCAATTGATAACCACCTGCAAATGAGAATTGCATTTTCTACAGGGGAGTACCCTAAGGAAACAAACTACTGTTGAGAGCAGCCTGCACTGCCAGCCATAGGCAGCCAACAGGAAACGAACTAGCTCCACAGCAGCTTTCCATGTTCTTTGTCTCATGCCTCATAATGCCATGTCAGGGCCTTTTCACTTTTTAAATTTTATCTTATTTCTTATTTGCTTTTCATTTTATTTTATTTTTCTCTCATTTTACCCTACCTGCCCTTTGCATATATACTATGCACTCCAGTTTTTTGTTTTTATGGGAGTGTGCAAACGTGTGGGTGCAAACGTGTGGGTCTCTGAGTTTATGTCTGTTTCTCGTGCCTTTTCCTTACTGTTTTTCCTTCTGTTTGTCTGTGTGGTCGTAGTCTGGATGTGTTAGCTTTTTTTTTTTTCCTATCCTATCCTATTTTATTTCATCTTATTATTATCCCTTGAAAGCCTTTTAGTTTTCTATTGAGAGACAGAAAGGAGTTGGATCCTGATGGGAGGAGAAGTGGAGAGGAAGTGGGAGAAATTGAGGAATGGAAAACCACAAACAGTATACATTGTGTGAGGAAAAAATTATTTTAAATAGATTATATTTAAATATAACATATATATAATAAAGAAAACTACAAGTTATATATAATTATATACAAAGAAATATATATTTTATTATATATATATATGAAAACTGCAGTAAAAGATAGTAATCAGCAGTAGCCCTGGCACTTCTGCTTCCGCTTCCTGTAAGTGGCCAGACGTGACCTACAAAGATGGTTTGCTATTCACTTGACCCAGAAAACCCTACAAAATCATGCAAATCAAGAGGCACAAATATTCATGTTCACTTTAAGAACACCTGAGAAACTACCCAGGCCATCAAGAGTATACTTATCTGAAAAATCACCAAATATCTGAAAGATGTTACTTTAAAGAAGCAATGTGTGCTGGTTCCGGTGGTATAATGGTGGAGCTGGTAGGTGCATCCGGGCCAAACAGTGGGGCTGGGTTCAGGGTCAGTGGCCAAAAAAGAATGCTGAATTTTTGCTGCACATGCTGAAAAATGCAGCAAGTAATGCTGAACTTAAGGGGTTAGATGTAACTTCTGTAGTCATTGAACATGTTCAAGTGAACAAAGCACCTAAGATACGCTGATGAATTTACAGAGCCCATGGCCAGATTAACCCGCACATGAGCTCCCCCAGCCACATCGAGATGATGATGCTCACTAAAAAGGAGCAGATTGTTCCAAAGCTGAAGAGGAAGTGGCACAGAAGAGAAAGGTATCCCAGAAGAAACTGAACAAACAAAAACTGATGGCATGGGAATACGTTCGGCATAAAATAAATGCAGATAAAGGCTTAAAAGGGACGGGGGGAGTGTAGTAATCAGAAGACAGCAGATGTAGAAGGGCCTGAATGGTGTTTTAGTCCTAGCAGAGAGATCAGGCAAGAGGGGTAAAGGAATGCTGTTCACAGGAAATACGATCTATACAGAAAAAAGCCCTGGAGACTCTACCAGAGGACTTTAAGATATAATAAATTCAGCAAAGAAGCAAGGTACAAAGCCAACAACACAGAAAATTAGAAGCATTTCATTATTAATGAAGTTACTAAAGAATAATTCAAGACATCAAGCCAGTCCCAGTCGTCTCAAAAGTAAGACAAAATACATAAGAACAAACTAACCACAGAGGTGAAAGATCTCTATGATAAAAATTATAAAATATTAACAAAACAAATAGAAGATGAAACTAAAAAAAAAAACAAACAAACAGGGAGACCATTACCATAATGGATTAAGAAAATTAAATATTGTAAAAAAAAAAAGTGGCATTTCTGAAATTAACCTATTAATTCAATTTAATTCCCGTCAAAATACCTATAACCTTATTCACAGAAAAAAATTAGCTAATATGGAAGTATAAAAGACTCTGAATATACAAAAATATGAAAAAAGAATGAAGAATATGAGAAAGACACTGACCTTGACCTCTGTCCTTCACACATACATGAATAGACATGAACTCCCACAGATAAGTTCACACAGCAATAGGCGTTCACTCTACTCCACCACTCAAAAATAAAATAAAAATAAAATAAAATAAATGCAGGTGGAAAGAAAGCCTCCCTCAAAAATACAGCTTCTGTATGACACAACTATTCCATGCTTCAGTTATAGCCAAAGAAACCAGTCAGCACACAAAGGAAGTACCTCCATACGTGCGCCCCATTAGATGCCTGTCCAGAAATGCACAGATAAAGAATGTTGTATATGTACGCAGTGAAATACTACTCATCCATAAGAAACAAAACCATGACAAGATTTAGAAAAACAAACTTATATGGAGACCATTGTGTTAAAACACAAATAAACAAGACTCTAAGAAAACAAATGTTGTGCTTTCTCTCATGCGTAAAACCCGGGGGAATAAAAGGAGGGACGGCATGGGAATAGAAGGGGCACTGTCTGAGCAGGGCACAGAGAGAGAGGGACAAGGGTGGTAGGAGGTTGGCTTTGCTCTAAGTGTGTCATATGCATGCATGGAAATGTCATCATGAAGCCCATTACTCTGTACAATTAATATTCACTAGTAAAAATAACGAACAAGGGTTGTATGTGTCAGAACGCATGAGATACTCTAAAGATGAAGCTTTGAAAACAAAGCCATATGGGAGTATCCATGACATTCAAGGAAGGAAAATAAAAAAGAACAACTTAAATGAATGTTCAGCTAAAGAATGTATGGAAATCCAAAAAGATCTATGAAAGTACAAAGGAATTCAAGAGCATAAGTTCAGAAGTTTAACAAAATAAAACCAGAAAACTTCAGGCAAAGACCAGTAACCCGGCCAGTTTCCTAGCAAATTTTTCTCTTTTTAGTAATGGGAAAGAAAATTGCTAAAATATTGAATCAGAAAGGTTCTACAGCCAGTGATTAAAATTTCAAGTTATAAAGAAATGCTTTCGAGGGTTGGAGAGATGACTCAGAGTTTAAGAGCACTGACTGCTCTTCCAAAGGTCCTGAGTTCAATTCCTAGCAACTGCAGGATGGCTCACAACCATCTACAATAAGATCCGGGGCCCTCTTCTGATGTACATGCAGGCAAAACACTGTGTACACATGATAAATAAATAAATATTTTTTAAGCTTTTTTTAAAAAGGAAAAAAAAAAGGAATGCTCTCAAGAAGAAATCTAGAAGTCACAGAAGAGACGGAATGGGAGGAGGGAGGGAGGGAGGAAAGGAAGGAAGGAGGGAGGGATGGAAGGAGGAAAGGAAGGAGGGAGGGAGGGAGGGAAGGAAGGAGGGAGGGAGATAGAGCTACAAAGGGGGAGAGAGAAAAAGAAAGAATGCTTGAATGATTGTACATGTACTTACAGCGTTTGCTTAGTAAAGATATTTCTGACAAATTTAGAAAATAAACTATAATCTGTAGAAATATTTATAATATATATCAATGAATATGAATTAAACAAATCTGAGAAAAAATACACATAGGCACCTGGCTTTAAATATATAACGTCTCTTTGACTTACCAGTCCTAATTTTAATAATTCATCCAAAGAATTTTTAGAAGTATAGTCAGATGGCCATTGCAGTTAATTTATAATATAGGAAAAAAGAGTAAATTATGTTCCTTGGTGAAAGAAAAGTCATAATTTAAATAAAGTGAGAACTAATATATAATAATTAAGAGTTTAAAGCACAAGTACGAAAAGCTTATTATCCAGTGGGGGTTGTGGGAGAAGCGGCTTACAAGACAGTGCGGAGATCATGGCCAGAATTACGGCTCTGAGGACACATTATTTGTGTACAGAAGAGCCTGCAGGAACTGCCATTGCAGTGACAACGGCTGCCTCTGAGGACCAGGGTATGGGCAGGCAGCTTCAGTGTCCTTCCACACAAAGCAGGCTTCTGTGTCTCCTGTGACTGTCAGGACCTCATGGAATGCCGCACTTCCGGGTCATTTAGTTGCTGCTGGTGAATAACTAATTCTCTGTCCCCCAGGCCTTCTCCTGCTGAATGTTAAGTCTTGATTAGACATTCAGATGCGACATTTTTGGTAAAATATTACCAGTTGTCTCCAGAGAACAGGAGTGTGGTTAGGGAGAATATACTGAAATTTACGTTTTGTCATCCAGATTTCAATATTATTTGGGTTTTTACTATGAACACCTACATGGGCAATCTTTTCTTTTAAAAAAAAAAGAAAAGTAAACATTTGCAGTGTTATAGAAGCAATTTAGTTGTAGACAATCATATGTTTTTGGAGAAAAAGCTATGTGGAAAATCAATAAGGTTTTTTCCTTTTTATTAAAAAAAAGACTATTCGTGTATGTGTGTCTGTGTACACATGTGCACATGTGTCTCTATGTAGACATTTAAGAACGATGTCAAATGTTAGCCAGAGGTACCTCGGAGGATGGGACTATCGATTCTCCATACTGTCTTAATTTTTGTTTTGTTTAATTTCTGGACTTTCCCCATGAGCACCTGAAGCTTTGTAAAGGAGAGGAATTCATGGCTATGTCCTAAAACTAATTATTAGATGCCAAAGTTGTAACTTCCTACAGTGAAGAAAAAGAGTGGAAGCAACCTAACAAATCAGCAGTGTGAGAAACAATGGCCAGATTCTCTAAACAAACACCACGTTCTCTTCAGTGTACCTGTATCCCCAAATGTGCCTTCATTAAGGAGGTAATATTTTGCCAAATTTCACCACAGTTGTACTGAAAGCAGCAGGCAGGGAAGTAAGTTAGCCTCACAGAACCAAATAAATCACAACTATGAGCACATTTCCTTAAAATCGAAGCTATAATAACAATGCAGAAAATAGTATTCTTAGAAGGTAGGTGTGGGGCCACATACCTTGCATGCCAGCAAAGGCAAAGGCAAAGGCAAAAAGATGTCTGTGAGTTCAAGGCCAGTCTAGTTTACATAGCAAGCTTCAGGCTGATTAGGGCTACATAGCAAGGGGGCGGGGAAGGAGAGTGTTCAAAATAAATAAATAAAGGAAACATATAGTGTTCACAGTGTACAAGGGCCAAAAGTAATGTTAATGACAGCTTGCAAATATAGCAGTATAAATCTTACCCTTTAAGCCTTTATTTCCTTTATTTTGTAATTTTTGTTAAGAATTTCTTAGTAAGTATTTCTCTCGGGCAGAAATATTCAAATCATTCCTGCCTGGAAAGTTCTTCCATTGAAAAAGTTAAGTTAAAGTGGGGCTGGAGAGATGGCTCAGTGGTTAAGAGCACCACCTGCTCTTCCAAAGGTCCTGAGTTCAATTCCCAGCAACCACAGGGTGGTTCACAACCATCTGTAATGTGATGTGATGCCCTCTTCTGGCCTGTGGGTGTACATGCAGGCAGGAACACTGTATACATAATAATAAATACATAAGTATTAAAAAAAAAAAAGAAGAAAGAAAAAGTTAAGTTAAAGCAACAGTCATCAATACAGCTACTGTGCATTTTCTTTTCAAATTTGAAGGGCTAGGGTGTTAGAATCTTTCCCCCTTTTCCTCTTCTTGTTGATTTCCCTTAAGAGCAGTGCAAGCTGAGCTGTGAAAGCTGCACACACACTTCTAATGGTCGGAGTTCCAATAGGATTGGTGCTACAGAGACTCAGGGACCTGTGAACTGCAGAGACAGCCGCCAGACCCACCTCTGACTCTACTTTTCTTCAGAACCACTAAATGGGTGATATGTGAAGGAAAATGTGAGTGTTTGCAAGGACAACATCTAAACATTGTCTGTTTGGTGTTGTCACTATCACTGCCATTACAAGAGCTATCACTAAAGGCAGAAGGAAGCCAGAGCCTCCTTCATATTACTCGGGCATTCCAGAAAGCTACATCCAGCAGACAAATTCAGGCTTAACAACATGCTTCAAGAAAGATTTGCATATCGATGGCCAAAATTCATTTTCTTAAATCCTAGGAGATCAGGTGCTCGCCCACCCCTTTCAAGGCTTCCTCTCCTCTCCCCTAGTGAAGCTGATGAGCACACAGAAAGCGCCATGCTCTGCCTTCTCTTCCCTTCCAGTCTTCTGTAGTCTACAGCACCATGCACATCACTGTCTCTCAGCTGATTGGCTGTCTGGTAATCAACTTTGGAGTGAAAAATGCCTAAGCAGATTGTCACTTAAGCATAAAAAGAAACGAATAAGTGGATCTTGAAAAATCTTATGCTAAGGAAATAAACCAGACACAACATAACAAATGTCATGAGGCTCCACTTACATGAAATACGTACAAATAGGCAAATTCAAAGAAGCAAAACACAATTAGAAGTTATCAGGAACTAGCAGTAGAAAACACTGGGCACTTATTTTTGACTATGGAAAGTTTGTTGGGATGATAGTTTGGGAGTTATAGTAAAAATTGCACAACATTGCATAATCAGTATCACAAATGGTATAGCAGATGGCTGAATGGTACAGCTAGGGGTGTAGTGTAGCTCAGTTGGTAGCGTGTTTGCCTAACATGCATGAAGCTCAGGGTTCAACCATCGACACTGCACAGACTGGACATAAGGGCACGCATTTGTAAGTCCAGTATCAGTGGATGAGAAGGTAGCAGAATCGGTAGTTCAAAGTCGTCCTTGGTCACATTGTGAGTTTGAGACCAGTCTGGATTCCCTAAGACTTTGTCTCAAAATCATTTTTAGAGGTAAATGGAGTAGTTTTTTTTTTCTAATCTTAATGTAAAATTAAAACATAAAAATTTAAAACAGAAGTCATTAGGAACATCCCAAATCTAAAAATCTGTAATGGGTTTTTTACATCTCATTTGATGACACAACATGACTCAATGATCTGAACCCATCTGTCAGAAGAGTGTGATCTAAGTTGAAATCAGTCTTTGCTGGATCGATTTAAAGGAGATGGCTGGATTGTATTGTGTGTGCATTTTGGTAAGGATCTATCATATTGTCTGTCAAAGTGTTTGTATCACTTCACATTCATGTGTCCATCTTACATGCTTACACAGGATTTTACATATTGGAATGTATTTGATGCAAATACTTGGCATAATTCCTAAACATAATGCTAATGTGTTTAGTAAGCTGTTTGCATAACTCTGGGACAAATTGAGATAAATGAACATCTAGGAAGTAAATGAATGATGAATATGCATAAATCAATTCCAAAGAAACTTTTTAATCATTTTAATTTCAATGAGAAAGTTACAACATTATTAGTGGTTATTATGTGGGTTATAAAAACACACAAAGACAAATATTTCATCTGAGAATTTAGAAATATTTAAAATGTCATTTTAGCTGTATCTACTGAAACTTACTCTTTTTGCTTTGTTTTTAATTAATATACTACTTTATCAAGATACTATTCTTAGCCAACATGGTGTTGTACACCTTTAATCTCAGCACTCTGGAAGGCTGAAGCAGGCAGAGCTCTGTGAGTTTGAGGCCAGCCTGGTCTACAAACCAAGTTCAGGATAGCCAAGGCTACACAGAGAAACCCTATCTCAAAAAAAAAAATAAATAAAAAAAAAAAGGATACTATTTTTTCACCTACATGTTACAGTTAAATTATTATTAGGCCTATAATTATTATTATGGCAGTATTTTCTAACCTGTTAGTAATCAATCAAGACACAGATACCTGTTATATTTTAAAATAGTCTTAGTTAACCTGAGGCATGGCAGATATTAATCCCCTAAACTACTTTCCCACAGTGGGGCAAATAAGTGATAGCTGCCCCAATCCCCTGCCATCTGCTTCTAATAATTTCTACCAAGCTACCTACTATCCATAATCCCAAATACTTGCTAATGTTCTTCATCTGGGCCAAGTCTCCATCCACGTGCTTGTCCTCCACCTAACCCATAATGGCTCAACCTTCTTCTCCTCTCCTCTCCTCCAGTCCCTCTCTCCTTCTCCCAAGATTCTCTCTGTCTTCCCCAGCCCTGGAACCTTAACCATGCCTATCCCATTTGCCCTGCCCAGGTGTGATGACCTTTTATTGCTCAAATAGGTTAGGTCCTTAAGCAAGGTACAGGTGGGGCAAGCAGTAATTAGAATCAAAATACATCAGACCAACCTCCAACACATAAATACCACCTAGTACCTGATTGCATAACCAACGCTCTAAGATACTATCCTTCCAATTAGCTCATAATGGTCTTGATAAAGAGACTGGCAATGAGTATAAACTCCTCAAGGTGGCTTGTCATAATAGAATTTATTTGCCTGAGATAACTGAGGTTACTGCTTCCATCGGCTAACCTAGTCCTGGAAGCTCCCAGCCTCCATACAATCTAATCTAGGTCTAGAACGGTTTCAGCCTCTGAGACTACTGCTAAATAAGATCACCTTCTCTAGCTCCTTCTGAGCTCTGGTTTATCTATGTGTCCTGGGCACTTACCTTCTCTGTTTCTTTTAGGACTTTGAGGAAGGAATATGACAGGCCAGAGGGACATACAGTGGAAAGTGGAGAGGAACAAGATTCTGAGTCTTTGCACATGCTGCTTTCCTTGCCCTGTTTCTTTCGCACCGTTTATTCTTTATTTTAGACAGTATCATATATAATCGATTATGATCATGTTTACCTCCCACTACCCTCTAACATTTCTCCTTCTTCTTCCCACCCAGTGGCCACACCACTAGAGAAAATGGCAACCTCTCCTCCAGGAACCATTATCAGTCATCAGCACCTCAAGAAGAGTTGGGGCCTCGTGGATACTACCTGTCCCGCCATGGGAAGATGGAGGGCCCAGTCTAGTGCAGGTATCCACAGTGGCTGTGTGTTCATGGCTACATCAGCAGCATCATATCGAATGACAGTGTTTCCCTATCCTCTGGTTCTTTAATTCTTTCTGCTCTCCCTTCTGCGATGCTCCCTGAGCCTTCCAGGGCAGCTATTAGTTATATAGATGTCTCCTTCAGGCAGAGCACTCAACACTCACTCACTCTTAGTGCTGTGACCACATGTGAGTCTCTTGTAAATAGTAACCCTCTGCACCAAGGGGCTTCACTGCCCCAGGCTGAGAGCTCACAGCTTGTAGGTATAAACACTCACTTTTAGAAGGCAGCTGGACAGTATGTTCATTTAGGAAAGTGATGGTAATATGTTCTCTCCTTGGGCCCATGCACTCACCTGTCTATAGGCTTTTGACCGGGGTAGTACCTGGTACGTATTCCCTCCCATGGGATGAGGCTCAAATTCAGTCAAAAGTGACTAGTTATCATCAAAATAATCATGCTACATGAATATAACCAAATTGCTCTCCAAGTCTTTTTTTTTAATTTTCTATTAATTCATTCATTTTACATCTCAATTGTTATCCCATCTCTTGTATCCTCCCATTCCTCCCTCCCTCCCGCTTTTCCCCTACTCCTCTCCCCTGTAACTGTGACTGACGGGGGCCTCCTCTTCCTGTATATGCTCATAGGGTATCAAGTCTCTTCTTGGTAGCCTGCTATCCTTCCACTGAGTGCCACCAGGCCTCCCCATCCAGGAGACGTGATCAAATTTGGGGCACCATGGTTTGTGTGAAAGTCAGGCCCTGGGCTGGAGAGATGGTTCAGAGGTTAAGAGCACTGACTGCTTCCAAAGGTCATGAGTTCAATTCCCAGCAGTCACATGTTGGCTCACAACCATCTATAACAAGATCTGTATCCATAATAAATAAATAAATCTTTAAAAAAAGAAAGAAAGAAAGTCAGTCTCCACTCTCCACTCAACTGTGGAGAATGTCCTGACCATTGGCTAGATCTGGGTAGGGGTTCAATGTTTACTGCATGTATATTCCTTGGCTGGTGTCATAGTTTGAGCAGAACCCCTAGGACCAGATCCACCCATCATAATGTTCTTCTTGTAGGTTTCTAGGACCCTCTGGATCCTTCTATTTCCCCATTCTCCCATACTTCTGTCGCCTAAAGTCCCAACAGGATTTCCTCCCCTCTGTCCCACTTTCCTGATAAGTGAAGACTTTCATGGGACATACCCCTTGGGCTAGTGTCCAGATATAAGTGAGTATAAGCCATTTGACTCTGTCTGCTTCTGGGTTATCTCACTCATTGTGATCATTTCCAGTTCAATCCATTTGTCCACAAATTTCGGAAATTCCTTGTTTTTAATAGCTGAGTGATATTCCATAGTATAAATGTACCACAATTTCTTTATCCATTCTTCTACTGAGGGATACTTAAGCTGTTTCCACAGCAATAGGCTCTCCAAGTCTTATTTGGAAGTCCTTGGCTCCAGAGAACTTTCCAGGCCCCTATGGAATAGAACGATGAGTATGCTGCCTCCATTGTGGCAGTTTGGTGCTGATTTAGAGTGACTTGTTAGCCTTCGTTGTTTTGTAAACTCCCATCAAGAATAAACAGAACATCCACTCACCTTTGTATACACAGTCCAACAGCACTCAATTAAAACTGGTTAAGTCAACAAATGAAAGAAGGCTAGTGAAACAACGATCCCCACTAATTTTTTCCCCTCTTCAAAAGTTTGTAAGTCAAAGCAAACTTTGACTTACAACTGGCTTGTAGCCTAATCGCCTGTCCTTTTGGAATAAAGGAGCCAATGTGAAAACAGTCAGGGAGGAAAAACGCCTTCTAAAAGCCAGTTCTGGTCCAGTCTATAAAGAGAATCTTGAGTTTCCACTTACTTGAACAAATTGACAGAATCAGGAAATTAGAGTGTTCGCATGAAAAATCTCTAACTGGGAAAAGAGCTAAAGTAATGTCCACGTCTGTGTTCTGTCTTTAAGTCACAGAAGCAGAGGACGAAGTAGATGCTATAGACTGAATGCTTGTGCCGCGTCCCCTAATTTTTTTTTTTTTATTGAATCCCTAACCCCAATGTAATGGCGCTGGGAGCTGGGGGCTTTGGGACGTGATTAAATCTTTGAGAGTGAACCCTCGTAAACAGACCAAATGTCCTTGTAAATGACCATGAGCTTTCTCACCCCTGCTATGTGAGGAAGCGCAGAGTAAGTCGGCTGTGAGCAACCCAGGAAGGAACCTTGCCAGAACTCAATGGTGTCGCCAATCATTCCAATCCCAGGCTTCCAGCCTCTAGAACTGGGAGAAATAAATGTCTAGGACAAATAAATATCTAAGAGAAATAAATGTCCCGGTGAAATAAATACCAGCAAAGCTCCAGCATTCTGTTCTAGCAGATCACATACAGAAACGAAAGCTGGAACTGCAGACCCTCAATTGAAGCTCACATTGACTGAGGACAGAGCTGTCCTTTCCTGCCATTCTGCGCAGGTGTGAACTGGGAATAAGGAAGGAAAGAGCTTCGAGCAGAGAGGAAGCTGGGAGCGCTGGGTTAAGTCCTCTTCCTCGCCTGCTAAGCAAGCCATCTGTGAGACCCGTCTGTGGAAACGTGTGCGTGAAATGGCAGAGAAGCTGTCCTCTCTTGTTATCGTTGGTGCTGTTGTTAAAAATAGCTTCGGGTCATCTAGCGTATTTATGGAAGGAGCTGGTCTCAGATTAGAGATAAGCAAATTCCACTATATTCCATTTATGGAAATCAGAGCTCAGCAGTTAAATGCCACTAAAAGAGACGATTTTCTAGCTCAATAGAACTAAGGAATTCTGAGCTTTTAAACTTGCTTTTGTATCAGATGGAAGGAAGGAATATTAGAGAATGGGGAGATTAAATGTCAAGACTAAGGCGGTATCTACACAGAGCAATCAAATCTGCCTAAGTGGAGTGAGCCCAGACTGTTGTGCAGGCATCCTGACGAAGCTGAGTCGTAATCAATGATGCCATAGGGGTTGTGATCGGATTCAGTCTCCCAGAAATAAGAATCGGCCCTACAGCAATATAGTAACTTCTTTTTACTCTCAACTTGTCGTTAGTATTTTCTTCCTAAAGACATGCGTGTTAAAGACATTCTGTTAAAATGGGTAAATCTCTGGAAATTTTAAAACGTTAGTTAAACTATAGTATTTCCACATGTTCCAGATGCTGCCAATGGCTGCTTACTTAAACATATTTGTTAGGTTGCACATTCTTGCTTTAATTACTGCCTTTTCCTGTGTTGTGTATTTGACTTCAAGTATGTAGTTTTATCTTGTTTGCCAAATAGCCTAATAAACAAGATGTTGGCTTTGGCTAAATTTGTTCACTGTTTTACAGCACGATGTGCATATAACCCACAACATAGCATCACAGTAGGTGCCAATGTCTGACAACTCATAACAACGCTTGGGGCCATAATTATGAACTGACTGCTTAATAACATAAGCTACCCCTCCTATGCCATGCTCTGCCCCCTTTTTTAGACAGAGTCCAATTATATAAGACAAGATGGCTTTAAACTTTCAATCTTCCTCTTCCTCCTGAGTACAGACACTAAAGATACTCATCGCTACGCCCAGCTTCTTCCTGCACCCTTGATATGAGCTTGGAATTTAGTCTGACTACCTCTATGTGGGTCACTAATTTCTTCTCTGCACATCATCTTGTTTATCCTACTTTCCCACTTTCCTATGTGTTTGCAATAGAAATTCATAGTTAGAGCTGGCGTTTTTTTTTTTTTTTTTTCAAAGGCTTTGCCCTCTAGGAACTGTGCCGTTTCCTTTACTCCTCCAGTCCCTTAAGGTAGCTGCTTGCTCTTGGTTTCATTTCTGTGTAAGATGAGAACATGGGCGGAAATGCCACTGTGCATTCATGGTCGGGTGGCCAAGGCATGTAGATGGTCCTTTAGCAAAGCCTCCCTTTCTTTCCCACTGTACACAGACTTCCCCAGCTTCTTGGTACTGAATTTAGCCAAAGGATCTACAGAATGTTCACAGCTGCCATGAAAGGAAACTTTAAACACGTGCTGCCATCGGTTTGCCTTGTTTCTAACATTCTGGTGAACTGTCTTGAGAAGAATATATTTCAAGTGAACACCTACCCTCCAGTTTGAGCCACATAATAAAATCCATGGGGCCAAGCATAGAAATCACCGTGCCCAGGAGTATCAAGACACAGACTAAACATAAGGTAAACCTATAGCGTAGAATCTGGACCCTAGCCAAGACAAGCTACTACCTGCTGGTGTGTTTTTGTTTTTGTTTCTTACACTACCTTATTTGGATTCTTATATCTACCACCTTTCTCCACCCCAGTCCCTTCCAATACCCCAACATCAGATAGGAGAGATGGAGGTTAGAGTTAGAAAGGGGGGCATTGAGTCCCTTGGGGTAAGTCCAATCCTTGCTGGTGAAGAAAAGGATCTCATCGGGCTATCTCCAATCTCTTACCATCTCTTTTCTCTCAGCCACTTGACAAACCACCACCACCACCAGCAGCAGCACCACCAGCAGCAACAGCACCAGCAGCAGCAGCAGCAGCAGCAGCAGCAGCACCACCACCACCACCAGCAGCAGCAGCAGCAGCAGCACCACCACCAGCAGCAGCAGCACCACCACCACCACCAGCAGCAGCAGCAGCACCAGCACCAGCAGCAGCAGCACCACCACCACCAGCAGCAGCAGCAGCAGCACCAGCAGCAGCAGCAGCACCAGCAGCAGCAGTAGGAACCAGCAGGAGGAATGGCTCCACCTTCTCTCTTTGGGCTCTGGTCTTTTTGTACCCTCTCTAGAGTCCCCAGAATTAAACTATCTTCAGCTGGCAAATAGTCTGCTGCTGTGGACAACCTGAAGCAGCGCCATATCCCACACCTGATACCAAAACAAAAAACATCTTTACATAACGTAACTGGATTTTTTAAGAAACCAAAACGTCTTACTACAGCTACCAATGGGCAGCCTGTGAACAAAAAAGCATCATTAATATTTTTGCCATGAGGCAAACTTGAGGGTATGTTGTTGCTATGGGTCCAAAGTTTGTGCTACCCCAAACCCCAAGTTTATATGCTGATACTTTAATCCTCAATGTGATGGTGATGATGCCTTTGAGAGGTAGGTAGGCCACGAGTGTGGGGCCCTTATTAATGGCATTTGTGAGCTTACAAATAGAGATACAAGAGATGCTTGTCCATGGCCCTCTGGGTATACAGACAGAAAGCATCCACCTGCTAACCTAGAAGGCCCCAACAGGAATATAAATGGCCTTCGCCTTGAAATTATGCTTCCCAGCCTTCAGTATTAAGAGAAATACATTTCTATGCTTTAAACTACCCAGTCACTGGTATTTTATTATAGCAACCCAAGTTGACCAAAGCATTCTAGTGTATCATTATTGTGAATATTATTGTGGCATAGTAGAATACTGAAGTGGTAGAATTCAAACTCATGTTTATCAAGTGTCAGAACAGAGGTGTTTAATTTTTGTTTTGTTTTGTTTTGTTTGAGACAGGGTTTCTCCATGTAATCCTGTCTGTCCTGGAACTTACTTTGTACTAGGCTGACCTCAGCCTCAGAACTACACCCTGCTTCCCAAGTGCTGGGATTAAAGGTGTGTGCTATCACCCCCAGCTGGGGATGCTTAGTTCTTAATGGTACCAGGCTATGACATGATGGGATATAGAATAGCTCCAAAATCTAAAGATTATAGTCTTAACTGCTCTCAGAGGCCAAGCAAAGGAAAGCCAAAACAAAGGAGAGTGAAGCCTGACCCTCAGAGGCTTGTGGGAAAGGAGATCATCTACATGACCAGAGGCACCAGCCTCATCCTCATCCTTCCTCCTGCTCAGCCACGGCCCACTTTTTCTCCACCAGCAAGGAAAAGTTAGAGAACCAATACATGGACTAGTCCTGAGAAATTGGTTTCCATAAAGAAATGCCAGAGTAGCTGTTTTACACGTGTTCTCATCTTTCACTTGAAAGACTAGAAAATACCTCTGCCTGCATGTCCACTGCTTGCAAGGATCTGCAAACCGGCTCAGGAGTCTGTGGGTTAGCACTGAACATATGCTCAAATACAAGTGGATTCTATTTCATGGCAACATCACTTTCCAATGGAACAGAGAGTCAAAATTCACAATAGTGGATTTCATGAAAGAACATTCTTGGCACTTTTTATGGAAAAAGTTATTAACATCTGTCTTTTGGCAAAAATCCCAGGCAAGCAATTAACTCATACCTGTTCCTGCTCCTCCCATGATTTCAAATGTCATTCTTCTTGCTTTGTTCCTTGAAACAATATGAGGTCACTGTGAAAGCCTAATTCCATTCCAGAAGTCACTGAGCCATGGGCTCCCTTTTCTTAGCACCAGAGCTTTCAGAGTTTAATTAACCAATCATTATAAGGCAATTGTATAAAAGAAAATACAGTATTTGTAACATCGGCACCAACTGATACCATAACACTTAAAGTCCACAAGATCATTAAAGAAGGTAAACTAGAGTTGTCAGTCTTAATGCAGATGGTGTTTTGGAACCTCGCTCGAAGCAACTCTTATTGCTGAGTCTCTATTTCTGGTTCATTTGATAAAAGATGGAATCAAATTACAGCAAGCGAGAGTGTGGCCAGATTTTTTTTTTTTTTTTTTTTTTGAGATTTTTGGTGTATTAAATTAACCAGCTAGATTTATTAGAATATCTTAACTCTCGGCTTCCCTCAGGTCTACAGTGATAATTCTAATTCATTTTATCACACAAGATCCTTTAGAAAAACAGGTGAGAGCAGAGAGGGAGAGAAAGAGGCAGGAGTTGGTGAGGGAGTCTTCACTCCGATGACTGTCCCAAATGCAAATTCTTCACTTCACTGCTGTTGTAGCATGAGATCTGTTCTCTTAAGGCCTTAGCTGAATGGATGAGGCCCATTCACGTAGAGGAGAATCTGCTTTATCTAGAGGCTCCTCACTTTAAAACAATGCTTTAAAGCAATACCTAGACTTCTGTTTGGTAAAGTATCTAGATGCTAGTCCAACCTAGTCAAGTGATGTCCACCCTTCAAAACATTTATTTGTCAACAAGACATAGTCGGGACAGTAGTTACTCTAGGCAGCCAATGGCTCAGTCAAGTTGACCCATAAAATCAGCCACCAGAGCTGGCAAAAGCGGTGTTCATGTGATCAAGTAAAGGAGCTTTGACAAGTGGAAGAGCACAGCATGTTGACTTGAACACAGGGAGATCCGTATGTGCAGAAGCAATCTATTAACAATCTCAAAGTGAGAATACCTTACTAAATTTTAATAAAGATCGCTGTACCATTCTAATGGGATTTTTAAAATCCCATTAGATTTTCCATAGGCATTGCATGTATGCAATTATAAGCTAGTATCTTTGTAAATTCTTTTACCTATTGCAGCCCATTCAACCACACACTGAAAACAGATAACAACAACAAAAACCCTTAGAATCATATCTTTAGAAGATTTAGTTGCAAAAGGAAAAGTCCATATTTCTCAAGAAACATCATATATATCATATATTTCTCAGTTATGAGAAAAGTCAAGATATCACAAAATGACTACTGATCGCATTGGGTTTGGGGGCCACGATGCGTGTCTTCTGGTTAGGCGAACACTGGGAAAGGCAGGTCTCCAGAGATTTGTCAGCCATGAAAAAACCGCAATGTGAATAATGAGGAGTGGCCATCCAAAGACACCAGGCCTATGTGTGCATGATTTCCATTCAGTCTGCAGACTACTGGACCTAGGCAAACATTAGCCCCCCCCCCCCCTTAGATATATGTATGGAGAACAAGCAGGTTGCGATCATGCCAAGGCAATCTGAAAAGAGAAAACATAAGAAGCAAATCAATATCCCCCAGCCTCTGCAAATTCACACGCATCCGTTACGCTCTTTGCTTGGGTTAAGGATTTCTTGAGCTTGTAGGCACAGCTTTAATGGGGAGAATGCTTGCCTAGCATGCCCAAGGTTCTGGCTTCCATCCTCAAAACAAGAGAGGAAGAGAAAAGAAATGAAGGGGAAGAGAATGCAGGGTAGGACAGGAGCGAGAAGGAAAATGAAACCTGCTGGGCATCGTGGTGCACGCCTGTGACCCCAGTGCTCGGAGGCAGAGGCAGGTGGGTTACAGTGTTGAGGTCAGCCTAGAAAACCTAGAAATATCTTTTCAGAACAAAAATTGGTGCATGCCTTTAATCCCAGCACTCGAGAGGGAGAGGCAGGCAGATCTCTATGAGCTCAGGAACAGCCTGGTCTAAAAATCGAGTCCAGGACAGTCAGAGCTACACAGAGAAACCCTGTCTTGAAAAAAAAAAACAAAACAAAAATTTGATTTCTTGCTGTAAGTTGGTTCCAAGGACCAGACGCTTGTGTTCCCTCAAAAAAAAAAAAAAAGCACATGCTAAATTCCTACCCCTGTTAACTTTCCCAGCTCCCACTTATACATCAGAAGCACATGGGTTCAGGAACTTCTACTCCAGTTTGTCTTGACTTGTTAATCCCTTTTTTTTTTTTTTTTTTTTTGATGATGTAGACAGGCTCAAAAGCTTCATGGCCAACTTCTTACTGACCCCAGTAAATTTTCTCCTCCTTTGCACTCACCTGGAAGCTGAAAGGCAGCTTCCTCTTGACCTTACAGCATCCGAAGCCTTTCTGTTCTCTATCCCTCCCAGCACACAGCTGTCCCGTGAGCCTTTCTTACTCTGAGAACACTTTGAGGACTTTTTCATCAAAGTTAATTCAAACATGTTAATTCTTCTGAGACTCTAAAAGTGTCTCCTCTTTTTCACAGATACAAATCTCACCAGTGTCCTACAGGTAGGGTACCAACATTCTGTGAAACACACAAGTGGTAAGTGTGATTTTTGTGTGTGCCCACAAACTTGAAGCTTTTACATTGCTCAATTTGTCAGTCACTTATTTACTTTGACTAAGGTTTTTATTTGCTCACTTATGTTTCTATGGGTCACCTTGGGGCATTCGGTCTTGTCTAATATTGTTCCTGTTCGTGCATTTTCTTGTATCTTAGATGTAAATTCCTTAAAACAATGCTGTCTTCCTTGCAGTTGTAATGAGTGTTTTAACACATACTTACTATGCACTATTATTCAACACTAACTTGTTTTGTCCCTGTGAGGTAGGCCCTACTGCTACTGGACCCCTTACACTGATATGAAAGTTAATTTGCCCAAAGTCACAAAACAGGTCACCCAACAATGTCACATAACTCATCAGTCATCCTGCTGCATCTGGGGTTAAAATTCAGGTAGCTTCATTCCAAAGAACTAGCTCTAGGACACTACCATATTGTGTGTCTTACAGTATAATAAAACCCCCAAACCGAAAGTAATAGGGGCAGGTATTTCACTACACTTTCATACAATAGTTCATCGCCAAAAGCAATTAGAGCAGAAACTCAAACAGGACAGGAACCTGGAGGCAGGAGCTGATGCTGTTCACTGGCTTGTTCCTCATGGTTTGCTTGGCTTTTTTCTTATAGATCCCAGGACCATCAGCCCACGGATGGCCCCACCTAAGGTGAGCCGAGCCCTCCCATATCACTAAGAAAAGACTTTACAGGCTTGCCTGAGGCCATGTTTTATGGAGGTTCAGATGACTATAGTCTGTGTCACATTGACATAAACCTGGCCAGCAGCACATTGTGTTATCTTATGTTCAGAAAAGTAGGAGACACTCAGCAAGTACTTGTTGAATAAGTAGAATTTAGTATACAGGCTAACTGTGTTGGTATTTCGGTATCTTACATCCATTCTTGGAATGCCACGGAAGAGTTTAAAAGGACACAAGAAACGGCTGGGTAAACACAGCAGACTGCACAAGCAAAACAATCCAAATCGAGAGCTGCGCTGCTTAGCGCCTAGGATGCACAAGCGTTCATGTACCTGGCTAGCTAAAGGGGGGAACCTGAGATGATGAACGAGAGAGCACAAAAAAAAAAAAAAAAAAAAAAAAAAAAAAAAAAAAAAAAAAAAAAA
>OU015748.1:23343016-23356209 GCA_907169655.1 Acomys percivali | reverse complement strand
AAAAAAAAAAAAAAAAAAAAAAAAAAAAAAAAAAAAAAAAAAAAAAAAGTGGAATCCAAACCAGCGGGCAGTTTTCCACGTCATTATGGCAGTATTTTGTAACAATTTCTTTGGCGAGTGACAGCAGGCATTTAAATCAGCTATTTCCTCCTCAGAATTCCTCTCCAAAGAATAATAATGGCCTCTGCGACTCTGAAGGAAATGTAGCCCTGATTCGGATACAATCTTATCTGGGAAATTGCCATGGTATTCGTCACAGCTGTCATCGAGCTGAGCCCATTAGAGGTGTGCTGAGTGGAGATCCACAGGGTTGTGAGCTCTGATACCCAGCTACACTTTCTTCCTGGGCTTAAGTAGGAAGCCGGAAGCCGGAAGCCATTCATCCAGATGACGACAGAGTATCAGAGCTGGATCAACAGAGGAGAGCCACCCATTCATAGCGCCCCGAGGAACTCATTCAAGTTGTAGGTGTATAAAGACACAGGCAGCGCTACTGCTCGGAGGGCAGGACTCCAGAAAGCTTATGCAGAAAGCCCCAGAGGCCTAGGTCTTTTATTAAAGTTCAGGAGGAGACCTGAGATGAGCTGGCAGTGGCTAGCCAATGTAACTCAGGGGTGGCGTGCCTGCCTGGTGTGCGGGAAGCCCCGAGTTCCACTCCAGAGCTGAAAGAAAGTAGAAAAGGAGAGAGAAGATGGGACAAGCCAGATGTGATAGTGTTGTTATGCCTTCTGGGGGCGCCGCGGAGACCGTTATCTCTTCATGACAAGAGATCTCAAAAAACTGGAGCCCAAACATGTAAAGTGACTAACCGGAGCACCACGTTTCACAGGCAACAGGCCTTGGAGCTCTTTCTAAAATGTGACTCTACAAGGGAACGTTCCAGCACATCTGATGTAATGGTCCCTGAAGGCTTCGCTTTTATTTTGCCTTCTTAAACCTACAGTTTCCTGTACGAAGAAACAGATAGAAAAACTAGTCTTTCGCCAATATACCAGAGAGGAGAATTTACTCAGAAATCCCATTGTCCTGGAAACTGATTTACTATAGCATGTGACTGGATTACTCTCCGAAAATTGTTGACTCACCTTGATTCCGAACAAGATAAAATGGCTTTGCCAAACGTACAAAGCATAAAGAAAGCTTTCTAAGCTAGGGACGATGAGAGTGGGTACAACTCCCTTGCTTCACACAAACAGCAAGCCACTGGAGGTCACTACAGATGTCACTGGCCTCCTTCCCTGTCATAGCACCAGTAGGCCCTTCCTAAGCTCCTGAAGACTGAGAATTGCTAACATGGTCTAGAGTTTTGCTTGTTATGTTGGACATAACATGGCCAGCCAAGGCTGGAGGGGTGGCACTGAGTCAACATCTCGTGGGCAACATCACACAGTTTTATCAACATGTCTACCTTTTCCCATTTGCTCAGCCCAATATTGCCTCCCTCACACACTCTTAATTTGCAAGAGAGAACCACACCTCCCCTCCCGATACTGTTGCCTGAGTTGGAGCAAATACCCAAAGTGTCATGGATGGTGCAAGTGACTGGCTGGACTCTATTTTCTCACCTCCCATTTTCTTCCTTGGCTTCTCTTTTCTTTTCTCTTCTTCTGTCAGCAGAACACCTTTGAACTTTTGAAAGTAAGTTCTAAGATAAACAGTAACAAATACAAAAAACAATGCTCTGGGTCCAGTGAGAAGGCTCCTCTGGTTAAGGCTCTTGCTGCCCAGCCTAGTAACCCAATTTCAGTCTCCTGGACATAAAGAAATGTGGAAGAAGAGAGCCAGTGCCACAAGCTTTCCTCTGTTCTTGTTTTTGTCACTTTGACCCAAACTAGAGTTACCTGGCAAGGGGGATCCTCATCTGAAGAAGGGCCTCCATCTGACTGGCCTGTGGGAAAACCTATGGGGCATCTTCTTGTTCCAACTGACATAGGAGCACCCCATCCACTGTGGGTGGCGCCATCCCTAGCCAAGTATGCCAGGGGTAGAGAAAAAAGGTAGCTGAGGAAGCCAGAGTAAGCAAGCCAGGAAGAAGCATTGTCCGTGGTCTCTGTTGCACTCTTGCCTTTTGATTCCTGCCTTGAGGAGGAATTGGCTCCCTTGGCCGCCTAACCTGTAAGCCAAAATAAACCCTTACCTCCCACTTGAAATTGGCATTGGTCACGATGTTTATTCCAATAACCAAAACCAAATTAGAACATCCCCTGACTGCATCTTGCATACACGCATACACACACACACACACACACACACAGAGAGAGAGAGAGAGACAGAGACAGAGACAGAGACAGAGATCATGCACATGCACCTACATAACAATAATTAAACAAAACTTTAAAATGAAATAAAGTAGGAACCTATGAAGTTGTTTTTATTTGATAACCTGATGTTCTATCATCGAGTTATGTTGATACTCCCTATCTCTCTTTGGGATGACTCACTTTCAACCATTTTAATCTTTGCAAATGCACACAATGAGATTTATCTTTGGCCATATGTGAACCACAGTGTGGGTAAACTTTCTATGTCACTCAAGGGTTTAGTTAAGTGTTCTAATTATAAAATGTTTCTTTAAAACGATTATTAATAAGTTACAATGATTCAAAAATTCAGAATTTAAAATTAGTATTATTAAGACAGTAAGAAAAAACTGCATGCTGCATTTAATTCTCATGTTTAAATCTCGTATTGCGTTTGCTCATCACACATAGTTCTTATTCTACTTTTTAAAGTAAAAAAAAAAAAAAAAAAAGCTCATTGTGCCATTATAGCCAGTCTTATCATTGCTCTTTTAAAATCATGCTATTGTTGCCTATATTATTAACATTGTTGCTGGTATACTTATATATTACAATGAAGATTATGTCAATTGTGTACTCAATTCTATGCATTACAATATAAAAACATCTCAAAATTTATTGGCAAGTCCATTTAGTTACTACCTTTTATTTGAAGGTCTACATTAAAACAGAGCATGACACTTTGTCTAAAGGCAAAGCTCTTCCTTCACTTACATCTCAATTGAAATGTGTGGACATACACATGCTTAAATAAACACAGACTAATTTAAAGTTTTTCTTTTTAATTTTAAGCTTAATGTGATTAAGTTGGCTATAGAATAATCAGTTGTCTTATAATCATATTCTACTGTTCAAACTGAAATGAAATACACCTTCCTTTATTAAAAAAAAAAAAAAGTCTGCAGAGTTGATTAGAGGGCAAAGTCATCTCGATTACAAGAGCTTCTTCTGCCATCTAGTGGAAAGTGAAATCTAAGAGGGTGCACAATCTACATTTTAAAATTCTATTGTGTTCCAGAAAGACTTGTTTGAAATGGCAAGAAAGCAGAACAGTGTGTGGTCTCCCAGACTTGTTCTCTTAGTAGAGCACGGGTAAACCTGCACCTCCCCTGAATTGCAAAAGGGATGACTTAAAGAAAAATGTGCAGGCTCCTGACTCCACATGAGATATTCATACCTATTGTTTTAAGTAATTGGCTGTCCTTCGTTGTCAAAATAACCAGAGTCCTGGGTCTCATCCATCCTGTTGGATACTCTGAACAGGTAAAGAGGCAGGAGCGTTTCAGAGGGAGGTGACTTGAGGGATTCCCTCTCGAACAGTGGCTTCCAGACTCTTCAACTGAGGCACAGACAAATCCGGTGGCGCTGGGCAATAATTCTAAGTTCAGGAAACAGAGGCATGAAGAGTGCAAGTTCAAGGTCTGCCTAGGTCACAGAGCAAATGTAAAACAGCCTGGGCAACTTAGAGACCCTGGCCCACAAATAAAAACATAAAGTCCACGCTTTGGCTATAGCTCAGTGATAGAAGGTTTGCCTCCCTCTAGGAAGCTGAGATATAAAGCCATACAACTAGAAGGGGTGGAAAGGGAAGGGAGGGGAGGGAAGGGGAGAGGAGAGGAGGGGAGGGGAGAGGAGAGGAGGGCAGGGGAGGGGAGGGGAGGGGAGATAAAAGGGAAGGGAAATGGAAAGAACGCCCTTGTAACTCATAAGAAAGCATATATAGAACATTGCAACCTAAGGACGCAGATATTTGTGCACGTGTGCGTATGTGTTCTAAAGTAATGTCATGGCCTGGCAAGAAGGTTCAGATGGTTAGAGGTGCTTGCTGCCAAGCCTGAGGGCCAGAATTCCTAGGACCCCTGGAGGATCATTTGGCTCCACCTTCCTCTCCCTGACCCTATCTTTTCTTTTCCCCTTAGGATTTATTTATTTATTTATTTATTTATTTATTTATTTATTTATTTATTACTTATACAGTGTTCTGCCTCCCTGTGTGCCTGCACACCAGAACAGGACACAAGATCTCATTGTAGATGGTTGAGCTCATGACCTTTGGAAGAGCAGACAGTGCTCTTAACTTCTGAGCCATCTCTCCAGCCCCTTAAGACCTCTGGAAGAGCAGAGGGCACTCTTAACCACTGGGCCATCTTTTCAGCACTTCCCTGACCCTATCTTTCCCCTTTGGTCTGTCCTTCCCTCAGCTGCCATGAATCCTCCTCCTTCCCACAGGTCTGATTGCATCGTTCATCACAGCCTCTGTCCAGTGAATAGAATTCATGCCGTTGAGTTACCATTCAAGACCCTCCTCATTTCATTCTTTGTTAGACTTGCTGTTTGTTTGTTTACTTATTTATTCTTGTTTTTTTTCCCAAGACAGGGTTTATCTGTGTAGCTATGGCTGTCCTAGGACTTGCTCTGTAGAGCAGGCTGGCCTTGAACTCACAGAGAGCCTCCTGCCTCTGCCTCCAGAGTGCTGGGATTAAAGGTGTGTGCCACCACTGCCCAGCTAGACTTACTGTTTAAAAATTAAATCTTAGCACTTAGAAGGCCAGCCTCGTCTATATGGCTAATTCTAGGCTAGCCAGAGGTACATAGTGAGATCTTGCCTCAAATGATGATGGTGGTGGTGCAATTATACCGTCTTGACCTTGTCATATGGATTAGCATGTAAATATGCTTGCTACTCAGCTTGACAACCTGAGTGTTATCTCTGGGACCCAAGATGAAAGGGCTCCCATAAAGTGTCTTCTGACAATTTGTGTGTGTGTGTGTGTGTGTGTGTGTGTGTGTGTGTGTGTGTGTGAGAGAGAGAGGGAGGGGGGGAGAGAGAGAGAGAAACAGAGACAGAGACACAGAGAGACAGAGAGAGACAGAGACAGAGACAGAGAGAATAATTTTTTTAAATTAGAGGCTCTCCCTTTTATCTTATAAGCAGCAAAAACTATGTCAACTATGTCATTATCTTCCTTTCCTTTCCATTCCCTTCCCTTCTTGTTGTTTTCCTTTTCTTTCTGTTCCCTTTCTCTTTTTCTTTGTACTAAAATTTCCTCAACAAGTGTTTGATATTTTTGAAGGGCACCAAAGAAACCGCCTTTCTACTGTACATCTTTCTGACTCTGGATATTCTCTAAATGCCAGCTCAACTGAAATTCTCTTGCTAGTGGCATGATTTCTGTTTCTTACTTGGAATTCTTTTGTTTTTGTTTTTTTGCCCATTTTGAAATATTTCAACATATCTGTCTTGCCTGACTGTGATTACCATAAGGATAGAAACATGGACTGGATATATTTTTACTTAAAAATGTGTATGCATACAGGTGTGTATATAGCATGTAGGGGTTAGAGGTCAGTGTTGAATGTCTTCCTTTATAGATGTCCACTTTTTTATAATATATTTTATTAATTTATTCATATTACATCTCAATTGTTATCCCATGCCTTGTATCCTCCCTTTCCTCCCTCCCTCTTGGTAGCCTGCTATCCTTCCTCTGAGTGCCACCAGGCCTCCCCATCCAGGGGACGTGGTTGTCTACCTTATTTTTTTTTGAGACTGGGTCACTCGCTGAACCTGGAGCTCACCAATTTGGCTAGACCAGGTTCTAGCTAGAGCCAATTCATGTGGCCAGGGAACCCTAAGAGTTCTCCTAACAGCCTCACCAGCTCCAGGTTCATGGCTTTCCAGAGTTAATGGCGAACTCTAGCCCTCATATTTTGCACTGCAAGTTCTTTACCAACTGAGACATCTATCTCCCAGGCCCCAGACTGGACGTATTCCTTGCCTGTGGTGTGACGCTATGCCATGTACTGACAAGAATACTTTCTTTTACTTGAACACACTGTTGAACATATATTTTTAAATACATAAAATCAGAGCTCAGTAACAATTATTGAATTATCTAATACAAAAAAACAGAGAAGTAAATCTTAGGTGGCTATCTTGAAGCATATGCATAATTTTCATATGCATAGCAGATCCATAGCTGATATCTGACCAGCTTGCTAATTTGAATTATTAGTCCACCATAATCACATTTTTACACGTTTACTGAGTGTTATATAATGCTGAAAACATTTTAAAATTTAAAAGTCTGTGCAGTGAGGGCCCCGACAATGGCCACTCTCCATATTTCTAAGTGGTCAACCCTTCGTTCTGTTCCTAGCCTCCTTCCTCAGACTGCACGAATCTCTCCTCATGAGCTCTTTCTGAGTGGGGAATCCCTTATGTTCATTTGTGTCCTCAGCAATTAACAAATCATCTGCATATAGCTGAGGTAAATAAGTATTTGTTGACTCGCCTAAAAAAAAAAAAGATTATAAAGGATAAAAAAATAAGTATTAGATATTATATCCATGCTTAAGAAGCATACATACCATTTAAGAAAGTAATTACATAAATATTCTTACACTTAATAGACATTGAGTACAATAGACATTGTTGAATTAATGAAATTAGAGCTGCTTTCTATTTCCAGGGGGGAAATATTCAATGTTTATAAAGAAACACAAATAATTTCCTATCCCCTGAGGGAATATAATCAAGCATGAAGCAATACAAATACTTAAAATGCTTACATTACTCATGGAGCTGTGTTTTCTGCTGAAGGTCTTAGACATACAACCATAAGGTGGGACAGTAAAGAAACGCTTCTCAAAGGCAGAGGGTCTTTTCAGGAACTGCGAACATGGTTCCCCTCCTTGGAAGCTGACACACAAACCAGCCACATCTTGTTAGATTGAGGGGAACTGAGACTCCTGCATCAGAGACAAGGCATGCCATTACAGTCCGCCCAATAGAAATGGTTAAAATCGACCCTGAGCACTTGTACATTGTTACAAGTTATACAATAGCTTAGGACTCTCCGGCTAGGGAAACTCCAGTTCTCTAAGGGAGGCTTGCTGGATAGTTTTAGGTCAACTTGACACATGCTAAAGTCATCTGAGAGGAGGGAACCTCAAGAACCTTAAGAAAATGCCTCTAAGATTGTGCTGTAGCCAGGCCTTAGGACACTTACTTAATAATTCATAAAGGAGGGCCCAGCCTATTGTGGGTGGTGCTATCCCTGGCCTGGTGGTCCTGGGTTCTCTTAAGAAAGCAGAGTGAGCAAGCTATGGGGAGCAAGCCAGTAAGCAGCATCCCTCTGTGGCCTCTGTATCACCTCCAGCATCCAGGTTTCTGCTCTGTTTGCTTTCTTACCCTGGCTTCCTGTGATGATGAACAGTGACATGGAAGTGTAAGCCAAACAAAACCCTTTTCTCCCCAACTTCCCTTTTGGTCCTGGTGTTTCATGGCACCAACAGAAACCCCAAGACAGAAGCTGATAGGAAACCTGCCCACTTTTGTCATGGAGACATCATCCTTACCAGCCTGCTCAGAAAACAGACTTGCCCTGTACCGTGGTGGGAGACTGTTTCACTGCTACACAGACTTTAAAATTACTTCCCAAAACAAATTCCACCAGTGGCAGACATTCCTCAGAAGAGGATCAAAGATGACAGTCCAACAGTTCAGTTTACAGGCTAGATGTGATCTTTTTCTAACAAAAGATATTACAAAATAAAGAACTTGTGCATGTATTCAATCCATGACTCATCTCTCTGAGTCTTAGCTTATCTGTAAAATTGGATTATTAGTATTTCACAGGATATGAAAACTGTGCTTAAGAAAGCAGAGTGAGTAAGCCATGGGGAGCAAGCCAGTAAGCAGCACCCTTCCGTGGCCTCTGTATCACCTCCTGCCTCCAGGTTTCTGCTCTGTTTGCTTTCTTGCCCTGGCTTCCTTTGATGATGAACAATGATGTGGAAGTGTAAGCCAAACAGAATGTTCATTTCCTCCTGAACATATAGACTATGACTTATGGGATGTCCTCGTATTGAGAAAAGAGAGAAGAAGAATGTTTAATGTACTTATACTCACATGCTGAGCATCTACCATGTGGCAGTCCCTAGGCTAGATACCAGTTCTGCCCTCTTGAAGTTTGTAATTACTTAATGGGAGATGCAGAGGATAAAATTATCTTGTGTCCACCATGTAAACTTTTCAGGGGGGACACCTTCAATGTTTTCCAGCTCCATGTGATGAGAAAGCTAGGGAATTACAGCAGCATAAAGGAGCAAATTTCTAAAATAAAAACAGTAAGTATCAGCTAACAATATGTTTTTCTGGATCAGATGCAAAACACCCTCCATTTGCCAGATTTCTTTTTAATGACAAATAAAGGAGAATTCTGAGGGCTGGGGGATTTCCTATATGTTGAACCTCTAGCTGCTCTTGGACTAACTGTGTTATTGCCTAGTTTAGTCTTAGACCATTGCTCAATCCAAATAGGTTTGCCTGTCAACCACTTTTAGTGCTAAAGCTTTAGGTATTTTATCAGCAGTGGCTTACCCCATAAAAAGTCAGCCTCTGTTGTATCTTGCTTATGGACAGCCTAGACAATGTGTCTTAGATAACATTCTTAATTTTTTTTCAATGAGGAAAATCTCTATTTTATGGTTTGCCCCTGAAGTTGGAGAGATGTTAATTTGTGTTTTCCATCATTGTAATAGATATTTTCCCCATAAGTTTATGGCCATATCAGCCATGTATGGACTTAATTTTCCTATTTGACCTCCTGGACATGTACACTTAAGCCATCTGCTACTTTGTTTTATTTGAGATAAAGTTCAAGCTCCTTGAAATTAGGCCAATCTGGAGACAAAGATTTTAGTGAAATTATTGTTACATCTGCTCCTATATCAACCATTCCTTCAATTTCACTATTACTTATAAATACTTTTAGTTTTAGCCTCTGATCATAGATAGAAGTTTGGCAAAGTATTAGTTTCTTGGCCTTTTCTGGGTTTTTTCTTTTATCTATAGAAGTTTCTCTGACTTTGATATTTTTAATGTCTGTTTTCTGAGCAGTGATATTTAAATGTTTTGTGGAAGAGTATTTCTGCTGTTTGGTATTGGGGCCTGTGAGAAACCCCTCTGGGCAATTTTTGATAAGGGTCAACCCATTTGTCTGCCAATGATTTACATTCATCAGCCCAATGCTGGCTTTTGCCACATCTTTCGCATACTCCAGAAGACAATGGCTCCTTTTTGAAATTAATTTGGTTTTATTCTTCAATTCTTTTTAAAATGACCTTGTTACCACAATTAAGACATTTGGATATCCTCAAAACACTTAGTGGTAGCTTCTCCTACTGAAGTCATCTCAGGAGAGAGATATCTAATATCATCTATTATTTCTAATCCATTCAGTTAAAGTTGATGACCTTGCCCTAAAAGGTCTGATCACCTCTTTGCATTCAGTGTTAGCATTTTCAAAAGCCAAAGATTTGATTACTGCCTTCCTAGCTACTGGGTATGATATTCTTCCATCTATAGCTAAACTTAATCTTTGCAAAAAGCCATTGAATGTTTCTTTTAGACCTTGTATAACCTGGTAAAGTACTTCTCCTGTTTCTTCAATCTTGTTCCAGGCATTTAAGGCTGCCATGCAACATAGTGTCAAGGTTTCTTCAATACATATGACTTGCTGCTCTACCTCAGCCTATTGACCTTCACCTACCAGTTGGTCCTTTAGAAATATTAATACCTCTCGCTCTACCTTTCTGTGCAATCTCCTTAGCTTCTTCTTCTCACCAAGAAAGCCATTGAAAATGTGGCCCAAGTTCTAATATTGCTTTTGTCATATCTTTCCAGTCTTGAGGGTTATGATATTTTTGAGTACCCAAGAAGTCAATATTTGTTTAATGAACAGTAAATTAGTGACACTTTCCTAAAATGTTCTCATATCTAGCACATCCACAGGGTGTCACTCATCTTTCTTGTAATTTTGTGGCTGTTGGCTTTTGTTGTATAGTAACTGATAAGCTAAAGTATGTTTTCTAACGATCTTTGGTTGGCTTTATTTTTATCTTCTGTCTCTGAGTACTTTTCTTATTTTTATTTATTAATATCTTAAACTCTTTTAAGGTCTGTGTCCATATTTCATACCCCTCTTGTGCTTATATCTCTGCCATCTTTGTCTTTTGCCCAACATGATCTATAATTTTCTGTACCTTTAGCTCTAAGCCTGGCTCCGGTTCTCTTCTAATGCTTCCTGAATGTCTCCTCCTGGCTCAATCCCTACTTCTTCTTTCTCCTCCCTTTGCTGGACCCAGATGTCTCACCGTATTCTCTTTATAGCTCAGTATTGGCTGGTCAGTGATTTTGGCAGAACCAAGCAATTGGTGGCCATCTTTATACAAAATTGAGACAGGAGATATTTAGAATAAACATCACAATGTCATGTCCAGATTGACACTGGATTGTGGGATAGAGAAATCACAGTGTCAGTAACAGCAGCAGGAATATTTCATGGAAACATCATTGCCTTATTTATTATTGCTAACCATACTTGATATTATTGAACATTAATACATGCTATGCATATAATACATGCCACAACTTTGAGGACCAAGATAAATTGCTCCTTGAGGGTATGTCAACTTCAAGAGACAAGGGCTAGTTTTTCAGAAGTCTGTTCACATTGCTCTACATATTATTAGAGCAATCTCCTGTACCTAGGCTAGTCTTGAACTTGCTGTGAAGCCAAAGACAACCATGAACGTCTAATCTTCCTGTCTCCACCTTCCAAATGTTGGGATTACAAATGTACTCCACCATGCCGCCTGGCTCAAATTTTTCTTTCTTTAGTCTATGAAAGCTATATACAGTCACATTTGCTTTATTATAGCTTTTAAATATGCTTCCAATCTTATAAAAATAAAACAGTAATTTTTCTGAATGGCAATAGTTATAAAAAATCATCTCTGTTCTGGTGGTGGGACTTGATAACTTAAGCACTCTACTAAATTAGATGCATTAAAATAATATAGGAAAAGGCCACTCCAGTTGATTTCCTGGAAGCATCCTGCTAATAGTATGTTGTTCCCACCTACCTTATTTCATGTACAGGGTATTTGTCTACCTGCCTAGCTTGTAAAGAATGGACAGTGGTGTAAGAGCTCCATGAACCGGGTTAAACAGAAAGGGACATGGCTTCCATCTAAAGTGGGAAAAACAAGGCAATGCAGCCAAAACCAAAAATATTGCTCTATCTAGTCCGTGTTATTGATGGCTCCTGAGCTAGGCTGTTGTGCAGTGCTGACCTTAGACTGGATGACTTAGGAGCGCACTGGGTCCAGCAGTCGACTGATACAAGGTGCCTAAAGAGACCCTCCACTCACTCACCAGCATCTTCTATCATCTTGTGCTGCCTAGCTTTCTGAGTTCAGTGTCATCTGATGCCTTTTCCCTAGTGAGAAGTGTCTGATGGAAAACATCTCAGTATGGACTGTTGGGTGTGATCCATATTGGTAAAACAAGAAAGCTTGACCCAAAAACTGAGTGAGAGAAGACGTGACTTGAAAAATTGCAGATGAGACAGCATCGCCTGCTCCATATTCTCTCACCTTTGGCTACCTGTGTATCCATGTTAACTCTAAGAATTCCACATATATTTTCAAACCTTTCCAAACCGATCAAAGTGACAGGTGATAGGCCACAACAGCACATCAACTATTTTGCACTTACGTCATGCTAGTGGCTGTTACCTTGGCTGACCAGGTCCACAGCAGCTTTTCCTAAGAGAATGGGCCTGAGGTCCTGGTGCAAGAAGTTCAGAATAAAAGGAAGCTCAGTCCTGAGTCCTTTAGGGGACGTTAAAGCGCTTTTGTACGTGTGCCAAAGTCTCTCCTTTCTACCTCTTGTTTTTGGAACTTTGTCTTGATTGGCAAAACTCTTCCCATTTCTATTAGGTAAAGCAGATGAAAGCAGAGATGATGTTTATTCAAAGTGCTTAAATGAAACCTTACAGAGTGCTCTCTCCCTGGCTACTCTGCTCTATCACTAGACTTCCAAGAAGTCTAGCAGCTGTTCATTAGCAGCTGTTCGCTACTCTTTTACACGATGGTTCTCCATGTTCAGCAAGAACAAAGATCACTGACATTACCGTTGGGTCCATCAGAGACAATTGCAAACAATGGGCTCTTTTTATGTGGAAAAGAAACTTACATTTTATTCATAATCCTTTTTTTTCCCCCTCTCAACACATTCTCATCTTCATGGGTCCCTTTCTCTAATTAGCTAAGCAAGTCTTGACACTAAAATTTTGCTACATACTAATCTCCCATTTGTATTAGTATGGTGTCTTGGTCTTCACTGTACATAGAGCATATGCTTACATTTAAATAGATGATGTTTTGTGAAAAAGATCCTATAAAATTGGAGTTCCTGAAAACAGGTCTGACTGCATGGAGGAAATTGTGCACAGGATATGTCACTAAATCACTAGGTCACTCCTGAAACTGAATTGCTACACTAGTTTACACAAAACCTAGAATTTCCCATTTAGTTCCTATAATGTGCCAGGTGGTATGGTATGGATTGAACACTCTTATCATCTCCAATTAATTGTCATAACACTGTGATCTATATGTTACCTTCACCCTACAGATGTGGAAATAGGCAGAATCCAGTTCCTGTGTCCCTAATACCACACCTATCTAAATGAGTTAAAATGTAAAAATAAACAAATAAATAAAAATAAAATCATAATGAAGTTAACCTGTGTGAAATCCTCTTCTCCTCCTTTTGGTAGCATTGAAGAGCAACTTAGTCCTGTATTGCTCATGGTTTTGTGCATGTGTGCTCGCATGTAGTATTTGGATGCACCTGTCTGTGCGCATGTATTTGAAACCACATGCCATCCTCTATTGTACTTTACCAGACTTGGTCTCTCACTGAACCTGGGCATTGCCTTTAAGGCTAGACTGGCTAGGCAGCAAGCTCCCAAACCCAGTTCTGCCCATAAGAGTGTGTGTGTGTGTGTGTGTGTGTGTGTGTGTGTGTGTGTGTGTGTG
>OU015748.1:23325562-23338934 GCA_907169655.1 Acomys percivali | reverse complement strand
CACACACACACACACACACACACACACACACACACACACACACACACTGGGGCGGGGGGCACGTTGAAACAGCACAACAGTTAAAAGTAGAAAAAGAGCTTTACATCTTTCGTGACTGTGTCCTCTTCCCTCGGTTCCTTGTCCTTCCTCATCACCTAGCACTTCCCTTTCCTGATCTCCTTTCTAACTGGTATAGATAGCCTACAGCTGCTTACACATGCACATAGTATAGGCTACATCTGCAAATGAGGGAGAATGTGCCCTATTTCTTCTTTCCAAGATTGGGTGACGTCACCTCCCAGGCGTGCCATTCACCAGACGCCTATCTGATATGTATTTCAAGTAATCCCAGCACTTAGGAGCTGAGCCAAAGAGCTGGTGCTGACCCTGAGCTCCAAGAGAGGAAACCTTGCTTCAAAAAACCAGGGACAAAATAAATGTAATACAGTTTCTTAATGCCAATATGAAAATGATGAATGTATTCTTGGAAACACATGCTAGATTTTTAATGTACTTGTATTTCCTAGCTAAAAATATCTTTTAGCTATTTCAAGAAGATACAGTGAAATAGTAGGAAAATTAAACATAATATGAGAACTAAATTTTTCTTTTACAGACAACAGAACTGAGCTTCTTTTCCTTAGAATGATCAGCTCACAAATAGAGTTTGAATGAGCTTTTTTCTCCTCTGGACTTAACACACAAGAGAGTTAGATCATAGTTTAAAAATTATTGTCAGGTGTTGCGGCACTCTGGAGGCAGAGGCAGGCTGAGCTCCATGAATTTGAGGTCACCCAGTGATACAAAAATGAGACTATCTCAAAAAAAAAGGACACATTTAAAAAGCTGGCTCACGTATTCTTTGTCAGATGGTGCAAATTAAAACTCCAGTCAAGCAGGTAACTAGCGATAGCTGGACTGTTACTGTAAGCTTCAGTTTCCTTAGCAGCAGGCTGATAACAGCAGTGGCAATACTTGTCACTGTACGAGTGGGGGAAGCAATGCCAGCACAGCTTGAACTTACTGTCTACTCTAGCACAAGTACTCATTTAACTATCACCTACTCTTACTTTCCAGGTCTTTTTCATCCTGCTGTGAAAGCTATACACTGAGTTTTTAAGAAGTTGACAAAGTAAGTGAATTAAAAAGAGGCCGGGCAAAACCCTGGGAAATGCATTCCATTGTATGGGTACTCACAAGTGCAAGCTAAAAGAGGTCCCATACATGCTGCTTAATGAGAAATGGCTGAAATTAAGACTCCCAGTAATGAAGTGAGAAATAGGAAGCCAAGGCAACTCAAATGCTGCTGGTGAAATAGAAATCAAGACAACTACTTTGGGAAAGGTTGGCACTGTAATGATCTACTGAGTTGGTAACACGCACAACCTACAGCCCAGTCATTTTGTCTAGGTACACACCTAAAACAAATGCACATGTATAAGCACGAAGATATGTGCTACAGTAATGCTGCGCAATGCTCAAAGTAGCATTATTTACAACAGTTTTACACTGAAAACAACTCAATATCTATTCACAGCAGAAAGGGTAAATTGCCATGCATTTGTAGGAGGAAATGTATTTGTAAGAAAGGAACACATTACAGTGGCATTCAACATAAGTGAACATCACAAACATAACAGCAAATGAAAGAACCCAGTAGAAATAGTCTAAGAGTCCATTTAAAAGACGCAGAAAACTTTTACAAAGTTAAAGCAGCGTTTTGGTGCCCAGGTCAGTGAGACTGGTGAAATGTCTACCATGGCCCTCAGGGGAAAGCACGAAGGGAGTGGAGAGTGACTGTGGAGCGAGCAGGGATTTCTAAGGTGCTGGTAGTGATAATCAGCGGGCATTTCATTCTGTGTGTGTGCACACGTGTGCACAGTCATCACCAGCTACCTTCCACAATCACTGTCCACCTTAGGTTTTGAGACCACGTCTTAGGTGAATCTGGAGTTTATAAAACTACCTCTTTTTTGCCTGATATCATTGTTATCTGTCTCCATCTGTTAACCTAGGCCTAGCCCTGGAAGTTTCTACCTCTGTACAATCTAATCTAGGACTACATTTTTTTTTCAGCCTGAAGCTCACCTTTGCTACTTTCGGAATTCAGGCTAGCTGTTCATTTCAGCTGCCCTGGCTCAACCTCCTCTCCAAGATGACTGATTCAATCTGGCGTCTCTTGGCTTGTCTGAATTACTAAGTTTGGCAATATGTTCTAACCTTCTGGTTCCTTCTCATTCTCTGCCTTGTTTTCTCTTCACCTGTGTCTAGACTGTTCTCGTTGTACCCTGTCTCTGACCACTGTCCAGGTAAACCTGCTCCCTCTGCTCTCCCTCTGTGCTGCTCTCTTAAGTCACCTCTCCTCTCTCTCTTTTGAGAACTGGGCATATCCTATTCTGTCAAATCTTTCTCTGATGTGTAACTCTGTCTACCTCTCAATTAGGTTTCACTTTCAAACATGAGTGCTCCCTTCCACAAACTAACGTTACCTTCGTTGTTTGGGATTAAAGGTGTGTGCCAAGGGTGATTGCATTTGAGCCAGATCACACAGACCTAGAAGGTCTTTGGATATGATCAGAGCAGCCATGTTGCTGGATTAAAATTCCTCCACAGGAGTTTACTGATTTGTCTACACTAACTGGCCAGCAAGCCCCAGGGAACCCCAGCTCTAGGAATACAGACACGCATTCTTAAACCCAGCTTTCTCTTGGATGCTGGGGATCAAATTCATGTTTGCATGCTTGTATGACAAAGACTTCATGGAGCCATCTTCCTAGCCCTTTTTGTATTTATAACCAATATTTGCTCTGTACGCATATTTTATTTACCTTTGTGTTAGATTTAAACATCAGAGATTAAAAGAATAAAAAACAAAACAAAACTGGGTTGCTTTGGAAGAAACAACAATCTGAAAAACAAGGAACTTACATATTTCATATAGTTCCATTTTCTCAGAAACAAGGAAAGAGAAGCCACTGCTGTTGGACAGGGTTACCTGTAGTGACTTATAGTTTCCATATTCATGGATAACAGGATACCTTACCACCATGCAACCTTCTCTACTGCTGTTTTCACAGGGTGTTGTTTCTATTTATCTGTGTTCCAATCTCCCTTATCTAACAATGACACTAACTGCTAGACTAGAAGCTACCCTAACTCAGCATGAACTCATTGTAATCTGTAAGGTATATGTAACCATATATTTCAAATATGGTTAGATTCATTGATACCAGGGATCAGGACATGAACTTACTACTTGGCAGAAGGCACAATTCTACTCAACACAGAAAACCCTGAAAGTAGTGAGAGAGTCCTAAGAAAAGATAACATAGTTTGTCAATAATTTTTGAGGTATGAACGTTACCTTCTGGTCTCAAGACTTTCTCCTGATGGCATCAGAAGTTAGCTGAATCTGGTTTAGCTAGGATCTTTAACATAGCTTGTTAGTTATTTCTAGACACAATAATTGTATTTCTAACAAACTAACATACAAATCTAACCTTCAGTGCTTCAGTACCCTTGCGAAGCTCCTTAATAACAGATGATAAGGCTTCTGGGTTGATTCCTTGTTCACAAAGCCGTACACATATAGACAGTGTTTCCATGTCTAAACCGGTATTCAAAATCCTTGAAATCTCAAGCAGAACTGAAAAGATATAGACACAAGTTTTAAAAAGTATTAACACCTAAAAATAAAAATGCACGTAGCCCCTTCTGTTCATTTTTTAACAAACTGAACCAGTTTTGTTTGGGCATATTTATGTATATACATAGGCATGCAATAACAATTAGTAAAACACTAGAGACCATGAGTTTGAAGGAGACCAGGAAGGGTGTATGCGCAGGCATGCTGGGAGGAAAGAAAGAGAGCAACAATGTCATCGAGCTATAATCTGAAAAGCAAAAAAGGAACCAAGAGTTAAAGAACTTGGGGAAAAGCACTCTGCTGTGATATCTATAACTTGAAATTCAACCGTTTTCATTCACATTTTAATAGATTATTTTCTCTATCCTAGTTATGGTTTCGCCTCCCTCTCCTGCTTCCAGTTCCTCCCCACTTCCCCTCCCATTGGGATTCCACTGTCTTTCCATTCTCATTATAAAGCAAACAGGCTTCTATGGGATAATAAAATAAAATATGATAACATAAAACTAACACATAAGAGTTGGACAAAACAAACAGAAGGAAAATAGCACAAGAGAGGGCACAAGAACCAGAGACCTACTCATTTGCACACTTAGAAATGTCACTTAAAACAAAACTTTTAATCCCAGCACTCGGGAGGCAGGCGGATCACTGTGAGTTTGAGGCCAGCCTGGTCTAGAGCCCAGGACAGCCAAGGCTACACAGAGAAACCCTGTCTTGAAAAACCAAAAGCAAATAAACAAAATAACAAAACACTGGAAGGCATAATACACAGAGGGCCAGGTGCAGATCCATGTAGGCCCTGTGCGCTCTGCTTCAGTCTGTGAGTTCATATGCGCTAGAGCCTTGTTTTCTTGGTGTCCTCCATGCTCCCTGGCCCTCACACTCCTGCCTCGTCTTCAGCAAGGTTCCCTGAGCTCTGAGAGGAGAGATTTGGTGATATCCTGTTTAGGGGTGAGTGCTCCAAGGTATTTAACTCTCCATAAAGTCTGGCTGTGTGTTTCTGTATTTGCTCCCATCTCTGATCATGGCTAGGCAGGGCACTCCTCTACTGAGGAATCAACACCTCAGGGTTCGGAAAGCAGTATCTGCTTCTCAAGTTCTCTCTGCTTATTTTTTACATCACTGACTGACTGACGCGTGTATATGTGGGTTCCCACAGGCCACAGTGTACAGCAGAGGTCTGAGAACGACTTACGCAATCAGCTGTCTCCTTCCACCATGTGGGCCCTGGAGCTCAAACTCAGGTCATCAGGTGTGCAGGCACAGCATCCTTACCTAGTGAACCATCTTTCCAGCCTAGGGTCTGCTTTAGAAACTTAAAATAGTTGCAGAACACGCCTTTTCATGGAAACACCACCTTCTTAATCTCTGCGCTGTTTTAAGAGTTAAGCTGCTCTTAACACTTTCCCCATTAACATTATATTGTGGTAACTGTTATCTATAATTTATTTCAAGACAAATTCTAAATGAACTACTCAGCAACACAGGCATTTCAAGCCTTAGAACTTTACATAATAATTTGACAGAATAACTCCATCTGTTGGCTTTATTAATAAAAGCTTGTATACTTAAGCTCTACCTTCAAATTTTTTTTAATTTTATGTGCACGAATGTTTTGCCTATAGGTATGTAAGAATACCACATGTGGCTTTAACCTCATTTTCTTCAGCACTGCTTGTTAGTTCACTAGAATATCTGTCGGTGACATGAAAAGCAGCAGCACTGAGGACCTACATCACATAAGCACTTTTCCAGGAATCCCTTTCCTCATGGGACATACACACCGATTCCATTAACTTTGTTAAATGGTAGTTGTTTCCCACAATGCACTTAGAACTCAAGTCAGCTGATGGATAACACATTATCTGTTGAATACTTTTCCCTTTCATGGTGCTTAGGACATTATTTCTTATGCACAGTGAATTTATCATTATTCTCATCCGGCACTTGAGAGTTGATTTCTCCCTTCCATAAATTCCTGTAGTATAGGTAGAAGATCCTTTTCCTAGAAACAAGCCAGTTGCCACAATATAGTTTATTGGATATCCTTTTGTCACTAAACTTCAATTGCTAATATACCACATAAGAAGTTCTCAGAGATCTATACAGCATGTTTGTGTCATAGCCATATCATTAATTACTAATTTTATACTGCATACAGTAGGTTAAGTATTCGTCTGCCACTTTCAGGTATATAAGCCTTTTTATTCTCAGGGTGAATTCAGACATTTTCATCAATTTCCAAAACATATGTATTGGGATTCCTGCTTGAACTGCAGGAAACCATGGATTATTTTGAGAAAAATGGACAAGTTAACAATATTTAGTCACTCATTAATTTAACTCTAAGGACTAAAAACTGTCATAGTATTCATGTGAACATCCAACTTTTTCCACGTTTTATATTATTTATTTTCGTGTCTCAAATTTCAATGCGAGTCTTTAAAATACAATTTCCAATGTTTTTGATCATGGAGCACTATTCTGAATCTCCTATCTAAATTCTAATATCTGTCAACAGTTTAAATTTTTCTGTTCATAACTCATATTTTCCTATTTATATACCAGTAGTTACAAGCCAGGTATTGTAAATTTTATTTTGTTGGTGAAGAACATGTTTTAGTTTACTATAAATACCTAGAAACTAATTATTTCAGGTCTTAATCTTCAATTCAGTCAGCCAGAATCAAAGCACTGCAGTGAACAGCTGATGATGCTACTAAATCAATACCATTCCTTCCAAATACTCTATCAACCGTTTCACAAATTGTGTTTTCTATGCTGGCTGGTAGGATGGCACTGCCCTGTGGAGCAGGTGCTGTACTCCTCTGCTACTGCGGTTGTTTTGTGCTGGGTATGTGTGTGTTTTGTGTGTGATCATCTTTGTCGTGTCCCACCTAACCCCCAACCCCGGTTTTTTCTGGGTGGTGAATATGTTAATTAGCTAATGCTCTTTGCACTATGCTACTGATCTCCAGCATTCTCTCTGAAGCTCTCTCAGGGTTTTTAAAAGTCTGCGTTAACTCTTCCTGCATTGTTCTCCCCTATCTTTCAAGCTCCTCAGCTCAAGCCAACTGTCTGCTAGGTTGCCCCTGGTGTGTCTGTGCGGCACTGAGGCCTGTAAAGGCAGTGATTTGGGGTGACGGAAGGACAGCTTCATGCTGTCTTGAAGAATCACATTCCTTAGATGACTGATATCCGATGTCTTGCAAATCTTTCTGTTTCACAGGCTTCTGTTTTGTCCAAGTAGGAGCACATGCACAGTATGTCACTCTATCTTGGACAGAAGTATTCATTCTTATTTTTTAAGGGTTCGATTTATTAATATTTTGTTCTTCAGTGATATAAGCCTATTACTCATGTTACCTGCTGCTTTCAGTGACTTGCTTTAAGACTTTAATTCCCTAGAAAATCTTTTGTTCTTGTTTTATATCTGAATGCTTATGTGTAGTGATTTCCTATTTTTGTCTGTTGCTCCTGCCTTTATAATTTAGGCTGGCCGGGTGTGGTGGGACACGCCTTTAGTCCCAGCACTTGGGAGGCAGAGGCAGGAAGATCGCTTTGAGTTCAAGGCCAGCCTGGTCTACAAACTGAGTCCAGGACAGCCAAGGGTACAGAAAGAAACCTTGTCTAGAAAACAAGCAAACAAACAAAACTTAGGCTCTATTTTCCAGTGTTCTTGTTTATCGGAGATTGCTCTAATTTCTAAAGGGAAGCAGGCAGGAAAGGAGAATGGCCAGGAGTGAGCTCTCTAGGACTAAGCGACCTGAGGTGAAATTCTAGTTTTGTTACTAGAGTAAATCTCACATTGCTTTGACGTTACCATTCTATAAACTGCAGAGGTTTCAGGGTTAGGGTAAGGATTAAAGATATACTTAGAATGGTGCCTAACACATAATATGACTTACTAAAAGCTTAGCTATTACCTATTACGACTTTCTCCTTCTCCACCTACCTAAGGCACTCTGTGACTTTTGGGTGGAGACTCACTTTTTTGGGAAACTCCTCTTGCTCACAAGCTCTTTGACACTCCTCACATCCTGGCCTCGAGCTCTCTGGACAAAGCTTTATAGAAGCTTGTACGAAGGTGCCTAGACTGGAGGGAACTTGTTAAGTTCACTGACATCAGTAGTCAGTGTCCAGGCAATGCTATGAAGGGGGCAAATAAGTAAAAAACAGAGGAGGAGACATGCAAATCCAGCAAGTAGATATAAAATGGGAGTTTTTATTTCAGAGTTTTAAAATATGGGCTGGAGCCAAGTAATAGTGATGCACACCTGTAATCCTGGCACGCGGGAGGCAAGAGGCAGCCTTGTCTACAGAGTGAGTCCAGGACAGCCAGGGCTACACAGAGAAACCTATCTTAAAAAACAGAAAAACAAAAGGAAAAAAAAAATGGGTTGGAGGGTTGCTTATGATATGGAATCAGTCTATACAGCTGTTATTTTGGTTAGACTGGTAAACAGAATAGCATGAAAAAATAGCCACATTTTCAAATATCAAATTACGGGTTAATTTTAAGGCCTAGGAGGCATATGAAAATCAGTTTCCTTGTCAAATGAGCAGCTAGATGGATGACAGTTAGTTTCACCGACTAGTCCAATGGCTCACAGCTCCTTTGTTTAGTATGCATATTACCTGATATATAAAGTTTCAACTACACCAAGGCACCAGGAAAAGAAACCTTACCAAAAATACAATTACTGGTAGTAAAATCAGAATTTGAGGAGTTACACTGAAAGGGGAGGAGGGAGTGGTTAAAAGGTGGAAATGCTGGAAGTGTATGCTGAGTGTGCAAGGACGTGTAGGTAGAGTGTGTTATTCCCACAGCTCTACACTGTCAGAGCTGGGAAAACTCTCGGGGTCCTTCCACAGCGCGGGCAAACCAATTAGGAAGCATATGCCCCCCCACCCCCCTTTATCTAGCTTTTAAAAAGTTTACTCCATTGACAAGTGAAATGCAAACTTTACAAGTAGGTCCCACTACCCTGGCAAACCGCTGACAGCAAGAGCTTAAACCACTGTCAGGAAACACAGAGAGAGTCAGAGGATAAAGAGAAATACAGTGGAGCCGAAGAAAAGCTGCTAGCAAGGGGAGCAATGGGATCGAAATGTTTGAAAATCTCCTGTTGGCTCTCATGCATTGATTTAAATGCAGTAACACCTCACAATATCCTCCCTTCATTAAAGACAAAAACAAGCTTCCCTGGTCTTCACTTTTACATGTTCTTATAGTCCGCCCTTTTAATTTTACATCGTATTCTCTCAGAACAGATGGTGATGCAACCAATAAAAATCCTTAGTTCTCACGGCAGTCCCACCAATGGGTTTTCCTGAAAACTGGCTGGAAGTAGGCCTTATCTTCAGATACTATCAAAACACACACCGGTGCGAGGGGTGTGCACTAGTAGACCCAGCACTCCATGGGCACTTCCAGAGGCAGAAAGAAGAGGATCAGGAATTTGTGGTCACCCTAGGCTACACACCCCATGCCCATAATGGCACCCAAGGCAAGACGGTCATTTATATACACAAAAACTCCTTGTATACATAAATTCACTTTACAAAATATGTCGTGTAACACCTATGATGAAAAATCAGGCTGGGCACAGTATTTAGAAACGCATTTTCAGAAAAAGAGTCATATAATAAACACCGGTTAAGTGGAAAAAAATAAATGTAAAGCTAAGTTTCATTCTTTAAAAAAACCGAAAGCGGTGACCAGTGTAAGACACTGCAAGAATCTATCAGAAGGAGAGTGACAAGAAGGTGGGCTAAAGTGAAGCAAACACAAGGCAGTAGGGTAATAACTCCAAAGGGTTATCTTTAAAGAAAGATGCTGAGGGAAAACACCCTGGAAACCATGAATGCCACTGCCTATACAGACACATAGCACCACTTGTAGATGGAAATGAGTAAAAAGTAGACACAGAAAGATGCCTGCAAACCGGATGACAGCTAACGCAAAGAAACAAACTGATCACTTTCGATACACATTTTACCTGGTTGTCTCATTTAAAATACCCACAATATCCCTCGGCACTAGAGCTTTATTTTTACAAGGAAAATTACGGTTTTTGTCTGTTTGTTTTTCAAGAGAGGGTTTCTCTGTGTAGCCCTGGCTGTCCTGGACTCGCTTTGTAGACCAGGCTGGCCCTAGCTGTTACTTGCCTCTGTCTCCTGAGTGCTGGGATTAAAGGCGTGTGCCACCCCGCCCAGCTCATAACTACAGTCTAATAGAGCAAAGTGTTGGCTCCGAGAGGAACGACGCTGCAGAACCATAGCAGAAAGAAGGCAACTCCAAGACTTAATTTTTTTGTACACGTGGGTGTGCTCTACCCATTTGCCAACGGGCGCGGACACGCCCACAGGACAGGCCACCCATGGTACCCAGCCTAAGGCCTGGGAGGTGTAGCCGGGAAGGTTTGCGGCTCGAAAACAAAACAGCTCCTTACTGAAATGCCGGGGCCCAGAGACGGAGCGGCGACCGAAGCTCCACGACCCCTCTCGCCCCGGCCTTCGGTCACGAGCTTGTCAGGCGCCACAAAAAGATGCACCAGGGACCGGGGCAAGTCGCGTGGACCCCGGGCTGGGCGCGCAAACAGCCGACGCACGGCCAAGAACGCGGCGCGCGCGCCAAACTCCGCCGCAGCGGAAGGCCGACGCTCCAGGAGGGCCGCCAGCTTCGCGGTCGCCGCGGGTCCCTTCCCCACACCCTCGCAGGACGGCGCTGGGGAAGACGCAGGGACCGCTGGGCCCTCCACGACGCCTCCAGCTGGGGCTCCATGCCGGGAAAGCGCAGGCCGGGTAAACGGAGCGCGACGCGCACTCACCGTCCATGGTCTCCCTCACCGCGTTCAGGTTGGCCGAGGCCGCCGCGCCCGCCCCGCCGCCGCTCGCCATGGAGAGGAGAAGCCCCTCGGCCGGTGGGAGAGTGCCTGACCCGGAACCGGAGAGCCTGCCTCTCCGCCCCGCAGTCGCACGGCGCGACCGAGCTCCCGCCGCCCGAGCCCCGCCCACGTCGGGCAAGCCCCGCCCACGCCACGCCCCCTCACGCACGGCGCCGACGCGGGACGGCGTCGATTTGAATTTGGAGCCACGTTCCCCAGCGCGGAACTTAGAGCGAGGAGTTAGCGTTCGAATTCACCCAGCCGCCTCGACGCTATTGGCTGGTTCGCGGACGGCGGTGAGACGCGATTGGCCGGCCGCCTGTCCCCGCCCCGTGCCCTGGTTGGCCGGAGACAGCGCGGAGGGAGTTAAAGAGTCGGCACCTGGTGGGCATCTGCAGGAGATGGTAGAAGTTCCACGTTCTCCGTGGGTGTAAGTGCGTCCTTGGTGGCCTTGGCTGCTGTCCGGAGTTGGAGAGCGGTGGTTTCCTGGCTCCGGGCGTGCCTGCGTGCTTCTTAGGGGTGAAGGGGCGCCTGGAAACCGAATGGTCGCTGTAAGTGACGTCTCTGCTGTCTGTGACCAAGCGAGCCCGCTCAACTTTGGTATTGCAGAGGTAAATTCTTTCTTCTTTTTTTTCTTCTTTTTTCCCCTGGCTGTAATCCTCTTTGGAAGGAATGCAGCGTGGCTCTGTATCCTGGAGGGGAGCGGAGTTGTCTTCCGGAAAAGTAGCTTTAAGTTCCCACCTGGACCCTGTCAATCACCCTGCTCTCTAATGAGGACTAACGTGCCAGTCAGTAGTAGTAGCTGCAGTTCTGTATGGAATTACTGGAGGATCTGGAGGGTGTTCATACTATTTTGGTCTTGAAAAACTACAAGTAGAAATCGTTTGGTTGGTTGTGCTTAGCGTAATACACTTGTTTCAAATTGGGCCCAAACTCACTCCTGACTGGTTGAGTGCTTTCTTATGTCGCTTAACATCCCTGAATGAGTTCCTTCCTCAGAAAAATGATAAAACTAGTGCCTTATCTCTCCAGTTTCCAAGGTTAGTTTCAGGATCATCAGAGAAACGACCAGGATACTGTCTTGTAAACTATATAAACTAACCCCAGGAGGATTAGGTTTGGAGTGAACGAACACATTGTGAACTGTTGAATACATCTTGTCAGGATTAATATCTATGATGCTCAATAATTTTAACATGTATACTTCTGGTTTCTTTTTAGTTTGCTTCCTGGGATATGGGAGATGTCAGCGAACTAAAAATGCAAATAACACCAGAAACTCCAGGAAGGACCCCTGTCTTAAATCCCTTTGAGAGTCCTAGTGATTACTCTAATCTCCATGAACAAACCCTGGCCAGCCCTTCTGTCTTTAAATCCACAAAACTACCAGTAAGTTTTTCTTGCCCAATGTTTACAAGTGATTTTAAATGGAAGTAACTGCAAATGATTTTCCATGTAAATATCTTACAGAAGAAGATGTGTCACCTAGTCTTCCTAAATGTTCTTTCAGCAGACATGATCTGAGTGCTCTTCTAAAGTGGAGAAGTTAAGAGTCACTTGTACAAACTCTCCAGGAACGTCCTACACCTACACGGAAGCAACTAACTTTTACTCAAGAACCAGTTAGGCTTTGCAAGGCACCTGGTCATAATTGAGCTACCCATGTGTACCTCAGCTCAGAACAAAGCAGCTAAGGACAATGTGGAGACAGATAGGGCCATGTTCTAATAAGGAATTGTGGACACTGAAATGTGAATTTCGTATTACTTTTCTGTTATGAAGTATTGATACCTTTGTTGGTTTTTTCTTCCCTGCAACCATTTAAAAGCATTCAATTCTATTAAAGCTTGTGGTTAATATACAAGGGAGCCGACTCCTCTGCTATTGGAATAAACTCAACAAAATGAGCAAGTTTGAAATTGGGAAATATGTGCTACCGTTAATAATTATTAATCATAATAATTTATTAGTATTTATCAGAAGGAAGTGTACTCTTTGGCAATTCAGAGATGGCTTCTTCATTTTAGCTATTTTTACTGCTGCCGTACAAGCTAAGTTCTTCTGGCTTGTTACCCACACTTACCTAGAAAATGTAAGACATGGTGGGCCGGCTATTTTCATGTCAGTTTGACACAAGCTTGAGTGTCAGAGAGACTCAGCTGAGAGAGGGGAGCCTCACTTGAGAATATGCCTCCATAATATTGGGCTGTAGCCAAATCTGTTGGGCATTTTCCTAATTAATATGGGAGGGCCCGGTCCACTGTGGGTGGTGCCAATCCCTGGGCTGGTGGTCATGACGTCTGTAAGAAAACAGGCTGAACAAAGCCAGATGGAGAGTTCTAGGTGGATAGACTTTTGGCTGGATTCTTCAAAAGTGCTCATCCAATGCTGTCTTCTGAACATAGTGTGGCTGATGCATTTATGGGCTCCCTGCAACTGGCAGATGTGGAACATGCCCTAGTGGATTGCCCCACACTCATGAACAAAAGGCAGCACTGTGCACTATTTGGACTCACGTTTATAAAAACAAAGAAGGCATGAAGTTGGAAGAAGGATGTTTTAGTTTTTAAAAATAAAGAGGGCATAAAGTTGGAAGAAGGCTGTTTTGGGGGGCTCTAGATGGAGTGGAAGTGAATCTGATCAAAATGTATTGTGTACGTGTATGGAATTCTCAAATAATACACAAGTAAATAAATAAAAAAAGAAGAAAAAAAAAAAAGAAAACAGGCTGAGCAGGTCATGGGGAGCAAGCCAGTAAGCAGCGCCCCTCCATGGCCTCTGCATCAGCTTCCGCTTCCAGGTTCCTTCCCTGGCTGAGTTCCTGTCCTGACTT
>OU015748.1:23234078-23325552 GCA_907169655.1 Acomys percivali | reverse complement strand
TGGGATTAGATGAGTCGTTACATGCGGGAGAAGCCCTGGATGGCTTTCGCAAATACTTGGAGAATCAGTTATTTCATGAGCTGTTGGAGCTACATGCATAACCAGGACTTGAACTGTAGTTCATTGTCAGTGACAAAGGCTTTCAAGCCTTGGTAAATGAAGCTTTGGTTTTCTCTTGGGCATGGTTTCGCCCTCATGAGTGCTAACTGTGGCAGCTCTATACCTTTGTTACTCTGGTTTTTAGAATATTGTGCCATTTTTTTAAAATTATTCAAAGATTTTGATGTTTTAAGAGGTAATGTATAGCAGGTTGACTTACTGTGATTTGGTTGCCATTTGCCACTTAATTTAGAGTAATTAAACTCAAATTTGAAAATCTAGGCTTTGAAAGAGTTGATGTTATAGCCACCTACAGTTTTGAAGGTAACATTGTGTAGCATTTTGATGAACTCTTTTAGTTAGATTTTATATATGTGTTTACTTTAAGACTCCAAGGGAATTCAGGTGGTCTATCGATCAGCTGGCTGTAATAAATCCCGTGGAAATAGACCCAGAGGAGGTTCATCGGCAGGCTTCCTATTTGAGTCGCTCTCGGTAAGTTTTCCTATGTTGAGCTCAAGTATAACAGACTGTTAAGTAAAGAGACTTAGGACCTTCTAAAAACTGATTATTTATATATGTAACTATATCAAGAAGAAAATTAATACGGTTTTTTTTTCCTTTCTAAGTGAGTTTTAAAAAATTGTCTAAGAAAACTACCTTAACTTAGAGTTCCAATCTATATAGAAATTATTATTATTATTATTATTATTATTTTTTTTTTTTGTCCAACACACACACACACACCTACACCAGACTCAAAACAATTGTCTCCATAGCACTTGGTGAGATGGAGCAGTACATTAATGCTTGTTCCTTTCTCCATACTTGTGTTTTCTGTTGTGTTTGGTTGGTTTCTAAGAATAAAACAAGAGTCTGTTCAGTTGCTGCCTTCTGGGGAGGTCTAAAGTCCCCTCACAAAGTCCCCTCACACACTGGATGCAGCAGCACTTATTGACAACAGAGGACTTTCGAGGCATCATTCAGCGTTAAGTTCAGTTCCTCAAGGAGTATCAATTCTTTTTCAAACAGTTATTTATTATATCTGTGAGTGCGAGTGCACATGCCTTGGAGTGGGTGTGGAGGTCAGAGGGCACCTTTTGGGAGCTGGTCTCTCGTTCCACCTTGGAGTCTGATTTCCGGTAGTGAGGCATGCATTACAAGTGCTTTTACCTGCTGAGCCATCTTGTGGGCCCATAAATTGTATTTCCTTTAACTCTGCATATCACTTGTGTGGTCTGCACTTCTTTGTTGGTGTGTTCTGTATTTTTCAAACACTAGTGTGGCTGTTCAGTGATGCTCAGTGTAGTGATGACATGCTAGTAAACCATGCTAGTAGACATGGCTAGTAGACCAGAGTTAGGGGTTTGTTTGTTTATTTTAGTTTTTTCAAGACAGGGTTTCTCTGTGTAGCCCTGGCTGTCCTGGACTCGCTTTTGTAGACCAGGCTGGCCTCGAACTCAAAGAGTTCCGCCTGCCTCTGCCTCCAGAGTGCTCAGAGCTAGGTTTTTAATTAACAGATTGCTAGGCAGCATTTTTTATAGTTTAAAGAACCCTTGTTTAATAGGGTGTTTTTTTTTTTTTTTTCTGTTTTCTTTTATTGCAAATAGATTTTTTTCCTCACATAATATATCCTGGTTAGGGTTTCCCCTCTCTCTACTCCTTCCTGGTGCTCCCCACCTCCTCCCTCATCTGGATCCCACTCCCTTTCCACTCTTAATAGAAAACAATCAGGCCTCTACGGGATAATAATTAAATGTAATAAGGTGAAACAAAACCTGTATAAAACAAACAGAAGGAAGCGAGCGCAAGAGAAGGCACAAGACTCAAGACCTACTCATTCTAAACCGGAAGCCATAATCATGCTGCCTCAGTCTGTGAGTTCATATGTGCTTTGCTCATGTTGATTTAGAGGACCTTGTGTTCTTGGTGACCTCCGTCACCGCTGGCTCTTAGACTCTATCAGCCTACTCTTCTGCAGGGTTCCCTCAGCCCTAAGGGGAGGGATTTCGTGCAGACATCCCATTTAGGGCTGAGTGTTGCGAGGTCTCTAATGCTGTATGTCTGGCTGTGGGTCTCTGGATTGGTTCCCACCTACTGCAGGAGGAAGCTTCTCTGACGATTGCTGAGGAAGGTGTACTGTCTTTTTTTTTTTAAATATTCGAAAAATAATCAAATACATGGCTTGTCCAGTGTTTACTTATCTGTCATAAAATAGGCACGTTGTTAGTCCAAAGCAATCGGATCTCCCCCTTTTGACTTTAGAAGTCATTCACAGAAAGATGCATCTGTTGAGCTGTTCTTCCAAACACTTGCCTGACTTCCTACTCATTTCTCTCTGCTTGGTATTCAGATGACTATTCACTCATAATTAATACCCACCACCCACCTGAATTCTTTTTCTTCTCTCTCTCTCTCTCTCTCTCTCTCTCTCTCTCTCTCTCTCTCTCTCTCTCTCTCTCTCTCTCCCTCTCTCCGTTTTTCTAGACAGGGTTTCTTGGCTGTCCTGGACTCATTTTGTCAATGAGGTTGGCCTCGAACTCACAGAGATCTGTTTGCCTCTGCCTCCCTGAGTGCTGCGATTGCAGGTGTGTGCCACTGTGCTGAAGATAAAGCTGAAGATCATGCTGAAGATAAAGCATATACGATTTCAAATTTTAAGTAATATTTTCTATAGAGAAGATTCAAAAAAATAATTCAAGTGAATTTTGGGTAACTTTTTTGTCCTCCACAAGCTGTATACATGTTTTGCCTTATCTCTTCAACATATTAAATTATAGACAATTTTTATATCATCGTCAATATACTTCCTAAGCTCTGTGAGGCACTGTACAGTATTCCTGCCCCAGAGAGCTAGGCCACAGTTGCAGTATATTTTCCAAAACTAAAGGTTGTGTGTGTTTAGAAAGAGCATCTTGGATGGATTTGTTATATAGGAGAACAGTAGGGGTTATCTAGTGTTAGTTTTCTGGTGTAATTCATTGAGTGCATATAAGGCTTCTACCAAAGAAAGTGAAAATACTCACAGCAGAGTACATTGACTCATGCTTGGGAACAAGCAATGGCCTCTGATACCTCTTCTTAACTGCCAGGGCCGGCAGGCCTTCCTTCCTCGTTTTGCATAGCACACCCAAGTGTATTAGAGTAAACACATCAGTGTTCAGGGCACCTGTGTGCACACATGGTGTGCACCAGGAAGCTACACACGGTGCTTTGCCCTAGCTATCACTGTAGAGTTTCGATTCCAGCAGTCGACTGATTCCAGTAGTTAGCTGAGTATTTCCGCCTCGAGCTCCTGAAATAGCAGGATTTGGAACGGGATGAAGCTGGATTGGAGCTTACTGTCAAGGGAGTGCATACAATCATTCGGATGCAGTTATGACACGGCCATGACAGTGAAGGTAACTGTTTGGGCCAGGCCTCATCACACTGGTTAGGGCATGTGGACCACCATCGTAGTTCATTCTCTCACAATTCCCTTACTTGAAAACTTCATTTAACTTAAATTTCTGAACTCATACACCCTCATACAAACTCCACTCCCCCCTTTTTTTCCCTCCTTTCCTTTAAAGCAGGAACAACTATGTACATGAACAGTCACTAAGGAAAATAATTTGAAATTGGTCTTTAAATTTTGTTTACCAATTTATGGATGGATTGCAACCATTCTTTTCTGGAACAAGATAAAGAAGTGGTCTTACAAGGCTAATTGCCACGTCCTTGGCAAGTGATGCCTTGTGCATGGGACCCAACATTTTGTATTGAATTTTATAGCAGAGAATTTGTGTTGTAATTCTGTATTGCATTAGAACCAAAAAGTATTAATTTGGACAAAATCTTATATTGTACTATATTTCACAGTTAATATTTTTGCTTGTTTATTCAGGTTGTTAATTTCCCTTCAGAATAAAAGCTTATCCTAAAATTATTACTATAATGAAATTGCTATAATTGAAAAAAAAGAAATTGGACAATTCTATTAAATTAAATACTTTATTCCTGTTGCTTAAAGCACGTTATTTAAATTGTTGTTGTAAGTTGGATATATCAATGTAAGCCTTTTAAAAGCACGTTTCCTTCTATTCAGACTTAGACTGAGAGGAAAGGGAACCTGATAGCTAATGGTGACTTTCAGAATACTGCCATTAACTAAACGGTAAATGCTCTCCTTTTGCAATGAGTTTAACATTTGTCAGAATTCAGTGAGGGAGATTGTTTCTTTGAAAGGTTATTATTTTTAATGTTCAATAAGCTGAAGTAATGGCCTGGTTATTTTTCTTCTCTATCTCTATATAGAATAGATAAAGATGTGGAAGACAAAAGACAAAAAGCCATTGAAGAGGTAACTTAACACTGTTATGATCATTAAGCCAGCCAACAATGAATTCTGCATGTGTGCCCCTCCTTTAGGAAGACTTGAACTCATTACCGTCACAGCTCCCCTCCATCTGTTCATGCCCTGTTCTGAGCTCTTTACAAGACCCTTAGTTCTCAGCTGTCTCATATTTCTCCTCCTTCGCTATCGTAGTGCTTCTCTGCATAGACTAATCTGGATTTGGCCAGTTGTTGTTCTCTGTTCATTTTGCTCGCAGGGCCTAGCACGGTTTGGCTTCCTTGGGCTTTCAGAATACCGGTTAGCATGAGTTCTGATTCAAGTTGGAGTTGATGTAAAGGAAGCTGAGTATTTTTATTCCTCCACATGCTAGTGTGGCATACACAATAAGTTTGCTTTTGTTGTTAATACTTAAGGAGTGTTTGTTTGTTTGTTTTTTGTTTTCCTGAACTTACTTTGTAGACCAGGTTGGCCTTGAACTCACAGAGATCTGCCTGTCTGCCTCCTGAGCGCTGGGATTAAAGGTGTGTCACCACGCCCAGCTTACTTAAGGGTTTTTTACGATTTAGGATATATTCCATAAACTTGCTTACTGCAAAGCACAAAGATAAGGTTTTTTAGTAAAAACAATGAAGCCATGGTTTTTACTTTTGGATTTTTTTTCTTCCTAAATTCCTTCTCCTATACTAGTATAAAGATTACCTAGTTCTTTCTTCAGAAGGGCGTGGTCATGGCAGCACTTTTTGAGCTTTCCTTTTTCCCTCTAGTCTCTACTACATGTTTCTATTCCTTGGCTACACTTGGTTCTTCTGTACCCCAAAAGATTTGTATTAATGGCCTGTTGTGGAGTCGGGTGACTGGCCCTCTTTGATTGTTTTATACATGGGCATCCTGTCCCTTGTACTTGAGATTACAGCCTTATTTGAAGAATAACACTCAATCCTGACAAACCTTATTTCCCTTGTTATCTCTCATGTTAAATTCCCACTGTTCTGCAGCCGCTTAACTCATCCCCACCTAAATGTCGGAGGTCCTTGATAATTTTCCAACATCTTGGAAAATATCTTCCCTTCTTAGAACCCTGGAACTTGTTTCAAGGAGAGCTCAGCAGGTAAATCATCAGGGAATAAAATTGGTGAAAGTCAGAATTTAGAATGTCACAAGCCGAATATATTTTATATATACCCATCAAAAGCATACCTGTCAGATGTAAAGAAAACAAAAGCTCTGGCAGTCTCTGAAGGGAACTGCTGCAGCATTTCCTGTGTCTTTGGGACTGATTTTTACCTATACAATAGCATATATCCTTTAAGTGTGTTAGACACGTAGGTTCATTCTCATTTGGTTTTGCTTCTTGCTTTTATTTTTTTTCTTGATCTTTCTTACATTTTAAAAAATAATCACTCATACGACGACTTTTATATGCATAAATAATATCTTGTTGGTAGCTGTTAAGCTCTGTTCACTGTCTTCATAGCACAGTGTTGTGGTCTGTTCATGTGTTTTCTGTACCTGCAGTGCTCTGGTAGGCCGGAGGCTCTGTGGACTTTCAGTCACAGTGGGTTTTGCCCTCCTAATAGACCAAACCACTTACGCCCCTTGTGAATGGTGTGCTGCTTGATCTTTTCCTCCGTGCAGTGCTGGTGATTCCCGAGCTTTTGAATGTCTGTGTTATACTCTTTATTCTTAATGCCTTCATATTTGGGTTCTAGTTCTGTTGAGTGTAAATCTCTATGAAACTTCATAAGTTAATGGGTCCAAAACAGTTCCTCTGCAACTTTTCTATAGTGTTATCTCTTTTCCATCCTCTTTTATTTCACATATTTTCCTTACAGACTTGTCACTACTTTAGTTAAGGAAATTAACTCTTTGTCCTGTCTGGAACAGAGTAAAAAGAAAATATTTTACCCTGAAAATAAAGGGGAAAGTACTGCATTAGGAACAAAAGACATAGCTATAGATAGACCTACAGATAGATAGACATAGACAGATAAAAGATGGATGATGCATGAATAGAAAGATTGATGGATAGATAGATTGATAAGTAGATAGATAATAGATCATATATAAATGTGATTTTTGTTCGTTTGAGTAGAATGGCTAGTAACACAGAGTTACATATGTACCAATTGGCTTTCTCTATATAAACCTAGTATGGTTTCAGTGACTGCTGCTACCCATAGTGTAATACTCCAATTATAACCAGTTTCCAGCTACTAATATGATCATCACTGAAAGGGAAAACATGCAGTTGCACACTCTAATGGGACAAATTCCACCATGTATATAGCCAAGGTGCAGTTAACCTCAAGAATATTGATCCTGATGTGTATGTAAAATAATGTATAAGTAATACATTTTGAATTACTCAGTGTAATTTACTTAATGATAAATGTATATAGTTTTAGTACTGAAATTTTGGTAATCAGATCTTGAGAGCCAGCACAGGCTAAGTCCAACACATTATTTACTTATATGTCTACCTTCATCTCCAGTTATTCATTTCCTCCTAATCTTATTTGTCACCAGCCCCAGAACAAATTTGAAGAGAAACGACAAGTAATTTACCTATGAATAATAACCTTAATTTATAAGTTTTAAATTTAAGTGGTTGATTTAAAGTATTAATCTCTCTATGTGTACTTTATATTTCTTCTCCCTTAACTTTGGTCAGTTATGTTGAATATTAACATTTTAAAATAACTAAGTTAGTATATAACACACCTGATGGCTATTTGAAAATCATGAAGGTACTTTTCCCATTTGTGAAGAGTTTAAGCCTAATTGTACAACTTGGCTTTTCTTAGTTTTTTACTAAAGATGTCATTGTACCCTCTCCCTGGACCGATCATGATGGGAAACAGCCTTCGGAGCTTCATCCCAGCAAATGTGAGTACAAGCATGCAAAACCCAGGGACTGTAAGGAAATGTGAGTATTCAGCACACATCTCCGCAACCACGGAAACATAGCACAGTATCTATTATGGGCTTTGGTTGGGAGTCTGCTTAAAATTAAGTTTCTAGCTGACAAGATTAACTCCTTTTCAGTTAAAGGTCAAAACTTAATTATTTCTCATGACCATTGTGAGTACTAATTCTAAGGATGCCTGTAGAGGCTTCATAAGTGTAGATGGTTTTAAACACAGATGAATCATGAATGCCATTGTCAGTGACTTTTTTTGTTTGTTTGGTTGGTTTGGTTTTTTCAAGGCAGGGTTTCTCTGTGTAGCCTTAGCTGTCCTGGATTTCACTCTGTAGACCAGGCTGGCCTCGAATTCATAGCATTCTGCCTGCCTCTGCCTCCTGAGTGCTGGGATTAAAGGCGTGCGCCACCACTCCCAGCCTGTCAGTGACTTTTGAAGGTTAGTATTTTAAATAAAATCCTTGCTTCTGCTGGGTGTTTGATGATTTGCCTATGTCTCACAAAGACAGAGAAAGAGTGATGACTAACTCTCTGTTGGGCAGCCTGGTGCAGCTGGGAATCTGTAGACGTTTATTGAGAACTTAAAAGGCAAGCCAGGCATCCTTCCAGTTCATTCTCCCAGGAGGCAGTGTGTGTCTTACATTGGCTCTCATGGTCGTTTGTGCTTTGAGCAGTGTCTGTAGTGTAAGTGTGGTCTTCGTATAAAGGAACCGCTCCTCAGCTGTGGACGCATGGGATGAGCCTTTCTCTACAAGGGCAGTGTTAACTGCTGTCAGTGATTCCTTACAGTTAAGCGGTGGGGGCAGCCATTGGCCCTAGCAGCTGAGAGACTATCATTTCAGGAAGGTTTGAGTGCTTTGGCTTGATTCTCGTTTTCTCTTTGGAAAATGAAAGGATTAAAGTAGAGAATTGTCCTCACAACTTTGTTCATGATGACATTGTTTTTAATATTAGATTTTTTTTACAGATAAATAGACTTTCTATAATCTTATTTTTTAATATAACTTATATTCTGAGAAACTTTTTTGCTAAAGTGATGCAGTATCAGCAAAATGCAGAAAAGCAGTCTTTATAAATGTGGCCCAGCTTGTAGCAGAGTACAGCATTGTCAACAGACACTCTACAAAGCTACACTGCTTAAAGTGATGCTATCACACAAGCTCGCAGGAGTGTCATATTCCTGCGTGTGTGCAAGAAGTTATACAAAAGGATTTTGTTCCAAAGTGTCTTTTGTAAAGTTGCATTCATATGTGCTTGTGCAGAGGTGTATGTTTGTTTGAAGATGTTTTCATCACCTTTGAAAGGCAGAAAGAGTGTGTCCGTCCACTGAGAGTGGATTTATGTCATGCCCAGGATAAGAAAGAGGAAGTTTCCCTCTGTAGCAGATTTGCTTACAACCCATTATAGAATGCTATTTCTTCCTTCCCTCCTTCCCTTCCTTCCTTCCTTCCTTTCCCTTTTTCCTTTTTTCATTCTTTCATTCCTTCTCTTTTCCTTCCCTCCATCCTTTTTTCTTTCCTTCCTTTCTTCCATCCTTCCTTCCTTTTTTTTTTCTTTCTTTCTTGAAATGAAATCTCATGTTCAAGGCTTGAGCTTTTGGCCTTCCTGCCTCTACCTGTTGAATCTGGGGTTACAGTTGATAGGCCACCATACCTAGGGATCGCCATGGGGACCAAACCCAGGCCCTGTGCATGCTAGGTAATTGGCTCGGTTTGGGGGACTTCAGGCCTCAGCTGATTGGACCTTTTTTGCTTTGGGCCCTGTAGCAGCTCGGTGCATCATGGTAGGGACCCTGTTCTAACTGTGGCCAGGTATGGAAGAGAAGAAAGAGAGAGACTGTGGTCCCTCTGTCCTCTCCAAGGTCTACCCTGTTGGCTGCTGAGGCCTTCAATGGAGCCCCACACCTTAGGGTGCATACATTTCCAAACAGCATTGAGCTGAGGATAAAGCCAGTACGTACATGTTGGACATGGGAGACATTCTCGCTCTGAAAACCAGAGGCCGTTGTTTGTGTAGCATGCATTGGGTGACTGTGTTGTTACCTTCTTCAGTTTTAGTCCAGGAGAATGGGAAGACACTGTCTTTGGAGTGCTTTGTTCCCACGCAGTGGTCTCCTGGGTATTTTGGGAGATTCTGGAAACTGTAGGAGGTGGGTGGGGCCTGAGAGGAAGTAGGTCACTGCCGGCAAATACTTGGCAGCCCCTTGCCCCTCCCCCCCCACTCTGCGCTGTGTCCTGCTGTGATGAAATGTGCACTGGATACATCTTTGCTCCTGTACGCTGCTTCCCTCAGTTGCTGCTCACCACTGTAAGAACAGAACTAAAACATGACAACAGTGCTGGAAAGAGGAACACAAGTTTGGAGGGTTTATAAGCCATTAAGGCATTTGGACTTCATTTTTAAATCATAGTGGGTTTTTGGCAGAAGGGAGCATCAGAATCTAAATTGTATTACTTTTCCCCATTGTGCCAGTATTTGACAGGTAGCCTCAGGTCAGTCTGTGCCGGTCTTCTACACCTTCCCTCACTTAGACTGCTCAACTCAGTGATTCTCTACTAGACCTTGTGATGGGTGGTGTTGGGTTTTTTGTTTTGTTTTGTTTTGTTTCCGGTTTTCAAGACAGGGTTTCTCTGTGTAGCCTTGGCTCTCCTGGACTCATTTCATAGACAAGGTTGGCCGCAAACTCACAGAGAGCCTGCTGCCTCTGCCTCCCAAGTACTGGGACTAAAGGTATGCGCCACCACAGCCAGCGATCTTGTGATTGTAAAGCTATAAAATAGAACACTTAAAAACTTTTTTTCTTTTTCTTTTTTAAGACTAGGTCTCTGTAATCCTGGCTATCCTGGAACTCTCTAAGTAGACCAGGCTGTTCTTGAACTCAAAGAGATCCTCTTGCCTCTGCCTCCCAAGTGCTAGGATTAAAGGCATGTGCCACCATGCACTGCAACATGTGTTGTTGACTCTTGAAAAAAACTGAGTATAGTTTTATTCATCACATTTCAGATTTTTTTTTTGTCAAAAAAAATCTAGTATTTTAATTAAGGTTATCTAAATTCATTTTGGGAAAATTAAATGACAAAATCTATTTGAGATTTATTGGCCATATTTACTCATTCAACAATATATGTACATATTAAAACATCACATTATAATAAAAACATTATTATTTGTCAATAAAAACTAATAATTACGTGATAACTTCTTATTTGTTATGGTAATCTTTTAAATTTATTTTTCCTTGTTAAATAATCCAATAGAAACATCCCAAAATTATAAATTTAGATATTTATCCTTAAAACCTGGAAGCCTGCCATGTGTAGTTTTACTTTGATAGAATTCTGAAATAACTAAAAACAAAATTATGGTTTTCTACTTAAAATATTTTACAGGCCTTAATAGCAATAGCGACTCTCCTGTTGGGCAGAAGCTGACGCTTCCCTCCGAGAAGTGCAACGGTGAGTATGCACAAGGAGCACGTTGCACGAGAAGTGCAGCAGTGAGCATGCACAAGGAGCATGTTGCATGCTAAGCCACATTTGACTTAGATGGAGTTCAGATAGTGTCGTTACTTTCAAACTAAGACATTCTTTTGGGAAGGAGCTGTATGCCCAGAGAAGTGACTTTTAAAAGCTGGTGTGTGGCTGGAGAGATGGATCAGCGGTTAAGAGCACTGTCTGCTTCCAGAGGTCCTGAGTTCAATTCCCAGCCACCACATGGCGGCTTAAAATCCTCTATGATAAGATCTGATGCCCTCTTCTGGTGTGCAGGTGTACATGCAAGCAGAACACCATATCTGTAATAAATAAATCTTAAAAAAAAAAAAGCTGGTATGTTAGAACAGATTTTATCCAGGCATGGTTTAGAAATAGCAATTGTGTGTTACTTTCCTGTGTGAAGGGTGTGAATTGTAAATTGATTTCTGGTTTGGGAAAGAGTTACAGAAAACACAAAAATTTGTTAATGTGAGAAATCCTTAGTGTCTGCTGGGTATCTTGTTCAATTCTAGCGTTCAGTCTCACAGCCAGTGGCTAACTTCTACCATTACCAAGTTCCTGCCAGGAACATGTAGGAAATCACACAGAGGAACATGGCATGGAACAACACGCCAGCAGACTGGTTCTGTTTTCTGGAGTGTGTGGGGAGATGGCTGGTTGGCAAGCACACGCCAATCGCATGCCACGGGCTTGGGCATACTTTCATGTGTGCATGCTTCCTTCTCTCTGCTTACTTTCAGCTGCCTGCCAGACTCTGCTGTCTCTTCCTGTGGATTTTAATCTGGAAGCTGTATTAGGTAAATACCAAATGACTTGAGCCTTTCATAACTTAAATCAGGTTTTCATTTTGTTGGCTTTTTGCGAATGACAATGTTGTAATTAAACAGCAAACTGTCTTAAATTTTTCTGTTTCTTGAATGTAGCCTGAATTAGTAGTGTTTTTATCATAGTGAACTTTACTGTGGGAAACAAATGATAAACATTTTAGTGGTGCTGGAATAATACTAAAAACAAGTCAGGCATGGTGGCACACACTTGGCAGTCAGCAGGCTGAGACAGGAGGATTGCCACAGGATCGAGGCCAGCCTGGCTTCCATAGTAAGGCCCTGACTCAAAATAACTACAGCCACAAATAAATAAACACTTTAAAAATAAAGTATATCATTTTAAGCATTACATGTATATGTATTGAAAAATGTTCAGCCATGTTTTGTGACTGTTTTACAAATCGGGTGCTACGATGACCAGCTTTCTTTTGTTATTGTTAAATACAGGAGACTACTTTAGAGCGGATAGCTTTGTGGAGCAGTCTCCTGGGAACCTCAGTTCTTCATCCCTCAGAAGAAAGCTTTTCTTAGATGTGAACGGAAGCATCTCTGACTCCTTGCCTTCAGCTTCTCCCGAAAGTCCTCCTCGCAGTGTGGGAGAATCTCTTGAGGTGCTTTATCCAATAGCGTCTCTCCATCTCCATTACAGTGTAGGAGCCTGTGTAGACGCCATGTGCTGTAAGATGCGCACTGACAAGTGGATGCTTAGTGTGCTGTAGATAGGCTTGGGTAGAGACACTCAGACCACATCTGGGAATAGCACCCTTGGGTGTTACACTTCCTGAGTATTTTCTCAGTTAGTAGGAGTGATTCCAGTTGGAGTTCAGTTTTATGTTTAGAAGTAGATAGTGTGTGCAAATTAATCACTGTCTCAAAGAATCACAGCCTGGATTACTTCCTGAATTATCAAAATATTAGCAGTGTAACAACTGGACTAGCATTGATGGAGTAAATAAATTAGTTTAGAGATATTTCCATAGTTAGCTAATTGTTATTAAATATAATGAGTGATTTGTTTAAACCCAATTAATTACATTTTGACATTTTACTTTAAGATTTTTCTAGCAGCCTTACTATCTTTGTTGCAAGATGCCTTTTATTGTTGTTTCTTGGGAATTCCTAGGTTATAAGTATGTTGCAAAGATTACAAAGAACATGCAATATAACCATGACAAAGAGAAATTTAAAATACTCACTGATTGCTGACTTGATTTTTATTTATTTGTTTATTTTATTTTTTAAAATCACAGGGACAGTTTTCTTCTAGCCCCATTCAGAACAGTGCAAAAAAGTACAGTTTGGGGAGCATAAATAGCCCATCAGCTATTTCTTCACCCACTTTCTCACCAATTGCACTTCAAGTAGGAAAGACCCCACTCTCAGGTATGTCTCAGAATAATGCACACAGTTAAAATTTAGACTGTCAGCATTATGTTGTTGAAAGCACTCTTATCAGTTATAAATGAACACTTGGGTATTAACTAGTAGAACCTTGTTTTAAACAAAAGGAGTAGTTTAAGTCAAGTGTGGTAGCTTATGCTATAAGTCCCAGAACTTGGGAGTCAGAGGCAGAAGAACCACCCTGGAGATTCGTAGATCCATGGCTAACCTGAGCTACTTAAGGAAGGCTGCGGTGGTTTGAGTACGAATGGCCCCTATAGGCTCATGTATTTGAATGTTTGGTCACCAGGCAGTAGAATTCTTTAAAAGGATCAGAAAGATTAGGAATTGTGGTCTTGCTGGAGGTTCAAAAGCCTATGGCAGGCCCAGTTTTTCTTCCTGGGCCTGCTGATCCCACACCATGTGTGCCACCATAGTGATAACAGACTAACCTTCTGATACTGTAAGCAAGCCCTAATTAAATGTGTTCTTCAACAAGAGTTGCTGTGGCCATGGTGTCTCTCCACAGCAATAGAACAGCCACCTAAGACAAAGACCTTGTCTCAAAAAAAGAAAAAGCGGGTGGCCTGAGGAACAGGGAGTATGCTGTGTTGTGAGATTGTGTCTCCTAGAAATGTCAGAAGCTACACCCATGAAGTGTCACCCTTATGGCTACCTAAACATGACCTGAACAGAGACAACACCAATAGACTAATGTGGTGAGCCCTAAAAACGTGTGTGTGTGTGTGTGTGTGTGTGTGTGTGTGTGTGTGTGTGTGTGTAAGTAACATACAGACTGAGCTGGTTGTACTTAGGAACACACATGAAGGTAACACAGAGAAAAAGAAGCCATGAGCTGGGTGTTGGTGGTTCACGCCTTTAATCCCAGCACTCAAGGAGGCAGAGGCAGGCAGATAGATCTCTGTGAGTTCGAGACCAGCCTGGTCTACAGAGTGAGTTCCAGGACAGCCAAGGCTACACAGAGAAATCATGTCTTGAGAAAAAAAAAAAAAACCAAAACAACAACAACAACAAAAAATAAAACAAAACCAAAGAAGGAAGCCATGAATTTGAATGAAGCAGAGGCAGTGGCTGCACAGGACTGTTTATAAAAAGGAGCGGCAAGAGGGAATTATATAACTATAATGCCAAAAACTTAAAAAGCAAGAATGTCATATAAAATAAAATAGAATGTCAGGCTCCTCACACACACAGAACCAGTCTTCATAAACATTATCATTATCAAATAAAAATATTAAAAAAAGAGGCCGATGACCTATTTCAGTGCAGAACACTTGTCTGTGCCGTGTAGTGTCTATGTTCAATCCCTAGCATTACAGAGAAAGCTGGAGGGGAAATTTACCTCCAATCTAGAGTTCTCAGGAAAATCCTAATTTGGTTATTTTGGTAAGCAGTATTTACTTCACTCAACCACAGAGATGGCACTTTTGGAGATGTGTTGGTGTTATATGCCTTCCTACTATCAGGAACATATTTTGACAGTCAAATCCAGGATATTCAAATCCCGCAAAATAAATATGTTCAGACATTTATATATGCTTTGAGAAAAATATTTGCTGATTTTTGAAAAGTTTTTAGGGAGCCAATTCATAGTAAAAATTTTAAAAATGAAAGCCTTTTGCTTTTTGTATATATGGGTATAAATATGGATATGAATATGTACATAAACACATTTGTACATTAATTATGCATGGTTCTTTTTTTTTTTTTGGTTTTTCGAGACAGGGCTTCTCTGTGTAGCCTTGACTGTCCTGGACTCACTTTGTAGTCCAGGCTGGCCTCGAACTCACAGTGATCCGCCTGCCTCTGCCTCCCGAGTGCTGGGATTAAAGGCGTGTGCCACCACACCTGGCTGGTTCTTTATTTTTTCAAGAAGCATTTATTATGAGTATTTTCGCAGGTCACTCAAATCGTTTATTGATACCTCAAAAGCATGCTTTGAACCATTTCATACATGTATCATTCTATCTGTCTAATTTTTGTTTTGTTTTTCATGACCCTGGGGCAGGAAGCCCTCAGGTTAATTTCCCAAAAGTAAAATTTCATCAGAAGGGGCAAATATATTTTTTCTTTTTTAATATTGTATGTGCATTGCTTTGCTTGCATATATGTCTGTGTAAGAGTGTCAGATCTTGGAGTTACAGACAGTTGTGAGCTGCCATGTGGGTGCTGGGAACTGAACCCGGGTCCTTTGGAAGAGCAGTCAGTGAGTGCTCTTAACTGCTGAGCCATCTCTTCAGCCCCGGGGCAAATATTCTGAAGGCTTTGTTTCCCTTTCTGTACTAGGGACTGAACTCAGGTCTTACACACACTAGCAAGTGCTCTCTACTGAGCTGGGTGTTTCCTGTGCCCATATTTTTAATGCTTTTGAGGAATTTTACATACTTATATCAACTGAATTTTTATTATAAACAATATTAGGCTAAAGAATTTTTATCATTGGATTATTGTTAGATACTTTATTATTACAAATATATTTTCAAGTTTTTGTTTGCCTTTGAGTATGATTACAAGTATTTTATATAAAAATGACACAATTTTTACACACTTTCCAAATATAGTTATTTTGGAAATAGTGTCCTAAAGCCAACCTGTTAGGGATCTTCTTTGTATATGAACAACTTCGGTATAATGCAGTATACTTAGGAAGAAATAATTAATAAGAAATTAAACATTTTAGTTAAAATTTGCAAAGAGCCACGAAAACAATCTTCGAGCTTGAGTTTATTGAGGGACACTGGCCTTTGCTGTTGTTTCTGACACTAAAACTTCCCTTCAGTAAACACAGCTGTAGCAGGAGTCCACCTTTCTGGCATGAAATGTGACTTCTCTTTAATCATGGCTTCCGTTTTTTGTGTTTCTGTGACATGACTCTGCCTCAACTCCTTCAGAACAGAGGAAGTTCACATTCCACTCTCCTGAAGTTTCGTCTGGAGCAAGCTCCACCGGGATCACCAATCCAAGCATCAGGAGTCCGTACATCGATGGCTGCTCACCAATTAAAAACTGGTCTCCTCGGAAACTCAGAGGAGGTCCTCAGTTTCTGTCCTCCCTGATTCAGATACCCTTTACCCTTGAGACTCACGGTGAAGATGAGGAAGATGTTCTCTCCACAGGTGTCTCTCCGCCAGGCACAAACGCTGCGGCAGCAGTCCTTCAGCAGTTGAACTGTGAGACTTTGGCATGTGGCGAGCCTTTACTTGTCACTGCAATGTCTGTTACGCAGAGTCAGTCTAGTACTTCTGAGAAGGAACTAGCGCTGTTGGAGGAGGTTGAAAGTGAGAGGGACAATGACACTGTGGATATGGTTGACCCTATAGACACAGTGGATGAGAGCACATGGATAAAGGAGCCGGTGGATAATGGGAATTCACCCATGGCTGATTTTGTGAGTGGAATTGAAAACTCTCATATGTGCATGTCGCCTCTTGCAGAAAGCAGCGTTCTGCCCTGTGAAAGCAGTACTATCCAGGTAAGGCTCTTTTCTGTAGTCTGGGCTCTGAGTGGGTATTACAGAATGAGAAAGATAATAGGCTAAATGTGAGGTGTTACAGTGTGAGAGCTAAATGTGAGCACTGTAGCATTTGCTATTTAAAAAATTACCAGTACTGCACACCATGAAATTGCACACCTTTAAGCCTAGTACTTGGGAGGCCAGCAAGTTCCAAGCCAGCTAGGGCCCCATAGTCTTAAAAAAAGATTACCCCAAAACAAAATTCTCAAGTGAAACCAGGAGGACTAATTATTCACGTTTCATATTCCTGTTAACTACTGTCTACTTGTAACAGTGAATGATGAGCAGGAAAGAATCCAGGCTGCTTTTTCTGCAGGTTGCTCTTCAGACAACCTGTCATGGCTTACTCGTCTCCTGGGAATCTGCTGCCAGGACAATGCAGTGTCCGGCATAGCGTTTGTACTCAAAAATGTTAATAGTTTTGTCTTTCCTTAATGTGATTTAGGAAAGAAAACTTAGAGCACTTTTATGTGTAACTTTTTATATTCTTGAAAACATAGTAAACACTTTTTCATGGAGCCATGCATTTCCAGTTTCCCAGGAGCTGGGCTGAGTGTATCCCCGGAAGTTCACAGAACCCTAACCCTGTGGACAGCAGGACCAGCATTGCCTAAGCAGCTTTGCATCCAGAGTCCATGTTCCAGTTAACTTTCCCATGCTAGTGCTCAGTAATGCTTCCTCACTGTCAGTCTCAGCATGTTGATGCTGAAAACACAAAGTACTCTAAATAACTGAATAAGTAATTTTAGTTAGTATACAAATAATTGGTTTCAGCCAAGCAATGGTGGTGCACACTTTTAATCCCAGCACTTGGGAGGCAGAGGCAGGTGGATCTCTGTGAGTTCAAGGCTAGATTGTTTTACAAGCAAGTCCAGGACCTCCAAGGCTACACAGAGAAACCTTATCTCCGGAAAACTAAACAACAACAAAACCCAACCAACTAAACAAAAAAACTCAAATAATTGGTTTCATCATGGTATTTTTTCATAAATATTTGCTGATTTTTACGTCTGTAGTGCCTGTCCTGACTTCTGCACGCTTAGTTTTGGAAAACATTACACCTTCTTTTACATACTCTAGCTTGTTAATTCGTCATCCTAAGCACACCAGTCAAGCTTTCCTTTAGGAGTACTGTTAACTTTTTCTCACTTCGTTTTCAACTTCTCTGTCGAGAAGGTATTTACAGAGGAATTACAAAGTGTTTTTGTTGAAACTTACCTTTGTATCACCTAGAGTTACCTATTGGGATCTCATATCCTATAACTGTAGTCACTGAACCGTCACCTAGTTTCTGCATGGGCACATCTTGTCCTTTCCAGGCCTGTCGTGCATTCCCTCCTTAGAGTGCACTAAAATGTAGCTCTCAGGTTACCCTCTGCGTGGTATCCTGCTTTTCTTTTACAGAGCTCTTTTAGTTTAATACGTTTGTATACATTTCCTACCACAGAGTTCTCTCAAGCATTCAGACCTAACTGCTCCCTTCCACACAGCCCTTTGACTTAGTTCATTGACTTCTATCCATGGTACACGGCTGTTGTCCCAGTGATTCTGTCCTTGTCCTGTGACTTCTCTTAGCCCTGCCTGTTTTCTGTGTCCTTTTCTGGGTACCTGTCATTCTCACTGGAATGTTTTCTGGTAGCCTTCTAAGGAGTGTGGTTTTAAAGAAGTGTGTGCCTGTAGGCTTTGAACTTTTTCAAACTTACTTTATTTGGAGTTCTTTAGTGCTTATACCTCCCTTCCCACCCACCTACCCTGGAGAGGAGAGAAACGTGGTTAATGGGCACAGGAGAAGTAGACCTTTGTAGACTCAGTTCCTTGTGGCAAGCGGTTCCGTTAGAGCAGTAGGCAGGATGCCAGCAGACCAGTTAAACAGCAAACCAGCAACTCAGCAAAGGTAACTGCAGCTGCAGCTGCTGGAACTGGGAGCAGGAGCCAGAACCCAGAACCTTGAAGCATTCATTGCAGTGGTTCTCTCTAGGAGCATCTTGAAGTGGATTGATGAACAGCCGAGGCCAAAAAGACCTCTTGTTTTGGATATGTGTGTGTGTGTGTGTGTGTGTGTGTGTGTGTATATATATACATATATATATATATATTTATCACTTGTCAAAGATCATGCCCCTTTGCAAGATGCAATTCCTTTTCTAGTGGACAAATATCACCTGTTCTCCCACAAGTCTGTTTTCAGCGGAAAAACGCCACACACCCTTACATAAGTCTCACATCCCACACTTGGGATCAAAACAAAAACATGTTTACATCCACCTCATATGCCTGATGATGTGATGCGGTTTTGAGCTTAGACATGAATATCCTTTAGAACTTAAGATGGCATTACATCATTGACTATTTTTCAGCTATTGATGGTTAAGAAAGCTGAACCTTTTAATGCTTAACTTTCTGCAAATGATTACTTCTCCCCCTTCCTGGTTTGTGAGATGTTTTCCTTGTACACATTGGTTCTGAATTTTCAGGTGGCTGTGAACTGTCATGTGGATGCTAGGAAATCAAACCCAGGTTCTCTGGAAGAGCAGCAAGTGCTCCTAACTGTGGAGCTAGCTCTAGAATCCACTTCACATCACACTGATGAGTAGAGAATTCCTGTTTGCGTTTTTAGTTGCTTGGTTTTGGCATTTCATCCTTCACTTCAAAATGCTGCTGCTATTGCTCCCTCAATACTAGCAGGGAGTGGAAGATGGTTTGTGTTGTCTGGGTGGCACATCATCGGCTCTGAAGTTGGTAGCAGTTGACAGGAAGACAGCGAGGTCAGCCACCATCTATAACATAGGACAGGCGCCCTGTGTGCCTTGCTGTCTCCTGTACTATTGGGTCACCTTTGCCTTGAGATCTCGAGTTATGTATTAGAACTGAGTTATGAGCCAGTTATTTGGTAGTGGTGACCATTAGAAGGAAGAGTAATTGGCAGACTCTTTGTAAGTAATCTGATATTTACACTTTTGATTAAATATCTATTGAATGTATCAGAACTAGGGGTTTCCCTTGGGAGGAATGTTAAATTTTATATTACTTTTCACAAGGGTTTTGCTTTAATGAAATGTGACTCCCAGTAGCCAACAAATAGGTATACAGACGTGAAATTTAGAGCTGCTTTTCTTGTTAGCGTGAGTAATAGAATGGCTTTATAAGCTCTAGATGTTTGTGAGGGGAGCAAAGGACAGACTCCTCCCTACTCCTAATTCTCTTCAAAGTCCCTTGCCTTGTGAGCCTCTGACCATCCTCATCTCATTACTGTACGACACTGAGTTAACCTTTCTGAGCCTTAGCTTTCTCACTTATAAAGTAACAAGTATTTAGGAGACAAAATAAAAATGGCGTTACAGTGCCACATAGGACTGAGCATTTTCATTCAGTACGTGTTTTTACAGTACAGTAGATCCCCCTCAACTGCAGTTCTGCTTTCTGTGGTTTTAGATGCTTGTGGCCCCAAATTGTTTAAATCTAAAAAGTAAACAGTTTGCTTCAAATGCATGCTGTTTTGACTATGATGTCTTGAACTGTCCCTCACCAGGATGTCAAACAACCCTTTGACTAATGGTCTCACGGTGTCTATCTTACCCTCACTCACATGGCAGCTGTCTCAGTTATCAGTCTGGCCACTAGCCAGCACATTACTTGTATTTAAAGAGCCTTAAAAAAAACAATATTAACTAATAAGCACTGAAGTTGTAATCCTGGCCATTTCCATATGTCAAAGAGGAGCCAGAGAATTCCTCCTTGAAGTGGAAAAGTGGAACAGTAAAATATTTTGAGACTATGCTCCATAACTTTTATAAATTGGGCATAGTGGCATATGCCTATAATCCCAGCACTCTGGAACCTGAGATAAAATTGTGAATTTGAAGCTGGGTTAGACTGTGCTACAAAAGCAAATATGCTGTATTTGTTATAGTCTTACTATTGAACTTTTTCTGTGCCTAATTTGGTTTTTTTGTTTTTTATTTTTGTTTTTTCGCAACAGGGTTCCTCTGTGTAGCCTTGGGTGTCCTAGACTCACTTTGTAGACCAGTCTGGCCTTGAATTCACAGAGATCCACCTGCCTCTGCCTCCCAAGTGCTGGGATTAAAGGCATGTACCACCATGCCTGGCTTTCTGAGACTGATTTGTAAGGTAAATCTTTTAACAGGTATATGTTAGGTACGAAAAACAGGCATAGGATCTTTCATGATAAGAGATATTTTACTTTAAAACACAAATCCTTCTCTCCTTTGAGGCAAGAGAGTATGTTTTAAATTTTAACAAGTTTTCTTGCAGTGCACCACTATGAACAACCGGGCATAAGCACTATGCAGGCTAACTTTATTTTTGAATACCCCAACAGTATTTAGAAACTGTTGAAGCCATCCATTTTTAGATAAGCTAGGGAAACAAGCAGGAAGGGGAAATTGATTACAGTCTTTACAGTCACAGAAGAGCAGAAACCCATTTGGTGACTTGTCTACTGATGCTAAGGGAATTTTCCTTCCCCTGAAATATACCTTATGAACTTCCTGTGAGAAGGAACTGTGCAGAGCATAACTGCACACTGAGGTATTCACTGTGATCTCTGTTCAGATGTAGTGAGCTATACTATATGCACACTTAGCCTTTACATTTCTTACATCTCATGTAAATTAGAAAAATGTACTGAGTTTGCAGTTTTATGTTTAGATGGTTTGTGGTTTTCATTCCTACCAGATGGACAGTGGCTACAACACCCAGACTTGTGGAGGCAGTATCACCGATATTGTTGGGACAGAAAGCTACTGCAAAGAAAATGTCACACAGTCCTTTGAAGTGGAAATAAAATCTCAAGTTTGTACCATAAAGGTATGGAAAACAGAGTTTGTTAAGAATACAGACTGTAATATTTGCTAAGTGACCTTTGAACCTATCTTCCCACTGTTCTGTATAGTTCTACGTTTGTGCTTCCATCTTGACCTGTTATTAAGTAGATGATTTTTAAAAGCAGACACTCCAAAGTTTCTCACTCTCCCGTGGGAGAGAATGAGAGTATGAGAGGGAGAACTAGTTCTACCCCAAACTGCCTTTTAACTAAAGGCCCTAAACTGAAAAATGATATTTTTTTCCACAGCAAAACTACACAGTGCAGAGGTGTTGGATGAAACCTGCGAGTCCATCTCAGTGCGGCAGCCCATAGAGCACCAAGAGCAAAGGCGGCCACACAGGAGCCCTCGTGTTTCCTGCATGCGATCTAACGTGCTGCTGACTAGGGTTAACTGCTTCAAGTAATATGCAGAGCTCCCTCCTTAATGTGAAAATCAGTCTGCAAAGGAAGTCCGTCACAGAAGCAAAAGCTCCAAGTTGTTAAAAGTCTTATTTTTTAAAATCAATAAATATTTTTATATTTGCTCTGACTGGTTTGTTTAACAACAACAACAAAAAAAAAAACAGCTGATGATTTTCTCCTGTCCTACAGGGTCAATGAAACCACTTGTTAAGACTTTGAATTATAGCCCTGAATTTAGCAGTTCTTGGAACATGGGTAAAATGTTAAAAGTGAGTTTCTATATTTTTACATGAAAACTGTATGAAAGAAGTCTTGTGATATAAAACTTCCAGAAGGTAGAAAGATGTAAAATGTCACTTTCCGGAGAAATTACTTGGTTCTTGGTATAACTGCTGTAGTTAATATTCTAAATATAAATGCTAGAACTATGCTACTTGGCCCCATCCTGTATGTTGCCATCTATGGGGTGAGTACAGGATGCCCGAGTAACATGCACCACCATTCCTAGGGCAGGGCTCCCCTCTGAGCTTGGCTAGGGAGATGAGCAGAACATGGGAGAATCATAATCACTGGGAGACAGTGGAGGGCTCAGAACTACGAAGAAACAATTGAGAAAAATAACTAAGTCAAATAACATTTTAAAAATCTGAATTAGAGAAAGATGGATATAATGTGTTTGAAAGTATCAAAGACTTTTTGTATTTTATCTCTTAAAAACTGAGATACTTAAAATGCCTCATTAGTTCTGGAAAAATGAAGATTTACTTATGTCATTTTCATCCTTATTTGGTATGGTACTCCATCTTTAGTATGCTTACTGCTAACTTTAATCTGCATGTGCGCACACACACACACACACACACACACACACACACACACACCTAGTGCTTCTTCTATCTTACTTGCTGTAACACACTGGAAGTTGGCTGGACAGTTTAATATAAATTTATCTGTATTATAAGTTTATTAAATATGAATTTGGCATCTAAGAACAGCCTCCCTGGCTACCTTCCAGGGTTTTTGTTTTGATTTTTGCTGTTTTTTTGTTTTTCAAGACAGTTTTTCTGTGTAGCCTTGACTGTCCTGGACTGGCTTTGTAGACCAGGCTGGTCTTGATCTCAGAGACTGCCTGCCTCTTGGGATTACAGGTGTGTGTGCCCACCACACCCAGCTTACCTTCCAGTTTTAAAATTATTTTTAGGACTGAATAATCCTTCATTTTTACATACTTGATGAAGACATTGATTGAATAGTCTTTCCAGTGGAAAACACCATGAGAAGCAGCCTCCAGCTGCTCTGCTCAGGCTGAGGGGGAGGCGTCAGTGTCCCTCCTTGATTAGCTTTTCTTGCTGGATGTCAGTCATTCACTTTGTTTTGTACTGAAGAAAACACTCTTCAAAATCTTCACATTCAACTTTGCACTCTTTTTTTTTAGCCTAGGCAGTGTCAATTCCAATGTGCACATTCTACCCATTCTTTTTCAAAATCATAGCATCAAAGCAGCAGTCTTGAAGGGCTGTTCAACACTTTGGTATGTAAAGTGAGGATCTAGGCTAATGCCCAGCTTTTTCTGCACATCAAGGAAAGGCATGGCCGGCCGGGAGGGTTGGGGTGAAGGGAAGGCAGAGGACACACTCAGAGCCTTGGCCACCTACAGCAAGACGGAATTTGTTAAGGACACCTGGAGAAGCTCCCTTGACTAAGCAGGGCCCCTGTCCGCTCCCGGGGTGCCGCCTCCTTCCAGCGTCCTACAACCTAGACTGAAATAACTCATCTCGCTCCTTGATCTGGGCTTCACCTGTTAAGCAGGAATAGCAGTCCTAAAGGGCTCTTTGAGTTGGTTTGGAAACATTCTCACAAATTAGCCTAAGCTGGCATTGAACTTTCAGTCTTGCTTCAGTCTCTAGAATGTGAGAACCAAAGGTGTTTTCTCACCTGCCTGCTTTGAGTTTCATGTGCAATCCAGTCACCCTCAATTCCAAGAGGAACTAGTTCTAAAACTGTCCATGGATTTAAAAAACAAAAAACAATGGATGTTAATGCCCCTCATTAAATGTCATAGTCTTTGCATATAAAGTTCAAATCCTCTCAAACTACTTATATCTACTATAACAACTAGAATGAAATAGTTATTTGGGTAAATACTAATAAAAATGTGTAAACACATTCAGCACAGATGCATTTTTTTTTTAACCCAAGTACTTCCAATCTGGAGATGCACAGCCTGGACACTGGGAGGCTGACCATGTTCTGTGTAATCTGCTTAGCTTCATGACTGGCCCTAATGAAAACATTTTAAAGCTGAAGAGTCCTTGGGAAACAGGGTTTTGGTCATAATTTCCTCAATCGAGATCAAAGCCTGTACTTCTTATTAAAACCACTCTGGATAACTAGACTCGTAACAGACATGAGGGCTGGGGAAATGCTTCTCCATGGGTAAAGGACCTGCCGTAAATGCGTGAAATGATCCCCAGAACCTACATCACGTAAACTATGGCAAGTAGTTTTTAACATGTTCAGTTTTACTCTTGCCCGTATTCATATATTTCTGGGTACTGTCAAGTGCAGAAGTGGTATTGTATCCCCTGGAACTGGAATTATAGATTAAGAGCCATTATGTTGGTGCAGAGAATCAAACCCAGGTCCTCTGGCATAGTAGCCAGTGCTTGCTTGTATATGCTGAGTCATCTTTCTAGCACCTGGCAAACAGTTGTCTTGAGTTTTACAGTAGATCAAATCCAACACCTTGCATATACTAAGCAATAATCATATCACTGAGTTACATGCCCGACTTAATAGCAAAAAAATTTCAGTGGTTGGCAGCCAAAGCTCAAGAGGACTGCTCTACATAAAATTGAAGCTTGTTTCCTTGGATAAATGATCCCCCACACACACACCCCAAGAACATAAATATACTTGTTTACATACTGTTGTCTGGCTGCTTATAAATTACAATTAGAGAAGACTTGTGCTCCAGTTAGGCCAACAGTCTGAAATACTGTGGCCGTTATGAACAAGGTTTGCTGCCTTCTACTCTACTGCAATTGATCCATTTTATTTGGACCAAACACTCAAGATTGTCTTTTTGCAGATCTATCAAGTTCTACCTTAATGCATAGTTGTTTTCCACAGTAAAAGTACACTGGGAATATCAACAATATTGCATGCCTGTGTGTTTGTAAAACCTGTAGTTATAGCCACATTTACCTGGGGATTTGTCAGCCCATTTCTACTCTATAGAAGTTGTGGAAACCGAGGTAGCAAAGTTTAATGTTAAAATATTCCTAAATATACCAATGTAATCATTAGTCTGAAATTTGCAAGACAAGTAGTCAACCTGGCACACCAAATGAGACTTCATTTGTTTTTTTTAATATTTATTCATTTTTTTAGGTGCATAGGTGTTTTGCCATTATGAATGTCTGTGTGAGGGTGTCAGATCATGAAGTTACAGGCAGGTGTGAGCTGCCATGTGGGTGCTGGGAATTGAACCTGGGTCCTCTGGAAGAGCAGTCAGTGCTCTTTTCCGCTGAGCCATCTCTCTAGCCCCCATTTGTTTCTTTTCATATGTCTTTACTACAATCCCTCCTATATAATTGGATATATTAAAATTCACATTATCTGTTTTGTAAGGAAGCAGACCTACTTTCTCTGGGCTGCAAGGCCGTCTTTGGGAGAAACACGGGCAACAAAGAATAGGGATAAATATATTCAAATTTACCACCTGTTAACAACAAAAATCACAATGTTCCCACTCAGGTCAGGGGACCTCAGCTTTTGTTTTCCCATAATCTTGAAACATTCACAACTGTTTGAGGACCACTACTAGTTAAGTGCAGGAGGCTTTTCAAAATATATGAACACAGTATTCTAAGTTGGCAAATTAAAATGGCAAAAAGATTAAATGCCAAACCCTGACAGCTCAAGATTTAGAAAGGCTTGTTCTTTGCTTCTAAAATGTTATTTTCCTCAGCAATTGACAGGTTTTTCTATATTAAAGTACTTATATAAAATTAATCTGCTCTTCAATGAGCAGATGAATGCTCCATTTAAATGGCCACCACAGATCCCTGAAGTTGCTATTGTCACCATGTAAGTGATGGATATTCAAATGAATTTTTCTGCATAATTGTTGTTGCAGAAGCACAGTATAAAAGATTCAATCAGCAACTCAATAAAAATGCAAATTTCTTAAAATTATTGAAATGTATTTAAAAGCTATTACACACATGAGCTTCTAAGTATGCTTTCAATTTTGTTGCTGTTGTCTAAGGTAACCAGTCTTTTAAGTTTTCTGTTGAATATAGCTATTTCTCAAGTTTCCTCTTCTTTTCCTCCGGTCCATTAAGATCCATGTCTGAAACATCAGGAGGACTATTTATTCCTGGTATCTAAAACAGTGCAAACAGGAAAAATAAAGTGATGAAGCATCAGATAAGAAATAGATTTTTGTCTCATTTTCCCCTTTACTGGTATCACTTTCAAATTTATACAGATTTTCCAGTTGAGATGGAGTGAGAAGGCAGCAACACACACAATTAAACACAAAATAAGTTCACAAGTATGCCCGTGGTCTCAAGTGAACAGCTGTTCCCAGGGTATGGCAGTGCACACCTGCAATCTCAGCACTTAAAATAGACAGGAAGATCACTGCAGAGTCTACAGAAGCTTGATTTGGGCAGTGTGTTTGTAATCTACAGCCGTTCCTCGTGTCTTTTTACCCTGGTGGGTTTATGCAGTAGACAACAAACATCAAAAGCCTAAAGGTTTAAAAACCATGATCTTAGCCTGGCCTACATAGGAGGTTCCAGAATAGTCAGGGCTATACAAACCAACCAAGAAACAGCATCTTAGTTGAAGCAACTACACGTAACGTGTATATTATAAAACTAGAGTAAAGGAGAAAGCAAGGAAACTGAACAGTCTTAGATTTTGGCATTGGAGACCTCTAGAATCTTGATTCCTGCATCCAATAGTCTATCTAGGTGAACTGGAAAGTTGGATTACTATGCAAAGACTTGGAGTACCCAAGATCTGAACGTTACTTAATGACTAGATCACTCTCACAAAATATACATTAAATTTGATCTCACCTGTGGTTCTACAAGGGCCATGCGGATTTTCTGATGTTGAAGATTTGATGAATCTAATGTGATTTTCACTTTAACTTTGTCAAACACATGAAACACTGTACCTTCTATTCTGAGTGATGGTATCTTGAAAAAAGAAAGCATTTTATTGATATTATTTTTTAAACTTGACTCTCAATTCTGCTTCTAGCTTACCTTCATAGTTATTTTTAAAGTTTCAATTTTAACTACTTCCCAGTTAAGAAGGACATGAAGTTGGGAGGGAGATGAAATTGGCTCTGGAGAGAGTTAGAGGAAGAGGGGTGGATAAGATGAAGATGTATACATATCAGGATTTATGTATGAAATTTTCAACGAATAAAAAACAATATAAGCACCTAGGTATTCGATTTTTAAAAAAACACATTAATCTAATAGTCTTAAATATAGTCTCTATTTATGTGCATACTTCATCCCAATATGCATGCACTTATCTTAATGATTTAGCTGTTTGTAGTAAAGGAACATGTACATGTATGTACCATTTAAATACTTTTTAAAAAAAAGATTTATTATTACGTATATAGTATTCTGCCTGCATATACACAGGCAGGCCAGAAGAGGGCACCAGATCTCATTGTGGATGGTGTGAGCCACCATGCGGTTGCTGGAAATTGAACTCAGGACCTCTGGAAGAACAGTCAGTGCACCTAACCACTGAGACATCTCTCCAGCCCTTAAATACTTTCTTAAGAAATGTAATTCTAATTAGTGAAGTAGAGGGTGTGTGAGATTAAAATATAAGAAAGCTGAAAAAAAAATCTTCTCCTAAGTGATAGTCACTCCTTTATCTGTTTAACTTTGTATTCTATATAAAAGGAAGAATGTCGGTTGCATGAAGGAAGAAATAAGAAGATAATATCTGGGAGTGGTACCAAAGTTTGGTTGATGAAATGTGAATTTTGTGGCATATGTTTTGAGATTTAGGATGCAAATACAGTGAAGTTTTAACAATTTATAGTTATAGTTTGCCAACTTTCGAATAAAACATGCCTTCCTTCCCAGGATAACACGGATCAGCAACACCTTACCTCATCATCATAAGCAAGCCGTGGCTTTGGTTTATCTTTTTCTTCAAAAAACACTGTACCTTCTAAGCCATACTTTGGAATTAACACCACAATTGCATTTTTCCTTACAAAGAGAATATAGGCTTCTTCGCTTACTATTCCTTTGCTTTTGAAAAACAACTATAAAATAACATATAATCTTGTTAGATGTCTTATTTTGAAATTTAAAAAAATAATTCTGAAAATAATTACCAAATGAACAAAATTTCACACTCCTAGCACTTCAGACAAAAGGCAAGTACCTGGGTATGAAAAGCTACCGATGCACGTTGAGCATACTGAGCCATTTTATGCCGGAAATTGAGGTTTTTACATATATCTGAAAGCTTGTGTTTGTCTGTCAACTCTGGGTAAGTACAATCAGCCCCAATAGCCACAGCCAACAGCCGATGAACAATTATGTCTGCATATCTACATACAAAAAGTGAAACAAGAATGATGGCAAACTAGTTTTAAGTTTTCTAAATTAAAAATTAACTATTTTCTATCTACTTTTGTGTGGATAACACAATACCTTCTGATGGGAGAAGTGAAATGAGTGTATATTGGGGAGGCTAAGCCATAGTGATGAAAGTCATTATCCATTCCAGAACAGAAGTAGACAGCTTGCATCATACAGCGAGTGGCCAGTATCCTTAGTAGAGTGTTCAGGTATGGGAAATCAGGGGATTCAGCCCGGTCCAAAGAGTCAGCCAAGGACTTGGCTGTATCAGTCTTAATTTCCAAATTCTGTCAATAAAAGGGAGAGAAGCATCAATGAAACATTTCAAAACTAGCAGTACTCTCCCTCCTCCCTCCCTCCCCTTCCTCCCCCCATCCCTCTCTGTCTCTTTGAGACAGTCATACTGTGTAGCCCTGCATGGCCTGGAACCCAGAGATTGCCTGCCCCTTTTTCCCAAGCACTGGGATTAAAGGCATGCAGCACTAACACGGCCAGCCAGAATTAGCATCCTATGTTTAAAATATAAGCAGATCAAATAAACATAGAGTGTTTGTGTACAGATGGTATGAGTTCATACATTGTATCCATTAAGTACGGACACTAAAAATAACTTTAAAATAAAAAATGATTGTTTTGTGCAGCATTTAAAGCTTGAGACTCCCTGAATGCATTTTGACAGTCCTGAAATATCAAGACTTTGGAAGAGTTACAAGGGAGAGAAGAACATGATGCCATTTCTTCCTCATAGTCCAGTTTATGCTTGCTAATCTGACATGGTAAAGAAAATAAAGCAGAATTGGATACTTTTCAGTATGTCTGCAGGTATTTTCCTTCAACTGGAAGTAGAAGTAAAAGCAAGTAACAACAATATTCCACTGCATCAAACTCAGCTGCGGTACTCTACCTTAACAAGACAGAACACCGAATCCTCCTGCCTTACCCATGCCTTGGTAAGAAATAAGTCAACCACAGAAAATCCCCCGACATACAGTAACCTCGGGGCTGGGAGACGGAGCCAGTCTCGATGGATAAAGATGGCCTAAGGGCACTATAAAATCACAAACTTGTATCGTACTATTCGAGTAATGTCAAGCGGCAACGCTATTCCTTACATGCTTACAATAGGAAGAAGGGGCAGCACAAGATCCAAGGAAAACCAAAGTAAGCTAGCGCCATGCCAAACCTAAATATATAAAAGTAGAGAGAGGAGGAGGAGAGAGATGTCTAGTGCCCAGACAAAGGAATTTAAAGGGCTGAAAAAAATGCCCCCCTTTCCATGTATGTTACAAATAGCCTTCGTTTGTATGGGCATGATGCAGATAGTGGAATTGATTGAACTAAAGAGGAAACGAATTATTTGTAAATCTCTAAAAACTATTGATAGGAGCCATTCGTCTTAGAGTTTCTATAACTGTGAAAAAAATACCATAGACCAAAAAAAAAAAAGAAACTTGGGAAGAAAAGGGTTTATTTCCGCTTACAGTTCCATGTGACAGTTTATGATGCAGGGAAGTCAAGTCAGGAGCTCAAGACAGGAACCTGAGAGCAGGGACTTAAGCAGAAGCCATGGAAGAACACTGTTTACTGGCTCCTAACTACAGCTCGCTCAGCCAGATTTCTTCTACCTGCCTAGGAGTATCACCAAGCACAATGGGCTGAGACAAATCATTATCAAGAAAATGTGCAATGGCTTGGCAACAGGCCAATCTTATGGAGGCATTTTCAACTGTTCCTTACTCTCAGGTGACTTCAAGTTGACAAAAAGCTAGCTTGGACACCATTTATAAAAAGGAGATGAAAGCATACTATGTCTAGGATATTGTAAATAGCTTAGTTTAAATCACTTAGCTTCAGGACTGGGCACTCCTTCTTAGACATAAAGGAGTTTAAGATGTAGCTGGTGTCTATGTGTATGTAAGAAGGAATGTCCAAACCCCAAACCACATTTTTTAATATAAAAAGAACTACTGATATGTTTTACAGCAAGTGAAATTTTATGAAAACCTGAGTATTAATTTTTTCAGTGTAATAGATTACAATACAAATACACATTACTTTTCAGTTATTAATCTTTACCTTGGACTTAGCTGCCTTAACAAGAATTTCATAATTGGAGGGAGGTGGAGCTGGATGTTTTCGGAGCAGAGCATGTTCAGAAAATTCTTCATGAATTTTTTTTGCCACAGAAATATTTGCAAGTAACATAAATTCTTCCACCATGGAATTTGTTTCTCTGTCAGTCAGAAAAACATTCAGTAAGGAAAGTGAAGCTAAGACAGCCATCATCAAATTTAGTCACAAGTGAACTTTTCTAGTGATAATGAAAACGTTTCTTATGCAAAAGCATTCCCATGCAGCAGACACATATTTTTTAATACCTATGGTTCTTTCATGTCTCAGCGTCTATACTAACAGTCTACTAACTGTGTCTCTCCTGGGTAAATCTCAATGTTTGAATCTTTTCTTTCTTTTTAATTATTTTTCTTTTGTTACATATACATTTATATTATTACACATATATGCAATAAACTACCTATAGCAAGAAGAACCACAAGAAAACCAGGAATTATATAAATGTTACATTCATAGTGTTTTGGCTATTTGTATTTTGCAACATTGAAGAAAACATCTTTCCTATGTTGCTGAGTCTAAAATTCTGAATGTAAATCCATATCTATCATATCTCATATTTATCAACTTAAAACATCTATCTAGACCTAAAAACATCTTAACCCCTAAACAACTAAGCTTAATTGTAAAACTAAACTATCTGGTTTCCAACTCCATCAGAGACTTGAGAAGGAATAGACTTGATTATCCGAGTAGACAAGAAGTGCAGGTTAGCAGTTTCCACAATGTGAAGATGACAGAGTCAGTCTGCTGCCTGAACAGTCACCCAAAACTCTCTAAACGTTGGAGCATCGTTAGCCTTCTGGCCCCATATATCTGACAGACATATTTGTGAGGCAGGAACTCTTGAGGACTTGCTTACGTTGTCTTGGCCGAGTGTGGCCATCAACTCTGCCTGCATCCAAGCTTGCCCTTTTTTAGGCAGAATTCTGTCTGTGGTCGAATCTTTTCTAATTGTACTCTTTCCACGATCCTCTCCCAATTTTATATGAGAAAAGCTAAATTAGTTCACAAGCCGAGAAGTTTCATAGATACACTAACCGTAACAACTGTCACGGGTACACATGCCCTGGTGATTAGTATCTACACCAGACGTTACAGTTAAAATCAATATTTAGTATCAATTTGTAAAAAAATCACATACCTCAGCTCCTTGGTCTGCAGATCTATTGGGTCATGAGTTTCACTGTCCATGTGGAATCGGACTTCTGGAGAAGATAGAGTCAACGCCCTGAGGAAAAACAAGAGAAGCTGGTCAGATGAGCCAAGGGCAGGGGAAATACTAGTGAGTGTGTAAGTACATAAGAGTTTTTCTTATGAAGGCTTTATGACCACCTACTAAGTTTCATATTCTATTTTCATATAACGGCTCTTATTAAACTATATAAATTTGCAAGCACTTTTTAAAAAAGCAGCTAATAGTACAGGCAAACCATCAGTATTTCATTTTCATGGAAAACAATTTATTGTAATGGGCAGTGATGGAGAGGACAAGACCAGCTCTTAATAGATTAATGAGAGAAGATGCATAGGCAACCAAGTGGAGACTGATACAATTACTACCACTGAAACATCAGAAGGATGACGGCTCTTCACATCAGACTGCTACAGGTCTGTGAATTCACTATGCTAAGGGTTATGTGTGGTTCTTAATCAGCTGACTACTTCTCCTTTGTAAAGCTTTCAGGAGGTCACATACAGAAATCTAAGTTTTTGGTTTTGTTTTTTTCCAGATGTAATGCTACTTTTATCAAGTTCCAAATCAACCTGAAAGTCTGGGCTTTGGTTGTTGGGTTTTTTGTTTTGTTTTCCAGTTTTTTGAGACAGACTTACTTTTAGCCTCAGGTAGACTTGGACTGGTTATTTAGACCAAGCTGCCCTGGAATAGAAATCAGAGATCCACTTGCCTCTGCTTCCCAAATACAGGGATTAAAGGCATGGCTTGGAAATATTTTAATAAGGTTCGACAATCATGGAGAAGTTAAACGTGTGTATCTGTGTGTATATGTACAAACACACACACACACACACACACACACACACACATTTTTAAACCTTATCCTTAAGTGACAAGCTTGAACAACAGCTTTATTCTAGTTTGATAACTGTTTTCATGCAAACACCTAGTCTGTAAAGAATTTTAAATTTTGTATTTAATTATTCAAATGTGGTAGTCACTGGCCACACATGGTTGCTGAGCATTATTTTGTGGCTGGAGGAGTAAGTAAGGATGCTCACGTGCTAATATTCAGGAACTTACATTAGGCACTCTGTATGACTAGTCCAGAGGCAGCATTTGCATTACCAACAAAAACATTTTTTTTAGAACAGCTTGTGGCACTATGAAGATGCACTGAGAACCAAGGGAGCCATCCCTGAAAGGATCTTGTACTTGGCTGCCACTTACAGCAGGCTTTCAAGACTAAAGCTACTTTTAACTGTCTTCTTTCCAACAAGCTGACAGTCCTTCTCCTGTGCCTGTTATGTTTAGGCAAATGCCATGATAAAAATCTGTTAAGTGTAGTCTACGAGCTAATTAATCACTGCTCTAACAAAATACTCTAAAGAAGCCAAATCTGATCACATCATCAAAACTGATCAATTAAGGCATGTCTTAGTACATCTGTTTAGAACATACCCCTTTTCAATCCTTCCTTTTTTAAGAATTTTAGCTAGTTTATTTAGTCCACGGAGACTAGTGGTAATATCATCCTTCATGGCTGTTGAATCAATTCTCATCTGTGCTTCAGCGTATGTAAGAGAAGCCTAAGAAAGAAACCCTGGGTTAATATAATTCTTATAGCTGATAAACACATATTTACTGTTTGAACCATACTTTATATGTGTGTGTAGATGCATGTGTTAGCACTGGCCACACATCCCACCAGGAACGTGTGGTGGTCAGAGGTACTAGTTCTCCCTCTTCATCATTCAAGACAAGGTCTCTCTCTCTTGAAAAGCCAGGACATGGTCCATGAGCTTTCAGTGGTTATTCCCATGTTTCTGCCTCCTACATCCCCATAAGAGCACGCTGGGATTACAGACATGTAAACACGAAGTCCAGCTTTAAGTGAATTCTGAGAATCCTAACTGGGGTCCTCAGGTTTGCGCAGGAAGAATTTTATATACTCAGCCTTCCGCCTGCCTCTACACTGGATTAGTTCATCTCACTCCCACTATCTAAGATAGCCAGCCATGCTGTCAGGAAGCATAAAATAAGTCGGAAGAGAAATCTACAGCAACTCTTAACTTTACACCTATGATTTCTAGTTTGCTTTTAACTCAGCCATTCACTGTATAACAAGCAAATTTCCATTAAAATCAAGGAAAATGGCAGTTTTCTTAATACTTGTTCATTTAAACTAGTGTATTTTTAGGTAATCCTGGAATTAAATACAAGGCAGGCTCTGACTATTCTTTGAAACCCTTTGCAAAGGGCTATTTCTTCTCTACTCCCTGGCAACTAAGAAGAGTCTAGATGTGCTTCATGGGACCCTAACTAACCAACAGAGCAGACCCTAACATAGGACACTAACTAACCAACAGAGCAGACCCTAACATGTCGGGGTGAAAATGACAAGAACTGAAAGCAATCTCTAGAAACAGATAATCCAAATATGGAAACAGCTGCTTCTGCTCCTATTTCTGTCCAGATGGAACACTATTTTTTCATATTAAAATATCAAAGTAGCTTTATAATTAAATTCACACACAGCATAAGGGTTTGTGGATAATACAGATTAAATGATGTTTCTAGGAAGACCTTTATCTACTTAGGGCTAAGAATTCCCTTTCTAGAAAAATGTCTTATATGTCCACTAATTTTTCATTTTAATTTACATAATTTTTAAAAAACAAACTATGTCAGCTGGGTGGTGGTGGTGCATGCCTTTAATCCCAGCACTGGGGCGTGAGGGGGAGGCAGGCAGATCTCTGAGTCTGGCTACACACAGAGAAACCCTGTCTCAAAAAACAAACAAAAATGTCTCAGAGGACTATAACCTCAATGCACTGAAAAAAAAATTAATATCTAAAGGCCAAAATAATTCCCGTATCACTATGTGCTGGCTAATAGTACTTTCTAGTATCAGAACTGAGTAGTACTAGCTTTGAAGAAAAAAACCAGACAACTTTCTGAAAACATCATTACAAGAAAAAGGGCAAACTTTGGAGAACTGTTTAGCACAAAATGAGGACTGTCAGAGAATATGGGAAGGTACAAAAATAAAAAAACTGCCCCCATCCTGTTTGAATATAATTTCAGGTTAGTTCTACTGCAATCTAACTATAATTTATGGTGTCCATGATGCATATGCTAATTTTTCAAATGCTAATATTTTTAAGTAGGAATAACCTCAATTACTAGGGTTACTGAATTCAGCATAAAGCCCTTTAATTGAGGTTATAGAGAATCTGAAATTCCTAAATACAGGACAATTACTACAAAATTTCTGGATAACATCAATAATTAAATTTTAAATTCTGGAACAAACTAGGGATTGCTATAGCACTGGGAAATTTTAATCTTATAGAACTCAACTTTTTCAAAAATATCTAAGTAATTATTCAAAGCACCAAAAATTTGAAATGTCAGAAATGAATCATAACACTAACCTTTGAATTAATGACACTTTTGGTAAATCTTGTTTTTAAGATTTCAGCATTATGATTCATTTCCCAAATACAGGAAAATGCCAACCTTCAGGGAAAAAAAGATGGGATTTGTTTATGGGAATCAATTAATAGAGTCAACAAGACAGTCATAAAAACAATGCAGAAATACCTGTCAACGTTGGATCTTAAGGAGCATAAGTTAGAGCTAAGCAGCTCTGGAACCATGTCAATCCTCTGGAAGAGATGACAGCAGATCTCGCGTTACTCAGGGACACTCAGACATCGTAATTTCTAGCTACAAATAGCATCAGGTGAGCAGGAAAAGGGGTCTATTTTGGTCTTTTTGACTAGAGAATTAAGAATATGACAAAGTCTGAAGGAAAAGACACAAAATTGTTACAGAAGGCAGGAAGGGTGACATTCATGCCAGTGGATTGAGACTTCAGTCTCCCTACCTGCCCTCTCAAAATCCAAATTTCTGGTACTGGCTAACTTACAGACCCTTAAGAGCTAAGAACTTTTCCCACTTCTAAACCAAAACTAAATAGACTTAAAAATAAGAGGAAGAAATAAACTTTTGAGGAAAAGACTTATGGTATACTTTGAACATGAATTTCTAAAAGATTAATTAGCATCCCTTTTCCCATCTCATCTCCTAGTCTATATAGGTTTATGAAAGACCATACTTTAAAGGATCTTTTTAAATTTTATGTGTATAAACGTTTTGGTTGCATATACATCTGTGCAACATGAGCATGCCTGGTGCCTAAGGAGGGCCCTGGAAATGGAGGTACAGACCGTTGTAAACCATCATGATGATGGTAGGAATTGATCCTAAGTTATCTGAAAAAGCAGGTAGTGCTTTTAACTTCTGAGCCATCTCTGCAGTTGCCTGCCTCCTACCCCCCACCCCAATTACCTATCAACTACATGTAAATGTTATTTGGAACACTATATAGTAAAACACAGCAAACCACAATTTTTGTTTTTCATTTGAGAATAGCAAATATACATGTTCAGGATGTAGAGGCCAGAGGTGACATTAGGCATCTTCCTTGATCAGATTCCACTGTATTTTTTGAGACAGGTCTCTGAACCTGAACTTCACTGATTTGGTGATGCTGCAGTGATCTTCAGGGAGTCGCCAATGCTAGGGTTATACATGTGGTACAGTTTTTATTTGGCTGAGGGAGCTGACCTCAGGCCCTCATGCTTGTGTGACAGGTACTCTATCACACTGCCCCAGGCCACAAAACGCAATATGCTCTGTGACTTAGGACACCTTCACCCATGCAGTTCTTTTAGCTAAATATATCACGCATTTACTTCAAACTGTGATTGCTAAGAAAGCCAAAAGTTCCTGGCTCAGCCTTCAGACGACGAGGCAGGAGAATCAAGTTTGAGGCCAGCCGTGCCTATACATCAAGACCCTATGCCCATCAAACCCAAACCAATGCAGAATGCCATGATCAGTACAAGATTTTAAATTTAAGACATTTACCTTTTCACAGAGATAAACAGTTGTTCCTCTTCTGGCTGATTCTTGATCCAACGCATTTCCCGGCCGGATAAAATGGCTAACATCAGCAATATGAACACCAACCTTAAAAAGATTAAAATGAAAAAATGACAATCTGCATTATTAATAGCAGACTTACAAAGAAATTTAGATGAGAAGAGATGTGGCTACAGTGAAAACGGACTCAGTCACAACTTCTAAATCAAACCTTTCACATATAACTATTAGTTTTTTCAGCTATACTTTTATATTCTGTACAGGACCAAAAGCAATGAACCCTTGAACTGAATCACATTTAGCTAAAAGTGTTGAAACAATAAAGATACCTCCAAATTCCCGTTACTGAGTTCTCTGCAATGCAGGGCATCATCTATGTCGGTACATCCTGGAGGGTCTACACTGCAAACACACAGGTGTCTCAGGTCTTCTCGGTTTTTCATGTCCTAGAAAACACCATGTTAAAAACAAAACAAAACAAAACATAAATAATAAAATAGCAGCACAGCTCTTTTAGGAAATAAGTATCTCCATAGAAATAAGTTAGCTCTTTCCATGTTATGGAGAAACTTGACAGATTCTACTACCTCTACAGCCTGGAAGGTGCCCTTTCAGTTAAAAAAGCACATGATTTGCAGAAGACCTAACTGTAAGAACATGGTTCAAAAAAGGAGTTGTGTGAGAATTCTGAATGCTGATGAGAAAACTCTAAGAAAATAAGACAAGAGTCTTGTGACTTCATTTTTGGAAGTCTCACAGCCTCCCAGGTGCAGCAGATAGACTATTCATCACACCTGGCTATGGTTATTGCTTAGATGCCTCTTTAGAAGAACATGTTTGGTCATGTGTGGCTTGTCCTTGTGATTGTATACTTTACTCATGTACTATACTAAACCCTCAAGAGTATACACTGTCTGATGGCTGCTGCGTAACACTTTAGGCCTCCTCATGTTTAGGCTCCATTCACCCTTTAGAGAATTCTCCATCCACCGCCTTTAGGGCAATAAACACCTAATAATGCTAAATGTGAAGGAGCCATGATTTTTACATAGTTAAAAACATGGAAATGAAGATACATCGTGGTCTGGTGACTCAGTCCTGTAATCCTAGATACTCAGTGGGAGGCTGAGGGAGGAGAAAGACCAGGACAACCTGGGCAACTTAGTGAGACCCAACTGAAAAGAGGAACCAAAATGAAAAGCAGGGCTGAGGGTTTACTGCAGGGTAGATGCTGGGCTAGCCTGCCGTCCTCAACACCAACAACAGAGAAACAGAAGCTCCCTAGGAAAGGACAACAGAACCCATAACGTCACTATGAATGATTCTCAACTAACCTTCTCAGTAATGCTCCAGGGCATCTTTGGCAAGAAGCTGAGGACAGCCTGGGAGAAAGGCTGATGAGGAACATCGTGCTCAAGCAGCAAAACCTCTGTTTCCGTCTCTTTCTCTCCAACATCGCCTAAATTTTTTACAAAATGTCCCTGAAATCAAAAGGTATCAGAAATGGTGTACTTTGCAACTAATTTATATTCTATTATATTAAATCTTCTACCATTTTATGTACCACCTCTGCTCAATTTTTCTCTAACATACTAAAAACAACCCTTTGGGGCTGGGGAGGTGGTTCAGTGGTTAAGAACACAGTCGCTCTTGCAGAGGACCCAGGTTCAATCCCAGCACTCACACAATGGCTCACAACTATCTGTAACGTGCACTTTCAGGGCTGATAGCCCCTGCTGGCCTCCTTGGGCACTAGGCATATACTGTGCACACAGAGATACCTGCAGGCAAAATGCCCATACACATAAAAACAAGCAAACAAACAAACAAGGAAAAACCCTTCAGTAAACTAATGGTGAAAATGACAAGACTTTCAACTGCCTTTGAGGTCCTGGGTCTTAGACCACAATGCTTACATTTTAGTTCCTTTACCCTTCAATGTAAAATGTACTTAAATGCAATAGCTTCAAATTTTGATTAACGTTTATTTGGCCCAAATGCTTTTTCCATAAAGCTTATTGGTAAAGGTTGTTTGACAATTTGAGTAAAAGCAGTCATATAACTTATGCTGGAATTAGATGAAATTCATCTACCCTACTTACTAGGTACTAATGAAATATGTGTATAGATAAAAATATTGTATTTTCATTAAAATACATTAGTTACAACTTTTTAATTAAACACATGAAGAGAAACAATATTTTAAGCTTACATTTGGATATCTAGAATTTCTGGGCCAACCGTCAACAGCAACAATGATTCTCCGTCCCTCTAGAGCAGAGGCCTGTCTGGTCTCTATCCGAATTCGTGGAATTCTCTTATCAGCAGGTGTAAAGAGATGTCTTCTTGACTAGAGAAAAAAAAAATTACAGTCCTGGGATGAGTCACTGGTCCTAGCACATGATGCATAAGCCCTCTCCCACTGAGTTATCCCTGAATCCAGGGAAAATGACTGTTTACACACCAAACCTGGAAAAGGGGCAAATGGAGAGCTCTGAGTTCTAGTCAGTGATGATTTTTCAACAATGGTTACAAAGGCTTTACCTACCTCTTTAATATCAGACTTGGAAAGCATGCCACAATATGGTCTCCAATTCCTTTTTATTATTCCTACAACTCTACCAGTTGGCCTTAACATTTTTTCACTTACAGCAGTCTTAAGCTGAAATATAAAAGCAAAAATCTCCAGTTATTTTCTTCTATGTAAAATGAAGTAATTTTTCTTCAAAATTAGAATATGTACATGGACACTACTACATTCAGGTAGCAAATAATGACATGGAATTCAGAACTTTTATGCCTCAGAGTTCTAGACATGGGGATACCAACTGAACAATGCTAACTGTTGTTCTATAATAATGAAGCACTCCATAAATGCTAAGTCAAGATGCACTTATCTGAATAAATGTGTCAAAGCTCAGTTTTCCAATTTAATGTAAGGATTTACTGACAAAAACACACTAAGTCTAGGAATTATGAGACTAAGATTTATTATCAGTTTAGGCTAGTTAGCTGTAAGTAGTCACTAATTAGTAACTGTAGTTATTATGGTGAACATGTCATGTTGGGTCTAATCCATTACCAAGTAAATGCATCTTTAACAGTTGTATCTTATCCTAAAAGTCAAATCATGTAAACCACTAAACATAGACCCTATAAGATTACACCTCTAACAATCACACAGCATAGGATTCTGTATGAATGTTACAGTAAGACTTCAAAAAGTTGAATGTAACTAATGAAAGAAGAGCTGCACCTGCCATATTGTGACATCCTCAAAAAACAGGATTGGTCATTTCTAGAAGACCTAATAACATAGAAGAAATAACTCATTCTCCCTAATTACTCATTCTCCCTAATAAATACATTAGTAAAAATAGGATAAGTAAGCATGTCCAAATGCAAAAATCCAGAAAAACATCTTCTAAGGAAATTTTAACACTGCAAAAAAAAAGTTTTATTAATTCAGATTATATATGAAATGTAACAGACTTCCACTTTCATAATCAAAGAACTTTACTTAAACTCACTTGAGTAAACTTTCATTAAAAGGACACGTCTGTATACTTAGAAAAGATATCCACTACGCATATAACTAGTAGTAAAATGAAAAAGTACAGAACTTGGGAGAGATGGCTCAGTGGCTTAGAGTACGGGCTGCTCACAGCTCAGTATTGCAGTTCCAGGGGATCTGACGTTCTTTGCTGGCTTCGGAAGGCAATGCACACACAGGCATACATGCAAGTAAAATACCCATATATATAAAAATGAATAAAAGTTTTAAAAATTCACAAGTATTGCTTCATTCAATAAATACGAAAACAATGGGACAGTACATTGTACAACGATGCAGGAAAAAAACACGACTTGCTTTCTCTCATACCATGAGTTCTCTCTCTTCGTCTTTCTCCACATCATCTTCATTTTGACCTTCGTCATGTAAAACCACAGAAGATGGTGCCACCCACTGACTCTTGGGCAGAAGTTCCACAGCCACAATGTCTTCATGAATTGCTCTGTTTAGATGCTTAAGTCCTTGTACAAGTATCTATGTAAACCAACAAACAGCATGTGGTCAAATGTATTTAATAGGAACAATGAAAATGTTATCTAACAGAGGGCAATATTCCAACTCCTACATATAGTATCTCTTTCTCTACGCTTTTCCTATTTTAAAATAATGGTGAATCACATTTATTGGGTAAAAGTGCGTGCTAAGCAAAGTCAAGTTGGTCTGCATCTGGACCACAGAACCCGAGGTGGAATGAGAGCTCTGACTTCTCAAAATTGCCTGTGATTTCGCCATCAGACTTTAGCAGGTTCACCCCCAACTCAAACAGCCATAGCATGTGGACACACACACACACAAACACACACACATACACACACAAACACACACGTCATTTTAACAATAAAATACAAAAATAAAGGTACTATCCTTCATTACATATTAATTCTTAAACTTTAATGAAAAAAAGAACACTTCAGGAAATATGGGTTTTGTTTATGATTCCACTATAAACAATGGCAATAAAACAGTTCAGAAAATAAAACTATTTATATCTCAATATCTTGATTGGTAAAAATGAATACACAACTTTCATAGATTGGGTAGAAGACTACATGAAATGCTCCAAGTGAAAATTAGACAAACTTGATGAATAGCAAACACTCTTAAAATCTAGTTCCTACCTGCTATCACGTGCTTGTGAAGCTCTTTTTTGTTCTGCAACCAGTACTTATTAAAAGTAGACACATAAAACATAAATATCTCATTTTACAGTATTTGATGGTTCTCTTAAAAAGTGAGTTAGTAGAAAATTTTTAAATAATCAGTATCATAAAAGTAATTTATTGTACTAGTGATTTTTTTGTAAGCTGGAAAAATGGTTCTGGTCATTAAGCTCTGGCTTGCAAGCATGCGAGTTTGAATTTAAGCCCACAGCCCACATACAGTCCTGGGAACAGTGGTCCATGTCTGCCATCCAGCCTTAAGCTGACTGGCCACTGGTGAGCTGAAGTCAAAAGAAAAGCCTAAGGCTATCACCTCAAGCTGTCCTCTGGCTTCCACACACACATGTACATACATACATACATACATGAACTATAAAAAATGAACACTGGGTGGTGTTGGTGCATATCTTTCTACCAGCACTAGGGACCCAGAGGCAGGTCTGAGTTTGAGGCTAGCTTGGTCTACAGAGAGAATTCCAGGACAACCAGGGCTACACAGGAAAACCCTGTCTTGAAAAAAACAAAATGGATCTGTGAGGCAAAAACAAAATAAAACAAAATGGGAGGCAAATTTAAGTTCTCATACAAAATTTTAATGTGTGCAAAGTAATTTAGCATATAAAGAATTTACAGAGGGGCCAGCAGATGGCTCAGCAGGAAATCTTAGGCTTGCCAATCCTGGAACCCACTACTGTTTGGAAGGAGAAAGCCAACTCCTCCAGAGGCTGTTTTCTCACCGTCACACATACGAACAGGCACATACATGCACATACACAAAAATTAAATTTAAAAAAAATTTTAAAGGCATGTACACACCTCTTTTTCATCTTCTTTGTCTCCATAAATCCATACTGTAGCTTCTAAATAATTCTCCCTGCTGGCTCTGAATGTTCCTTGGAGGTATGAACCAGATTTTATGCCCTGTTGGAGCTTGCTTAAGGGAAGGTGCTCTGAAAATATGATTTTTCCACTTTCTATTTCATTCTGTGAAATAAGCAAATCAAAAGTCTGTTTATTTAATGTATCGTTTGAGTATCATACAAGTTAAAAATCTACATATAAAATACACAATTGAGTTTAAAGATATAAAGCGGTACCTTTTCCAGACCACTGTTAACTAAAACAACTTGCTGTAATAACAGTGGTATACTGTTAATGATGTTCAACATGGTAGCCACTAAGCACAAACTCTCTTGAATACTTGATATATATGTAATACAGCTGAGAAAATGTATTTTTAAATCTAAATTACATGCAACCAATAACTAGTTACTAGAGTACTCAAAAAATATATTCCAAAAGGCCAGTCCAACATGTATCTTCTAGCATTCTTTCAGTGTAGTAAAGGAGTTAGTTAAAGGCAAACGAGATAGGAGACAAAAATAGTTAACGAAAGAGAACGGATCCACGTATCATGTCCTATTGGCTATAGCTAATTCTGTAACAGGTATCATTGTAGCCAGGTAAGAAACGCTTGAGTCATGTTTTCTTGTTTTTTGATAGTGACAGGTAAGTGCTTAAAAGTCTATTTGATGAGGGCAGGACTGACACATGGCTTTCCTCCCAATACTTGGGAGGCAGAGGGTTCGAGGCCAGCCTGGTCTACAGAGCGGATTCCAGTACAGCCAGGGCTACACAGAGAACCCCTGTCTCAAAACCAAAACCAAACCAAAGCACACGAAGCGCCACAGCTTCAGAATGGCTGCTAACTGTACAGAAGTCCACTGAGGCGTTGGGTCTGGTTAATATCACTGCATATTTTTTATTTGTGAGTTATGATAAAATTTTAATAAATTAAAAAAACCTCAGTAGTCATCATTTACATATACCATAGCTATGTGTTAAGCAGCAAGCCAAGAACTTTATGAATGCTTCCAATTATATTTCACTCAGCTCTCTAATAATTGTGTAGTTATTGCTAAATGTGTGTGTGTACATAAACGTAAAAATCAGAGTTTAATTTCTCCTCGTTTTTCTCAAACTGGCTATTATAGTAACTCTGTGCTTGCCTCTGAGCCTGATACATTGCCATTATAATCTTACAAATAGATTACCTCTCTGAACATTGCCCTCTGCTGCCCAGCACACTTTTATATACCCTTCATTTCCTTTAGCCTGACATTTAACGTAGAGAGCTCAACCCTATTGGCTCTGTTCATGCTTTACACTAGCTGTTATTAAACACTCGAAAAATCACTTACCAGCAGAACAAATTCTAGCTTCCCATTATAGTGCCCTCCTGAAACAGTCTGTACGTCCTGATGTCTCCTTTCCGCCTCTTCTAGGCGTCATGCTGGATGCACGCTTGGCCACTATTTATCACACTACTAAACTATTCACAAAGGACCCATGAATTCATTTGTCTTTGGCTTTTTTTTTTCATTCAACAAATGAGTACTATGCCATGCCCTATTTTAGAAAACCTATTTATTTAGCAACTACATTTCAATTAGCCAATCACAATTATCTTGTTTATCTAACTCTGTTCCTAATTTAGCATGTTCTAATTTTTAAATCTGGTAACTATAAGCCTGAGATCCCAAGAGGGCTATTTATTATTTTCATTTTTTCAAAACAGAACATACTGAAACATACCATTTCATCAGACAAGCAAGCAAGGCGATCTATAAGCTCAGGGTTAGCAGTTAGGCTCTTTACGTATTCTTCACCTGAAAAGTAAGTTAATGCTTTTAAATTCACGAGTCTAATTTTGTCTTGGCATGAGAGAACATGGATATCTTGTTTTGACAGCACATTTGCTATCTTTTATAAATGTTATAAAACCCATTCTGTTGATGTGATAATGACCAGAAAGAAGCAATGGGTCCAGCACACATGAATTTTTACAGTGTCAACTACAAATAATGAGGCAAAACTATCTACTGAGAAATTTAAAATGTAAAAAGACAGATGCTTCAGCAGTTAAGAACACCTGCTGCAGTTACCAAGAAGAGACTTCATATTCTAAGAGCATATATAGGGGGAGGAGGTCTCCCTCAATCACAGACATAGGGGAGAGGAGAAGAGGGGAAGTGGGAGGGAGGGAAGAATGGGAGGAAACAGGGGAAGGGCTAACAATCGAGATGTGATATGAATCAATTAATAATAAAAAAAAGAACACCTGCTGCTCTTGCAGAGGGCCTGGTTGCCGTGTCCAGCACCCACATTCCACTTGCAACCACCTCATTCCAGCTCCCAGGTTTCGATGCCTGCTTCTGACATGTACATACATGCAAGTCAAAGATTCACACATATTAAAAAAAAAAAATTTTTTTTTTCTTGGTTTTTCGAGACAGGGTTTCTCTATGTAGCCTTGGCTGTCCTGGACTCGCTTTTAGACTAGGCTGGCCTTGAACTCACAGAGATCCACTTGTCTCTGCCTCCCGAGTGCTGGGATTATAGGCGTGCGCCACCACGCCTGGCACATATTAAAAATTTTAAAACATTTGTTTCAAATGTAAAAAAATCACATCAAATTAGACAGGACAGTGAAGTTGTAAGTCACGTGAACATTTGGCCTGATCCTAGTGTCTGTATACAGTTGGAGCCATGCATCGAAGAGCTGACATTCAGACCTACATGTGAAAGCTGGTATTCCTTCTTGTACGGCCTTTTCTTTGTTTTTCTTGTCATTTGTTATAAGGATAACTTGTAGCTGATTTTCTGCTGACATGTTCTTCAAATGTTCATTGTACCATTTTGCTGCTACTCGAATGGCTCGATCGTTTCTGTCATTAGCATTTTCTCCTTGTTCTTGTTCTATGTAGGTTTCTCTAAATGTTTAAAAAAAAAAAAAAGAGGAAAAACATGAAATAAGTTAATCAGTAGAAACAAAGATGTGTAAAATCATCTCGGACATAAATTTTCGACAGCCAGGCCAGGCATGGTGGCGCACGCCTGTAATCCCAGCACACTGGGAGGCAGAGGCAGGTGGATCAATGTGAGCTCAAGGCCAGCCTGGTCTACAAAGCAAGTCTAGGGCAACCAAGGCTACACAGAGAAACCCTGTCTTGATAAAAACAACAACAACAACAACAACAACAACAACAAAGTTTGACAGGCACTAAAGTGAAACATTAGTGCTTATACATATTTAACTTGGATTTATATGCTCACAGTCCACGGGATTCTTTTCAAGTTTTTAGGACAACAAACTTCTTGAGAAGAAATATGTTATTAATGGGAAGATACAGTCTCAGAAAGTTTCATTTGACGTAAAGAAAATGTTAAGACCAGAATTTATACTTTAAACTGGGTGTTAAATAATAGTTTATAGCTAGCCGGGCGTGGTGGCGCACGCCTGTAATCCCAGCACTCGGGAGGCAGAGGCAGGCGGATTGCTGTGAGTTCGAGGCCAGCCTGGTCTACAAAGTGAGTCCAGGACAGCCAAGGCTACACAGAGAGACCTTGTCTCAAAAAACCCAAAATAAATAAATAAATAAATAAATAATAATTTATTAGGTGGAAAGGATTAACAGAATTTGGAGACCGGATAATAAATGTGACTGACTAGAGGATGTATGATCGTGTGAGTCAATGGCTATTCAATAGATAATCATGTAAGTTACCCATGGTAAACACTAAATACACGCAGCAAAGGCAAATGTAGAACAGGCAAGGCTATACTCCTAATATAAAAGTACACTGATCCACTTCTTTACACCTGTGCTTCAAAGCCGTATTTTTAGCAGTACTTTATTCCCTCCCACTAAGTGTACCTAATAATGTTCTCAGGGTGCCCAGTCTTTTCACCTGCAATATAATTCTGTGCATCTACAAATGTGTTGGTCCCATTCATAACTAGTCTGCTGCATAGGGATCCTCTGATTACAAAGCTGACACACCTAAGCTTATCAGTGAAAGATACGGTCAGAAAATTTGAATTTGGTTTTAACATGAGGAACTGAAGTGAGATTTGCTTAGTGTCCTACAAATCTCCAATTAGTCCAATGCTCCTAAGACCCACTCAAAACCCTTGAACTCAAGAGAACTCCTAAGCCCACATTAGGAATCTGATGAACATGTTCCATACAATCTCACTCTTTTGGTCCTAAAAAACAAGAGATATCTTTTCTGGAGTTTAAGAAAACGCAATGAATCAGCAGCCCACTGGCACTTTTACACACACACACACACACACACACACACACTCACTGTGTGTGTGTGTGTGTGTACATGAGCAGAACTTCCTTTCAAGATGTAAGAATGGGGTACACTTGACAAGGTCTAGAAACATGTTGGATTACTAAACTTGGGACTAACTGATGAATGCTATTTGCACACACTTGGCACAAGCCAGAGATACTGCTAAGCACCTACAATGTATAAAATAATTTCACACTAAAAAATACTACCCAGTTCAACATCTTAATAATGTCAAAGCTGAGAAATGGACTTCAAGTATCCAAGATGCCTGTTGTAAATTACTTATTATAATAGGCAATCCCATACATTCTGAGAGTACACATTGTGTTCAAAGGTTATGAACTTCGTAACAAAGAACTGTTCTTAGAAATTCAATTTCAGGGGCTGGAGAGATAGCTCAGCGGTTAAGAGCACTGTCTGCTCTTCCAAAGGTCCTGAGTTCAATTCCCAGCAACCACATGATGGCTCACAACCATGTATAATGAGAGCTGGTATCCTCTTCCGGTACAAAACACTGTATGCATAATAAGTAAATAAATCTTTAAAAAAAAAAAAAAGAAATTCAATTTCAATACTCAGATGTCAGATATTAAACTTTGAACTCATTAATCGTGAATCTGTATATAAAACTCTTTTTCACAAACTCACCCATTTCTAAGCCTGTATTTGTTATTCACATAATATTGCAGAAGCCTAGATGATTCTCATCTCCAAAGACTCTATCATTCAACTCAATACACACAACTTAAAGGGAGTATTTCTCAGAAATAAAAGTACTATTACAGCCAGTACACGACGGCTTAAGATGTGACCTCACTGACACAATGACTTCAATGACTTCAGTTGAGCCTTACTTAGCACTGTCTTCCACCTAACTAGCCAACAACCGAACAGCACATGACACTGCAGACTGGCTTTGATAAATTACTCCCTGGCACTTTATTTCCAACTTAAGTAACGCTATGGTTTTGTGATACTTACTTATGGTGCTCGTTAGTGAAGGTATAGAAATGTTTCTCCAGGTTATGAGTCACATCCCTGATTCGCTTATATATGGGGGCACTCCGGTTCCTCACTTCTTGCAGGACTGTCTGTAGCACAATTACATTCCTGATGGCAGGGTCCTCGAGAACGTCAATCTTTAAAAAAAAAAAGAAAGAAAGAAAAGCAAAAACGTTCATTTTTCCCCATGTTCACTTATAAGTTATCTGTCAAGCCTAAATTCCTGTCACAGTTTAAAACACTGATTCTCTTTCAGGCCAAAGTGTAACTTTGCTGGTAGAAAGTCATTGGGCCCCGTAGGCTTGAAACAAGCACCCATAAACGGACCACTAGGTTTGCAGTATCAAAGCTATTAATAAATAAATTATGCTGGCCCACACAGTTTTTGTTCGTAGGCACTTACAAGCTGCCTGGGGGTCGCAATCTGGAAGCCACATAAGCCCAGGTTCCCGGCTTCCAGGCATTTATAATCTAAAGTAGAAGAGACACCAGGAGTTAGAAAATTAACGTGTCCGAAAATACGACTCCGAGAACCGAAAAAAAAATATAAATACATAATGCAACCCTTAGGGAAAAGTACCTTGGCCTGGGTAACTGGAAACTAAAGTGGCCCCGGTAACTTGCCTCTCCATCCCAGGACCCGCCTCCCAGTCCTCGGCGTCCCTATCTGCCACGCCCCCTCGTCACCACGCGGCCCGCCGGCCCACACACCTGGTGCAGCAGCACGTTGGTGTCCGGCAGGAGGTAGTGGGGCCACGGGCAGAGACTGCTCTCCCGGTCGCGGGGCTGCGGCTCCAGGGCCGGGCCCGCCTGCGCCCCGCCACAGGCCGAGCAAGCCGGCGCCCCGCAGCCGATGTCGTCCCGCAGGTAGTGCTCGCGCACGATCTTCACCACGCCGCCCGCGCGGGTCTTTTTTAAGAACGTTTTGGACTTGAGCATCTTGTCCCGCGGCGTAGAATCCCGACCAGGGAGGAATCGCGACCGCCCCACAATTCGGACGGAAACCCGTCGGCTAAAGGAATCCCGGCGCCTCAGCAAGCTCCTCCTCGCATTTCCGCCTCTTCCCGCCAGCTCTTAATACGTACGCTCGCGTCGCGAGAAAACACCGAGCTTGATTGATGAATGTTAGCTTTCTGACAACTGGTCCAGAGCCGGCGGTTTCCACCCACAGCTGGGCGGGCCTTTCCTCTGGACTTCAATGCCCAGCATGCACCGCTTCGGACTGGCTTCCGGGAAAGGGAGGGCGTGGGCACCTGCGAGCCACAGCTTCTTCCGACGGACTTCTCCTGAGGCAGGGCGGGTGGTTGTCTTGGTGACCGCTCCTAACGGTCCTGTGGCCCCGATTTACTTGTTCAGGGGTTGCAGCCTGAGCTGCTGACTGAAGACGGCTCTCCCAAGTGTCCGAGGTGAAGCTGATTTTTAGCCTTGTATTCGGAGTTACTGACGCTTGCGAGGTAGTCCAGGAATCTGTTTCCCTTTCTTTCACGGGCGGTGGTGCAAAGACGCTAAAATGCATTAAGTTTAGAATTTATAAGTTTTGTAGCCAAAGAGCAAGGATCCCGCCCCTGGTCCTTTGTAATCCACGCGAGGATTCGATTTTGGTTTTACCCTTCTTCATCCCTTCCCTTTAAAAGAGATTGTACTTCCTGTTGCTCTTCCACTTCCCACCACCAACCGGCACGCTCACCTCCTTCCTTGCCGCTCCTTTTAGAAAAACTGAAGTATCTAATTCAGCGACTGTTTTTACTAACTCGTGTAGTGTTTAAACAAGAGAGTTACTAAAATGTGCTATTTAGGAATATTCGAGTTTTCCCTCTTCTAACCTCTTTAGTTTTTCAAGTTATTTAAAAATGTCTTTTGTCCCACTGAGAACCTGTTTTCAACACTTGCAGTGATGCTTTGCCTGTAAAATAAATGGGACATGTAAGCCATAGTCTTGATGTCCCCTACGCTTTTGTTTTATATGTCCTCCACAGACATGCAAACCTTTTTTTTTCCCTCTGGGTGCCCAGATCCTTCCAGATTTAAATACTACTTCGGTGGGATCCTATACTGACAAAATCAGAAATCTTTTTCTCCTTCAGTTTGGATACTTGGTATTATAGGGATTTATCGTTTCTCTTTTCCACGACTTTATTTCCCTGTGGTTTTGCCCCAAGATGCATATATTGGCCTAAGGGGTGAGTTCATGATAGGATCTACTCAGTCTGTTTGATTTGAGCAGTAATTCACGGTAATGATCAGGCTTAGATTTGGGACCTTCTGATGCCTAATGATGTAGGCACTCTTTGGTGTCTCATTAATGCACGATATGCCCTGTAGTGGTAGCTTTTGGGTTTAACTTTTCTTTCTTTTCACTCTACAGAAGACTGATTTAGAAGAGTAAAATGTCTCGAAAAATTCCCAAGGAATTGAAAAAAGTAAACATCTCTAGCTCACTGGAATCTGAAGATATTAGTTTAGAAACGACCGTTCATACAGATGATGTTTCCTCGTCAGAAGAGCGGGAGGGTAAGGTCAAGGTCACCAGACAGCTAATTGAAACAAAGGAAATGCTTCATAATATTCAGTTGCTGAAAATCGAGCTATCCCAAAAAAATATGATGATCGACAATTTGAAAATGGATTATCTTACAAAGGTAAGATCAGATGCAGCTTTTGTTAGTTTATATGCCTTACTGACTTTAAAACGGAGATAAATAAGAAGTTGGCAAATAAGCCCGATGTGGTGGCACAATTTTTTAATCCCAGCACTGGGAAGGAGAGGCAGGTGGATTCTGTGAGTTCTAGGCCAGCCTGAGTTACATAGTGAGGTCCAGGACAGCCAGCACTATGTAAAGAGACCCTCCCTGTCTTAAGAAAAAAAAAGGGTCTGTGTCATTGTCACATAAATGATACAGCTCACTTTCCTCTTCCAGTACTGCTCTTTATACTTTGCATAATAAAAATGGGGTGCTTTAAATGTGAGTATGGATGTACTTTTGAAGGCTCAAATTTTAAAATGCGGTATTAGTGTAATATGTATTTTCTTAGAAGTCTGATTTCCTTGACAGCTTCCTACACAGTTACTGTGTGCCTGAAAGTTACCGTTTCACAGAAGTCAGACTTAGGTGATCCTTGTCTTTAGCAAGTGTGTCATCCATTAGCAAGGATACCTAGTTCTTCTATTTTCACCTGGTGTGGTTATTTAGTCCCAGGGTAGTTTGTGGAATACCTGGTAGAAATTAAACTAGCCCTAAGAAAATGTTTCTTGGGCTGGAGAGATGGCTCAGACGTTAAGAGCACTGTCTGCTCTTCCAGAGGTCCTGAGTTCAATTCCCAGCAACCACATGATGGCTCACAACCAGCTATAATGAGATCTGATGCCCTCTTCTGGCCTCAGTGTACATGCAGACAGAACACTGTATACATAATAATAAATAAATCTTTTTTTTTTTTTAATGTTTCTTTGGTATTACTACTTCCATTCCTAAGAAACATTTATAACAGTGAACTTTCTGACTTTTCATCTTAGGGCTTCTGTGTCAGCACCTCTGCCCAGCAGTATGTCTTTTGTTTCCATTATCCTTTTCTTGTTGACTTGATCTTCTATTTTAGTTCTAGGCTATGTATACTAAGATACTGTAGTGTCCTTCTACTAAAAAATAATATATTTATTTTGTGACAGTAGTATGGTTTGGTGGGTCAAATGCTTAACCATGTAAGCCTGGAGACCTTAGTTCCATCCCTGGAATGTATAGTGAAAAAAGAAAACTAACTCCTTAAAGTTGACATGGATGGCACCCGTGCACATGGAGAGACAGAGAAAGAGAGTAAGAGAGAGAGAGAGAGAGATTAATAGTAAAAAGGAGGGTCCTGGAGAGATGGCAAAGTGGTTAACAGCACTTAGTACTCTTACAGATGACCTGGGTTCAAGTCCCAGAACCCACAGTTTCAGGGAATCTAATGCTGTTTTCTGTTTTCTGGCCACTGAAGGCACTGGACCCGAATATGATACATATATATATATATATATATATATATATATATATATATATATACATGTAGGCAAAACATTCAAACACATAAAAAATTAAATAAATCATAAAATACTGATTTACATTTTTATTATGTATTTTTTACATGCTTGGGCTCAGAGCCAGGGCTTTCAGCCTGCTAGACAAGTGCTCTACCATGAGGAAGCTGGGACAGTTTTTTAATGATTCCTCTCTAAAGAAAGAAGGTGTCCAAAACCTCAAGGTTTTAATGAAGTAAGGAAACAGCACTCTGCCCTAGTGAGTCAATAGCTGGCAGAGCCAATAGAGCAGGTTCTCGACTCTGTCTGAGCCGCTGAGACAAAAACTGCAGGAATTTGTTTTGCAGTTGCAGAAAGTGAGCTATCCAAGGTCAGGACAGGAGTACTGTGGTCTGACCGAGGCAGTGTTGTTGTTGTTGTTTTGTGTAGAGGAGACTGGATGTTTTTGCTTAATGGTAAAAATGATCCATGAGAGGGGAGCTTGACGCAAGAGGGATTTTCTTAAATGTGCTAAGTGTGGTTAAATTCATCTACTTTTTAAAAGGAGAAACAAGAATGGCCTGGATTGAAAGGAAGAGAAATGGAATGAGTAGACTAAGACAGGACCAAGTGCGTAGGGGTTTCCAGAAAGCACGGTGTATGGGGGAGCTGTCAGAGTTATCTTGGCTGGAGCCACCTGTCTTTTTCATTTAGTTACAAAGAAAGCGATTGGCAGAAAACTTTATGAATGTGATCTGCTACAGTAAGAAGTTTTCACAAAGACAGTGACTTGAAAGTGGTATATTTTATAAGCACTTTTATTTTTTTGGTTTTTCCACACAGGGTTTCTCTGAGTAACAGCCTTGGCTGTCCTGAACTCACTATGTAGACCAGGCTGGCCTCGAACTCAGAAATCCACCTGCCTCTGCTTCCCAAGTGCTGGGATTAAAGGTGTGCGCCTCCACCCGGCTGTTTCTAAGCACATTTTGAAGCTAAGATAAAAGATGTGGAAGCTCGTGAACTGTCAGGAAAGGAAGTTGGTGAGGAAACTCACAATAGTTTAGGCCAGCATGTCAAGAGAGCCATTTGCTTTTTGATTCAGAAACTGGGGGATTAGTGAAGTTAGCGGTTACTCATGTTGGTTTGGGTGTTTCTGATATCACCCATGTGGCACTCAGTGAAAGATGTGCAGTACTCAGGTTAGTTAGGGTCTGGTCAGTGTGAACAAAGTGCTTCCATGGAGTGCCCAGCAGAGTGAGGTTCCTGTGAGCTAAGGCGAAGCTCTTCCTAATGATAGCCTGGCAAAAACACCTGTAAGACAGTAGATTCAGCAGAGAATCTCTGTAGACCCTTAATTCTCTTTGTTTTAAGTGTTTGGTTTTGTTGTTGTCATTGTTGTTGTTACGTTAACTGAAAGCTGAACTTGGAACTTAACTTACATTCTCTCTGTTCAGATTGAAGAGTTGGAGGAAAAACTTAATGACGCCCTTCACCAGAAGCAGCTGCTAACTTTGAGATTAGAAAATCAGTTGACTATTCAACAGAAAGATGCCAAGTAAGACATGTTTTTCACAAAAGCATAACATCTATTTATCAACTAAAAGTAATTTTATTCTTGTTTATGCATTTTGCTCTAGGCTCTAATAGAGAAACTTTAAATTACATACGCTTATCTTTATATCCAGACCACCAAAAGGCAGGTTGCTTTCTAGTACTATACAAAATGCACGGTTAAAATTCAGCAGTCATTCGATAAAGTTGGCCTGTGTAAGCAACCCATAAATTACAAGAGGAGCTTTCTAAATTTCTCACAACATGGTATGCAGATGAGCTTTTCTTTATTCACTCTATAAAACATTCTGGGCCAGGTATGATGATGGTTCACGCCTGTAATCCCAGCACTTAAGAGGCAGAAGTAGGTGGATCGATCGTTGTGAGTTCAAGGCCAACCTGGTCTACAAAGAGAGTCCAGGACAGCCAAGGCTACACAAAGAAACCCTGTCTTGGAAAAAGCCAGAAAAAAAAAAAAAAAAAAAAAAAAAAAAAACCCACCACAAAACATTCTGCATTGTCACAGCTTTTGGATTTTGCTGGTTTAGTATATAATTACTATTCCTGTGTCGATAGGTGTATACTTATCAAAAATTGATTAAGCCTAGTGTAGTGACACACATAGAATACCAGCACTTGGGAGGTGATGGCAGGATGATCAAGAGTTCAGGGGCATCCTTGGCTACATAATGAGACTGAGGCTAACCCTGGCTAGTTGAGGCCCTTATCTTAAACAGGTAAAGAAACAAAATAAAAGTTCATTCTTTACTCTCAAATGTACCTATGCCAATTATACTTAGGGAATTTTTTGTTTTTCTGAGACGTGTGTGTGTTTGTGTGTGTGTGTGTGTGTGTGTGTGTGTGTGTGTGAGAAAGAGAGAGAGAGAGAGAGAGAGAGAGGGAGAGAGAGAGAGAGAGAGAGAGAGACACCATGGTTATTCAAGATCTAGAGAGAGAGAGAGAGAGAGAGAGAGAGAGAGAGAGAGAGAGAGAGAGAGAGAGAGAGAGACACCATGGTTATTCAAGATCTAGCTCTGTAGACCAGGCTAGCCTGGAACTCATAGAAATTGGCCTACCTCTGCCTCCTGTTTGCTGGGATTAAAAGTGTGAACCACTGCCGCTGCCACCACCCTCCAGCATACTTATGTAATTTAAAGTGATATAAACAATGAAATTTTAGTAGAAAAATATGCATTGTTTCTATAATAAATTCATAGGAATCACTTAATAAGAGTGAGTAACCAAAAAAAAACAAAACAAAACAAAACAAAAAAAACTGTCTAGTAGCTTATACCTTTAGTCCCAGCACCTGGGACAAAGAGGCAGAACTCTGTGAGCCACATCTGTTCTACAGAGTAAGTTCCAGCCAGCCGGAGCTACTTGTGTGAAAATAAAATAAACAAAATAATAAATAGCAAGTCAATGGAGGCGAGATAGATTTAAAGACAAAGCAAAAACAGATCCACGAATAGTATGTTCTCAGATGTCTGTTGGTGTCTTTTGAGGTCTCCTGTCTAAGCTAGGGAAGTAGCTCGGAGGCAAAGCGCTCACTGGGGGCCTGAGTTTGAATTCTCAGTGAAAGCAGAGAGTGGTGGTATTTTCCTGAAACCCCAGAACAACAAGGATGGAGGCAAGCAGATCCCATGAGCTCACTGGCCAGCTAGTCTAGCCACAATGGCAACCTCTAGGTTCAGTGTATGCTCCCGTTTTTAAAGTCCGGTGAAGAAGCACCTGAGGGCATTCAGGCATCAGCTTCTGGGCTCCACACCTCCAGGATGGGTCAATAATTGGCTGCACTTGCTGAATGAATACCTTATGGGGTTCTTTAGTGTTACTGTATTAAAGAGATAGGTCTTCTAGTACCAGGACGAAAGAGAAATGAAAGTTCATAGCTAGGGTCCAAAGCCAATATGTGTAAGGCTTTAAATCTTTAGCACAGTAGTAGTTTTCAACCTTCCTAATGCTGTGACATTTTAATACAGTTCCTCATGTTGTGGTGACCCCAACCATAAAATTTTTTTTTTTTTAGTTTTTGAAGACAGGGTTTCTCTGTGTAGCCTTTGCTGTCCTGGACTGGCTTTCGTAAACCAGGCTGGCCTTGAAATCACAAAGCTCTGCTTGCCTCTGCCTCCCGATTGCTGGGATTAAAGGCATGCGCCACCACACCCGGCCATAAAATTGTTTTCATTGCTACTTCATAACTGTAATTTTGCTGCTCTTATGAATTATAATGTGAATATCTGTGTTTTCTAACGGTCTTAGGCAACTTTTGTGAAAGAGTCGTTCAATACCCCAAAGGGGTCATGACCCACACTTCCAGAATCACTGCTTTAGCAAATTAAATGTATAATTTTATGATTTGAATTTGTAAAGTTATTACTTAAAAATGTTGGTTCTATAATAATTTGAGATTAATCATTTAATAATCTGTATGGATTTGTTACTTCATGTTTAACTAGTTACATAGATCAATACTGACGGTTCAGTCAAGAATCCTATATGGAACTCTAAGAGAAATCCCAGTGATTTTAAAGCTTGCCATAAATTCTCTCAATGTAGAAAATATCAAGAACTAATGAAACAAGAAATGGAAACCATCTTGTTGAGACAAAAGCAACTAGAAGAGACGAATCATCAGCTAAGAGAGAAAGCCGGAGATGTTCGTCGGAACCTGCGAGACTTGGAGCTGACAGAAGAGCAGTATGTGACGCTCAAATCGTTTCCTGAAGATCAGCTCTCTATTCCTGAATATGTATCTGTAAGTGTCTTGCATCATCTGTGCTAAGTTCAAAGCTGGAGGTAGTGGCCACAACTGGCATCTCAGTCCTCAGGATGTGGAGACAGGAGGATGAGCTCCTGAGCCTAGTGGAGTAGAGGCCATCTTGTAATGTGGGAGTTCCTGTCTCAAAAAAAAAAAAAAAAATACAATGAAGAATAAAAAGCAAAGTTCCAGCCATTCTCAGACTTAAATTGACATTTATACAGAGGCATTCTTTTTTTTTTTTTTACTATGAATGACACTTTATTCAGTCATTTTCTTTACAACTGAAACTCTGGGAATTCAAAGTTAACATCTTTGCCTGTGAGCTTCTTATACACACCAGAAAAGGTTTCCACCTTGTGCTCCACGTTGTTCTGCTGTGCTTTATCTAAATGAACTTTTATGAGCCGGCTGCCATCCAGTTTCACACGGATCCTCTTACCCACAATTTCACTTGGGAAAACCCCTACGTCCTGACGGAGTTAGAGGCATTCTTTACTTACTTGTTTTGTGTGTTTTACGTTAGCATACTAAAGAATGAGCTCTGTTTTGATGCATGTGTGACACTGTGTGCTGTTGTCCTCATCCTCTCCCTGAGTGTGCCCCTGTGCCCCTGTCCCCTCCAGCTGCTCCCTTCCTTCCCTGTAAGTATTCCATCTTCTGCCTTCCTTTCCCACGTAATCAGCTTTCCTCTCTATTCCCACTCCACTGAACGAGTCTTCCCTCTCACGGCCCCCTTCCTAGGTTCATAGTTACACAAATTTCATTTTAAATTAGGTTCCACATAGAAGAGAAAACATAGTGTTTGTCTTTCCGAGTCTGGCTGATAAAGAAAGGAAGTAGGAGAAGCAGATGCATGGAGGATAACGAAGCCTAAATTAAGGAAAGGAAACAGTGAAGGACTATTATGAGGCAAGAGAAATAAGTAAGAGGGCAGAAAAAAGATTTCTCAGTTATGAGGAAGTTAAAAACAAAATTAGACAAGCATAAGAAGGGGAGAGAAATAGAAAGATACAAGTATTTCAAGCAAGCATGTCAACATAGCATGAAAAGGAAGGGAGAGATGGAGAAAACATGGGGGAACATCCTAATGAAAAAATACGACCCTAATGAAAAGTATCCGTAAACAAAATTAGTTGCATATTTGTAGAATAACAAAAACAAATTTTAATACTGTAAAGTTAAAAAAAATCGAAAAGGTTCACGAAAAGAGGGGGGAAAATCACAAGAGTAAAACATTAAAAACAAAAAGACTGCCAGGAAGGGATGGCCCACGCCTTTAACCCCAGCACTCAGGAGGCAGAGGCAGGCGATCTCTGGGTTTGAGGCTAGCCTGGTCTACGGAGCAGGACAGCTAGGGCTACACAGAGAAACCCTATCTCAAAAATAAAAAAGGATGAAGTGTTGGAGTGGCTTCTTCCTAAGTACTCAGAAGTTGGAGGCCGCTAGTTGCATCCATAGAGACACAGTTGCTCATGTGGAGCCTAGGCTTTCCTGTGGCTTATGCTGTTCAGGACACTGTAGTGGACACAAGCCAGGTGTCTTTTTCCTTTAGTAGATGTTCTTCCTGTGCTATTGGCCTCTGCTGGCCGTACTTAGCTTTGTAGTTGTTGGGAAGGCAATTTCTCTCACTCTCCCTAGACACCCCAGATTGTATCCTCCAGTGTGGCCCCTGTTGTAGTTGAACATGTCTCCCAAGGGTGTTGGTAGTCTGGAAGCATCCACAGCAGGTCTGTGTAGGTAGAGAACCTGTCTTTGTACTTGACTGACCTCCAGAGTTTGACCCTGGAGGCATACAGCAATGGGTATCAGCCATGCTACTGGAAAGTCAGAATTCTCAGGCTCTGTAATAGTGAATGGGACATCAGTGTTGACTGATACATCTGCTGACATGAGGCCCAGGGCTGTCAGCTCTTGGACTGTTAGCGAGCTAGGTCCTGGCCACTGAGGGCAAGACTGTAGTTCTCTGTACACTTTTCTGCCCGAACCAAGCCTCCAGCACCTATACTTGCCCGTGGTCAGCTCTCCCTGCTGTCTACTGCTGCCCATGCTCTTGGCCTTTTCCTCACTCTAGTGTTGCGGAAGACTAAACAGACTCCGTGGCCAGTTGTTTTTCAAGTTCTTGGGCCCCCTAGGGCAAGTTCACTTTACTGTCTCAAGTAGGTCCTGACTCAAGATGACTGTTGCTTGCCACCCACTACAGAGAGACAGCAATGACATGTCCCTCCACAGCTGACCCACTGCTATAGGAATGAGTTTCCTACTAAACTCCTTAACCTGATTTGAGGTTCTTGAAGGCTTTAGGCTTCTCTCAAGGGTAGGACTGTTGGCATTTATTTGGTGTATGTTTTTGGAAGCCACTTTTGGTCACTCACCCTCTCCTGTTCTGGTGAAGCTGTATTCAGTTTGTGTGTGTTGTATATGTGTGCTGGTGTGTGTGCATATGGGTGTGCATACAGTGGAGGTCACAGCTGCCTTGACTGTTACTTGGGCATAACCTTGTTTTTTATTTATTCATTTATCCATTTTGAGACACAGTCTCTGGCCTGGAGTTTGCCAGTTAATTAGCATAGTGACCCCAGGGATCTGCTTGCCCCACCTTCACAGTACTGAGATGATAAACATGTGCCACGACACCTGGCTTTGCTGTGTGCTTCTGGGAATTGAACTCAGAGTCTTCCCCCTGATGAACTGCCCCCTAGCCCCTCAGCTCACTTCTTAGTGGTCTGTGCTCCATCTATTTCTCTGTTCCTTTCAGGTATCCCTTTATTTCCTTTGTGGATTTCATTTGTTTTTCAAGACATGGTTTCTCTGCGTAGCCTTGCCTGTCCTGGACTCCCTTTATAGAACAGGCTGGCCTTGAGCTCACAGAGATCCGCCTGCCTCTGCCTCCCGAGTGCTTGGATTAAAGGCATGCGCCACCACACCCAGCATCCTTTGTAGATTTCTAAATTGTTCTCTCTCTGGAGTAGTGTCATTTATCTTACTCTGACCCTCCTTCTCTGGGTCATTCAGAGGCAAGTTCAGACCTATCTTACCCCAAGGATATTGCTTTTAAAATACCCAATTGATAATATTTTTTGAAAATGGAAAGTACCTTTAAGGCCAAAATTTCAGTGACTCCAGAATCCACAGAAAGAGTTATTTTATGGTGGTTTATGATATCCTCCAAAGGAAAAGCTATGAGGATGAACCAGATTAGTATTGTCTGGGAGTAAGCATAGTGGGAGAGAATGGAGTATTTACGATTATTAAGGGAAGGGTGGGGCAGATTAGTTCAGAATGTAGTTCTTAAACTCGTATAAGTCAGTTTGGTATCAGCACCCCTTCTAGCCTAAAGTTTGTTTGTTTGGATGAGCATATCCATTAATACTTGGCAATATTTGAAATGAAACCTTAAGGAAGGCTGGGTGTTAGTGCTCTAGCAGTGCTTGTCTGAAGTCCCAGACACTTAGAAGGCTTAGGCAGGAGGATCTCTAGGGCTCATGGCGTCAGCCTGGACAGTGAAACAAGACTTCATCTAAAAACAAAAAGAAATGAAAATATAAAATTAGCTAAATATCTATTTGCTTTAAAAGTCACAGTGTCATCATGATATATCATGGAGAGAATGAGAGAATGAGAATTGAATCAAACAAAATAATTTTTAATATTATGAAGAGAATACTTTTCATTTTGTTAATTACCTAAAAGACTTGAGGACAGAGAAGAGAGCAAGAGCCAGGAATCCCAAGCGCACACATTGACAGCCGACACTCATGTTAGGTGTGGTTTTACCAGGAGTCCCCAGCGCACAACGTTGACAGCTGTCACTCTTTCATGTTAGGTGTGATTTTACCCTGGGAGCTTTCCTTCTTTCCTCATTTACAAAAGAGCAAAGCTGTGTCTCTGTGTAAAGATTACTGTGAGGATGTAAGACAAGTTAGGTGTTTAACACAATGCTCGCTGAATCTGTGTGATGCACAGCACCGCCACCTGTCTTCTAGAGTGGTAGTTGTGCTTGGCTCTCTGTGGAACAAGATTTCTGGATCAGTGACTTGAAAGAAAATAACATGTTAGCTTTCTGTCCGGCTTTTCTTTTAAATGGGTCAGTTACAATTTTTTGCCCAACATATATGGTCTAAAATAAACATTGTAAATGCTGTCATTGAAGCTTCATTCATAATAGATATAAAGTATTCACATTTTTGCTTCCTGGTTTCTTAGTATTCTTTTACACTTTTGCATGAAATATTATTTTAACTAACTAACTGAGGTAGATTTCCTTGCCTTAAGAACCAACCTTAACACTTGCTCTTGCTAGACATGGTGCTTATGTAATGCAACCATGCAGTAAGGACTTTTAGATTATATGCCTGTGTAATAAATAATCCCTAATTGCTCTCTCTTGACTAATTGGTGGCTTCTTACAAGATAGATAGATATAGGTATAGATACAGATTTTTTTGGTTTTTGAGACAAGGCTTCTCTGTGTAGCCTTTCCTGTCCTGACTCACTTTGTAGACTAGGCTGTCCTCAAACTCACAGAGATTCACCTGCCTATGCCTCCCCAAGTGCTGGGATTATAGACATGTGCCACTGTACCCAATTGCTTCTTAGGTTCTTAGAACCTTGTTGGTTGGAATGCTTTACTGGGTTATGTCAGGAGAATGAAGAGAGGGAAGAAAGGTCTAGATTGAGTGGAAATAGTGATAGAAGAGGTAACCTCTTGTATGATCATGGTTCATCCTCAGGACCCCCAACAATGCAGGGACAGCCGCATGGTGGAGTGTTGCGAAGAGCCTGGGATAAGAGCAAAGAGTAAAATTTATCACTGCATCAGCTTTATATTTAGGTTGACAGCAGTGTATAAACCAAATGAAACTCCCTCCGTCATAGAGCTTACCTTGGCGTAGAACCTAACAAACAGCACTTAGTATGTGGGGTGTCCCACAGGTGCTTTGGAGAAAACAAACAGGGATGAAGACTGGAGAGTTCAGTTGGTTCTGTTATTTAAATTTGATTCTTTTGACTGATGAGTCTGTGGAGAATGCATTCCAGGTCAGCCAGTGGTGGGTGGTAGTGAAGGCTTGGCAGCAGATTCTGTTTTCTATGTATGTGTATCTACGGTGAAGGTTGTATAAGACACTGGCAACAATTACAGCAATATAACTTAATAAAATTACCTGAAAGATTTCCATGATTTTTCAGTTAGTATTTTACCAGAGTTGAATGGCAGAAAGTGAGACCATTCAGGGCAACCTGCTGCAGTACAAAGTGGCAGTGCTTAGTTGTAATATGGATTCAGAAGTGCTTATTTTACTTTTTTCTTTTTTTTTTTTTTTTAAGATTCGGTTCTATGAGCTAGTAAATCCATTAAGAAAGGAAATCTATGAACTACAAGTGAAAAGGAATGAACTATATGAAGAATTAAGTACAAACAAAGGCCAACTGAAGCAGCTGACAGAGGTTTGTATGATTTCTATTACTCTTGAAAAGACATTGCAACTTTTCCATAATGAGCATCTCAGCGTTTGTAAGGATAAAAAATGAGGCTAGAGTGCTGACTGCTGCAGCTCTTAGTGAGGTATAAGCAGGGGCCAACTGGAAGTCTTCATCTTAAAAGTTAGCAAGATAAATATGGTGTTAACCTATAACGCAGAAGATAAGATTTGTTATTGTAACACGTTTTCATAATGAAATGCTTTTGAGGTCACAGAATGAGCCATATCTGAATGTTCTTGAGTGATAACAGTGGACACAAGAGTGTATATAATTTCTCTGGCTTTAACACTGTAAGCTGTAGGCTAGGATGCGTGAGGGCTCACTTACAGGTGCAAATAGGAAGAAAAGAACATGTCTGACTTCCTTTACTATTGACTCATAAGTTCTGCTTTGGCAAGATTCCTTTTTATTGCCGACGTGTAAGTATTATTAGTCCCCACGTGTTGTTTTAAAGAAATAACTCCCAGCCAGGCATGGTGGCGCACACCTTTAATCCCAGCAGGTGGATTGTTGTGAGTTAGAGGCCAGCTTGGTCTACAAAGCAAGTCCAGGACAGCCAAGGCTAACACAAACCCTGTCTTGAAAGAAAGAAAGAAAGAAAGAAAGAAAGAAAGAAAGAAAGAAAGAAAGAAAGAAAGAAGGAAAAGAAGGAAGGAAAGAAGGAAGGAAGGAAGATCCCACATCATTCAATTTTACCAATGAAAACTTAGGAGCCAAAAGCTGGGGTAAAAACTTGCTAGCTCAGAGAGGGAGAGAAAACACCCAGCTCACATCCAGAAGGAAAAGGCCAAAAGCTAAAACCCAAAAGCCCAAGGCCAAAAACTTGCTAGCTCAGCCAACAGCCCAGGAGGATAAAGCCCAAAGCCCCAAGCCAAAAAGCCAAAGAGCTCAAGAGCATTTTTCTTTTCCAAGCTGTATTAAATTCCCCTTTCTCAAAGCCCCTACTGTCTACTTAATCCCTGTCATCGGCTTCTTGCTTTGTCTCTTGACCTAGGGTTAACTGTTAGTAAATCCTGTGTATAGAAAGTGCTTAGATTAAAGGTGTGTGCTAGGGCTGGCTGAACCACACTATGATCATTTGCTTACAATAAACAGAAATGTCTTAGAGTAAAGGTGTATGTTAGGGTTCAGCCACACCAAACAAAAGACAAGTTTTTACAGTTCACTGTCCCAGGGTTCACAATGGGATCAAAGATCCTGCAACACCTAGGCATTTTTAAAAGTATCCTAATCTGGTTGGTGAACTATAAGGCTGCATGCTTACAACCCTTCATTTACAGGAGGGTACATTGATCATAAGTGTGATTATAACATTGACCAAATATCCCAGCATACCATCCTGTACTTATAGTCAGCTAAATAAAGTGGATCGATTCATTGTACTCTCTAGCAACTAAAAAAAAAATGGTGGGGGGAGAGGGCATAGCTGTTTTCTCCAAAGACTTCTTCACATTAGAGGAAAACAAGGTTATCATTTACAGGCAGATTGGATAGCAATTGTTTATTATAGGTTAGCTTTGTCCATGGTATGAAAGTGAGCTTCTCTCAATGTCTCAGTCATTCCTCATCAAATGCAATTAACTCCTCTGTGCATGTGTTAATATTTCCACGTGAGATGTCCCCAGCATGTCATTAATGTGCAGAATGCTGTTTAAGTGTGAATAACAGTGAGAGATGATACTTCCCCACGTAGGGTTTAAATTCTAGTATCCTAGAGTTAAAGTGTCGGATATGAACATCTTTGTTTATTCTGTGATCTTGATCAAGTCATTTAACACTTCCAAGTGAAGAAAACTACTAGGTTGCCCTTTTCTTCCATTGACTCACAAACATTTCTATTTGAAAGTAAAACATCTTTACAAAGCTTCAGACAAATTATTTTTGTGATACCCTATTTAAGGCAGGTGATCTATTATCCGGGAGTACGTCATTATATTTAATATGTACTTTCAATGCTAAACTTTTGGTACGGTGGCCAGAAAGGAAGATTCTGGCCAGTCCGAGCCTGATCTCTGTCCTGCTGCATAAGCAGGGGGTGTCTTCAGCAGTAAGGCCTTACCATCGTGCTCTGGAGGATGGCAACAGCAGTGGCAACTACCTGGATTATTTTGGAAATCTATGGCCAGCAACTCATTAGAATGCAGCACTGGGGTTTTTGTTTAGTAGCCTTTGGCTTCCGGGTGCAGCTTTATTCATCCACACAGGGTACCAATCAAAAGCATTCTGTGGTTTTACTTTTTAAGGACTGTAGCAAGTATTAGATTCCTTACGGCATTTTCTTGTTTCATTAGGTTTTGTTGACTGCCCCTAACTTCTCTTCCATCTCCCTACCTCACTCCCCCTTAAATCTGTCTAATTCTTGAACTTTAATCCCCTTCTCCTTTCATACCACATTCATTCTGCTACACTCCTCCCCCAAGGGCCCCTTTCGGCTCTCCTTGCCTCTACACACAGTCACTTACTTCCATGTAAGCACATATATATAAAAGTTAGAAGTTAATATTTGCACATGAGATAAAACATAAAGGAGTATTGGTCTTGGCCACCACAAAAGCAAATGTTCTTTTTTACTGTTTTGAGACAAAATACAGTTCCTAGGTGACTCAGGAGAGAAAACAAGCTTTTCGCCATGTGTTACAAGGGCTCTATGATGAAAACACAGACTAACAAAGAAGAGCGTAGCAGGCTTGCTCAACATTGGCTCAGTGGATCACAGGAACCTCCAGAAATGAAAGCCCTGTGTGTGTGTGTGGACAGTCCTGTGTAAGAATTAGAGGACCATGGCTGTGAGCCAATGGCAGTAAACCTGGGGCAGACACCCAGCCAGGCCTGATGCTTCAGATTCTGGGCCTCTCTTCCTGACATTTCTTCTGTTTAGATATAGGGTCATATACCCTGACATGAGCATCTTCAAAGGAAGAGTGACTTCCCTAGATTGCGTGGCCTGCTGCCAGTGGGGTCAGTGAGAGAACTTAGGATTTTTAGGGCCTGCTCCTAGAGAGAGGGTGCAAGTCTTATTGCTTTTCTACTTTTCTAGAAAGATTTCTTCCAGCTTAAAATGATATATATTCCTAAGTACCATACTCCAATTTGCCATACAGGAGGAAAAGAAATGTTTTATTTTGAAGTGAACAACAATGAACCAGGCGTTCACTGGTGCTAACTTTTCCGAATTAGGCAAGTGTCAGAAAAAGGAAGTATTCTCCATTCAGCAGTAAGGTACCTTGCTCTATTAAATCTTAGGACAGGCTGTGCTGTTAATGGCTGCAACCATAATAAATTTACCAAGCTTTTAGTAAGATATGACCCACATTATTCATGTTACATTATTTGAATGATCTTTTTGTGCATTAATTTAGTAAATATTTTAATGTTCAGTTTGCACACACTTAATGTCAGATGTTTTAAAGGGAATGATGTAGGTCTTATAAATGACCATAATCTGAAAGTTTGATAAAACATGAATTTTGAGAAGTGCAGTAACTACATGGCCTATGTCAATAGCGAACTTGAACCTTATTACACATATAATTGCATTATTAGTGGCGCAGGGAGAGTAGGGCTGACTTGAGAAGGCTAATAAATTTTCTGCCTGACTCTGTAGACCCCAGGAACTGTAAACTAATGAAGCATGCCTTATCTGAACATATATAAGATGTGAGAATTGAAACCAGTAACTAGCAGGCAGGTGTAAGCCTCTGAGGAATGCCACCAACTTTTCAAATGAATGTTAAGATGGTATTTCACTTAAGCGGTAAGTACTTGCATGTGTGGATAAAAATACAGATTTAAATATATAAATTTTTCAAAAGCCAATGATAAACCTACAGGTTTTTATACTAAAATTAATACTTTATAAAAATTGTTGTAAAGATGCTTTCACATTGACCCAGCCATGCTACCAACTTTGAAGTGTTCAGTCATACCTCCAAAGTAGCTCCGTCCTGAAACACTGCAGCTCCTAACCTTTAGCCATTTGTCTGCCTTCCTTCTCCTGCCCCATCACCACCTCCCTACTCTTTCTATGGTTTTGACTACTTTAGATACTTTATATGAATGAAATCATACAGCATTAATATTTATTTCACTTAGTATATACTCAGATTCATCCATGTTTTAATATGATTTCCTTTTTCTTTTTTTTTTTTTTTTTTTTTTTTATGACAGGGTTTCTCTGTGTAGCCTTGGCTATCCTAGACTCACTTTTTGACCAGGCTGGCCTTGAACTCACAGAGCTCCATCTGCCTCTGCCTCCCAAGTGCTGGGATTAAAGGCGTGCACCACCATTCCTAGCTAATGATTTCCTTCTTTTTGAAGATTCTTAAATTATATGCACATGCCACATTTCTCTATTCAACTACAGTGGACATCTGGGTTGACAATGTCTTGACGATATTTGGCAGACTTTCAAGAATTATTATCTTGATTTCTGAGGGAATTGCTTTTCTCCTTAACAGTTGAAGGATAAGAACCAAAATATAGGAAAGAAAAGGATCTCAATGAAAATATAACCATTCTCTAGAGTTAACTGTTAGGTCTAATGTTATTTAATATTAAATTGTTTAATTTATTGCCTTGATGAGGAAGAATGAATTACGGTTTCAAGTTTGCTCTGGCAAGATTTGTCCTAGCATTAATTACCTAAGTATTGGGGCAAGTCGACCCAGAATTTCAGTTTATGACTTGTAGGTTCTCCTTTTTTATGTAGCTGTCAGTTTACATGTAAATTGGCCTGTGAGAAATTTGCTACCAGCCCTAGGGATTGTAGATTCCACCTACTTATAGAAATTTCAAAGCATAGATACTATTACCTGATTCCATTGCTACAATAAATACTTTATATAATTAAGTTGTAATGAGAAATGGTTTATTTTGTCCTAGTTTTGGGGGGTTCAGCCATGGTTGACTGACCTTGTTGTTTAGGGGCCTGGTTTAAGACTACACACCATGCTTGGGAATGCATAGCAGAGTGAGACAGCTCAGCTCATGAAAGCAAGAGAGAGGAGAGCCAGATCCCACAGTCCCTGATGAGAAGATACATCCTCCTGGAGTCCTCCCATGAGAGGCCCTTAACCATTACCTCCACCAATACGTGTACCTCCTGATACATGGGCTTTTGTTTTCTGTTTTTGTTTGTTTGTTTGTTTGTTTGTTTTTGAGCACATTCATGATCCTAACGTAACAATAACTTAAAAGGGTTTTACAGTAAATAACAGTGTATGTATGGCATAATCTCTACCATTAACACTTACGTTTGTCTTATACATACCTGTCCCGCAGTTGTATTTAATTTTGTGAGAAAGTTCTAGGCTCTATTTCTTCATCTTCTGCTGAAGACTATCCCAGTGTGTATAGCCCTACATGTATTAACTGGAGGGCATTTGATATACTTCCATTGTAGAATCTTAGAAATAAGGCTGCTACAGTATTTGCATATGGGTTTGTGTATACATATACATTCTTGTTTCTTTTAGGCAAATCCTTAAGCATGGATTTTTTTCTTTAAGTATTTTCATTTGATTATTTATTAAATCTTTTCTTTCTAGGCTCTTTATTATAAGTGTGTTGTCTTTTATGCCTTTGAGAGAGTTTAAGTATCTATTTAAAATAATAACACTAATTTTAGTGCACCTCAGTGTGTCTCTGTTGTTTGTGTTTCCCTGTAAGTATGTTTCACATATTCCCGTTTCTTCAGTTAACTTTATTTTTTTAATACATAAAGAGTACAATTAGGGGGAAAAGGAGTGCAATTAGGTAATGCCATGGTGAGACTCTGTTTTAAGTTCCCTCTGGACAGTACTGAAGTTTTGTTTTGTTTGTTTGTTTGTTTTTGTTTTTCGAGACAGGGTTTCTCTGTGTAGCCTTGGCTGTTCTGGACTCGCTTTGTAGACTAGGCTGGCCTCAAACTCACAGTGATCAACCTGCCTCTGCCTCCCAGGTGCTTGGATTATAGGCATGGCCACCACTACCCGGCCCTGAAGTTTTTATTTCAGGAGATTAGCTTCACTGTGCCCAAACTACATACTTTGCCCCTTTGGTAGAAATACAAATTTCAGTTTTGATATTGTCTATAGAGAGTTGTCATCATATATGCATTGGTCTGGAGGCCAACAGCCTAGGCAGAGATTGCCCAGAGAATTCAGTTTCCCTTCTACGGCTGTCTCTGGAGTACCTCCTCCCTTTACTGCAGCTACATGGTCCTCTGACTATGCAAGGTAGAAAGACTGACTTTGCACTCCATCTCCATGTGTCCAGCATGGCACTGAAAACCATCCAGCAGGCCCAGGAAGCCCACCCAGGTGCTGGTCTCCTCTTCTATATATTTGCTCTGCCACCTGCCTGGCCTCCATCTTTCTCCTGGGCCTTACTCTTGCGTCTACAGTAGGACTAGGCAGAGAAGAGCTTGTTTGGGCATTCCCTTGAGGAGAATGGTAGTGTTTATTTACACACAAGACAGAAAGGTACTCCATGTGTGAGAATTATTTTGTCTGTAAGGTTTCTGTACACTAGAAAAAGTCTTAGTTTTATTGCAAACTATTTTTCTCATTTGGCCTTTACTGATATGAATGAATAACCTTTTTTTTTTTACTACTACATATGAAAGAAAATACTAGAAGCAAAGTTTTTTAAAAACATGACCAGAATTTGAAGAAAACATGAATATTGCAGTTGTGTTAGTAGTTTGGACTCCTTACAATTGCTCATTATTAATTCCTAATAAAGCAGTAAAAGTTCAGGCATGGAAACGAAAATGAGATAATTAGGAAGCTGAGCTCAGCAAAACACATGTAAAGATTTGGGATTGTTAATGGACACCCAGAGCTAAGAAAAATTAGTTAAATTGAAAAAAGAGAATGAGTTAAGTATAAATACAATCAAATACGAATTCTTTCTTCTAGCAACTAGTAAGCACAGAGAAACTTAGAAGCAAAGGCAGCAGGCAACAGTAACAAACACGTGGTAGTAATTTACTGAGAGAGACTCACAAATATTAGCTATGTCTCTGAATTTTGAGACTGTTAATTAAGAAATTAAACTCTTATTTTTGTTTTAGAACTGTTCAACATGACAAAGCCAAACTTATTTTAATGCTTGTTTTAACCACATGGTGGCAGTATATACCCATTTATCTTAAACAAAAAAGCAAAAAACAAAAAACTTTGTAATTTGGAAAATCTTGGTTTTGAACCTGTACTGCATTGACTTGCCTTTTTCAGTAGTTTGTTTCTTTTCTTTTCTTTTCTTTTTTTTTTTAGGCATGACAGTGTGGGTTTAATATACATATACGTAGAATACATATGTACACACAGCACGGTCCAGATGGGGAAGGGCATCTTGGGACGGGTAGGAGGCTGGGTTCACTCACTGTGCTCTAGTGACTTGGCTGTGAGGCATCCACAAACCAAACGAGAAACGCCACCAAGTCCCTTCCTGGATTGAATTGGGGTGGTAATCAGTGCAAAGGAAACCACTGGAGCTACTGCTTTCTTGCTTGGGGAATTATCAACTGGAGAGTGGGAAGGTCGCCTACAATATCCATATTGGTAGCCTGTAGGAGTGGGCTGGTCGGGGTAAAACCTAAGGATCTCATTCCCCAACCTCACTAGGCTCAGGGTCAGTATGTTCAACGGTCTGTATTTAGGAACAGAGTTGTAGAAAGTGGGCCTGTCTCTGCCTGCATGCCCATCTCAGGCTCAGTAGTGCATGGTCCCAGCGTAGTCTGTTCAGAGCAGAAGTCAGGGACATCAAATACTGGCTTCTCCATGGAGGAAAGGATCTGGTGGTCTTCTCACTAAGATCTCTGGCTCATGCCCCTTGCAGGCCTGTGGCAAGGGCATAACGGAGGGCCCATGGGCACTCATCAGGACTTGAGCCTAAGGAACAGAGGGCACTGGATGCCGGCCCTCCCGGGGGGGCTGAGCAGCCTCTTAGCCTTCCTTCCCCACTGCTTCTCTTTAGATCTAATCATCTTTCCCATACCTCATCTTCACCTTAGCTCCTCAGTGTAGGAAAATGCAGGTCCTTTCTGCTTCCATACTTTAAAGATGTAGGGGAGGAGTGGAGGAAAGGGGAGGAGGAGGAATGTTCCAATTCCTATTTACATAGAAATAGCTTCCACCTCCCCCTAGAGTGGGGAAATTAAGTTCCCCCTCCCCTGACTCCAATCCTCTCATGAGGAGGAGGAACTAGATGAACTAGACAGACAGACAGACAGAGCGTGTGCCCATGCGCGCGCATAGTAAGGGGTTAGGACCAAGTTAGTAAGTGGGTACAGGGCAGGGGGTGGCCCTAGCCCCTCCCATTGAGGATGGGGAAGGCAGTGGTCTGGTGAAGATCCAACCTTCCTCCTCTTCCTCTCCCTTGCTCAGGTCTTCTTTGGTGGGGGAGCCAATTTGATGATTTCTTCCTCAGAGGGCTGCCGGATAATGTCTTTGTACTTCTTGGCACTGGGGATATGGGTTAGCTTGGTGTCCAGTTCATCCTCCTCGGAGATCTTTAACACACGGGTTCTGTAGTCAGCCACCATAGTGAGTAGGTCAGGACGGCGGGAGATCTCAAAGATGTGTTCGATGTAGGAGAGGTTGTCTTTGCCCAGATTGTTGTGGCTCTCCAGGAAGCTAAACCAGGCACCGCCTGTAGTGATCTCCTCACTCTTCTCGCTGGGGATGTCCATCTTGCAGGCTGACTTGAGCTGTTCCAGATCCTCAAGGGTGATGTTGTTGGTCAGGTCCTGAAGGAGAGTCCCGTACTCTGCCATAACGCCTCCGGAGCTGAGAGCTCAGGGTGCCGGCACTCCCGGGTCCCCGGTTCCTAAGCAGCGTCTGGAGCCTGCTCCTTGGCTCCTGCTGCCGCCGCTGCCGCTCCTGCCCTTCTTTTCCTTTCTTTTTCCCAAGACAGGGTTTCTCTGCATAGCCTTTTTTGTCCTGGACTCTCTTGTCACTTGTAGATTGGGCTGGCCTTGAACTACAGAAATCCATCTGCCTCTGCCTCCCTGAATGCTAGGATTACAAGTGTGTGCCAGCACCCAGCAAAATTCGGTAATTTTGTAGCTATGAGAAATAAGCCATGTTCATAGCAGCCTTAGTCACAATAGCCAGAACCTAGAAACAGCCTAAGTGTTCCTCAGTAGAAGAATGGATAAAGAAATTGTAGTATATTTACACTATGGAATACTATTCAGCTATTAAAAACAAGGAAATCATGAATTTTGGGACAAATGGATTGGACTAGAAATGATCATATTGAGTGAGTTAACCCAGAAGCAGAAAGACTCACATGGTGTATACTCACTTATAATTGGACACTAGCCCAAGAGGCATGTCCCATGAAAGTCTTCACTTACCAGGAGATTGGGATAGATGTGAGGACATCCTACTGGGACTCTAGGTAAGTGAAATATAGGAGATGTGGAAATAGAAGGATCCAGAGGTTCCTAGAAACCTACAAGAAGAACATCATGACGGGCAGATCTGGGCCCAGGGGTTCTGCTTAAACTACTGCACCAACCAAAGGATAATACATGCAGTAAATGTCGAACCCCTACTCAGATCTAGCCAATGGACAGGGCATTCTCCACAGTTATGTGCAGAGTGGGGACTGACTCTGAAATGAGCTCTGGTGCCCCATATTTGACCACCTCCCCTTGGTGGGGAGACCTGGTGGCACTCAGAGAAAGAATAAGCAGGCTGCAAAGATGAGACTCATTAGCCTGTTACCATATAGTGGGGGGGGGGAGGTCCCCCTCAGACACAGATATAGGGGAGGAGAATAGGGTGAAAGCAGGAGAGAGGGAGGAATGGGAAGATACAAGGGATGGGATAACAATTTAGATGTAATCCGAATAAATTAATTAATTTTAAAAATAAATAAATAAAAACAAAAACAAACCAGAAATTGTTTTCTACCTATGGAATGTTGCTCTTGCCCCATGGTGATGATGAACTGTGATGGTTCTTTCCTGTTCTCTGCCTGGCATCTGCCCAAGGTAAGACATCTTGGCATCATGATGCCTTTCAAAGATGATGCATCATAATCATCTCAGAGTGTGACTCAAGGCCTGTATCCATTGCTACTGATATATTCTAGTTATTCCCTTGCTAAACAAAGAAAAAGAAGGCGTAATAAAATGGACCTGGAGACAAGAGAGAGAGAGAAACAGAGAGAGAGAGAGAGAGAGAGAGAGAGAAACAGAGAGAGAGAAATAAGAACAAAATTTTTTCTTCCATAATATATGATCTTCAGATCGAAGATTCTTATAGTTTCATATCATGCCTACAAAAAACACTGAGAGATGCTAAAGCCATACAATTACAGTTAATTTTACCCCTCCCATTCAAATAATCAGCTCAATCTTGGCAGGTAAAAGGTGAAAAAAAGTCTAGATACTTAATAGAATATAGTTCTTGATCCTTAAAAAAGAAATAACTAAAAAGCTAATTTTAAATGATTCCTAGAAATTTTTTGTTTCTAGACATCTAATTATTGAGACTATGTAGATGCTACAGGGCAAAACATGGATCACTTTTTACTTCAAGTCTAGGGTTTCTACGTGGTATAGCCTACTCTAAGTTGTACTGTGTTCTCATAAACTTGTCTATGATATTTATAAGTGTTTATAGGATACTTCTATTGTAAATTTCCCGTGTGTGTGTGTTGTATGAATACATGTCAGAAGGCAATGTTGGGAGTCCTACTCTACCATTCCCTGCCTATGTCTTAAAGGCACGGTCTTTGAACCTGGAGCTAGACTAGCAGCCCGCAAGCCCTGGGCTAGCTTCTGCCTGTCATCACTGGGGTTAAAGGTACATTCACAGTCAGCTCGTGCCCTTCCCCGCTCCATCCCTCACCCCCCAAACAGAGTTTCTCTGTGTAGCCTTGGCTGTCCTTGAACTCACTCTGTAGACCAGTCTGGCCTCAAACTCAGAGAGATCCACCTTCCTCTGCCTCCCAAGTGCTGGGATTAAAGGTTTGCGCCACCACCACCTGGCCATAGTCAGCTCTTTACAGGGTCGCTGTGTCTTCAAACCCATGCATGCACAGAAAGTCCTTTGTCCAGCAGGCCATCTGCTGTGCAGCTGTAGCTGTTCTGCTATTGTAGAGGGAATTCTACATACTTCTTTCATCCGAAAAGAAGCAGTGTGAACTGTTCTAGGTAAGGCCCTATGTGGCCTTAACTACTAAGGCTTTGAGTTTCATGAGGGTAAGGTGCAATACCTCTTATGAGTGTTTTGTAACTAGGAAGTTAAAAGATGCTTTGTTAAACATAAATTCCTTGCTTAGAACCTAGGTTACATTTCTTGAGAAAAACCCTGCATCGGTATCTATAGATGAATAAGATAGCTAATTTAATTTTTAATCAAAGTGAAGTTTTCCTTTATGACACATACTTGTTTAAGTTTTGTGTTCAGGAATTATAAACTTTTCTCCAATACTTTTTATTCTGTTCGGTTTATAGATTAAAATTCCTTTATACAATGCATACTTGAGAAGCTACCTTAGAGTATTAAACATATTCATTAGTAAACAGTAATGTATTTACCTCTTCATATTAAATAACTGCTCAAATGTTCAATTTGTGACAGATTCTGGATTTTAGTCTGAGATATAACTAAGGACCTCATTTTCAATAAAACTCAACATTCTAGTGTGGCAGGTATGACCCTGAACATGAATCATTTGAAAAAAGAAGAAGTTTTGTTTGCTCATTTAGTTGATGTTAATATCTTCGCAATTTACAATCAAATTTCAGTGTTTGATTTTATATTTTTCACTTTTGTATTTGATATAAAAAGTAACATGTTTTGCCGGGCGGTGGTGGCGCACGCCTTTAATCCCAGCATTCGGGAGGCAGAGGCAGGTGGATCGCTGTGAGTTTGAGGCCAGCCTGGTCTACAAAGCGAGTCCAGGACAGCCAAGGCTACACAGAGAAACCCTGTCTCGAAAAAAAAAAAGTAACATGTTTTAAATATTTTCCTATTTAACACATGAGATTGAGATTGGAGCAACACTTTACAGTTCATTATTACTAAATCTCATTTCTTACTTATGCCTTTAAAATCTATTGTGTTTTCCAAAACCTGCTGAAATTTTACATGTAATGCAATGGTACCTACACAGGGAAATATCCATGAGGAAGCTAGCCCCCTGTCAGCTTTCAGTTTGTCATCAGCTAAGAGGCTTCTCTTGGCTCATTGTTTCACACATGCTCTGTGAGGAAACCAGCTTTTAAAGATTAATAAGCCCTTTTCTGTTATTTTACACTTGCTCCTGCATTTACAATCATAAGTAAACCTTCACTAATTTTGGATTTTAATTTTGGGGGCAGACTGTGAGTAGTTTGTTTGACGTTGAGATGGAATTTTCAACCCAGTGGCCAAGAGGATGAGCATCACATTGTAAGAGTAAACTCCCTCCAGAGAGACCATACAGATGCCTTGCACTAAGTCCAAATGTACTATGACCACTTTGTTTTATTGGTCTCAACTATCTCTATAGAAATCAACTGTGAGCCCATCTGGCTAGTCAGTCTTTGAATGTGGTTAGTGGTAAACCTTCACTTTTGTAACATTTCTCTGGTAACTTCTTATTCAAGCTCTGTATGTCTACTCAATTACAAGTTCTACTTTCTCTTACACAAAGCCTTTCTTAACCCAGAATCTGAAGGCATATTTTTGAACACTAAAAATACTTACTGCATTATTTACGGTATGTGCATGTATGTGCGAATGTGCGTACATGTATAGGTCAAATGGAACTCCTGTGGTAAGGCTTAGCAGCAAATTACTTTACCCACTGAGCTACCTCACTGGCCAATTTTTTTGTTTTTATTTTATTATTTAATTTATTTAATTGTTTCAGTAATTAGTAGATATTTATGTTCAGTGTTGTGGATGATATGAGGTCCATGTCCAGGCTGATGCAGGAATATAGTGAGTCTGAGACTAGCCTAGGACTGTATGATAAAAGTCTGTCTAAAAAGCCTAAACGCACCAACCACAAATGAATTTGCTTAATGCAAAAACTGAAAAAGGTTTAAGAATAATGGAAAAAGTTGTCAGCAGGGTAAGATTCTTGTGAGATAAAATGAAATTTAAAATTAAAACCATACAACAGAATAACAATGTATTATGACAAAACATGATATTATAGACAAAAACTTTTGCTTAGAGAATAGCATATTGTTTATAAAGTAAAATGTGAGAGCTTAGTAAAACACAACAAGCTTGCCAAGTTTTATTTTGCTTCTATGAGAACTTGTACAGATGAGATGGATAAAATAAACAGGTCTAGAAAAACTAAGTCTGCCAATGTTTTTATATAGCTACTATAAAGAAAGCCTAACAGTCTCTAATCAGAGAATATGTTATTTTTAAACATCAATGGAAAGTTTGCAAGACTACTGTGCTCATACTTCATCACATGGGATATAAATACATTTTTAGGTACAAGTTTTATAGTTCCTATTTTTATTATAACAATAAACAAAAAAAGCAGGAAGAGAACTAAACATTCTTGACAATTAAATACATCTTTTGGTTCAAAGACTTTTTTTTAAATTGAAAACACGAATATTTTATGTCAAGTTCTCAAAGCATATTTAAAACTGTACCACAGAAAAATCTTTGGCCTTAAAAATCACTTTATTACTACACAAAAAGATAAAAAATAAAGATATGCATTCCTCATCTGAAAAAGGAGGTAAGCAGGCATGATTGCGACATGCCTGCAAGCTAGCACTTTAGAAGCTCAAGCCAGGGACACCTAGTATATGAGGGGAAAAAGCTAAAAAGAACATACACACACAAAAATGAATAGAAATAGAGTATTGGAAAATAAAGTGTGTGTGTGTGTGTGTGTGTGTGTGTGTGTTAACAGACTTGAAACTGAAAGTGAAGTGTAGCTCGTGAATTAAACAGAATTAATTAAAGTATAGTGTGTGAATTAAACAGAAGTGCAGTATCAACCAAAATTCAAAGTAAAATCTTCAGAAATTAATTCTACCATGTTTATTTTATGTGTATGTGTGTATGCCTGAGTGTGTGTGCACCACATATCTGCAGGTGCCTGTGGAGGTCAGTAGAGGCATCAGATCATCTGGCAGTTATATTACTGGAGTTATAGTAAGCCACCATGATGGTGCTGGAAACAAAACTAGAGCCCTCTGCAAGAGCAGTAAGTGCTGTGAAAGGCTGAGCCATCTCTCCAGCCTGAATTACACCGTATCAAAATAATGATACTTTACATGAGTAGTTAAAGTATATTCCAAACATAGAGAGTAATGTATTCTCAGGTTGACGGAGAATGGCTATGTGAATGTGCCAGTATCTGTAGCGACTGATGGTAGCATTCAGATTTTGTATTTGATGAGCCACCCCCCCCCCCCCCCCCCCCCACTTCTTTTTGAATGCAGTATTTTCCCCATGTACATCTCTGGCAAGAAAGCTAATGGACTCAATGAAGAAAGCTATAAAATCTGTGCTGGGAACATGGCTCAACTCTTCTACATTTGCTGTGCAAGCAAGAGAACCAGAGTCCTAATCCCCAGAACCTAGGTAAATGCCAGGGCATGTGGCAGCCTCTGAAGCTTAAGATGGGTTCCCCCAAAAATTGACTAGAGTCTGTCTCTGCCCACTAGTTCTGGATTTAATTTCCAACATCAGCCTGCTGCCTCCTTACCAGTGTGTGAACACACACTCACATCCAACTGTGTACCCACACACATTCAAAGGTGGGCACACTCGTGCATGCATACCACACAGACACATGAAAAGATGGGGAAAATTGCTACAAAAATCACACTTTTGAGCATGGAAATCACCCAACTTTCTATAAAGTGTATTGGGTGACTGGTCAGGCAGTAAACTGTCTTAAGTCAATTTGTACATTTTGGAAGCTGCTAACCCGCACTGCTGGTTCACTTAGGAATTTAAGTTTTATTCCTTCTCAAGTCTCTGAGGGGCATTGAAGACAAGATAGTATAGTTTTACAACCAAGTATAGGTAGTTAGGGGATAAGATCGTTTTAGATCAAGATAAAGAAGTTAAGCTATTAGAGTTGAGATAGGATAGATACCGAATTTCATTCGGAAATTTAGACCCAACAAGACAAGAAAGACACTTACTTCAAACTGGATGACGAATGCAGATGACCAATTCACTATGAATGTAACATGTATAGAACTCATTATTCTCATGATTGTCACATGGTTCTCCCTGCTGTATGTCATTTGTTTTATACATGTGTAATAAAATAAATGTATAATAAAATTAAAAAAAAAAGAAATCACCCAACTTTCTAAAAGTATTGTTCCATGATTAATATATTAAGCAAGAGCATTTAAGTTATATTCCAGGTTTTTTAAAAAAAATCATTTGGGAGATTCAGAGGAAATAATTACAATACAGAATTAAGTGTGGGTAACTTTGTTGCAGGGTATTTGATCCCATTGTGAAGCCTGAGATTGTGAACCTGTTTCTTGTTCTGTGGCTCAGCCCTAACACCTTTAAATCAAGAGCTTTCTGTTTACTGTAAACAAGTACTTGTGTGGCTCAGTCCTAGTTCACACCTTTAATCCAAAAAGTCATTAATAAAGTCAATGGTAGGTCAAGAGGCAGAGCAAGCAACCAGTCAGAAGGGAGTGAACATGAGAAAGCAGAAAGGAGGGACAGCGAGTTAGAGGATATTTAAGACAGCCTGGAGAAGAAGAGTTTTTTTCCCATCTGGGACATTTTCTTAGAAGGAAGGTCACTGGATGCTTTCTTTGCCTCTCTGAACTAGTAGGCTCTCACCACTCCTGAATGTGGTTCCTGGTAAAATTGAACAATTGGGATTTTCTTTCCTTATAACAATACAACTCATTTTAGTTGATATGAAATATATGTGCTCCAGGATTTCCAAGAGAAGTATGAAAGATTAGATCTAGTTAGAGAAATGTGGCATGTGGTAAACCAGCCAAGAACTCAGTGTAAGCCTTGAAACTTACACAGACAGCTAAGTGTGGTGGTGGCATGTAAACAGATGAATGTCAGTGGAACAAAATTTCTCCTTCTATTTTATATTATAGCACAGAATTCTGTGTAAGTTAAAAATATTAGAGAGAAAAAACCTCACAAAATTACTTTAACAGTCACTGAGCTCTTATAGTCAACATATTTTTAGGGAGTCTTAAAAAGAAAACTGTTTCCATTTATAACTGGAGTTTAGGGGTTTTTGTTTTTTTTTTAATAATAGGTACATAAGAAGAACATTCAGAAAGACTACCAGTTCTGTGACTGTTAACATTTGAAATTAAATTTGCAACATACTTACAATTTGTGCCCATCGTTACTTCAGCATTACAGTAGTTCTTAGACTTTAGACATTATTAGGCCTTAACTTTGATGCATTTACAAAGAAGATGTATGTAATTAAAATATTTTGATAACTTTATTTGCTTTGTAATTCTGTGTGTTTTTACATAAGCTTTTGGATATAGTACTCTCAAAAGGAGTTACAGGTATCACTAGGATATGAGTAGAATCCACATTACAAAAAATAAATAAATAAATAAGAAGCCCTCATTTTATGCTGTTATTAACAAGTTCTAAATGAAATGTGAATGTGAGACTTTTGGAAATCTTGTAGACCTGAAACCTGATACACATATTTTGATAGAAACAAAGATGGCCAGGCTAGAGAGTTGGCACAGTCGATAAGAGCACTAGTTGTGCACCAGAGTTCATGTCAGAGTCAGTCCCCACTCTCCACATAACTGTGGAGAATGTCCTGTCCATTGGCTAGATCAGAGTAGGGGTTCAATGTTTACTACTTGTATTGTCCTTAGTGCAGTAGTTTGAGCAGACCCCCCTGGGCCCCGATCCATCTGTCACGATGTTCTTCTTGTAGGTCTCTAGGACCCTCTGGTTCCTTCTATTTCTCCATCTCCTATATTTCTCTTACCTAGAGTCACAGTAGGATGTCTTCACATCTATCTCAGTCTCCTGGTAAGTGAAGACTTTCATGGGACATGCCTTTTGGGCTAGTGCCCAATTATAAGTAAATATATACCATGTGAGTCTTTCTGCTTCTGGGTTAACTCACTCAGTATGATCATTTCTAATTCCATCCATTTGTCCACAAATTTCGGGATTTCCTTGTTCTTCCAATTACCAGCACCCACATGGCAGCTCATAATTGTCTGTACCTCCAGTTCTGGGGGGTCCAACTGCCCACACATACAAGCAAAAGACCAATGCACATGAATTAAAAATAAATCATTTAAAATATATTTTTTTAAAAATCGAAGACGGCTTATCTTTAACATATTCCAGAGTATTTGTGTCCCACTGTATGGCAGCACATAGACCATCTGAGAGCCAAGCTCTGGAACTCAGCTCTCAGTGCCACCTGTGGCCATTAACATCCCAGCTAATTAAAATTCACCACAGCTGGTTCACCTCCAGTGCATTGTTTATTCTAACATAGAACATTTCTCTTGTTGCAGGAAGTTCTGTTGGGTAGAATTGTTCTACAGGTGAAAGTAAATTATTTTTTTTTTTTTCTTAATTTGTTCTCTTTGCTGTGACAAAACACTGACCAAAACCCAACTTGGGGAGGAGAGGGTCTATTTGGCTTATGTAGAGGAATTTTAATTCAGAACATGGTTGTTCTGGCAAGAGAGCACATCCAAAGACCTTTTAGGTCTGTGTGATCTGGCTTGAATGCAGACCCAATGGGTGGTGGTAGTGGTGGCCTGGCAGCGACAGTGCACACCTTTGATCCCAGGAAAGAGAGGCAGGCAAGTTTCTGAGTTCAAGGCCAGCTTGGTATAGAGCACGTAAAGAAAAGCTTAGATCAAGGTTTGGTGGTATGTTCCTTTAATCCCAAACAATGAAGGTTAAGTTAGTAGAAGGAAGTACCCATGTTTGAGAGTGATGTTTAATTTAATGGAAGACAAAGTGATGACTCAGAGAAAGACTTGACAGAACAGGATATACCCAACTCTTTTTTTATAATATTTTATAAATTTATTCATATTACATCTCAATTGTTATCCCATCCCTTGTATCCCCCCATTCCTCCCTCCCTCCCATTTTCCCCTACTCCCCCCCCCATGACTGTGACTGAGGGGGTCCTTTTCCCCCTGTATATGCTCATAGGGTATCAAGTCTCTTCTTGGTAGCCTGCTATCCTTCCTCTGAGTGCCACCAGGCCTCCCCATCCAGGGGACGTGGTCAAATATGGGGCACCAGAGTTCATGTGAAAGTCAGACCCCACTCTCCACTCAACTGTGGAGAATGTCCTGACCATTGGCTAGATCTGGGTAGGGGTTTGAAGTTTACTGCCTGTATTGTCCTTGGCTTGTGCTATATAGTTTGAGCAGGACCCCTGGGCCCAGATCTGCCCATCATAATGTTCTTCTTGGAGGTTTCTAGGACCCTCTGGATCCTTCCTCTTTGCTATTCTCCCATGCTTCTCTCACCTAAAGTCCCATTAGGATGTCCTCCCCTCTGACACACTTTCCTGGTAAGTGAAGACTTTCATGGGACATATCCCTTGGACTAGTGTCCAGCTATAAGTGAGTATATACCATTTGAGTCTTTCTGCTTCTGGGTGAACTCACTCATTATGATCATTTCTAGTTCAATCCATTTGTCCACAAATTTCAGGAATTCTTTGTTTTTAATAGCTGAGTAGTAGTCCATGTTGTAAATGTACCACAGTTTCTTTATCCAATCCAACTGAAGGACACTTAGGCTGTTTCCATGTTCTGGCTATTATGAATAAGGCAGCTATGAACATGGTTAAGCATATGTCCCTGTTGTGTGGTGGAGCATTTTCTGGGTATATTAATATATCCAACTCTTGAGAAGAGAGAGAAGGGCTGAAGAGATGCCTCAGTGGTTAGGAGTACTGACTGTTCTTCTAGAGGACCTGAGTTCAATTTCCAGCACTCACATGGCAGCTCACAACTGTCTGTAACTCCAAAATCTGGCACCCACAGACATACAATGCACATAGAATAAAAATAAATAAATTATTTTTTTAAAAAAATGAAGAGAGAAGAAATGGAAGCTCCTTAAGGGAACAGCACAGAGAATGAGGGAGAGAGGGGCCAGTTTTAGAGAGAGAGGTAGAAGAGAGAACAAGCTAGACACAGATGAAGACAGAATGGGCCAGAGAATGAGAAGGAGCCAGATTAGAGCAGCTTGCTAGAGTTAGTTTAAGGCCAAGCAGAGCAGTTCAGTTAGAGAAACCAGTTGACTGTAAGCTAGGAGAGGAGTTTGAACCAGAACAGCTGAGTTGAAACAGCCAGCAGGAGTTCAGAAAGAAGTAGAAAGGGTGGGCTTTTCAACGGTAAGACTCAGAGGCTGAAAACATTCTAGGCCTAGGTTAGCAGACAGAGGCAGTAAGCCTCCAAGACAATTACATCAGAGTTACTGTTACAGGCTTACACTTCATAGGGAACTCAGGATGGGAAGTGAGGGAGAGACCACAGAGGAGCACTGTTTACTGGCTAGCTCCCTATGGGTGTCTCAGTTTGCTTTCTTATACAACTTGGACCATCTGCCCAGTGGGAGCACTGCCCACGATGAGCTGTGCCCTCCCAAGCTGAGCATTAACTGAGAAATCCCCCAGCAGACTTTCCCAAGGTCCAGTCTGATGGGGCAGTTCCTCAGGGTAGGTCCCACCTCTTCCCAGATGACTGCAGTGTGTCAAACTGAAAAAGTAACCAGCACACTAACATTTGAGAAATAAAGTTAAATACCATTAAAAGTAACAATGAGAACAGAGACTACAAAAAGACAAGATCTAGTAACTATATGAATATAGTTAAAAACATAAACCTAATTCTGCCCAGAGTATGTACTGATGCAGACTATTGGACAGATAGCCAGAAACACTGAATAAAGCTGAAAACAAGCATCCTTCAACAAAGGGACTCCGCTGTTGTCTCTGGGTGCCATAAACTATTAGTTTGTAGCATTCTGGGTCTACAAGGTGTACTGTAGCATGATTGTACAACACGAAGGAGGAAGAGCCCTGAAACAGAGTAAAAGCCATCAATACAATAGTAAGGAAATGGTTGCATAAGCTGTGGTACAGCCTACACCATGAAACATTATGCAACCACAAACATGAAGAAACTGGAATATTAGGATTTCCACATGTATGGTTAACCTCTTTAAAAACAAAAACCTGCATGCTCTAGGGAAAAAAACCACTTCGGCTTTTGTGAGTCTGTAAGCATGTATGAGTATATTATCAAGACAGAGATATGTGTTCCTTGACCTGAGGATGAGGATCTGGAGGAAGGATAAACTCCATCTACAGGATAACTCTCCTGTATGTGTATATTTATTTATGTATGTCACCCATGTTTGTGTATGTTTAAAGACATTAAATGAAATGTTGAGTATATAAACTATGACAATTCATTAGTAAAACAGAGATGAGACCATGTGCTGATGATGGCACCTGCCATGTTCTCATATACTGCAAAAAGTTCCAGCAAAGCCATGATTTTGTTGCATTGATGCACTCAGGTTCTTTGCTTGACACATGATATTTTAAAGATAATACATTAACTTGGCCTCACAAGTGTATTTCAGGTTTGTTTTAATTTTATGTAACCTGGCTATAAAATTTATCATTCAAGATATCAACATGTTTTACCGTGCAGATTATTCCAGACCTGTGAACTAGAAATTACTCGAAAATGAACAAGCCATTGATTGGTTCCTGTACACATTTTGCAGGGCCACCATTAAAGCAAGAAACTTGACTTAAAGCAGTCACAGATTTGAGCTTTTATCAGAGTCTAGTGTCCATACCCGATGAGAGTATCTTTCTTTCATCTAAATTTCTTTTTACTTTTAAAATGTCTTCAACTTTAAGTTAATAATATATTTCCTAATAATGTCCTAACAAGGACAAAGAATAGACTCTGTATCCAAGCTCCGTGACACATGCCAGTAATCCCAGCAATTGGGAGGCAGAGGATCTCTGTGAGTTCGAAGCCAGCCAAGTCCACAAAGCAAGTCCAGGACAGCCAAGACTGTCTTGAAGAAAAAAAAGAAAAGCAACTCTGCAGCAGGGCAGACCCTTGGGAGAAGGGCAGTCTATAGCAATCAAAGGAGAATTAGGCTCCTTGTTCTCCTCATGAATTAGTTGTTTGGATTAAAGTATCGACCATGTGAAACTTGTAGGAATTCTGAGGACTGAAGTTCTCAGTTTCCTAAAACAGTTAAAACATATTTTGTCATTCACTAAATGTCTTTCCATTATAACTGCTTCTGATTGGATTCACTGAGCTCAAGGTAATTTTGATGACGTCATCTTCCCAGCCTCCTCAGTAGCTCTATCTGGCTACAGTCAGGAGAGTACTTCCTTTGTTAGCCATTTATTTTGACACATAGGTTACCACTTCTTCTCAATTTGCATGATGTGAGAGACTGCAGATTTGCCCAGATGCTTAGAAATCCATTCTATCCAGGCTAATTGCCATTTGGTTACACAGCTGCTATTTAAGATGAGTTTGTTTCACTTCATCATTGAGTACTTTTTACTTCTCATAGAAACATTTAGACTTGATGTCACCCAACGATTTTCTCTCACTTAGGTTTGCTTTTGAAGCAGGGTCTGTCTATATAGCCTGTCCATGAACTTAATCCTGCCATACCCTCCCAAGGGCTGGGATTGCAGTTGTGTACAACCGTGGTAAACAGTCAAACGATTTTTTAAAATATGTATTCAAGAAATAATTGTCGTGATTGTTGTAGGGAAGAGTTCAAAATCAACTTTGATTTATATCCATGAATTATTTGAACCCATAAAATATGTAATTAAGGTTGGATTTGAGCAATAAATAAAATTAACATGTTTTCAGTAGTTGTGTAGTTACTACTAAATAGATCTTTCAGAAAACAAACCTAAAACTAAGAAAAGGACAAACTGTGTGATTTCAAGATCCTAGACTTAAGGCCTGGAATCGTATGCAAACCATTCAGCACTGCTGAGCTTCTGTTTCCTTGTTTTGTGTCATTTTTAACTTCTGGTTTTTTTTTTTTCAGACAGGTCCTAGACTCTGTAGATCAGGCTGGCCTTGAACCCACAGAGATCTACCTGTCTCTGCCTCCCTGAGTACTGGGATCACAGGTGTGTGCTGCCATGCCCAGCTCTTGTTTTTAACCTTAAGTTCATGTGATTCATCGTAACTTTTTTTTTTTGAGACAGGGTTTCTCTGTGTAGCCTTGACTGTCCTGGACTTGCTTTTGTAAACCAGGCTGGCGTCGAACTCACAACAATCCGCCTGCCTCTGCCTCCCAAGTGCTGGCATTAAAGGCATGCGTTACCACCACCTGGCCCATCATAACATATTTATACAAGTGTGTCATACTTTCTTCTCTTTGGTTCCCTGTCACCATGGCCCCTCCTGTCCTTCAGCTGGTTCCTTCCCTCACTGAGTTAATACTGGCTTCTGTGTTCTTCTCACTTACTCCGTTACTCTGCTTCCCACCTTCTCTGAGATCTCTTCCTTCTCTGTGATGATCCTTTTCCTAGTTTTGTGACACCCACACACATATAAATACAGGCACCACACACATATAAATACACACATACTCACATATATAAATACAGACCCACACACACACACATAAGTACACACTCTGTACTTTTCAATTCTATATTCTACATATTATAAAAAATTTGTAACATTTGTCTTTCTGAATATGTCACTTCAATTAATATAATTTATAATTGTATATGCATCTTCCTGAAAATGTCATGATTTCATTGTTCTTTGCCATTTCATGAAATTCCATTGTGTATATGTATGTACCGCATTTTCTCTATCTGTTCTCTGTTGATAGACATCTAAATGATTCTATTCCTGACTGTTGTAATAGTGCAGCAATAAACATGAATGTACAATAGCCGTCATGGCCTTATCTTGAAAGTCATTCTGTAGTAGATTATCTCCAATGTATTTTTCATCTGTGAAATGCTGCTATTTGTTTGGAATCTAGACAAATGGGAGGTGAGGGTGCATCATATTATAATGAAAAAATGCTGTAGTTGATAACTTAGGAAAAACACTGCAGGGCAAGAGTTGTTTGGTTTTTTTCAGCTTCTTGGGTCAAATAAAAAGTAGGGAAAAATATAAAGGAAACAGAATTTCTTCATGAGCATAGCCCCTTAAAAATATCTCCCTCAGCCAGGCGGTGGTGACGCACACCTTTAATCCCAACACTCGGGAGGCAGAGGCAGGGGGATCGTGTGAGTTCGAGGCCAGCCTGGTCTACAGAGTGAGTCCAGGACAGCCAAGGATACACAGAGAAACTCTGTCTTGAAAAACAAAAGAAAACAAAAATCTGTCTACTTCTTACACATCTAACTTCTGCCCAGTTAATATTTCCCCTCATTAGAGCCCCCTTTTTAAAGCTTGTAATACATGAAGAAATTGAAACGGTGCAGCTCAATTTTTCCTGAAGCAAACCTCACCCATTTAACAACAGATCAAGAAATAGCAATTTCCTTCATACCTCCTCTCCAAGATACACACACACACACACACACACACACACACACACACACACACACACGGCCAACTAGCCTGGCATATGCAACAGTAGACAACAAAAAAGGGAATGTGAATAGGCACAGTGGTGGCAGAGGCAGGTGGATATCTGAGTTCGAGGCCAGCCTAGTCTATAAAGCAAGTCCAAGACAGCCAAGGCTACACAGAGAAACCCTGTCTCAAAAACAAAAAACAAAAAAGCACACACCAAAAAAAAAAAGAGGAGGAGGAAGGAAACACACACACAACCCACAAAAAATGGAGCTTGAAATTAACAAGAAAAACAATAATCCAAAAAGGAAAATGCCCAAACAAGACAGAATTCTACAAAATTACCATTGAGTTCATTTTTGTTGGCCAACTGCTTCTGCATGTGGAACCTGCCCTGAAGTGTGGTTAATAGACCTAGTGGGACTCCATTGGAATAAAACTGTCATTTCTTTTTCCAGTGGGTAGTAATTGCAGATAGCATCTCCGTTAGGGGCGAGAGCCCATGTGCACTTCCTCCTCTCAGTGTGGGGTCCCCCTCTGGCTTGAACCCTGGAGGCCTTGTGCATACTGCTGTAACTGCTGAATTCTATGTGTATTAGTCCTGTTGTGTCGGGAAGACACATTAGAATCACCCAGCACCTCTGGCTCTTATAAAGCTTTGTACTTCCTCTTCCACATAGATCTAAGGGGACGTTTTTTACTTGAAAGAAATTTTGGACTTTAAAGAAATTCTTGATATAAAGTACACTGAACTTCTGCCTATATTTGCACATGTGGCATTTATACTGAAAGAAAAATCATATATGTGTCTATATACACTTGTGCAAACTGTTCTCCCTGACAGGTGAACAGTTCACCTGTCATCCTCACATAGTTCAGAGTCACATTCAGATGTTACTGTCTAGGTGTTTATGCACAGGGTGGAGTACTTCCAGGAATTCCTGTGCTTGAACAAGTTCCTTACCAGGAAAGGGTCAGCCTGTAGTTTTCCTTGTGGGCTGTGTGATGCGCCATAGAAGATCTGGGGTTGCCAGCTCAGGTGGAGTGAGAACCCCACTGACAAAAAGGAGTCCACCTTCATAGACCAAGTACAAACATGGCTATCCAGAGAAGTCAGACTTCGACCTTATCCTGCAGAGTGATGTTTCCACATCCCTCTTCATCATCAAAGGAAGTCAGGACAGGTACTCAAACAGTAGGAACCCAGAGGCAGGAGCTGATGCAGAGGAGTGCTGTGTTCTGGCTTGCTTCTCATGGCTTGCTCACCCTGATTTTTTTTTCCTACTTTATTTTTTAATTAATTTGTTTATTCACTTTAAATCCGAATTGAAACCCCCTCTTCCTGGTCCCACCCTCCTTCTCTCTTCCCCATACTCGCCCTCTACACTTCAGAAAAGGGGAGTCCCCTCGACCCACCCACCCCAGCTCATCAAGTCCCATCAGGGCTAAGCACAGCCTCTTCTCCTGTGGCCTGGCAAGACAGCCCTGACAGGGGGCAGTGATCAAAAAGCAGACAACCAAGTCCCTGTCAGAGACAGCTCCCAGTCTCCTTGCTAGAGGCCCAACATGAAGCCTGAGCTGCCCATCTGCTATATCTGTGTAGGGGGTCTGGGTCCAGGCTATTTATGGTCCTTGGTTGGTGTTTCAGGCTCCATAAGCTCCTCAGTGCGCTGGTTAGTTGGCTCTGTTAGTCTTCTTTAGAGCTCCTGTCATCTCCAGGTCCTTTTATCCATCCGTCTACTTTACTACAAGACTCCCTATGCTTCACCCAGTGTTTGGCTATGAGTTTCCACATCTGTTTGGATCCGCTACTGGATGTAGCTTCTCAGAGGACAACTATGTTAGGCTCTTTCTGCATGCATAGGAGAGTATTGTTAATAGTGTCAGAGGTTCATTCTCTCCCATGGGGTGGAACTCAGGTTGGATCAGGCATTGGTTGGACACTCTCAGTCTCTGCCCTATCTTTATCCCTGCACACCTTGTAGGCAGGGTAAATTTGGGGTTGAAGTGTTTGTGAGTGGGTTGATGTCCCACCACTACCACTAGGAGTCCTGTCTAGTTAGAGGGTGGCTTCTTCAGTCTATATAACCCCTGCTACTAGAAATCTCTGCTCGAGTCACCCCCCAAATCCTCCTAGAAGCCTACCCTGACTTAGGTCTCCAGCCTATCACAGAGATACCCCTACCCACATTTTCTTTTCTCTACAGGTCTTCTATGCTCCTGCCCCGCTCTCCCCAGTTCTGATCTTCACCCACATATCTCTCTACGCTCCCTCTCCTACCTTGTTCCCTCTCTTCATCCTCTACAGCTGTCTATTCTGTTTCCCCTTCTGAGAGAAACTTAAGCATTCTCCCTTGGGTCCTCCTTGTTACTTACTTTCTTTGGATTTTTGAATTGTGGCATGTTTACCCTGTACTATATGGCTAAAAATACTTATAAGTGAGTACATACTATGTGTGTCTTTCTGGGTCATTCAGAATGATCTTTTCTAGTTCTACTCATTTGCCTGAAATTTTCATGATTTCTTTGGGGTTTTATTGTTGTTGTTTGTTTGTTTTGTTTTGTTTTTTGTTTTTTGTTTTGAGACAGGGTTTCTCTGTGTACCCTTGGCTGTCCTGGACTCACTTTGTAGACGAGGCTGGCCTCAAGCTCACAGGGATCCACCTGCCTCTACCTCTTAAGTGCTGGGATTAAAGGCGTGTGCTACCACACCCAGCTGATTTCTTTGTTTTTAATAGCTGAATAGTCTGATTTTTTTTATATAGAAGCTAGGACCACCAGCCCAAGGATGACCAAACCCACAATAGACTGCCTCCCCCCCACATTAAACACTAATTAAGAAACTGTCCTACAGGCTTGCCTATAACCCAGTCTTACAGAGGAATTTTCTCAGTTGAGGTTCCCTTTTCAAAGATGACTCCAGCTTCTGTCAAATTGACATAAAAACTATCCAGATCAGGAACCAAGTGGGTAATACACCAGCATGAAATATCAGGATAAGGGCTAGACTGTGTGTTGCAGCAAATGTTTTTAATACATCTGTGCACCCACTACAAACAATAGCAACAAAAGACTATCCTGATATACATAAAATACCACAAAATGGGGATATAGACTAGGTGGTCAAATACTTGCCTTCTGTGCAAGAAGCCTGGGTTCATTTCCCAGCACCATAGAAACTGGGCATCATGGTACATGCCTGTACTCCAAGGCTCTACAGGTGGGTTCAGGAGCTTCAAAAATTGAGGTTCACTCTTATCTAAATAGTGAGTTCAAATCCAGTGACAGGACATACTAAGACCCTGTCTTAAAATAATAGTAGTAGTAGTGGTGGTGGTGGTAGTAGTAAGAAATGGTATATGATTTTATTTGCAGCAGTAGGGAAGTAGAGGCTAGTTTCCATCCAATCAGGACTACATAATGAACATGTCTCAAAACTAAAAAAAAAAAAATCACAAAACAAGGATATAAGTACTCAAATACGTTTGTTTCAACCTCTAGTTCTTTTGTCCCTACCCTTGAATTCTTACAGAATTTTGGTGTTTTGGGTTTTTTCCCCCTTCAGGAAGTCTACGCTACTTAATGCTTCATCTCCTTAGAGCAGCGGTTCTCAACCTGTGGATCACAACCCCTTTAGAGGTCCAACAGCCCTTTCACAGGAGTTGCCTAAGACTATCAGAAAACACAGCTATTTGCACTATGATTCATTACAGTAGCAAAATTACTATTGTAAAATAGCAATGAAAATAATTTTATGGTTTGGGGCACCATAAGATGAGGTCTCGGCATTAGGCAGGTAAAGGGCCACTGCCTTAGAGTGACCATTCCTGTTGCTTCTAACTCACACACCTGCTAACCCTTTGGGTTCCTTGGGTGTGTTACGTTTTGTCCATCCTTTAAATATTTGTGTTCCTTGTGTGTATACAATACTTCTCTGAATTGTAGCATAGTCTTTGTACGGTTATTGTACTACAGATTTGTCTGTGATCTTTCAAGAAGTCAAAGCAGAGAGGAAGTATTATAGACATATTAATTTTTAGTTAGTGAACATTCATTATGTGGTGTGCACTTTGTAAGCACTTTTACATGAAATATTTGAAATAATTTTTACAAGAATGCTGTGAGATAAACACTGAAATTTAGACAAATTGTAAGTTACTCACTTCTAAAACCTAAATCCTGGAACCTACGTACCTAATCACAGAACTGCTCTCTCCTAAGACAGTTATTTGATTAATAGTGTTTAGAGAAGAAAGTTTCTGGCAGAACTGAGTCTCTTTTGGGACATAGGTATTAATGATGTACACGATGACCCCCTAGGAAGTAACAGCATCCTCAGCTCAATCCTATAATGAGCTCAGTAACATTCTGTTTCCAGAGAGAACCCCAGTGTAGGAGGCCATGATGCCCAACCAAGCAAAGCATCTCGTCTTCCCCACAGTGTCTTCCACACAGCTCTTGGATAGAATTTGGAGCCTGCTCTTTCAGTAGGGTTGTTGTTGTTGTGTTGTTGTTGCTGCTGCTGCTGCTGTTGTTTTCAAGAGGGAAGAAACTGTCTTACTCATCGTGTATATACAGTATCCAGCCCAAATCAGTGACCATAGAAATAATTTAATATTTTTGGACCTAATTTGCAAATAATCTTGTGAATTAAAGATGACCTGTATTGAGTTACTATTATCCACAATTTGGACATATTTTAGTTTAGTTATAAGGACATTTCATAGCTTAGCAGAAAAATTCAGTACAAGCTATGATCTGCTGTGTTCACTTTGATATATGTAATTCTTCCTTTGATTTACAGACATATGAGGAAGACCGAAGAAACAACTGTGAACTTCAAATTCGGTGTCAACGGTTGGCCTTAGAGTTAGCAGACACAAAACAGTTAATTCAGCAAGGTGATTACCGTCAAGAGAACTATGACAAAGTCAAGAGGTAAATTGTTCAGGTGGCCATGGCAATTTTCCCTTTTAGAAATCGTCACAGTCACCTAGGTCTGTATCACATACAACTGTTTTCTCCATCTCCTCCTTCATTGTGTAACAACAGTAGACAGCTTGGTGGATATTGGTGCTTTTTAGCTTGTGAAGAAGTTGCTACCACCCTTTCAAAAATGCAAAAGAAAATAAGAACCCTGTAAGCTTCCTTGTGTGAATATTTGCTAAGTGTTATTTGATGAATTTCATATAATGTCAGTTTCAGTGTTTAAGTTTTCTCAAGTGATTTTCAGCTGTTCTTCTAAAGAAAGGCTTTCATTCTTTGAAAACAACACTCTGTTAGAACATTGCGAAGTATATTGCTGCCGAATACCAGTGGGGAAATCTTCCTTAGCTGGAATGGACTTCTCCGCTGTTCTGTATTTAATGAGCTTCTCTAATATATCCCGTGGCAAATCTCTTTTAAACCTGAGTTTTGTCATATGAGATTACCAAAGGAACATGATGAATATTTTGAGGTATGTAAATGCTGTGTCTTTGCAGATAGGGTGGACTTGTTATAGCTGATTCAGCGAGTATTCTTGAAGCGTAGTAGTCAGTCAATGAAATCATAATGCTCTATGTGAATTTACAGAAATTTAGCAAACACATTGGGACTTCTGTTCCCACCTTGACTGGTATGTGGTATGTATTAGTATTTATCGTTATGTCTAGTAGGGTAATAATTTGATCTTGAAATCTGTAAGAGCTATACTTAGTTCTCCTGAGTAAAGCTGAATTTCAAAAGAAACGTTTTTCTTTTTAATTTTTATTAGCATATATTAATAATATGTAATAATGGGTTTCAGGATGATATTTTCATATATATATATATATATTCTGATCATATTCACCCCTGTTGTCCCCCTCCACTCCCACGGTCCTCCTTCCCCCAACTAGTCCCCAAGAAGCATTTTAAAATGAAGTAGTTTGAGATGGTAAAATGATAATTTCATTGATATTCTGATGTCATGTTTTCCTCTCTAAATCTACAGAAATGATAAATTAAAAGGTATGACGATCAGACTAGTGCAGAGCTCCCTGACTCACTCATAGGTCAGCAAAGCCAGATGAGGCGCAGCTGATAATTATCAGGGTTAAGTGATAGAATAATGGGCTTTCATTCTAGTATCAATTGTTACATTTTTATAATAAACAACTAGAAAGAAAAACATAACCTTGATTAAAATGTATAAGCAATTCTATCTGATAAAAATAGGACAGTAAAAAAAGGAGAGGAGGGTTCCAAATGAACCTTTTGGCTTATGAATACATTTTAAAAAAAATAAGGACAAGCCATGAATGGTGGCAACAGGCCTGTAATCCCAGAGTTTGGGAGGCAGAGGTAGGAAGATGATGAGTTCTTGACTACAGCGCGGGCTATAGCAAAGATCCTGGTTCAGAAAATCAAGCCTGGGACTATACATACCTCATTGGTAGAGCACTGTGACCCTGGCTTCTGTCATCAGCAAAGAATAAAAGGAAAAGGACAAGTCATGGAAATAGACGGCAGCCTGGGGATATCTTTTTGAT
>OU015748.1:23221447-23232196 GCA_907169655.1 Acomys percivali | reverse complement strand
AAAAGAAGAAAGAAGGGGGGGGGAACTGAAGAGGCATTTTTGCATTAATAATTGCCAACGCTAAGATTTATCACTTTTAAAATGGAAGATTTCCAGCTGGACTGTGGTGGCACAAACCTTTAATCTCAGCACTAGGGAAGCAATAACAGGCCAGCCTGGTGTACAGAGCAAGTTCCAGAACAGCTAGGGCTACATAGAGAAATTCTGTCTCGAACCACTACCACCCCCCAAAAGGTAACATTTCTATATGATACACAGTGAAAGAAGGGAATAGAGTCAACCTTGAAAAGTAACAGCTCACCCTGGGCATGGCTCTGAATTTCCATAGGTGGCCACCTTGCAGCAGACAGTCACCCTACTGCAGAAAGACAAAGAGTACCTCAATCGCCAAAATATGGAGTTCAGCGTGCGCTGCGCCCATGGAGAGGATCGCCTGGAAAGGCTGCAAGTTCAGCTGGAAGAGACCAGAAGGGCTAGAGAAGAGATGTATGAGAAATACGTATCATCCAGGTTTGTGCTTTCCTTGCATCAGCTGGAAATGAGCTCTTTGTGGGTGGGTGGGACCCTAAGTGGTTTAAGGTCTGTATCGAGAGAATCCTTTTCAGTTTGTTTCCTTTCTAGTTGACTTGTCAGAGATATTGTGGTTTTCCAGTAACAACAAGGGCTTCTTTTTCTTTTCTTTTATTATTATTATTATTTTTTTTTTGGTTTTTCGAGACAGGGTTTCTCTGTGTAGCCTTGGCTGCCCTGGACTCCCTTTGTGAACCAGGGTGGTCTTGAAGTCACAGCGATCTGCCTGCCTCTGCTGGGATTAAAGGCGTACACCACCACACCCGGCCTTTATTTTTCTAATTTAGTTTTTTTTTAATTATTAGCATATATTTCTTATAAAAATATTAATTTAAAAAATAGTTTTTTTCCTATGTGTATATCATACGCTGTGTTCATACTAACTCATTACTCCATGTCTCTCTTCCCAGCAGCCCCACTTTCGCTTTCATACCTTGTATACTAAACTTTCTTAACATAGATTCTACATGTGAGAGAAAACATGAAAAGATTTTATTTATTTATTTTGGATCTGGCTTTTTTCAGTTAACATGATTATCTTCAATTTTATATAATTTACTGAAAATCATATTCTTATTGTTTTTCTTTTTTTGTTTGTTGTTTCACTTACTTACATATATTTCTGTGTGTCTGCACAACAGACGAGGGCATCAGATCCCATTATAGATGGTTCTAAGCCGCCATGTGGTTGGTTTTTTTTTTTTTTTTGGTTTTTCGAGACAGGGTTTCTCTGTGTAGCCTTGGCTGTCCTGGACCCGCTTTGTAGACCAGGCTGGCCTCGAACTCACAGCGATCCACCTGCCTCTGCCTTCTGAGTGCTGGGATTATAGGCGTGCGCCACCACGCCCGGCTCCACGCTATGTGGTTGTTAGGAATTGAATTGCTCTGGAAGAGCAGCCAGTGCTCTTTGCCCCTGAGGCATCTCTCTAGTCCCTCATTCTCTTATTTTTAAAGAATAAAATATATGTGCACATATATAAATATGGCACTTTATTTTATTATTGCATGTATGGTATATGGGGTGGGTAGCATGCTTGTGTCACAGGGCATGTGTGGAGATCTGAAGACAACTTTCAGGCATTGGTTCTCTTCTGCCGTGAGATCTGAGGATGCACATCATCAGCCTTGCGCAGCAAGCACCGTTACCTACTGAGTTATCTCATTGATCTATCTCATTTTCTTTATTTATTTGCCTGTCGATTGATATTTATGCTAAATCTGTATGTTGGTCACTGAATACTGCAGCTATCTATACAGTGTGCTGTCTTAAGAGTCCAGGGTGGTAGCTCGATCATATAGTGGTTTTCTTTTCAGTTTGTTGAGGGAAAGCTATACTGATTTTCACATGGCTGCATTACTTTACACTACTATACCTGTGTAAGTGTTCTTTGTCCACCTTACCCACTTCCCAATTTGTGCTAGTGTTTTTGTCTATTTTTCATGATAGCTCTTCTGACTAGAAATAGGTAGAAACTTGATACAGCTTTAATTTACATTTTCCTGATGTCTAGGGACATTGAGTATCTTCAACATATTTATTGGCTACTTCTTCTTTTGAAAACTTGAATTATTGGTTGCATGTTTGTTTAATTTGTATGCTTTTTTTAAATAGATTCTGGATATCAATTCCCTGTTAGCTGTATACCTGACAAGCTCATCTCCCACTATGTGGACTTTCTTTTCACAGTTAATTGTTTCCTTTGCTCTGTAGAAGCTTTTTTATTTCATGTGATCCTGTTTGTCAGTTCTTTTTATTTTCTGTGTTATTGGAGCTCTTTTCAGAAAATCGTGGCCTATGTCTATATTGTGAAATGTTTTCCTCATATTTTTCTGTAGTAGTTTCAAGGCTCTGTGCCTTACATTCAAATAAAAGCCTACTTTCACTCTACATGTGAAAAGTCCAGATTTCCAGAACTATTTGTTGAAAATACAAGTCTGTTTCTTTTAGGTAGGGTATGTGCATGTGTGTGATTTTCTTTTAGTTTTTCTGGTTGGCTGGTTGGGTTTTTTGTTGTTTGGTTTGTTTTGCTTATTCATTACAGTGTGTGTGTTTGTGTGTGTGTGTGTGTGTGTGTGTGTGTGTGTGTGTGTGTGTGTTTGTTGTTGGGCTTGGGGTCCTCATGTAGAATTCAGAGGACAACTCTGAGGAGTCGGCAGTCTCCTTCCATGATGAGTTCTAGGGCTCAAACTCAGGCTGTTGGCCTTGTGCAGAAGGCATAAAAGCTCCATCACCTGTGAGTCACGTTGACAATCCAGAACTTATTTCACATATATTAAACATCTTTTAAATATCCTGTTGCTGAGTGGGGCGTCATAGTTCAGTAGTTGAGTACTTCTTAATACAACAGAGTTCTGAGTTTAGTTCTAAGAACTTCAAAGAAAAAAAAGTTCGTGACTCTGTGACTAAAGTTTCTTATTAGGGGCTGAAGAGATGGCTCAGCGGTTAAGAGCACTGACTTCTCTTCCAGGGGTCCTGAGTTCAACTCCCAGCACCCGCATGGCTGCTCACAACTGTCTATCATGATCTGACACCTTTACACAGAGACACCTGCAAGCAAAATACCAATACACATAAAAATTTTTAAAGTTTAAAAAATGTTTTTAAAAAGATTTTTTTACTAGCAGTTTTTGAAAGTCTATGCATCTCTGTAGGAGTCCATTTTGAAGAACATCTAAGTATATCTAGTATTTTTCTTCCTGTGAAACAGGAGCGATTGAGAAGGCACTTACTGCATGGCATCAAGTCACAGGGCTTAGACTGCCTGCTTCTCAAGTCTACCTTCCCTTCTTCTGAATATGTGTATGCGATACTGACAGCCCTCACAGTCCGTAGGCTACTTACAGCCATCAGCATGTCAGAAACCGAAAAATTGAATCTTGGTGCTGGAGAACCTGATGGCTCAGCAGCTGAGAGTGCTGGCTGTTCTTCCAGAGAACCTGAATTCCATTTCCAGAGCCCACACTGCGCCTCAAAGGTGGAGCTGTCACCATCTGAGCCCACTCTCAGGGACACTACCACCACCTTCTGGCCTTTGTGGGTACTGCATGCACAGGGTTCTCACAGGCAAAACATCCCTACAATACATAACAATAAAGGAAAAAACTTTTAAATTAAAAATTTTGCCTATAACAGCTCAGCATTTCTGACTTTCCCTCTCCTGTCTATTTTTATTTGTTAATTTATTTGTTTTATATGTGTTTACGCTGTCATCATGCACACTAGAAGAGGGCATTGGATCATATTATATAGGTGGTTGTGAGCCACTATGTGGTTGCTGGGAATTGAACTCAGAACTTCTGGAAGAGAAGCAAGTTCTCTTAACCGCTGAGCAATATCTCCAGCCCTAGCCTGTTTATTTTTATTAGTTTTTTTCTGTGTTCACTACTAATACTGTATGTACTTTGACTGTACCTTTTTAAAAAATCATTGTGTAGTTGTTTGCTTGCTGAGAAGGAAATAGTTTATATAGTCAGAGCAGTCTTGGTATTACATGTTTATTCTTTATATCTCAACGTGCAACATTAATCTTCAGGCCTCATCCCTGTGCATTAAAAAGGACATTGAAGGTGAGCATCCAAAAAAGTTGCTAGCATCTGTCACAGTGGTTAATGGAGGCAATGTAACAGTGGTGGGTTGTCTTAAGAGCCTGGTACTAGTTTGGAAAAGTGTTTTTAGGAATTCTAAAACAGCTAAGTTTCCTAAACATACTGTAAAAGCATACTTCATGCACTATATTGAAATCTTACCTGGAGAACAATAGCCCTTTTTTTTTTTTTCATGAGAGAAAACCATGACTATTTCTTTTATCTTTGCAGAGACCATTATAAAACAGAATATGAAAATAAACTACATGATGAACTGGAACAAATCAAACTGAAAACTAATCTGGAAATTGACCAGCTTCGCAATGCCTCTAGGGAAATGTATGAACGAGAAAACAGGTACAAGGAGAGAGAGATAGAGCAAGTTTATTTGACAGTTTTCTTTGGAGAGTATAAGAATTTTATTGAAATTAAATGTTATTTCTGAGATGTTTTTCTTCATAGTTATAAATGGGAATGTTAAAATTCTAAATTCTTTGATAGCTAATGACAGCGGTGTTTATCATACTTTAGGTCTTCCTGCTGTGATAGTGTGACTGTTTCCTGTTGCCTCAGTTCAGACTGAGGGCAAGAATAAGAGAAAAATTAGAGCGTACTAAGACAACAGAAGTTTTGCCAACCATTTCTCTTAGATACTTGTAAAAATTGGAATAGTAATATGCAATATTATATATATTTTATTTAAGCACTTGTCCTAAAAGATGCTATGTTAGATAACGTTGAAGAATATTTTTATTCACACAGTTACTTTTGAATGGTTATATGCTAGGTTCCTGTAGTAATTGGGAGCATTCAAAGATTACATAAATCCTACTTATTTCACTGGCAATTGTTTTCATTTATTAACTTTGAAGTTACTATGGCTTTTTAAAGATGTCCTTCCTTCTGTTCTCAGTCTCCCTCCATCCTTCATTTCCTGCTTTCCTCCTCTCCTTCCCTTATCATCTGTCAATAATTTTCTTATGCTTCAAAGGCAAACACTTTCCCACCCCAAGTATCACTCACTCGTACTGGCACAATGTTTAGGAGATGGCCCCAGAGAAAGCTAACAATGTCAGATTCCATGTTGAAGAGCTTCATGGGTGGTGGTTATACATATAATTTTTTGTGAAGTTATTGTGATAATTTCCTGATTTTTCAGTTGTACATCTAAAAACAAGAACAAAGGGAATCATTTAAAATACATCCTAGCATAGCATAAGTTTAGATGAATTAACTCCCTCTCCTACATCGTATTGGTAGGTTGGCAAAGTTGGGTAGGAAAATGGCCAACAGTCATTTCCCAAAGCAGGAAAGCCAAAAACAGCTTTGCTTATCTCCAGGGTTGTTCTGAACCCAGATTCACAACAAAATGGATACCATCGGTGTTGCTGCAAGAGAACATCCTGACAGAAAGCAACTTAGGGGGGGAAGGGTTTATTTTAGCTTACAAGTCTATCATGTTAGGAAGTCAAAGCAAGGACGATAAGCAACTACTCACATCTGTAGTTAAGAGCATAAGAAAGTACATGTGTGCTCTTAGCGCTTAGCTTGCTTTCTGCAGGGCCCGAAACCGAGAACTGGTACCTCCCACATTCTGCCTGGGTCTCCCACATCAATTAATGCAATCAAGACAATCCCCACACTGGGCAACCTGATCTACGCCACATCTCATGGAGACTTTTCCCAGGTGATTCTAGGCTCTGTTGGGTCGACAGTTAAAACTAATCGTCATCCATCTAACCAGAAAGTCGACGGGATTGGACCCAGGTGCTTTATTCAACCACAAGGTTTTAGATTGACCTATAGATAATTAACACTGTAAGGGACAGTTGCCACCAGATGGCACCAAACTGCAGCCCAGTGCTGTGCCAGCACTTACCTAGCCAGTTGGACAACTTGCTTTTATTGTTTTTCACATCACAGTAATCTGTCCCTGTGTTTATGTGATAGAATCTCCATTATGGCAGATCTAAAATGTAGTTATAAATTCTGTCCCCTTCAATCCTTCACACCGCAAAATAAATAATACATTTTGGTTTGTTTTTGTTGTTGGTTTCGGGGTTTTTTGTTTGTTTTGTTGTGTTTTTTTTTTTAAATCTTAGAACTTAGTATAAATAAAGAAAGGTTTTATTATTCCTTATGAAAAACAAAATTCAGAAAATATTTATATATTAATTTTGTTTGTAATCTAGGTAAGTGAACCTGGCTTTACAGTTAGATAGGTAATGTTGTCCTTTATACTTTATTGGTGTGCTGTTGCATTGTGAGTTAAAATGTAGCATTTACACTTGCATATTTAGTTACTTTACCTTTCCCTTATAAGCATTTCTAGAAGAGAGTAGGCAGCTAAAAGTAGAGAAACACCTGGCAGCTGAGAGACAGAAAGGGAAACAGTTCAATGGCAAGGATTATTATATAAATAATTTGCTTAGTAGGTCTGTGTGAAAGGCTACAGCCCCTCTTACAGGGTTAGAAATAAGACCTTGTTCCAAATCAAGGTGCATGCCTGCCATGCCAGCACTCAAGAGGCTGCCCAAGCCCTCTCTTGGAAAGAGAAGACAGTACTGCGTGAGTGAGAGTATATCCTAAGAGATGTTGAAAAAGGAGACTCAAACCCTGTCTCCAGGACCTAGAGCACTTGCTAGTGGGGTGAAGAAGCTACTTTGTATCCCCAAGTTTAGTTCCCTCTTTTGTTAAAGTGACCTAACAGTAATGTTTTGTGGCCTCTGAAGTCTAAAGTGGGTAGTACACATGAAAAGGGCAGCCTAAGCTATAAAATATATAGTATAGATATAAATGTTTATTTTCATACCTTTTGCCTGTGGGTAATAAAAATCATTTTATTTATGGACAACTTAAGTAAAATGATTATTGTACTGGTAACATGAAATTATTACATTAAAGTCCATTATTATAAGATTTTGAGGGTCTACACACAATTGCTAATGTACTTGTTCCTTAAGACTTCTGAGAGATAATAAAGGTAAGATAAACTCAGGTGATTGAATTTTTCCAGAACACAAAGCCACCTTGAATGTAAGATGTTTTCATAAGCACAGAAAAGAAACTGCTGGAAAACAGGTCAGGGTGTCTTAGAAGCATTCATTCAGCTCTTCCTGTTGCACAGAATCTGGAAATCAGCAGCCCCACAGTTGTTTAAAAGGGAGGGTGCAGTCATACAAAGGAGACGGGGAATGCTTTTCAGTGTAGCCATTAGGGCTGCATTGCTTTGGTAATTTTATTTCTTTCCCATGTCAATGCTATCTTGATCATAATGTGCTACCTCCCAAAAGTGCTCAAGAAGCCTCGGTGACAATGGTGACATCTCCATAGATTATTAGTGGTATTAAACAGTGTTAAACCTTGACTCTGGACTTACTTATGGGGATTGGTTGGATGTATTTAATCTGCCCCAGTAGATGAACTTGAGGCTCGTTACAGAGGTTCTAGTCTGCATTAAAAAGTGGGTGGCCCTGAAAATATTTATGAGTCATTCTCTCCCCCCCCCCCCCCTCTCTCTCTCTCTCTCTCTCATTTTTTATTTTTTGGTCTCTTCAGATAGATTCTGAACATAAGGGATTTCGCAGGTGACTTGTGTGTGGTGAGGTAGCTGGGGATGGGTTTTGTTGCAGCTCTCTTGTCATTGCCCCGTACTCCTCTGGGTAGTTCTTCGTGTCACTAACACTGGCTTTGAGGTGTGTAGGCTGTCCCACATAGACTGTGTGTGAGCTCAGCTGTGCAAGCATTTACATGTACTTTCTTTGTACCTAGTTCTGTGCACAGTTGGGGAGGCAGGGAAAGCAGGATGAAGAGGTTTGTAATGGACTGGTCAGGACTGAGCCTAGATACCAATACAAAAGTTACTCGGGTGATCATCTGCCACATCTAGTCAGTTTCACCTTGATAGTAACTCCTGACCAGTGTTTAGACCTCAGCATCTTGATGAATCTTAACTGAGGTTCTTGTTTTGTAAATTTCTCATGCCTAAGGACTTCTCTTGTGTGTATGTTTACTTTGATGTAGATTGGATAGTTACTTTGAGTTCATCTTCACAGCTAGAAAATCAAAAGTCCATGTGAACACTGGCTGACTTAGCCTATATTTGCTACTATAAAGGAATACCTGATTACCAAGAAGAGACTTGATACCCTATGAGCATGTACAGGGGGAGGTAATCCCTCTGAGGAACAGTCATAGGGGAGAGGAATAAGGGGAAAATGGGAGGGAGGGAAGAATGGGAGGATACAAGGGATGGGATAACCATTGAGATGTAACAAGAATAAATTAATAATAATTTTTTAAAAAGGAATACCTGAGATTGGGTAATATGTAATGAGTGGGAACTCATTATCTCATTACTCTGGAAGCTGGACAGTTCAATATCAATGTGCTAGCATCTGGCAGGGGCCTGTTTCCTAGGTCTCCACATGACAGAAGGGCAGAGAGCACATGAGAGAGCAAGAGGCAGGCAGACTTACTCATTGCAACAGCATCAGTGCCATTCAGAAAGGCTGCTCCCTCGGTCCTGTTCACCTGAGCTCCACGTACTATTACTGTTACAGCTGTAATTGCATTTGAATATGGTTTACACTAGTTTCTCTGTTCTAATTATATTAGTACCCTCTTTTGGTATGAAAATATAGTCCAAGATAAGCATGTATGTATAATATGAGAGTGTGTGTGTACTCTGGTTACTCTGTTAGTTGTCCTGAGATGCCCACCCTTTTCTTTTTTTTCCCTTTCTCCATTCTTCCTTTCAATGTGCCTTCCAACACTATCAGAAGCAGATAGGACAATTATATCTGTATACCTAAGAGAAGTAAATAGACAACAACATGAAAGAATCATGAAAAAGCAGGTTGGTGATGAAATCTTAGCTGTATAAACGTATTTTGCAGACAATGGTTTTTAAAATTAATTAATTTCCAACCTCCTTATCTGTAGGTTCTCTATCTACTGATTCAACCAACCACAGATCAAAAATGCTTTTAAATAGACTGTTTAAACAGTTTGTACGAACGGTATAGTGACTTTTTCTTGTCAGTATTTCCTAAGCTATTCAGTACAACTTATGTGGAGTTATATTGTATTGGGCCTTTTGAGTAATCTAAATTATGCAGGGGATGCCTGTTGTAAATCATATACCAAAAAAAAAAAAAAAAAAAAAAAAAACCCACCCAGGCCAATTTTGTTTTTTTTTTTAATTGTTTCTTTTTTAACGTATACATGTATATTATTACACATGAATAAAATAAACTACATACAGCAGGAAGAACCACAAGACAATCAGGAATTATATAAATGTTACATTCATAGTGATTTGGCTATTTGTATTTGGCAAACTTGAAGTAAACATCTTTCCTATCTTGTTGGGTCTAAATTTCTGAATGAAGATCAATATCGATCATATCTCATCTCTATTAACTTAAAACATCTACCTTGATATAAAAACATCTTAACCCCTAACCAACTAAGCTTAATTGTAAGACTAAACTATCTGGTCTTCAACCCCATCAGAAACTTGAGAAGGAATAAAACTTAAATCCCTGAGTGAACCTAGAGTGTGGGTTAGCAGCTGCCAAAATGAAAAAATGACTGAGACAGTTTACTGCCTGAACAGTCGCCCAACACTCTCTGTAACATTGGCGCATCATCTTCAGCCTTCCAGCCCAATATCTGATAGACTTATTTGTGAGGCAGGAACTATTGAGGATTTGCTTACCCTGTCTTGGCGTAGTTCTGCTGTCAACTCTGCCTGCATCTAAGCTCGCCCATTTTTAAGCAGAATTCTGTCTATGGCAGAAACAAGGACATTTTGCCCAGTGGCTGGTTTGCCACATTTGAAGCCAATTCCATAAGGAGGTTCTTTGATGCTCATCATCTTTGAGGCAGACTGGTTGTTGCCAGAAGTTAACTTGTCTTGTTGTCAAAGAATCTTTAGAATAATAAAAACATCTTTAAATACCATATTCTGTAAGTCTCTGAGGCTTCTGAAGACCTTATTTAACTATTTTACCTTATATATCTATAGAATTATATCTATTAGACCTAGGATATATATTCTTGTGATAAAATTAGACTAGTATGTGACGTGACCATGACTTGCATCAATATACAAAATTCAATACCAATGCATTAAAAATAACTTTATTTGTGAGTAACAACTAAGGCCTTGAGTTGAGGAGTAGATTCAATAATCTACTTTTTGTTCTATCCTCCCTCTATATTTCTGTATCCCCCTTTCTTTCTTTTCAGCTCCTATCACCTTACCTACAAAAGAAAAATAAAGGAAAAGAGAGACATCCCTGAGTCCAACCTAGTTTTCTCTCTGTATGAGACCAATAATAACTTATAACCAACTCCCAATGAAAATAAGCATCTGGGGGCTGGAGAGATGGCTCAGCGGTTAAGAGCACTGACTGCTCTTCCAGAGGTCCTGAGTTCAGTTCCCAGCAACCACGTGGTGGCTCACAACCATCTATAAGGAGATCTGATGCCCCCTGTGGTCTGCAGATGTACATGCAGGCACAGCACTGTATACATAATAAATAAATAAATAAATAAATAAATAAATAAATAAATAAATAAATAAAT
>OU015748.1:23185893-23214494 GCA_907169655.1 Acomys percivali | reverse complement strand
TGTGTGTGTGTGTGTGTGTGTGTGTGTGTGTGTGTGTGTGTGTGTGTCTATGTGTCTGTGTGTGTGTTCCTTTTTAAACATGGACTTGGATCCAGAAAGAGAAGCTTTTAGGCTTGAGTTATGGGCTTTAACACGATTGAAAATGGCTGTGGGGCCTCCAGTCTGGAGATAACAGTTTCAGGTGGAGAAGGTGCTATGATGGTCGTTCCTTCAGAACTTGCCATCTTGCCACCTGAGACTAATACAGAAAGCCTTCAGAAGAAAATGACCCAAACTAGGAGAATCCGAAGATACCTTTTAGTGCTAAATCAAACTGTCCACAGATACTTGACTCACATATGAAGGCTGGCTTTAATTCCCACCGAACCTGAAGCCTAAGTTGCAGACCACTGGGTAAGTGCTATTAACAAAGAGTAAAGGAACACTTCCTAGTGTGGCTCTACTTGATGAGAAGATGCTCTGTCAATTAGATGTTGAGACAAGCTGGCCAGGCATTGGGGCAGAATGAGTATGTGACGACTGAGACTTGAAATGTGTAGCTTTGGGGTGAGACCTGCCCTGTTTTAAAATCTTAAATGTACTGTATTTTTTATTAAATACTTCTCTTAATATTCATACATGAAATCCCCATCTTTTTTTTATGTATATGAGTGCTTTGTCTACATGTATACCTGCAGGCCAGAAGAGGGGATTAGAGGGTATAGATGGTTGTGAGCCACCATGTGGTTGCTGGGAATTGAACTCAGAACCTCTGGAAGAGCAGACAGTGCTCTTAACCTCTGAGCCATCTCTCCAGCCCCTTTTTTAAATCTGTATGTTATCAGTGATAATTGCTTATAAGAAGGATACACTGGACTTAACTTGCCATGGAAAAGGAGTGATTAACTCACTCGTTCTGGTGGTATTATTTTAAGGTTCTGCACTTGGGAGGCAGAGACAGGCAGATTGCAGTTCGAGTCCAGCCTGATCTACAAAGTGAATTCAGGACAGCCAGGGTGACACAGAGAAACCCTTTCTCAAAAACAAAACAAAACAAAAAATTAACTTTCATCCTTTCATGAATCCATCTTGTTTTAATAAGAACTGACTACCAGATTAGGATAACCCTTGATAATAACAGGGTGTTGGAATTCCCAACAATTAATGATGATTTTTGTCATTTTTTTTTTTTGAGTTCTTAAAATTTTGAAGTTAAAACACAATTACATTATTACCCGCTTCCTCCCTCCAATCCCTCCTATATTCCCAACCCCCTCTTGCTTCCTCTCAAATTCATAGCTTCGTTTCTTTGCTGTTGTTACATCTATATGTAAACGCATAACTACCACCTGCTTATCTATCTAGTGTCTCATGTATATATGCTATTTAAAGCTAACCACTTCATGTTGAGTAACTAATTGGGAGATTAATCTCTGGGGATGAGTCCCCCCCTCTCAGCATTCCTTAGCTGCCCGTAGTCCTCTTTTTAGGGTTAGGGCACCTTGAGATTTTCCTGTTAGCACACCTATCGTCATCCTTGTTCAGGTCTTTAAAATCAGGCCTATGGGCTAGGGATATAGTTCACTTGGTAAAATATTTGCCTAAACTAGACATGGTGGCACAGGACTTTAATCCCAGCACTTGGGAGGCAGAGGCAGGAGTATATCTGTGAATTTGAAGCCAGCCTGGTCTACAAAGCAAGTCCAGAACACAAGAAGCCCCGGGTTCAATCTGAAGCCTCACAAGTGGTAGGAGAATGCCTGTAACCCTAGCTCTAAGGAAAGTGGAAACAGGAAGATGTTCAGGGTCATCCTCAGCTATGAGGTACGAAACCAGCTGTGCTGCTTGAGCCTTATCTCAGAAAAATGTGTGAATGCATGAGGCTTGTGCCCTACCATCTCATTTTGACATGTATTCTTTTAGTTTTGAAATATTGCTGATAATTTCAGCTCTTCATAAAAGTTATATAAATTGTACAGATTTCCCTGCATTATCATTCTCTCTCTTTCTCCGAGTATTCCTCTCCATCCCTGAAACATGCCCATAAACACACATTTATATGTTCCTGGGGTTTATTTCTGAGTGATTTTAGAAGAGGCTACATTATAAGTGTTTACCTTTTCAGAGTCTATTTCTTTAAAAAGGAATGTTCTTCTAGAACTGCAAAATACATTTTAATTCAAGAACATTTGATACCAATGTGCTTAGAGCAATGCTTTTTACATGTTTTTGTTGGTTCAATAGCATTCTTTCATAGTGTCTTTAAAAGAAATTTTTAATCACACAGAGCTCAGAAGATAGCTTCTGGAATTGACTCTTTCCTTTCTCCATGTGTGTTCCGGGCATCAGGCCCCGTGCCCCTCCCTGCTAAGTCACTCACTGGCCTCACATTGCTGTGTGGATGGTACGGGCTCAGCCCAGACGCATGCAGTTCTTTACAGCCTCCTCAACCTGCCGTAATCTCACATTCTTGTTGAACTTGATTCTTTACCTTCCCCATTTTGTTTTCATGGCATTTAGTTCCTTTTCATTTGATGTTATAGATAGTCTTCTATTGGGCACTTCTACTCAGCTTTAATGCTGTAAGATACAATCAACAATGGTTAAAACTCAGTGGTACCTGTGTCTTATAACTCTGATTTAGCTGCCCAGAAAGCATTTTTTATCTGGATGCTTGCTTATCTGGAACTTTTAAATACAGTATTTTTACAAAGTATCTTCTTGTGCTCAACCCTCTGAATACAAACACTTTCTACTGCTGACTATTTCTATAAATCACTCTACCATAACCTTTAAGTCAGTTGCTTCAGAGTCCTAGAGAAGAGCAGTCCTTTCTCTTTGTGCCTGTGATGTCTCCGAAGTCTTCATCAGCGCCGCTGCCATCACCCGGAACCAGCCTGCCTGTGCTTGTTGTTTGCTGTTGTATTATAACCATTATCCTCCTGATTGCTCCATCCCTTCCCACTCAGTTAATCTTCTTCTTAAACCTGTTCTTCCTCTCATAGTTTTGCATTCTGACATCAGCATTCGCCCAGGCACCTGAAGAACACCACTGGTAATTTGCAACTGCTATTTCCCATGCTTACTTTCTGTATCACTGATTCAGCCAACAAATCTTTATTGATACGCAATGCCATGACCCAGGAGCCATGTTACAATATTATATACTTAGGGGTATATTAGTAAGTGCACGGGAGATCACCACTGCTAAGAGCTAGTTTAAGGATACAAAAACAAACAATTATATAATTGCCTGATGGTAATTGTAAATTTTGATAATTACTCCGAGTTAAATTGTGCAATAACAAATATGGTGGAGGCAGAGGGATAGTATGATCAACGAAAGAAAGAACATCTCTGACACTTAAGCATAACAACCATGCCATGTAAATTCTAATTTTTAAATATATCTAATTGTTTCCCACCCCTTAATCCCAAATAGTACTATGTTAGTCCAGCATCTGTTTTCCTTTTGCTAAACCAATTATCTCTTTACACTGTTTCTGCCTTTAGTTGAGGCCTCTCTAGTCTCATCACTCTACACAGACAACTCAGAATTCTAATTGTGCTGTTCAGCAGATGACATCCACTCTGCTCAGCTGAGCATTTCCATCCGTCTGAGGTACTTAGACCTTCCCAGTCTCTTCCTTCTGTGCATCTCCCATATGCACTACACTATCATACTCTCTGCCTTGGCAGTGCTTTCTGTTCAGCCTGTTAAGTGTTTGCAAGGAATGACCTTTTCCCTTATGCATATGCCCTGCCATTTAACTACTAGGTAATTGAATGATAATATGTCATATCTTAGTGATCATTCAGAAATTTTTAAGAGTCTTCCCTTAGATTGTAATATTAGTTATAATATTAAAACCTTTGTGCTTATTGCAAGCCCCTCTGAAGTATTAATCTTTGAGATAAGATCTCAGTGCCCCCCTCACCTCTCCCCTCTCTCCTCTCCTCCAATCCACTCCCCTCTTCACCTCTCTCTTCTTCCTCCTCATTATTTAATTATGTTAATGTTTTGAGACAGGGCCTTGCTGTGTGTTGCCAGGTCTCCAACTGGCAACTTGCTATATACCTCAGAGTAGCTTCAAGCCCATGACCCTCTCTCCAACTACCAAGTTGCTCCAACTACCAGGCATGCGTCATTGTGCCTGCTGAAATCAGATACTTTATTTGGCTTTGTCATCTTTGGATGCAAGTCATATGTATCAGTTGAGTTTTTTGTTTGTTTGTGTTGTTGTTGTTGTTGTTGTTGTTGTTGTTGTTGTTGTTGTTTCGAGACAAGGTTTCTCTTGGCTGTCCTAGACTCACTTTGTAGACCAGCCTGGCCTCAAACTCACAGCGATCCACCTGCCTCTGCTGGGATTAAAGGCGTGTGCCACCACGCCGGCTATATGTATCAGTTTTAATTCTCAAAAGTTTTCCATATTGATTTTGACTTAACCCCTTTGTACATGAATGCAGTTTGGATCTGAAAAGAGTGCCCAAGATTGTTCATTCTTCCTGACTCTTTCCAAATGTAGATGAACCTCAGTTACCTGGAGGTTTATTTTGTTTTGTTGTTGGGAGTGTTGTTGTTTGTTTTATGAAAATTGGTTTTGGGTTTGGTTTTGTCATTTTGAGACAGGGTCTGATGGAGCGGGCTAGCCTTGAAATCCCAGTCCTGCTACCTCTACCTTCCATGGACTGAGATTACAACACTCATTAGCACCACTGATTAGGGTGGGCGGGAGCTTTTTTATTGCTGGATGGTGGGTTTGTTGATTTTTTTTTTGAAGACAGAGTTTCTTTATGTAGCGTTGGCTCTTCTGGAACTCACTTTGTAGACCAGGTTGACCTCGAACTCAGAGAGCCACCTGCCTCTGACTCCTGACATTAAAAGCATGTGCTGTCACCACCTGATTCTTGGAGGCTTTTTATGTTTAGGTTGTCTTTTAGTGTTTAGAAGGCATTTCTCCTATCACCTATCAGTCCTACTTAGTGAAGACCTCCGAAGGAAGGGTCAGAGTTTGCATTCCTTTCAGTTCTCCAGACTCTCCCCAGGCTCCTTTCCTCGCGTGCACATTTTGGAAACCTTGCACCTGACCAGAGATAAGATTTTGCTTATCTCACTCAAACATTTGTATCCAAACAAGTACCAGAAATCTAGACAAAAGTCCTTGTATCTAAAATGTTGAGGAATGAATCCTAAAGACGTACCCCATAAACTTAAATGCAACCCCCAAGAACATTCTAAAGCAGATGAGTAAGCAGATGTTGAATATTTAGATAAGAAAATCTTTTTTAAGTCCACCATTTATTAAGTCTTTTTAAAAAGATTTTATTATTTTTAGTCTTGTGTATGTGTGTGGATATGTGTCATTGCCTATGGAGGCTAGAGATGTCAGGTCCTTTGGAGTTGGGGACCCAGGTGGTTGTGAGCTGCCTGATGTGGGTACTAGGACTCAAACTCCAATCCTCTGCAAGAGCAGTATGTGCTCCCAACCACTGAGCCATCTGTCCAGCCGCCACCACTCATTATGTGTTAACACACTATCTTACTTCTTCTTTTGAAATATTAGCTAGGATCTCCAGGAGAATGTGCGTCAATCTCAGCAGTAGGTAAAGATTTATAGCCAAGTGTGGTTACATTCCTGTAATCCTAGCAGTCAAGAAACTGAGGTGGAAATAGGAGTTTCTGGAGAAGCTTGACTAGTATATAAACTTAGAAGGGCTCTAGTAGTTCAAGGTCTTCTTCTTGCTTGATTTTCAGCTGGTCTGTAGTTTGAATCAAGTGTGTTACATCATATCCATTATTCACAATACACAATGTATAATAAGGGTAGTTCTTTTTTCCACTTTCATGTCTTAGCAGACCTGCTTTCAATAAACTAAGCACCATAAGTCTTTCCCATAGCCGGTCTTGAGACTTACTCCTAGCATTCTCAGTAACTACCAGGGGAATACCTGTTATGTTTGTGTGGTATATTCATGCGTGAACACAGCACGTATGTATGCAGTTTGCTCGTGTGGAAACCATAGGTAGATATCAGTTATCTTTAGCACCTAAGGTTTTGAGACAGGGCTCTCCCTGAATCCTAGGTGGCCATTTCAGCTAGGCTGGCTAGCCAGCAAACCCCGAGGATTCACCTGTCTTCCCCACCCAGCCAGTGCTGGGGTTCTAAGTGCACCATTGCCCCTGGGTCTTGCACAGGTTGGAGTTCACTGATTCATTAGACCAAGGCTAGTGAGCAGCAGGGACCCTCCTGTACCGATCTCCACAGCACTAGGCCACTGTAGCTAAGCTGACCTGGAAGTGGATATACAGCCAAGGGTAAGCTTGAACTGTTCCTCCTCCTCCTCTGTCTCCACTTCCTCAGTGCTAGAATTCTGAGTGCATGCCATCATCACTCAGAAGAAAAAAATTATGGAAATTTTTCATTTATTTGTGTGTGTTGCCTGCATGTGTGCACACAGAAATACACACACTGTCACAGTGTACATGTGGAGATCAGAAGATAACTGCAGGAATTCTTTTTTTTTTTTTTTTTCCTTCTACCATATGGGCTCTAAACAACAAACCCAGGGCACCAGAGACGGCAGCGGTAATTCTTTTTATCCACTCAGCCATCTCACCAGCACTAGGGAAAAAAATTAAAGTGCCCATTGAATAGGGGGGAGGGGGGGATGCTCAGTAGTACAAGTACTTGCTGTTCTTCTAGGCACCCTGAGTTTAGTTCCCAGTACCCATAGTAGGCAGCTCACGGTTGCCTGTAACTCCAGCTGGCCTCTCATGGCACACACATGTATGACTTACACAGACATGTACACATATCAGTGACTTTTTTTTTTGTTGTTTTGTTTTGTTTTGTTTTTCAAGACAGGATCTCTCTGTGTTAGCCTTGGTTGTCCTGGACTCACTGTGTAGACCAGACTCACAGCGATCCGCCTGCCTCTGCCTCCTGAGTGCTGGCATTAAAGGCATGCGCCACCATGCCCTACTCAATAACTTATTTTTAAAGGAACTCCACCATTATCTTCTAAATTAGCAGTCTAGTGGAACTTTCTAGAATGGCAGAGATTTTCTCTCTGTGCCCTGTGTCGTTAACTTGTGCCATTTGGGTATTAGTGTACACCTGGTTAAACTTGCCTTCATTCAGAGGTTAGTGACTGGTGACAGATGTGTCAGTGAAAGACAAGTCTAAAAGACAAGCTTCTTTGATTGTTAGTATTTGAGAATTGGATCTAGAGACTCAGATTTTGGGTTGTTTGTTTTGTTTTGTTTTTTCAAAACAGGGTTTATCTGTGTAGCCCTGGCTGTCCTGGAACTTGCTTTGTAGACCAGGCTGGCCTCAAACTCAGTGATCTGACAGCTTCTGCCTCCCAAATGCTGGGATTAAAAGTGTGTGCCACCACACCCAGTAATCTTTTTTAATGACAGGAAATAACATAATGATTTAAAAGCTATAAAAGATATATTCAAGGAACCAAAAAATTAGATTATAATATATTCACATCTAAGAAAAGTTTAAGAAATCACAAGATTTGTAAAACCAATAAAAGGACAATAGAACAAAATAGGAAAAAAAAAAAACCTTTATAATGTTACGCTACATGACATAGAAGGATGATTGTGTAACTTTAAAAGTAGAATTAAACAGCATATATTCCATGCTCAGAAAGTCAGGGTACAAAAGGAAAAAAAACAACAATAAAATAAAAGTGGGAAGATACATTTAACATGTTGTCAAAGAAGACACTTCTGAAATGAGAAGGCGGGGACTCTGGGTGCTGAGAAGAGGAGAGAGAGGAAGCAGCAGTTCTGTATCTCCAGCATGAATGTTAGTGTACTGAGGTCCCCAGGCTGCGTAAGCCCTTTACTGAGGAAGCCAGTCCGATCGTGTGGGTTTTCCACTGTAGGACTCTTTATTTATTCTCAGCACTGTTTATTAAGCATCCGCTTTGAGCCAAGCACTGTTTCTAGGCACTAGGACTTTGGGCTTAACAAACTGAAAGGGTCTTTGTCTCCAGAACAACGTTACTATGGTGCAAATCAGAAAATATACAAATAGGGAGTATGTAAACACAAAAATTTGAGAAGATGTAAAACAGACTGTAATTCAGAGAGCCTTATGCTCTGAGTGGTGAGAAGGGGCCACTTAGTGAGGACTGAGGAAGCCAATTACCTGAAAACTCGGCTTGAAGTTGTAACTTCACCAACCAGAGAAGTATTGTTGAACTCATAAATCAAAATGTCAAGGCATAAAAGAACAGGCTGTGAACACTCAGCATAAAATTAGTATAAAACTCTAACTACCAATATTACTTAAGGATAATATATAATAGCAGCATATTAATTTAATAGAAAGACAAAATATAAATTGTGGTTAAACTTAGGGACTTGATGGCAAGAAGAAATGGTGTTTATATATAATATCTATAATATTATATATCAAATAGTTATGTTTTAAGTATATCATAGAGTGTGGTGGTTAGTCTAATTTATCAGCTTGATACAGTCTAGAATCACTTAAGAGAATCTCAATGAAGACCTGTCTAATCAGATTTCCTATGAGCATGGCTGTAGAAGATTATCATAATTAGGTTAATTGGAGGGAAAAAACATCCCCTCTGTTGGTGGCAAAATTCCCTACATGAGGGAGGAATCCTGAACTGTTTAAGAATGGAGAAACTGAGCTGAAGGCGAGCAGGAGTGTTAACTCATTGATCTCTGCTGTTGACTATGACCAGCTCTGTTCTGGCCTGGTTCAATCTTTCTTTGGCAGTCTGATGGTTCCCTGCTCGTGGGAGGTCACTATATTGACAGCTGATCTTTGTAGCATACTGCAGCCTGGAACTTCTGGACCCAAGTGATCCTCCTGCCTCAGCCTCTCAAGTAGCTAGAAGAGAGGCATGTTCCACCCAACCTGGGTCTCTTGACCATGCATGGACTATGACTAGTGCTTCTTTAAGTCCTGCCCCCTTGGCTGCTCTGCAGTGATAGACTACACCCTACATATTTTACAGGTAACCAAAAAAGAATGGGGGAAAGCAAGCCCACATTTTATAACCAATGGCAGCTAATAAAGCATCCAACAAGACATTTTTTAAAATCTAGAAAGAGTGAACATAACTTTTCTAACAATTATAAATGTGACACACTCACTAGGTATCTGTGAAAAGCAGGTACAGCTTGAGTGAGAAACAATTCTTTCCATGTACATAACGGACATGAGATCATTAATAATGAGTTAGTTTATATTTTTTAGAATATTATTAGTTCAACTAATAGCTTCTGAGACTTAGCTGCAGAAGGGATTCTGAATGGGAAATTAACTACAAACAAAAACTTACATAGCCACATGTGTAATTTTTCAATGTAAGTTTTTCAGTGGTGTTTTCTTTCTTTTTTTTTTTTTTTTGGTTTTTTTCGAGACGGGGTTTCTCTGTGTAGCCTTGACTGTCCTGGACTCACACTGTAGACCAGGCTGGCCTCGAACTCACAGCAATCCACCTGCCTCTGCCTCCCGAGTGCTGGGATTAAAGGCATGCGCCACCACGCCCGGCTTTCAGTGGTGTTTTCTTTATAATATAAGTAACAAAAACATTTTAGCATAAGCCTGGAATCTTGATAACCCCACTTCTTCAGTTGTCAACATGAGTTAGTTTAAAAGGCAAAAATAATGCAGGATCCAAAGTTGTTCTAAAATTGATTCATAATATTTGTTTTAAAATAATTATTCAGGGCATTGGGATCCCTTTTTAGTATTAATGTATATGCAGTAAAAATATGCTCAGGGCAATATGTGAGGCCTAAGAACATACTCAGTGGTAGAGCAGCTGCCTGCCATGGAAAGATTTGCAGATTAGAGCCCCAGCCTGCCAAAGGTAGACAGGAAACTGGGTCTCTGTCTGCCTGATATCCAAGAAACAGAATGTTCAGCATCCTAGCTTGGGTTGCATGGATGTGCCAGGCTATCTCAGTTGGTTCCAGAAAAGATGGTCACACTTGAAAACCAAGACTTGAAGCTGGACATGGTGCACACACCTGACCCTCAGAAGGCTCCATAGAACTGAGACACTGGGGTGGTGAGCTCACAACTACCCTACTGTGTGGTCAGTGTAGCAAGATCACTCCCAAAACAGACAGACAAATACCATGAAAATGGTTTGGGAAAAATCAGTTATCTAGATTATGTGGATACTGAACAGATACTTTCACAAACTGTTTTACAATTCTGCTCAATACAAATTGACAAAGCGAGGAAAAATAACTCAGAAAACTGAAACAGCCTGGAGTGGTGCTGTATTTATTTACTGAATAGAGCTTAACAGTGCATGGAACTTAATGACTGTAAATGTTGATGTAGGTGTGTGTCTCACCCATTAGCTTAAGAAGAATGGATTGGTTGTGCGGCCTAGGTTGCATGGCCTTCCTCTTGTAGCATGTTTTGCCCACATCCAGCCTAACTCCTCAGCAATGCTGTGTGACTCACAGTGGAGAAGGCGCTGGGTCAGGGGGAATGCATGAGGAGAGCAGAGGAGGCCAGGCACACGCTCCTCTGAACACCTCTCAGCAGCAACATCATGCCTGAAAACTAAAGCCACCATGCACAGTGCTGGGTACACATTTTATGGCTGTTTCTAAGATCTGCACTCATGGGCGTTCATCATGAGTGTGAACTAAAGCAGAGGACAAACCTGCACTTTCATAGCTCACCTAGTAAGCTGCTGCTCCATTGCTCTGGGGGAATTTCAGATTTGCATTTGATAAATATACCACTCTCAAAACACTGTAAAAAAAAAAACTGAAATGCCAGCTAACTAAATCAACTTATAAAAACTAAAGTTAAAAGTAAGATATTTTCCATGATTATTTTAAAATATGTTATTTACTGGAAGGAAAGTCCAGAGAATTAGCACAGACGAAGTGTGAGTGTATCTCTCCCACTTGTAAATGAGCTCTTGTTTCCTACAGTGTATATTCTGGTCCACAATGAGTCATTTTCAACATGTTTCAGTTTAACTCCTAATACATTTTTAAGCTTGGCAGGCATATTTCGATGAACATTATTTCCAATTTTAGAGACTGCTTCTAAATTATACTCAAGTTTTGCAGCCATCATGAAGAGCTCTTTCAGAAAAAAAGGAAGCAGGATTGATTGGAACTGTGTGTTTCGGAGAAGGAAAAAAAAAATACCATCTTTACATTTCATACACACAAATGCTAAGCATTATCTGAAAAGGACTGTAGTTGTGTCTACTGAAAGAAGAAATCTCAACCTACCTTAAATAGGATTTGTTGAACTCTTCACTATGCCTAGCACTGTTTAAATGCTCTCCAGGGGTTAGTGTTTTGTAATACTGACAGTGAGGACAACATTGCAAGACACAGAACCTGGCATTTCTGGGCAGAGAGCTACGTGAGTGTAAAAGCTCTGACTGAGCCTACTACTCCAGAGCAGAGCCTGGCAGATCTCTGTGAGTGTACACAGAGTGTGGTCTACACAGTGAGACCCTGCCTCACAAGAGAAAGGAAGGGAGGAAAGAAGGGAAGACTTATTTTTGTATTTCTAACTCGGAGTATATTTTATAATAACCATTTATTGCAACCATATGAGCCTTCTAACTTAACTTCATTTGGCTGACCTGTCTTTTTAATAATAGGCTTTTTGTTGTTGTGACCATTACACTCTTACTATTTTTTAACACTTTAAAGCTCAGAAAAGTTTAGAATTGGAAAAAATATATCATTGACAATAGATCAAAACTTATATGTACTCACAAACACTGAGGCCTCCATGGCTCTGCACCAGGTCCTCTGCATATATATTATGGTTTCCCATTTAGTGCATTTATGGGATTCCAGGGTATGCGAACAAGTGAGTCTCTGTCTGTATCTGTGTCTTGTGTGTTTTCTTGGTCTCTTTTCTTACTGTTATTTGTTTAATCCTATTCCAATGTGTTAGTTTTTGTTTTTCATAATATATTGTATTATTTATTATCCCTTTTGTATTAATAATAAATAATAATTATAACTTACTATCCCTGAGAAGTCTGTTTTTTAATAACAGATAGAGGGTAGATCTGGGTGGGAGGGGAGGTGGAGGGCAGTAAGGAGTAGAGGGAGGGGAAACTATAATCAGGGTATATTAGGTGAGAAAAGAAACTTATTTTAAATAAATGGAAAAAAGGATGTATTCTACCAGTTCACAAATGATGGAAGACATTAAAGAGATAACGTAACTCTCCCAAGTAACAGTTCCAGAAGCAGAGCTAGGATTAAGATAGCTGATATTTGCTTCTTTTGTTGTTTGGTTTTGTTTGAGACAGTGTTTCATGTAGCACAGGCTGGCCTCAAACTTGCTTGTAGCCAGGGCTACCCTTGAATTCCTGATCATTCTCCTTCAACCTCCCAGGTTTGAGGATTACAGGTTTTTGGTTGGTTGGTTGGTTGGTTGGTTGGTTGGTTGGGGTTTTTTGTTTGTTTGTTTGTTTGTTTTCCGAGACAGGGTTTCTCTGTTGTAGCCTTCGCTATTCCAGACTTGCTTAGTAGACCAGACTGGCCTCGAATTCACATCAATCCGCACTCTGCCTCCTGAGTGCTAGGATCAAAGTCATGCACTACCATATCTGACAGGATTACAGTTTTGTACCACTGCTCCTAGTTTAAAGAAATATCTTTTTGTTTCTAGTTCAATTGTCCTACCTGCCACAATATTATGTTATGATTCTGAAACAGTATGTGAAGTGTAAATATTAATGATGTCATACAGTACCGATAAATAAGTTTATAATCTCAAATACACTTACTGAAAACAACAAAATTCAAAACCAAACTTCGTGCCAGTTTGCTCTAGGGAAGTCTTCTTACTGCTCCCCATTTCTGGGGACTCAAGATGGTTCTTGGATCCATTGGCTTGTGGCCACCTTTTCATTCCTTTCTCTACTCTTGCCTTCCTGTGCTTCTGATAAGATACATGTGATGGCATGTGTTGCCTGCTCAGGGAGCATAAGTCAGCCTCCTCAGCTTTACATACTTAATAACATTGACAAAAATCTTATTTCCTTATAAGGCATTATACACACTCTGGGAGCTGGAACCTAGATGGCTCCTTTGAGAAGCTGCTGTTTAATTCACACAAGAACCTTTTAAGCTACGTGAGTTATATTTAGATGAGTCCATTAATTGGAGTAACATTTTATTTTTAAAATCACCAGAATTTTTTATCAGCTTCTTTTATTAGTTATTAAACTTCTGTATTTCTATAAATTATCTTCTGAGCTTTAATAACATACTTAACAAAAATTTATTAACTTTTGGACAAAATGCCACCTTAGAGACTTGACTCTAGTTTGTGTGATTTATGCCCTATATTTCCTATGAATTAAAAAGTCACCTTTCATTTTACTTTTTATGTCATTTTTCGAGGGTATTTCATGTATCCTAAACTGGCCCTGAAATTGCTGTAAAACTGAGGATGAACTTGCACTTCGAATCCTCTTGTGTCCATCTCCCAAGTGCTAGGATGATAAGCATGTGCCATCTGGTAGGGCTTTGTGTGTGCTAGCCATGACTAGCTACATTCCCAGCCTGACCTTCCCTGACTTTTAATGCATTCATTATAAACCTCATGACTGTAGCATCAAGAAATAATAAAACAGAGCTAGACCTTTTAAACAGACACAATAGTAAAATAAGTTTTGAGGCAAGCTATATTGGCTTCATTGATTTTCAATGCAAAGGGTAGGACCCAGGACCCTGGGCATGCTCAGAAAACCTTCTTCCACTGAACAACACCCCCAGCTTTTGATATTTTGAGACAGAATATTGTTACTCTATCTCAGGCTAGCCTTGAGCTATGTGTAGTCCAGGCTCATCTAGAACTAAAAGTCTTCTGCCTCGTAAGTAACGACATTACAAGTGCATTTGCCACAACGCTCAGTTCATTAACGTAATTTAGACTATTTAATTGCTATTTGCTTTTCTTTTCTTTCTTTCTTTCTTTTTTTTTTTTTGTTATTTTCTATGAAACAGTTATAAGGAGAAATTTGCGCTATTAGCTGTCTTATTAAATGAGATTTTGACTAATTTGTTTTTCCACATACATTTCATCCTCCTTTATTTTAATAAATGTTTATGGGAAACATATGTATTTTCACGGTATGTGCCAATTATGTGATCATTTCCTTTTATAAAAAGCATTACTGCATGTGAAAACATTCTATCTTGGTTAAGGTTTTATTGCTGTGAAGAGGCACTAGGACCATGGCTACTCCTATAAAGAAAACATTTAATTGGGACTGGCTTACAGTTTCAGATGACTAGTCCATTTTTGTCATGGTATCAAAGAAGGAGCTGAGAGTTCTACATCCAGATTAGCTTGGCTTGAGCTTCTAAGAGGTCAAAGACCACCCCCTGGTGACACACTTCCTCCAGCAAAGCCACACTACTCCAACAAGGCCATACCTCCTTATAGTACCGTGGTTGCACATGTCTGTAATCCCCATAGTCAGAAGGCTGAAAAGGACGATGAATTAGGTCCAACTGCTAGGCTACATAGTCTGTTCCAGGTCAGATTGAGCAACATAGAGACACTGTCTCAAAGATTAATTAATACAGAATTGAATTGAATTTATTATGAAATTTGAAGTTTTCAGTAATACCTATCATCATCATCCAGTTAGTTGATTTTGAAATAAGATGTGTAGGTGTTATTTTTAGTAGCCTAAAAGTCATGGTGGTCTGAGTAAGAGTGGTCCCCATAGACTCACGTATTTGAGTGTTTGATCATTTGGGAGTGGCATTACTTGACTGGGATTAGGAAGTGTGGCCTTGCTGGAGGAAGTGTGTCACAGAGGGTGGGTTTTGGGATTTCAGATGCTCAACTTGGGCCCAGTGGCTCACTGTCTCCTCCTGCTGCCCGTGGGTCCAGATGTAGAACTCTGAGCTACCTTCTCCAGCACCGTGTCTGCCAGAGTGCCACCATGCTCCCCGCCATGCTGATAATGTACTAAGCCGCTGAGACAGTGAGCCAGTCCCAAGTAGATGATTTCCTTTGTAAGAGCTGCCATGGTCATGGTGTCACTTCACAGCAGCAGACCACTAGATAAAGGAGAAATAGAGCACCCTCTGCCTAGCTCTAGTCAGGCTGCTTCATGCAGGTGGGTAGGCAACTTCTTGTCACAAAGCTTTCTCAAGGAATTTCTTGGGTCTAGCTGTTAGCAAGTCAAACTATTGTATGTTTCATGCATTTTCCCATTTAAAACATATATATCTACATCTTAATTAAGGTTTTATGACTGTAAAGAGACACCATGACCACAGGAACTCTTAGAAAAGAAAATATTTACTTGAGGCTGGCTTTCAATTTCAGAGGTCTAGTGCATTATCATCATGGCAGGAAGCATGGCAGGCAGCGTGCAGGCAGACATGGTGCTGGAAGAGCCAAGAGTTCTACATCTTGATCTGTGGGCAGCATAATGGGACTGTGTGCTACACTGAGTGTAGCTTGAGTATCGGAGCTCTCAAAACTTGCCTCCCCCACAGTGACGCACTTCCTCCCACAAGGCCACGCCTCCTAATAGTGCCACTTTCGAATGACCGAGCATTCAAATACATGAGGCTATGAGGCCATACCTATTCAAACCACCACAATTAGTTTGTTTTAAATTCGTGTTTATTAAAATTTTCATGAGAATTGGATTTCACTTTACAAATGTAAAACCTATAGGAGCTTACAGGAAAATCAAGCTATAGTAAGTAGCCTGTCACTTGCAAGAATGGAATGTTCTGTGTAATAGTGCCACAAAACATGTTCTTTCTTATTTGCCTTTTTTTGCTATTAGTTAAATTGTGTACTTGATCTACAAGTAAACGGATATTAAATGAGAAATGCATGTTGTAAAGTTCACTGATTTCTATATTATAAATATAGAATTTCTTGAATCTAAAGAAATAACTCTTATAAACCATAAAGTAGAGTTTCAACAACAACCAAAAAAATAAAAAAATAAAAAACAAACCACCAATCTTTAATTTCTGAAAATTGAAGCTATGAAATAAATACTTTTAAAAGAAAACAATATGTCAGCCAGTTTTCCATTTTGTTAATTTCTGTGTTCCTTAGAGTCCAACTAAATACATAATCCCTCTGTATTCACTAGAGTTCACATAAAATATTAAGTGTTTTAGGGTTTTACTGCTATGAATAGATATTGGAGAAGTAGTTGAGCGTTCTACATCCATAGCAGCAGGCAGCAGGAAGAGAGAGCAAGTAACTGGACATGGCTTGACCTTCTGAAAACCTCAAAGCCCACCCCCAGTGACACACTTCTTCCAACAAGGCCACGCCTCCTAATAGTACTGTTCCCAGTGAGCCTGTGGGGGCCATTTTCATTCATACCACATCAAGTAGCTACAGACAAGAATGTGTAAGCCCTTGTGCTGGCTAGCTTATGTCAACTTGACATAGCTAGAGTCATCAGAGAGGAGGGAACCTCAACTGAGAAAGTGCCTCCATAAGATTCAGGTGCAGGCAAGCCAGTAGGACATGTTCTTAATTAATGACTGATTCGGGAAGGCCCAGTCCATTGTGGGAGGTGGTCCAAGATTCTAGAAGAAAGTAGGCTGAGCAAACCAAGAGGAGCAAGCTAGTAAGGGGCCTACCTCCATAGCCTCTGCATCAGCTCCTGCCTCCAGGTTCCTTCCTGTCCTAACTTCCTTTGATGATGAGCAATAATGTGGAAGTGTAATACAAATTAAACCCTTTCCTCCCCAAGTTGCTTTTAGTCATGATGTTTCATCACTCCCATAGTAACCCTGACTAAGACAATCTTTATTGCTTTTCTGCATTAATATGGCAGTTTTTATTTACCAACACTTAATTATAGCTTGTATATTATACCATGGTAGGGCTAAAGAGTGACTTCTTTCTCTCTCTTTTTTTTTGTTTTTGTTTTTGTTTTTGTTTTGTTTTTTGTTTTTGAGATAGGGTTTCTCTGTGTAGCCTTGGCTGTACTGGACTCGATTTGTAGACCAGTCTGGCTTCGAACTTACAGCCGTCTGCCTGCCTCTGCCTCCTGAGGGCTGGGATTAAAGGTGTATGCCACCACACCCGGTGAATGTTCCTTAGTAATATTAAAGTCTAATAAATTTTGGAATGGGGAGATAGCTCATTGAGCAAAGCATTTGCTGTGCAAACATGAAGACCTGAGTTCAGAGCCCCACCACCTACTTAAAAAGGCAGACATTATGCTGCATGCTTGTAAGCCCAGGGCTTGCAGGGTGGAGAGAGGCATGTCCCAAGAGCTTAGAGGCCTGTGGTTTAGCTTAAATGATTAGCTCTGGGTTATGTGAGAGACCTTGTCTCAAGAAATCAGGCAGAGAGCAACAAAGAAAGATGGCTGAAGTCACCCTGTGGCTCCCACATGCACATGGACAGGCAAACAAGTACTCTTGGACATATAGATGTACATGCAGCACATACATACACCACAAAAGTCTAAAGTATGTATAAGTATGTTTCCATGTAATTTATCATCAAGTAGAATTTCATGTAGCTAAACTTGTTTTTGTTGTTGTTTTTCACTATTTTGTGAGCACTTTTATTTCTGTTTGGTTTTGGTGGGGGGGGTTGGAACTTATAGTTTTATGTATGCTAAACACGCTCTGTACCACAGAGCCACAGCTCAGCGTTCTCTAACTGTATATACCAAGACACAATGAAAAGTAATCGGTGACTGATTCTTCCCCTGAGAAATGAGTCTTTGTAGCTTGACTCTTGAATTGTTCCCTACCTCCTTTCTCCACCAATGTGTGATGAACCTAAAGCCGCTTCCCTGTTAGTCCCAGGTGTTTAGCATTGCTTGCATTGTCTGCTCTAAATGAGAACCAACTGGCAAATGCTGGCATCAGGTCAAAAATATCAGCCGACTGCTTTCCTGAACTCATTACAGCCCCGTTATGTCATTTTTTGATTACAATAAAAGTTTTCAGTAAACTTAAAAAAAAATGAAAACGAACATTAGGAACTCTACACCTTGCTTAGTACACCAAAAGTCAAAAAAGCAGCATAACTCTCCCAGTGATTTCAGAGGAGAATGCAGAGGAAAATAGCTTGTGTAATGGCCAGGTTTCTCTTGGTTGGAGTATGGGTGATGAAAGCACAATATATAACTCAAACTGCTCTCTAGACTTTCCCTGTGATATCCTTAAACCTTCATGAACAATACAGTATAGAGACTGAAAAACCACATATGTTATCAAAGCAATGAAATATAATATACATACATATTAATTATTTAAATCAAAATGTTACTGAGTGTGTGTGTTTGTGTGTTTGTAGCCAGAGGTCAACATTAGGCATCTTTTTTTAATAGTTCCCCATCTTAATTTTTGAGACCGAGTCTCTCACTGAGCCTGGAGCCCACAAATGCAGCTAGACTGACTTTCCAGCAAACCACAGGGATCCCCATCTCTACCTTGTGAATTCTGGGGTTACAAACACACTATTTCAGCTAGTTTCAATGGGCTCTGGGCCTCAAACCCAAAACACCATGCTTGTGCTTTTTGCTCACTGAGTCATCTCTCTGGCCTAAAACATTTTATATCATAAGAGGCCAGTAGTATGCTGTAAGTGTCCATGTGTGGTTTTCAATTAATTGTTTTAGATTAGCGTACAAAGTAATAGGTTTCAGCATGGTATCTTCATACTTATGTATCAACATATTTTAAATTAACTCCTTTTACCCACTACCCTCCATCTTCTCCCTCCACCTCTATATGGTCCCTGCTGTATAGAGGAGTTGGCATAAGAAACAGGGTTTGCACATTTAATGCCAGCACTCAGGAAGGCAGAGCCAGACAGATTTCTGTGAGTTCAATCCAGCCTGATGAGTCCAGGACATCCAGGGCTACACAGAGAAATCCTGTCTTGAAAGAAAGAAAGAAAGAAAGAAAGAAAGAAAGAAAGAAAGAAAGAAAGAGAGAGAAACGAAACAAGGGTTTGAAGTGTGAATTTTGAAAGTATAGGAGAAGAGCATTTCAAAAACATAATAAACTTAAGTATAGAGGGATGAAAGTAAATAATTGTCAAGGAAAGAAAAGGTTAATCATTAAACTAATTGAGAGTATAAAAGTAAATAGGAGATAAGCATGTGACAGTTTGATTTGTGTTAGTCCTGGAATATCAGGATAATGAGTCTATTCTTCAGTGAGCAGTGAGCAGCTGACTTACTTGATGACAATCTCGGTTGAGAGAATTACCTTGGCAGTAGTAGCTGGGGATATATATATTCAGGGTAACTCAAAAATGCCTGCAAGCCAGATGACTGGTACCAACCAAGATGATGACATAGGAATATGAATGAGAGGACAGATCGTACAAGTGGGGGTGATAGTAGAAATCTTTGCACCTTGCCCTCACTATCCCTGTCCTGAGAAAAAGATTTCTAATGTGTAAGGATCACATTCAGCAGGAGAGTTTGGACCGTGTTTCTAGCTTAGTAACATCTAGCTACAAAGTCCAAGCATGAAAAAAGACAAAATAACAAAAGTCCAAGCATGAGTACATCATCCTCCTTCCCCAGGACTTGCACTTGAAATGTTAGACAGGGTTTCTCTGTGTAGACCTTGCTGTCAAGGAACTCCGTAGACCAGGCTGGCCTTGAACTCAGAGATCCACCTGCCTCTGCCTCCTAGAGTGCTCCTAAGGAAAAATATTGAGTGAAATGGGTTGACCGAACTTGGAATTATGTGGCCAGAAAAATATATAAAGTTGCCTTTTGGCCTTCTCGTGAGAGATTCTATGTCATAAAAGATATTGGCAAATTCGATGTTGGATTTTTGTCACCCTTTCTTGCATACTTTTACAGATTTTGCTAATATTAACTCACTAAATCTTCCCCATAGCCTAGCAGTATTATTGCTCTCATTATTCTCATTTTACATGGATAGATTGTCATACAGGTAGTAAAGTAGATTCATATAGTTCAGCTATAGAGTTCTTGCTTAATATAGAACATGTAAATATTTAAGATATGAAGCAATACTTCAGTCTCATCAGCCTGAAAGATGGCATAAGGAGCTTTGAATTGTCTAATGCTTTCTTAAAATGAGCTACCTTCGCTGCCTTTATTTTTCTCTGTTTCAGACTCTAGCTGGTTCTGTGACTAAATTTTCATATTTACTCACCAGGAGCCATTCAGATTTTTATATTTTTTCCTAGTGTGTTGTGAACTCTAAGATTTAACTGCTTAAGTTTCTTGTTAAAATAATCTTCAAAACTCATTTTCAGGGTAGTTGCTAGGCTTACCTAGAAATAAGTATCAGTTGCCTATTACATGTCATTGCTTCCACTTTTTAATTTTTAATTGTTTTTTATTTGGGGAGGTTGTAATATAATTACATTCTTTCCACTTCCCTTTTCTCCCTCCAAACCCACCCATGTACCCCTCCTTGCTCTCTTTCAAATTCATGGCCTCTTTCTCATCAACTGATTGATATATATATATATTCCTAAATACATAAATACAAGCTGCTCAGCCTGTATAATGTTACTTGTATGTATGTCTTCAGGGCTGACCTTTTGGTTAGTGTGTTCTTCATTTCCATTTTTGCTAATGCCTTAGTTTAAGTGAACAATATCAACATTCAGAATTTACGTGACAAGTCTTATTAACAATCAGTTGTGTCTTCCCTAACCTATACTGTTTCTTTCAAAATAATGGGTGAATAGTCCATGGAAGAGACCAAAAGGACATCAGTAAGAGGTGATATCTTGGCAGGCGCACTCCTTCAATCCTAGCACTTGGGAGGCAGAGGCAGGTGGATCTGTGAGTTCGAGGCCAGCCTGGTCTACAAAGCAAGTCTAGGACAGCCAGTGGTACACAGAGAAACCCTGTGGTGGGTCGGGGGGAGGTGATACCTTAATCTGGGTTTATAACGCTGTGAAAAGACACCATGACCACAGCAACTCTTACAAAGTTTGGAAACTCTTATAAAGTTTCTCATGGAGAGAAACATGGTGCAATGCAGGCAGACATGGTGCTGGAGAAAGAGCTGAGAGATCTACAGCAGGTAGCTTAAGGATACTGCCATATTGGGCATGGCTTAAGCAGCTGAGACCTCAAAGCCTGCCCCCTGTGACCACTCCCTCCAACAAGGCCACACCCCCTAATGATGCCACTCCCTGTGAACCTATGGGGTCCATTATCTTTCAGTTACCACATGTGACATACCTTTTTAAAGGTTCTTTCTTTCTTTTTTTCTTCCTTTTTTTTTTTTTTTTTTTGGTTTTTGGTTTTTGGTTTTTCAAGATAGGGTTTCTCTGTGTAGCCTTGGCTATCTGGACTCACTTTGTAGACTAGGCTGGCCTGGAACTCAGAGATTCCCTTGCCTCTGCCTCCCAAGTACTGGCATTAAAAGCATGTCTCACCACTGCCTATCTTTAAAGGTAATTTCTGGGAAGGTCTTTTCTTCCTCTTATCACAGACTGAATGCTGGGAAAGCATCCAGGTGTCTTCTTTCACAAGAAGGGAAATAACTCTTTTCTTTTGTCTTTCCTACCACCACACTCTAGTGACATGAACCTTCAACTCCTGACCGCTAAGGAGAGCCTTTGTGTGCTTTGTTCTTTTACTTTAAACTTTTTTTTTTTTTTTACAATATATCATGATCATATTCTTTCCCTCTCCCCAACTGCTAGATCTCCCCCCAGCCCTACCTACCCAATTTCATGTTCTTTCTCTCTTTAAAAAAAAAAAAAAAAAAGCACAAAAATAGAGTTCAATTTGTTTTTGTTTGTTTTTTGTCAGTTTGTTTTGGTTTCCTGGACTCGCTTTGTAGACCAGGCTGGCTTCAAACTCACAGAGATCTTCCTGCCTCTGCCTCCCGAGTGGTGGGATCAAAGGCAAGCACCACTGCCAGGCTTGGAGTTCACTTTGTATTGGCCTACTATTCCTGAGCTGTGGAGCAGCCTTTTCTCATTTTCTTTCTTGACCTTTCAGTAATGTGCCTTTGTAGAGGGATTTTAATCCAGCAACAAGGCAACTCTGGCTAGAATACAGATATGCCCTTAGCACACACCTTTAATCCCTCTGGATGGAATCTAGACACGCCCTTAGTACACACTTTTAATCTCAAACAGTGAAGGTAAAGTTAGTTTGTAGAAGGAAGCACCCAAGTTTGAAAATGGCATCTAATTAAGAGGCAGACAAAGTGACAAAGCAGAGAAAGATTTGACAGAATGAGTCAGCACAGAATATGCCCAACTCTCACCAGAAGAGATAGGAAAAAGAGGATTTAGGAGAGCAGTGCAGAGGGAGAGAGAGGAGGCAGTTTTACCAGGATGGTTTTACAGAGACAGGTTGTAGAGAGAACAAGCTAGACACAGGTGAAGGCAGATGAGCCAGAAGATTGGAACAGATTGCTACAGTTAGTTTGAGGCCAAGCATAGTACAAAGTCAGAAGCTAAGAGAAGTTAAATTGAATCAGTCAGCTTGGAAAAGAATTTGAGCCAGAACAGGTAAGTTGAACCAGCCAGCTAGAGTTCAGAAAGAACTAGAAATGGTGAGTTTATTCAGCAGTAAGTCTCAGAAGCTGAAAATATTCTAGGCCTAGATTAGAGTGTATGGAAGCTCTAAGCTTCCAGGACTAGGCCTAGGTTAGCAGATGGAGGTAGTAAGCATCCGAGATGACAATTACCTCAGGTAAGTAAAAGCAATTTTTAACATATCTTAATACTATTATCTCCATACTGCCTGTCTCTGTTCACACTTAGCGTTGCTGGAGATTGGGTCTATGGTTTGTACATGTTACCTGTGTGTCTGGTTACCCTGTGTAACTTCAGTTATGATTATAGTAGCAAGTGTAAGGAAAGAACCGAGTACACCAACGTTACTCAGTTCTAAAGAGCAAAAGAAAGCGATCATGGTATGAAAACAGGAAAAGCATGCAGAGGCAAATGTGGTACAGGTCTATACTGTTAACACTTTGGAAGTAGTGGCATAAGGATCAGAAATTCAAGTTTGTCCTTGGCTACATAGTTTTTAAAAAAATGAGAGAAAGAGATGCCCAAATACTTGCAAAGTTATTTTATTAGGGACTTCCTTTTTGTATCAAGTGCCTGCACCATAAATAGATGACTAAATAGATACTACGTGCATAAATATTTTCTAGAATGTTATAATCTATCTTCATTTGGCAAACAGACAGAAAAATAAAAATATGGTATAACATGGTGTATGTTCACTGAATGCCTATCGGGCATAGTGCATCTGCTGTGTTCTCGTTTGGAAGTCCCAGAGTAAACTTTACAGACTAACTAAGAAGTATTTGCTTACTCCACTAATTCTAATATGAGGAATGAAGAGATCATGTATGTGGCCTAGCAACCTGGTTGACCTCTTCTCATCATTGTCTTTCTTCTTCCTAACTCTCGATTTTATTGTTTTGTGTGTCCTCCTGATAGAGTTTATGTTCTTGTGAGTAGGCCAGTGATTCACTAAGATTGTAAATTTTATAAGAATTTCAACTCATAATAGAACTTAGATTCTATTGTATTGCATTGTTTGTTCTTTCTTTTTCATTTGTTTTTTAAATGTTTCTAGAATGTTGTCATGTCTCTTTCTACCACCGTTATCAGTATCCAAACTGTACATTTTAGAAACTTTAATCTTTCTTATAGCTCAGTGATACCTAACCTGTAATCACTTTCTGTTTCTGTTTTCTTCATTCCCTATAATTTGTCTTTAATCTTAGCTGACACCTAACCCTGGAAATCATCCTAACTCACTAGCCTTGTCCTACTGTATGACTGCCCTTCATCAGATTGGCTTCTGAGATTTGGTTGTGTAGCCTGCTGTTATTCTATTTAGCAACTTAAATTTTACAACACCTAAAATTGTTGGTTAATATAACTTGAGTTTCAGTAAAGAATTCCTTATGGATTTCAAGTATGCACACTAATATACTAGATGCTAGGAATCCAAATATGGCCTAGACAAAAAGTCAGTGCTCCAGAAACAAATATGTTAACTGTACAAGACACCACTGTAACCATTTTGCTTACTTAGCTCACTTACTCACTTAAACTTGAATAGCTTGTTTTTGTTGTTTGTCCCTTGAGATTTTGATTTATTTGGTCGAAGACAAAACCATTATATTTTGAATTTTTAGAAATTCTATACATAAGCAGGGAGAGGTGGCGCACGCCTTTAAAACCAACGTAGAGGCAGGTGGATCGCTGTGAGTTTGAGGCCAGCCTGGTCTACAAAGCAAGTCCAGGACAGCCAAGATAACATAGAGAAACCCTGTCTTGGAAACGCCCCCCCCCCAAAAAAAGTGAAAGAAAGAAAAGAAGAAAGAAAGAAAGAAAGGAAGAATGAATGAATGAATTCTACAGATAGTTGAGGTGATCTTCCCAAGCGAGGCTAGATAAAACCAAACTCCCGGAGTCATTCTTGAAAGAAATCCTGTGAATGATCCAGGTTACCAAACCTAAGAGGTTTGAAAACCCAGAACTCTCATTTCTAAATCCCCATTGAGGAATTTAAAAAGTTCTGCTGCAACTCTGGGCTGTTTCTTGCAAGTTAAGATTTACAGGACATGTCTTTTCTCCAGAAACCAGTACATCAGTGAGTTCCTTACTCCCGCTTACATTTCACAGTACCTTGTACTCTGTGATTTCCCTCCAGCCTGCTACTGTTAACACTTCACGCTGTTTGTCATAAAAGCAGCCTCTACAAATGCTTCTGTTTTCTTTCTTCTTTTGATGGGGGAGTACTAAGGACTGAACATAAGACAGTTTATATATGGTCAGCAAGCAAGCACCAAGCTCTACTCCCACCTGCTGTGTTCTGTTTTGATCAAATCTGAGTCTCACTTAGTTGTCCATGCTGACTTTAGGCCTGTAGTCCTCCTGCCTCCCGAGTAGCTGGCGTAGCTGGGATACAGGCATGTGCTGCCACACCAAACAAAAGGTACTTCTTCTAATGTTTTTAGACAGATGTGGTCCATCCATCTCATTCTCTTCCTTTATATAGCCCGGTACACACACAGTGAAAGGAGCAGGGATGGAGTTTTGAGTGCTGGGTAGCACAAATACAATAAATACTCTTAGGTCAAAGAATAGTTCAAGCTGAATTTTTAAGTGTTGTTATGTTTCCCAAAAAGACAAAACAGAAAGCAGCACCATTCAAACACTGCTATAAAATGTCTTACTCTGAGGCTGGGCGTGGCGGCACATGCTTTTAATCTCAGCACTCTGGGAGGCAGAGGCAGGCAGATGGATCTCTGTGAGTTCGAGGACAGCCTGGTCTACAAAGCGAGGCCAGGAGAGCCAGGACTACAAGAGAAACCCTGTCTGTCTTGCATGCTCTGGTTTATTTTAATTTTGTTTTTTTGTTTGTTTTTCGAGACAGGGTCTCTCTGTGTAGCCTTGACTGTCCTGGACTCACTTTGTAGTCCAGGCTGGCCTCGAACTCACAGCGATCCACCTGCCTCTGCCTCCTGAGTGCTGGGATTAAAGGCGTGCGCCACCACACCCGGCTCTCTGGTTTATTTTAAAACAGCATTCCTTTCTTGTATTTCTTTCAGTTAAGTACTTTTATCTCCACATACCTGGAAAACCTACTTTTTGCCTAAACAAAGTTGCCAAGTATTACTATATAGTGTTTATTTTATTAATGACCTTAAAATTTTATTTGATCATGATATGATAGATGCATTGAATTATTCCAAATGCATGCTTGAAATTCTCATAAATCCATGGTACAGTTGTTAAACATACTCAGCATTTTTAACCCAGCCCCCCCCCCAAAAAATCTCTCAGATTCATTTAAGAATTGGCTTGTGAGCCAAAAATGACAGATGTAGTATTACAGCTGAGAAGCTAACTGGCTGAAGGAATCTGAATGATAGAAACTTTGCACAAATATCCAACTGCTTTTTAAGTTCTTTCTCATGCCCTATAGTAATCGTTGTTGCCACATAGATGGGAGTTTTCTACGTTTTCCTTACCTGGTTGCTTTTCAGTGTGGAAAATTCCACAGTGCAGAAGGAAAGACCTCTGGCCAGAGCTTTGTGTGTAAGCTTATGTGTAAACACTTAAGCTCCTGTGATTGCTCCCCTAATTTTCATTAAAATTCTTTCGGTTTCGTTTCTAGGTATGTATGGACAAAAGCACAATTTCACATAACATTTTCTATTTTAACATTAAGACAAAGTGAATCTCTAATAAACAGCAGTCCTTTTGTTTTGCCTGGGGAGTTCTTTGAGACTTTATTTCAGATAGCTCAGGCTGGCCTTGAACTCACTATGTACCTGAGGGTGACCCAGTGCTGCAATTACAGGTGTGTACCGCCATGACTGGTTTCTAATACATAACAGTTACTCTTAAGTTTTGACATTGAAAGCATTCACACGTGTGGTCCTCATATTAGTTCTTCTCTTGATTGGAGCACAAAAATGTCCCACTGGAGGCTGCTGTACTGTTCAGGACTGAGGATGCAGCTCAGAGTACAGCATGTGCTTAACATACGTTATACATAAAACATGCCTCATTAGCATGTAATCTGAACAACAGAAAATCTTTCTTGTCAAATAATATGTAAATTGTTATAAATGAAGAAAGCAAATATTTTAATATCAAATTTATACAGAAATTATTTTAAAGCTGGGCGTGGTGGTGTATGCCTGTAATTTCAGCACTCAGGAGGCAGAGGCAGGTAGATGACTGTGAGATTGAGGCCAGCTTGGTCTACAAAGTGAGTCCTGGACAGCCAGGTGATACAGAGAAACCCTATCTTGGAAAAAGAAAAAAAAAGAAACAGAAATTCTTTAAGTTTGCCTTAACAAAATTTGAGTTGCCTCTTGTAAAATTACTTCTATGTCATACCATGTGAGGTAAGACATTTTTTCCTTTCCCCTCCAAGATAACAGTCACTTTCATCTCTCTAGGATGTGTACATCTTTCTCATAACTTAATCTCCTGTGAGTTACAGCAACCTCCTGGGCTAGTATTTGAGAGCATGAGGAAACAGATACAAATATTCTCTATCAAAGTTAGAACATTAATGGCCCATAAACTTTAAACTGTTTTTGGTATTGCTCAAAAGGGTCCTTGAAGCAGCCTGATTTATTTATTTAGTTAGTTAGTTTTGGTTTTGGTTTTGGTTTTTTGTTGTTTTTGTTTTTCAGACAGGGTTTCTCTCTGGCTGGCTGGCCTGGAACTTGCTCTGTAGACCAGACTGGTCTCAAACTCACAGAGATCGGCCTGCTTCTCTGCCTCCTGAGCGCTGAGATTAAAGTGCGCCGCTGCCACCACCACCTGGCCAACCTGATTTCTTAAAACATGTATTTTGCTTTCGGAAATTTAAACATGACTCAGAAGAAAGCTCATTATAATGTTAGGCAAATAAACTGAGACTGATGAGGGGGATTAAGCAAGAAACTGATGGGGAACTAAATGTCTAATGGGAGAGGAGTTATTAGAGTAGAAAATCAGGACACAGATGAAAGTAACATTGACAAAAGGACTTAATGTGGGAAGTTTTGTTTCACTCTGGGGTGCGTGTGCGTGTGCGTGGGTGTGTGTGTGTGTCCTGAGAATTGAATGAACACTTGGCAGTCCTTCACTAAGTGATATCTTCAGCACATTAAAATATTTTTGCAAATTACATCAAAGGGAAAGCTAGCAAGCACTATTTGAAGGTTTAGTTCACAAAATATACATAGCAAATATTTTATAGGTAATGAGAATATTTGAGAAGATATGAGGGAGCCATAGTTTACATACTTCAATAGCATCTTAAGTTGATATAGCAATTTAAGGAATAAAGTTATACAATATACTAAAGTGGCTTTTTATTTTATTGGTTGGGTGTTTTATTTTGTTTTTGTTTGGGGGCAGTTTTTTTTGTTTTTTTGTTTTTGAGGCAGGGTTTCTCTGTGTAGCCCTGGCTGTCTTGGAACGAACTTTGTAGGCTAGGCTGGCCTCAAACTCAGAGACCCAGCTACTAGTGGTTGCATGAACATTACCACTAAATACAGTACATTTGGAGTATTTTGCTAAACACTGCTTGTCTACAAAATGAGAGTAGGTAGTTGTATTCCAAATACATGTCCAGTTTTCATATAGTGGAAGCTGTAAACATTGTGTATACAAATTTGAAAAGCAAGCCATTTCTGTTATTTGTCATTTGAATGAAGAACTAAAATTAAATAAAAGATTTATAATGGGAAGAAGGAGGCTCAGTAGCAGAGCACTTGAGTCTGTATTCAGTTGCCAACTCAGAAGGAAAAGAGGGAGGAGGGAAGGAAGAGAGAAGGAAAGGTTGGGAAGATGGAAGGAGAAGAAATATATGGTTCCTGGTACAGTGGCACACCTCAGCGCTGGAGAGGTAGAAGCAGCAGGGTTGGAAGTGCAAGGTCAAGTCTGTGCTACAAAGTGAGTTCCAGGGCTACCCTAACCTAGAAAAGATCCTACCTCAAATTGCTGGATAGGTGAGAGGCAGAGGGAGGGGGAGGGATGGGTCGGGAGGGGGAGGGATGGGTCGGGAGGGGGAAGAGGGAGGGAGGGAGGGACGGAGGGACAGAGGGGGAGAGAGAGAGAGAGAGAGAGAGAGAGAGAGAGAGAGAG
>OU015748.1:23159587-23185793 GCA_907169655.1 Acomys percivali | reverse complement strand
GGAGGGATGGAGGGAGAGAGAGAGAGAGAGAGAGAGAGAGAGAGAGAGAGAGAGAGAGAGAGAGAGAGACAGGGGGAAAGGTCTAAGTAAATGTTCCTTAGCTTTATGGCCTTATTGCTGGATCTTTTTTTTTTTTCCCTGAATTTGTGCTGGGTGTGTGTGTGTGCTGGCATGCTCACTTGTATGCAGGCATGTATAGAGGTTAAAGGGTAAATTGTGTTGTTCTTCTGGTGCCATCTATGGGGGTTTTTTGTTTGTTTTGTTGGCACAGGGTTTTCACCTAGCATGCTAGTTTGTCTGGCCAGCAAGCCTCAGAGATCTGCCTGTGCTGGGCATGCAGGGCGCAGGCCACCCAAGCCTGCTTTTTTTTACATGGCTTCTAGGAATGGGACTTTGGTCCTCATGCTTTGCAAGACAAACACCACTGACTGGGCTCTTCCCCTGGCCCCACCTTGAGAGAGTTCTTGAGGTTTAACTTCCTTGTAACTTCCTGCATAATAGCAGATCTCCACTTCTTCTTTTTCTCTTTGTTCTTCTAGCTCTGTTGCAGTGACTACTTTTTTTTTTTTTTTTTTTTTTTGGTTTTTGGAGACAGGGTTTCTCTGTGTAGCCTTGGCTGTCCTGGACTCACTCTGTAGACCAGGCTGGCCTCGAACTCGCAGCGATCCGCCTGCCTCTGCCTCCCGAGTGCTGGGATTAAAGGCATGCGCCACCACCGCCCGGCGCAGTGACTACTTTTTTAAACAGTTTATTCTAGAACTTTCTGTTCTTGTTTTAAAGTAGTGTGTAATATATAGGTATCTGTTATTAAAACCAGCATAACCAGCTAGTTATGCATGCATCATAAAGGCAAATACAGGCAGATTCCAGGCCCAGGACAAGATGGCTGGGGGACAGGTAGAGACTCTGAGTCCACTTATAGGAAATTTGACCTCTTTGTTGATGTGTGGACAGTACTGAGTTGGTTCAAGTAAGTGTGCAAATTAAGAGGATGAGATTGAGAGCTCTGAGTCAACAGAGAAGAATGCAACAGGTTATGTGAGCAAAACAAGTTAAGTGGGAGTCACCTGAAACTACAGGCTGAGCTCTTGGCGTCATCAGTTCCTCACTGTTAGACCTGCTTGTGTAACTATTGTGTTTATTCAGCGTTTCACAGTTCAATTTAGCAAATTAAAATCATCAAGACTATTACAAAGATGTAATGACTGAAGGCAAATTCTTTCCCTGATTAAACAACATGAAAAGCAATTGGTCTTGAGGATTATCATTTGGACTCAGAGAAGCTCCGTTACCAAAGTAAACTCAGATTTCTGAGAGGCATTTTTCTTTTTCTGTCGGGTACTTACTTAGGCTTTATTAAGCTACCTTTAGTCTGAGTGTCCAAATGGTGCCTACTGCTTTGGGTTTGAACATAGGGCAAGAACATGAGTGCTGAAATGAACTCTGAGATGCCAGCAGGGAATAAGAGCAGGTGATGCTAAGAGCTACCCCTACTACCTGTTGGAAGCTCTCACTGGTATCAAAACCTAGTGTTCTAAACCCATAAAAGGCAAAGTTTTCAGCTTAACCTTCCAAAAGAAGTCACCTCACAGGTGAGTATCACAGTCCCCAACACTCATCCAGATCTACTTCTGTTGTGTAGCTTCGCTATGCCCTGCAGCTTGGTTTGCTTGGGCTTGGTTGGTGTGGGTTTGATTTCTTGGAGACAGTCTCGTGTGTCCTAGGTTGACCTTGAACTTTATATGTAGATCAGGGTAAGCTCGAGTTCCCTAGCCTCATGCTCCCACCTCCCTGGTATGGGCTTACAGGGGTGTGACATCAGGCCAGATGATTGCATGTGTTTTATGCATGTGAATTTGCAAAGAGACATTTTCATTTCAGTGACAAACTGAATTATTGATTCATGCTACAATACAAAGACACCTTTAAAACACTAAACACCACTAATAATAATTCATTTATTTGAGATATTCACAGTAGGTGAATCCATTGCAGCAAGTACCTTACCTTATGAAGTATCCCTCCAACCCCTAAAACTGTATTTTTAATAAAATTATGAGAACTTTTAAAATATATAATGTTAAGGACTATCCAAAACTGCATAAAAGCTTCCTTTTTCTTAAAACCTTGCTATTACAGAGTATATGATATGCACTGCCTGGAACTTCTCTATCCTGCATGCAAGACACTCCTAGCAAAGATAAGTGTGCCAAGAGTCAAGTGGCCTTTAGCATGTGCTTTAAGGCCCATTTCTTCAGTTATACAGAGAGACAGAGACAGAAAGAGACAGGGTGGGGGGTGGGGGAGAGAGAGGAGAAAGGAGAGACTGACCAGTTGCTCGCTTTTCTCCATTGAACCTGGAGATTACCTTATCACTTAGCCCTCTTTTCATGTTTCTTTTCCTATCTTCCTCAGAAAATTATAAGAGAAAAAGTACAATCTTTTGTCTAATGTAACCTCATTATCTCTTACAGTTACTAGTTCAATATTCCAATAAAAGAATTTTAATAACGTAATATTTTACTAGATTCATGCTGATGCTCACTTTCTTGTAATATGATATTTTAGTATGTATTTCCATACATATGCCTAGCTAAATTATAAAAGCTCTTCTGAATAAGTATAAATTATTTAATCCTGTGCTCATAGTATTATGGGGTGGAAAGTAGAACTGAGGTTTGTGCTACTTCAGAGGCCTAGCACCATTCTGGTTTTTTCAGGTACCGAGAACTGCAGCTTAGTACAGAAAGCAAAGTGTCTGAGTTTTTCCATCAGAGCAAGCTGAAGGCCTTTGAAAGTGAGCGCGTGCAACTGCTGCAAGAGGAAACTGCAAGAAATCTTACACAGTGCCAGTTGGAATGCGAAAAATATCAGAAGAAAATGGAGGTACCTTTATGCAATTCTCCCTTGACATAAGCATAGAGTGTAAACTTCCTAAGTATGTTTACATAGAACCTCATTTCTCCTAGAGAGCTCGACCTTGTCCTCACAAGAAAATAAGGAAATAAAACCAGGAATGGTAGATCACATCTGGAATCCCAGAACTCTGGAGGCTAAGACAGGAGGATCACATGCCTCAAGGCACATACGGCCAGCCACTGCTGTGTAAAACGGCCCTGCTTCAACAACAAAAACAAAAGCTACACGAATAGTAGAAATATGTGCACCAAAAATGACTAAAATTGTTTTTAAAAAATCTGAAAAGGAGCCGGGCGTGGTGGCACACGCCTTTAATCCCAGCACTTGGGAGGCAGAGGCAGGCGGATCGCTGTGAGTTCGAGGCCAGCCTGGTCTACAAAGTGAGTCCAGGACAGCCAAGGCTACACAGAGAGACCCTATCTCGAAAAACCAAAAAATAAAAAATAAAAAATAAAAAATAAATTTAAAAAAATCTGAAAAGGTGTCATTCATATTAACAACAAAAAGTGTAGAGTTACTGGGAATACTTACGTAAGAAAACTGACCCTGCTGTGAAGTACAGCTGTAATGATGTGTAAAAGACAAAACAGCCTCTTTCTGGAAGGCGATAGTTTAGGACTCCGTGTTTTCCAGTTTTCACCATGAAAACTGTTTCTAATATTTTAGCATTTAAAGTTTACATTTGTTTACTTGTGTGCATGTGTGTGCATGTTTGTGTGCATGGTAGAAGGCATTTGGGAGTCGTAGTCTGTTTTTTCCTTCCACATTATGGAATTTTGGAAGCAGAGCTATCTCATGGACCTAATTTTCAGCTTGTTTTGTTTTGTTTTGTTTTGTTTTGTTTTGTTTTGTTTTGTTTCAAGACAGGGTTTCTCTGTGTAGCCTTGGCGGTCCTGAACTCGCTTTGTAGACCAGACTGGCCTCAAATTCACAGCTATCCACCTGCCCCTGCCTCCTGACTGCTGGGATTAAAGGTGTGCGCCACTACTCCCCAGCTCATATTTTTTAACCCAACAAAGTATTCCTGTGGTACAAACAGAAGAATAGGTAGAGAATAGCCAATATTTTTATAGATTTTTCTGAAGAAATGAGAAGATCTGTTTATTACATTTTAAAATATATATTTGATCATCAGCTGAACTTAAGCATTTTCTGTTTCTAGTTTGCCTTTCTGCATATGAATATACTTAGTTATGAAAACATAATTTTATATCAATACAAAAATGAAAGATAATGAAACTGAAAATTAGTCAATTAAAAGCCTTCTCTGGAGGGCTGAAGATATGGCTCAATGGGTAATGGTACTGGCTCCTCCTCCAGAAGACCCAAGTTCTATTCCTAGAACCACACAGTGACTCACAGCCATTTATATTTTCAGTTCCAGGGGACCCAATACCCTCTGCTGGGTTCCACTAGCATAGACCTACAGTCAAGCAAAACACCCATGTGCATAAAAATAAAATCTAAACAATTTTATTAAATGAAATCCTTTTCTAATTGAAAAGTAATCTGGTATTAAAGCATTTCCCAAATATAATATGAATCAATTACATTATAAGATTTGTTTGTAATTTAGAAAGTGTATGGGCTTTGTATGTACATATACATATATATACACATATATAAAATAAAAATACTTTTTTTAGCCATTAGCCATTTGTCATTTCAATACTACATTAAAAGACCTATACATTCCAGATAAGTATATTGTTTTTGAAAAACAATTTGGCAATGTATATTTGTTAAGATGTATTTTATTTTATTTTTTTCATTTATTTTAGTGCGTTGGTGTTTTGCTTGCATGTATGTCTGTGTGAAAGTGTTGGATCAGTTAACTACTAAGCCATCTCTCTAGCCTCTGTTAAGATAGATTTTAAGCATGTAAACTATTTCATTCACAGATGCTAAGCGCAAAGTTATTTATGATAGTGAAGAACTTAATGCTATAAAATATCACTATGGTCACATTAAAAACAATTGTGTGTGATAGCATCATTGATATTTTAAGAGTCCATAATGTATAAAATAAACTTTTTCATAGTAGGTGGTAGAGCCCCTCATACAACCATATACACTAACTCCTTTTCAAATTTTATTATTGGGTTGGGATGTAGTTCAGTGGCAAAGCTATTGCTGAGCATTTACAAGATCCTAGCTTTAATCCCCAACACCATAAAGTAAACATGTTAGAGTTTTTGTTAATTTAGTACTATTGTGTATGTGAATGGTGTGTGGCATTTTCGCCACTGCACACGTATGAAGGTGCGAGCCCCCCCCCCCCCCCCCCGCCTTTACATGGGTTACAAGGAATTGTACTCAAGCCACCAGACTTAGTGCAGCAAGTACCTTTACCTGACAGGCTGTCTCAAGCCCACGTCAGCTTTTAAAATAACAAAGCTGGTAAGGTTTCTCTGTGTAGCCTTGGCTTTTGTGGATTCACTTTGTAGACCAGGCTAGCCCCGAACTCACAGTGATCCGCCTGTTTCTGCCTCCCTGGAGACAGAGATTAAAGGCATGTGCCACTGCACTTGGCTAAGAAACCCTTTCTTTGTAAAGGCATTTCTGCTATTTCCCCATGCAGGGCTTACATTTGCTTTCTGATTTGGACACAAGCCTGTTAGGAGACCAGAAATGCTAAAAGCATGGACAGGGCAGGTGCAGTAGCTGTACTGGGCCAATGGAGAGCTCCTTGTCTGGTTTATGTACAGTTTTGTGCTGACTGCCCTGTGAGTTTCACACTGCTACCTCCGTGTGAACTCCAAAAAGCAAATGTTAACCTTCTTCCAAATTCATTTTTATTCAGCATATCTAATGACTGACAAAGCATTTCACAAGTTTCCGTTAAAAGCACCAGAATTATTTACCTTAGAAATAAATATGTGTTGTTTCCTCATTTGTCCTCTCAGATGAGCTACCTTTTCTTAACATTTGAATAGTTCAAAAGAGAAAAGGCATCATCTTTTTCTGTTAGCTGTGAACCCGAGTAATTCTTAATTCTTTCAACTTTTGTCATTCTTTTCTTCTACTGTTAGGTTTTAACTAAAGAATTTTATAGTCTCCAAACTTCATCTGAAAAACGCATTACTGAACTCGAAGCACAGAACTCAGAGCATCAGGCAAGATTAGACATTTACGAGAAACTGGAAAAAGAGCTTGATGAAATAATAATACAAACAGCAGAAAGTAAGTCTGTGTGCCCTCCGCACCGCACCTCCCACCCTGCCTGACCTGTTGGCTACAGAGAAAATCTGGTGTCATTTCAAAAAATATCTTGGTATATATTTATTTAAAATATAAGTGGTGGTGATTTTAAAAGGGATAGTCTCTGTTTTCATTATTACTCGATGTAAATTTTCAATAGCTAGACTCAAAAAACAAATATATTAAATTTGATAGATTATTTGTGCTTAATTCACTCATTCTATAAATTGTAAATGTTTCTATTTGTTGGGAACTAGGAATGCAAAACTTTGCCTCAAGACCAGACGCATAGCACTGTGGAACAGCAAAAAGTCTACACTGAGCAAACTTGGGGTTCAGTCCCTACCTAGTGCAGCAGTGAGAACCACAACAGCAGCAATACCAAAGGCAGATGGTGGGCATAGTGACACATTCTTATAATCCCACACTTGGGGAACTGAGGCAGGAAGACCATCAGTTCTAATTCAGCCTCAGCTATCTACATAGTGCGGCCCTCTCCTAAAACAACAAAAATTCTTTCCTCACAAGAATTTGTAGTCTGGTCTAGTAAGAGAGACAAGCATGTTAACTGTGACGTGGGCTAGACACTGGAAGTAGGGACACACAGGACTTTGGTTTTTTTGTTTTGTTTTGGTTTTTTTGGTTTTTCGAGACAGGGTTTCTCTGTGTAGCCTTGACTGTCCTGGACTCACTTTGTAGTACAGGCTGGCCTCGAACTCACAGCGATCCACCTGCCTCTGCCTCTTGAGTGCTGGGATTAAAGGCGTGCGCCACCACGCCCGGCTCACACAGGACTTTGTAAAGAGAGAAGAGATCATGTGTTAATTAAGCCTTGGAGGTGAGAAATAACTAAAAGAGGATATGCTACACGAATGTTGAAATTCAGTAGTGTACTGCGTTACAATCTTACGTGTGTTTGCCGTTTGCCCTCACCCTGCCCTCCCATCACACTGTCTTGATGTCACACTGCCTTGATGCTGTGTGGAGTGAACAGGTGGGGGCTGGATACCGAAAGGGAAAGACAGCCTTTTCATTTTCAGATGAAATGACTACAACTAAAAAACCATAAAGTCGTGGCATACATATGCGCGCGCGCGCGCGCGCGCACACACACACACACACACACACACACACACACAGTCATGTCGGGGAAAAAAAGAAAAGGCTATCGAAGTATAGCACACATCTGTGATCTCAGCACTGTGGGAGGCAGAGGCAGGGGGATCTCTGTGAGTTCAAGGCCAGCCTGGTCTGCAAAGTGAGTCCAGGACAGCCAAGGCTACACAGAGAAACCCTGTCTGGAGGGAGGGGCAAAAGACGGTAAAAGAAGAAGCAAAGGTAGATTTGAAAGCAGTGAGAGGGACAAAATTGCAAGAGTGACATTGTTTGAGTATAATATTTATTATAAAGTTACAGTGTCTGGCTAGGATACCATAGTGACATACAGACAGATGCACATCCACATGACAGATGGAGAGACCCCCTCCCGCACACTGTCCACTAGCTTTCCCTGCAGTATTTGTATTCCTCCCTAAAATTCACTCTTGGTATGTAATACATTTCACTTTTTATCTGATCATTGAGAACCTCCTTTTGTCCGCATTGATTCCTCCCTTGTTCTTTCTAGAGTTGCTGCCTCAGTCCCCAGCTCCTGCTCAGCCATCTTAGTAGCAGAGTCTCTGTTCTTACTCCATTGCTTCAGTGCCTTATAGGCAGGTCTGCCTATCATTTCTCTGAAATTGTTTTGTAGTTACAAAATTAATGCCAAGCATATCTCTCTGGGATTAGAGATTAGCTCAGATGGTAGATTGTCGGCGTAGCAATCAGGAAGCTTTGGATTGAGTCCTCAGTCCTGTGTAAACCAGCATGGTTGGACATTTCTACAGTCCACTACTCAGGAAGTGGAGGCAGCAGACTCAGTAGCTCAGGCTCATCCTTGACAGAGTAACGTTAGGGAAGCCTTGGCTACATGAGAATATCTTTCAAAAACAAAACAAAAGTCGCCTCTTATCAAATTGATTCTATAATTTTGTCATATTTTATAATATATAATTCATGTTAAAAGTCTTTGAAACCAGCCAGGTGTGGTGGCGCACACCTGTAACCCCAGCACTCGGGAGGCAGAGGCAGGCGGATCTCTGAGTTTGATGCCCACCCACCTGGTCTACAAAGAGTCCAGGACAGCCAAGGATACACAGAGAAATCCCATCTCAGAAAACCAAACCAAACAAGCAAACAAACAAAAAAGCCTTTGAATCCTTCAGAATAACATACCTGAGTTATTGTGCTCTATAGGAAAATATAGCCTATCAGGTGATGTAATCCTTAACATCTTCTAATAATAAACCAGCAAATCCAAGCAAGACTACATTTTAATGTGCTTCGCCTCTCTCTGATTATGCTTTAGTCCTTCTGAATGTTCTTATGATTCTTAATTCCTTATCATGATCTTTTATTTTCACTTCTGCTATGCTTTTTAAGGAAAAGTTATTTCACATCACATATTTTATTATTTTTCAGTTGAAAATGAAGATGAGGCTGAAAGGATTCTTTATTCCTATGGCTATGGTGCTAATGTTCCCACAACAGCTAAAAGGCGACTGAAGCAAAGGTAAAATCGATATCGATTTATCTTATCTACTCAAGCTAAGTGTAATTACACAGTACATTTTGATAATGTGCTGAGTTGAATGATGAAGTTACTTGTTCTTCATATTCATAAATATTAAATTACTCACAAAGTAGGACATGGTAATAACCATAATCTTCATGTATATTTAAGTGAATTTAAAGGTTAGCAGATGTGTTCATTAGAACTCTCATGGTATTAGATGCAGTAACTTTTTAAAAGCCATTTTATTTTTACATTAATTTCAGATAAGTACAGATGCTTTGTGGCAATAATTTTCAGGTTAGGACTAATTAATTATTCTACTTTCAATTTTTGTATTCTTTATTTTTTAATCTTATATTTCTTGATGTATATTTTAACTTGCAATATGTTATTGTATATAATGTCTATAGTAAAGAAACATAGAGAAAGCATATAAATGCAGTTAGAACTATTCAGACTTTCTAGTTACTTGCCTTGTTGCTGTGACAAAACACTTGACAAAAACAACTAGAGGAAGGAAGGGTTTCTCTTGGCTCACAGTTTAAGACGTCACAGCACCAAGAAGTCAGTGCAGAGGGCGCATCAGGTCACATCACGTCCACAGAAAGGATGCAGAGGGTGATGAGCGGTGTCGATGGCTCCATTTCTCTTTTGTATTCCGTTTAGGATGCCTATTCCTGGAACGGTGCCACCCACAGTTAGGCTGGGTCCGCCCCCCTCAGTTAATCTAATCCAGATGCTGTTTTACCGGCTTGCTAAGGCTTGTCTCCCAGGTGTTTGTAGATGCTGTGAAATTGCTACTTAATATCTAAGTAACAGAACCTAGCCAAGGTGATGGCTCACACTTTTTCCACAGCGGCAGGCTGGATGATCTTAAACTTGAGTCCTGAGTCCTACCTTAGCTTGTAGTGAACTCTAGGCAGTCCTGTGGTCTGCACAGAAAGAGAAAGAGAAATGGGGAAAGAAGAGAAGGGGGTGGAAAGACAGAGGAGGGAGGAGGAAGAGAATGGAAGGAGAGAGAAAGAAAAAACAAGAACCTTGACAGAGAGGGCTCCGTGCAGACTAAGAGAATTGGTGAGAGGGTGTACTAAGCACGGACTGCGGTTCTCATGAAAGGCATTTCCACTCCACCAACGGAAGCCCGCACTGATCAGTGTTGCTGGCCCTTGCTCCCTAGATTCATCCTGCCTTAAAAAAACATCTGACTGCTTCCTCCTGCTGCCACCTCCAATCTGAGGGATTGTGCCACACTTGCAAGCCCTTCTGAAATGTGGCCCACATCAGCACCCTTACTTGCCTCTCTTCGCAAAATGACAATTAACATCTATTTTTATCTATATCACAGCAAAATGTTTCATTTCCCATCTAATTTCTTTACCTAGATAGAAGTTCATAGCCAGGTGTGGTGGCACTGGGGAGGCAGAGGCAGGCGGATCACTGTGAGTGAGTTTGAGGCCAGCCTGGTCTACAAAGTGAGTCCAGGACATCCAGGGCTACACAAAGAAACCCTGTCTCAGAAAAAAAGAAAAGAAAAGAAAAGAAAAACAAAATAAAACAAAAGTTCTTCATGATTAGCAAGCACATCTTGTTCTCTGACTTTCAAACTCAGTGGAGAACACCTAGTATTTTTTTTCTTTATCTGAATGCTCAAGGTTTCAAAACTGACACTGTTTATGGGAGTCAATTTAGAAATGCAGAAACATACAAACTAAAAACTCCATGTTTTGATACTTAAGTAGACATTTTCAATGATTTTTTTAAAAAAAGATTTTGTTGTTGTCATTGTTCTTGTTTTGTTTGTTCGTTCCAGACAGGGTTTCTCTGTGTGGCCCTGGCTACACACTCTGTAGACCAGACTGGCCTTGAACTCAGAGATCTGCCAGCCACTGCCGCTGCCTCCCCAGTGCTGGGAATAAAGTTCTGCACCACTGCTTCCTGACTGAGATTTTTATTTTGTAAGTATATGTGTATGTGCACACCCACGTGCGTACTGATGCTCGTGTCTGTGCACATGTGAGCTGAGGTGCCTGCAGAGTAGGAAAGAGAGTCTCTGTGTGTCCCTCTGTGTAGCTGTAAGTCTGGAAGGGAGCATCAAATCTCAAGGAGCTGGAATTACATCATGGGCACTGGGAACAAAAGTTAGGTCTTTGCAGAGTAGCTTATGCTCTTAACCACTGAGCCGTCTTTTGTTCCTTTGTAGACAGTTTGAAGTGATGGGATGTAACAGCCTAGAGACTAATTTACCTTTATGATTCCCTAAAGTAGTATGGAAAAGGAGTGAAAAATGCTTCAGAGCTTATATTGTTTATTGATTAAATACGTGAAAATGTCTGATCACAAATAGGTGACTACAAAGTATCCATTTGTAGCTGGAATGATTAATTCTGTTTAGTAGACGTGAGGTTCAAGTGCTTCTAAATTATCTAATATTTGAAAAAGTGGGTGCTATCCTAACTTTTCCTGGTGCTCTCTAAGGCTGATGTGACGGATTCAGGATATTTTTCTATTTTTGTTTGTTTGTTTTCTTGGTTTTTCATTTTTGAGTTTTTTATTTTTATTTTCCAAGACAGGGTTTCTCTGTATAGCCTTGGCTCCGCTGGACTCACTTTGTAGACCAGGCTGGCCTGGAATTCATAGAGATCCACCGCCTCTGCCTCCCAAGTGCTGGGATTAAAGGTGTACGCCGCCGCCACCACCACCAGGCATATTTTGCAGTTTTTAAATATATCTGACTCTTTTAGCCCATTGTTCCCTAGAAAAGAGCAGAAATATAGCTCGTTTCACGAATAAGAGACTTCTCTATTAATAGAAAAATGGTTGGTAAAATACTCAAAATTGAAGTCTAATGGAAAACCCTGGATCTCGTATTGTAACATCTGAATCCTGTAGACTTATTTTGTATAACGGGAAAAATAATTTTGCTGTTATAAGCTTACTTTCTGTAGCCCAAAATGTTGAGCTTTGAAATCAAACGTGATTGAGGGTTACTTTTTAAAGACGTCCACAAAACTAGAAGTTAGGGTTTTGCTGTTTGGTTAGTTTTGTTTAATTGATTGGTTTAGGAGTTTTTTGTCTATTTGTTTGTGTTTTTTATACCCAAAGATTTAAGGAACCACAGGTGATTCATAGTCCAAACAATCTTAACTGTCCAAATATTTCTGAAGATTCTATCACTGAGCCCTGAACAAGTGCCTAATGGGTATGCTATTAATACCCCTGCCAGCTGGTGCCAGGCATTCTTCTCATGGTGAGCTGAGGCTATTTTGAGGAAGTGCTTCTCAGGTCATCGAAGCTGAGGGAAGAGAGTGTAAACCTAGACATGCAAAGAGGACATGCATGCAGCCCTACACTTAGTCATGCGGCAGCTTTTATTGAGTACCTACTATGTGCACAGCTTGAGTAATGGCTCAAGGATCTGATGCACTTTTGAAGATTGCAAAATCAATGTTTGGTTTCTTAAGAGCTATTTGTACTGAAAGCAATTGCCTTATGCCCTCTTGTAATTTATTTACTAAAGACAAGAAAGAGCAGTGTAACTTTTATAGAGTCTGGACTTATTAGTCTTTGGTATTTGAAATTAATGCAATGCAAACTTAAAGTGAGTTATATAAAATGACTCACAGCAGTAAATGCAGTGCTTTTGTAATAAAGTTGTCATTATATAGCAGCTTACAAAAAAGTATATTAAAAATTCAAAGAACTTATTTCTTTACTGCTTTATATCGCCATACATAATTTGGTTTGAAACTTTATATATTCAACAGCCAATATTAAATATTTTATGTTAATAGTTAATTGGATGGAAATATTTATTTTATTTTTAAAATTGGGTAAAATGCTAGTATTTCCATTTTTCAAAATAAGCAATCAGAAACTTATACCGACAAATTAATTTCCTTTCACTTTTTGGACATTATGCAATTTTAGTAGTTTTTTTCCTTAGCATTCCATTATAAATATTTCCAATCTATGAGTATTCTTCAAAATGTATTAACTGGGGGAGTAGAGCAACAGTTGGAATGGAAGGGGTAACAGACAGAGGTATGAGCAAGGCAGAGGAGAGGTGAATGTGAGCACAAGGAATTGTGGCGGTGGCATGGGACGTGTCATGCTGAAACCTAGTACATTGTGTGGGAACTTTAAAACTGGGTTTGAAATAATTTTCAGTAGCTTCCTAACTTTGATTTTTAGGCTTTCTGTTTGTGAGTGCCATGTTACTGTCAATAAGTGACAAAGGCCATGAAAAAAAAAATTTCCTCTTGCTACCAAAAGAATATTTAAAAAATAAACTGAAAAATGTATATGAAGATCGCTACAGTGCTTGGCATGAAGTAAGTGTCCAGTAAATGCTAGGTGCTATCAGTTATATTCTTAAGTCAACTGCACAGTTAGAAAAGCCTGGTTTCCAAAACTTCTCCCTAGACACCAATTGAAATAATTCAGTTAAAATATTTTTGTTTTAAATTTTTAATGAAGCCTTTTAAAATACATGAAATGTGGACATTTGCCTTTTTTTTTTTTTTTTTTGGTTTGGTTTGGTTTTGGTTTTTCGAGACAGGCTTTCTCTGTAGCTTTGGCTTCCTGGACTCGCTTTTGTAAGCCAGGTTGGCCTCAAACTTATAGCGATCTTCCTACATCTCTGCCTCCCAAATGCTAGAATTAAAGGCGTGCGCCACCACCACCCCGCTTCTTTTCTTTTTTCTTCTTTCTTTCCTTCCTTTCTTCTTCTTCTTCTCTTCCTCCTCCTCCTCCTCCTCCTTCTTTTTTGTCCATTTCCGGAGGCACTCCAATGCCAATTTCCTGTGAGGTAGTAGCAGTAGCATTGTGATTTTCATTTGAAATAGAACTAAAGTTTCTGATCTACATGTAAGGCTACAATAAGGTAACTCTCACTTTAAGGTTTCATACAATCATAAATAATCACCAAAGCGTCTTAAAACTCTTTTTGGTAAACAATTGTGGAAAGCCCTAAAGGGCTTAAATAATTGAAGTAGATTAAGATACAGTTAATTCTTTGACATGACAAAACTTGAAAATCTAAGGCAGTGTTTTTGTTTGAGTAGCAACTATTTGGAAAGGGCAAACAAGATGTTGTTGTTATGTGCATTGCCCATGCCTCTGCACGACGAGATGACACCCAGACGTCCCTCGGTCTTAACTGTGTCCCTTTGTTTGGGCTGATCCAGGTGCTTGGAGACATTTTTAGAACATTTTTAATTTGTAAAATTATTTTTGTTTTATTTTTACTTTATGTATTTATACACATAAAATGTATAATCACACTTTGGCCTACACAGATGTATATGCTTTATATGTGCCTGGTGCCTATGATGCTCCGCAGAGGTGTGGGATCCTCTGAGGTGTGGGATCCTCTGGAACTACAGTTACAGTTCTAAGACATTTCATACCCAAGCTGTAAGACTTTTATTTTGCTTTGAGTTGATTTTCTCTCTCAAAATGCCTTAATTAAAACCAAGGACATTCTTGTTAGGATACTACCCCGGTGTTAACACTAAAACACTGGCATAGAATTTCTTGACTCGGTGTTTATGTCATATGATATTTGCCACTTTGTCACCATATCTGCATAAGAGCCTTATGCTAAAAACAAATTACCCAAACAAATGAGCAGTGTAATGTACATCACTTGCTATCACCAAGTCACTATCATCTTCATTATGTTGTTAAACTGGTGACTGTTGCATCTCATTATTTCTAGCATCTCTAATCTCTTAATAAAAAACACAAAATTTTATTTGCATAAAATTTCCTCTCATCTGTACTTCTTTATAATTGAATTTGGCTGTGTTCATTGTTCTATAATCATTTTACAAAATACTATCAATACCTTCAGCATATTGTTGAGAAATTGTTATTTTAAAAAGACCCTAAGAGGCCTGGCGTGGTGGTGCACGCCTTTAATTCCAGGACTCCGAGGCAGAGGCAGGTGGATCATTGTGAGTTCGAGGCCAGCCTAGTCTACAAATGAATGTAGGACAGCCAAGGCCACACAGAGAAACCCTGTCTCAAAAAAACAAACAAACAGAAGACCCTAAGCCAGGCACTGTGGTACATGCCCGTAATCCCAGCACTCTAGGAAGCAGAAACAGATGGATCTCTGTGAGTTCAAAGCTAGCCTCATCTACAAAGTGATTCCAGGACAGCCAAGGCTATACACAGAGAAACCCTGTCTTGAAAAACTAAAAAACAAACAAACAAACAAAAGACCCTAAGCGAAGCACTGTGGCACATGCCTGTAATCCCACATTCTAGAAAGCAAAGACAGGTGGATCTCTGTGAGTTTGAAGCCAGCCTCATCTACAAAGTGAGTCCAGGACAGCCATGGCTACACAAAGAAACCCTGTCTTGAAAAACTAAAAAACAAAACAACAAAAAACAAAGAGACATACCAAAAACCCAAAAAGGTAAAAATGATGAAAGTATGATTGATAATTAAAACAAAAATGGACCAAGTGATCTGAAATACGGAATTTACAAATACAGTTAAAAGCAACATTTAAGGCCCACAGATTTAATCCAAAACCAATGTCAGGTTATTTCATTGGAGCCAGTTTTGGTCGCACACACCTTTAATCCCAGCTCTTGGGAGGCAAAGGCAGGCAGATTTCTAAGTTTGAGGCCAACCTGATCTACAGAGAAAGTTCCAGGATAGCCAAGGCTATACGAGAACCCTTGCCTCAAAAAAGGGAAAAGGGGGCTGGAGAGATGGCTCAGAGGTCAAGGGCACTGTCTCCTCTTCCTAAAGGTCCTGAGTTCAATTCCCAGCAAGCACATGGTGGCTCACAGCCATCTATAATGAGATCAGTGCCTTCTTCCGGCAGGCAGGCACACATGCAGGCAGAACATTGTATACTAAATAAGCAAATAAATTGTTTAAAAAAAAAAAAAAGCAAAAAGGAAAAGAAAAGAAAGAGAGGAGCCGGACGTGGTGGTGCACGCCTTTAATCCCAGCACTCGGGAGGCAGAGGTGGGCGGATCGCTGTGAGTTCAAGGCCAGCCTGGTCTACAAAGTTAGTCCAGGACAGCCAAGGCTAACACAGAGAGACCCTGTCTCGAAAAACCAAAAAAAAAAAAAAAAAAAAGAAAGAAAGAAAGAGAGGAAGGAAGGAATGAAGAAACGAAGGAACGAAGGACGAAGGATCCAAAACTATATATTTGTTTTATTGACTCAATAAACCTGATGTTTTTTTGTTGCCCCCCAAGAGAGGTTTTGTAACCTGAATTTATATTTTTTTCTGTACAAAATTATGTGAAATTCCATTACAATATGAATATGCAAATTGCATTGCCATACATAAAGTCTGGTTTTTACAGTAAAAATAAAATGTAACCTATGTATTCCTTTAAAACTCATAAAGAAGAAAGTGGTTTAGAGGTTCCCTAAAATGGAGTTGAGAGGGTCAAGAAGCATTTGCTAGAGAGTGGAAAAGACAGAAGGTGACTGTTACAGGGAAATAAAAATGATCTCACATCACGTGGTCATGAGAGTTGCAAAAGTCTAACTCACTTTAAGTTGCTGTTTATTGTGTTAGGTGCATAGTTTTATATATATTTAGTACATAATGTTTTTTTTTTAAAAGAATGATTGTCGAAAAATGAGGACCACTTATTTTTTTTTCATCTTTAACTTCAGATGATTGCAAATGTCATGCCAGATCAAACAATATTAGATATAGACATACTGATCCTCTGTAAGCAGTAATCACAACTTGCATTTTTTTTTTTTTTTGCTTGAATGAGAAGTTCTTCTTACACATTAATGTGCTGGGTGATGTTTAGCAGCCTCACATGCTCTCAGAACCTTGGGAAATATATGTACAACAGGGCTCATTCTGTTCTGTACGGTTATTTGGTGTAAATTTTTAAAAAAGAAGAAGACTATCTTATCATTGTAAAAAGTTCTATACATTTGGAGTCCATGAATTCTGCATTCGTAGGTTAAATTGATAGGTAAACTACTATAGAACATGAAAATACAGAGTACTTGAGAACAACATGACTTTTCAGCATTACTAGTACTTCCTTAAAGAACTGTATGTTTTCTTTGAGTCATTGGAATTACTTAAATAGATGAAGCACTTTTTTTTCCTTAAAACAATATTTCTTAAATATGGACTGTGGTGGACTGCAGGACATGGTAGTATATGCCTATAATTCTAACACTTGGGCTGTAGGAAGGGGATCATGAATTGACGCCAGACTGAGGACCCAGACTAAGACCCTGTCAGGAGACGGGCCGTGCAGCATCGGAAGGAAGGGGGTGGGGGGGGGGGGGCCTCTTGCTTCTTCACATTTTACACATCTCTTCCACCTCTACTTGTAATAGAAAACCTGTTTATTTATGGGTTTGTATTGTAAATTTCTTAATATTGCCTTGTGTAAACACTTTCTAAAACATAAGTTTATAGTGCATAATATTCAACTAATTTCCTGACTGATTTGTAACTTGGAAACTTGTTAAAATGAGAAAGCTGTAAATGGCTATCCTTTTCTGTCATGCTAGTAGCATAATGTAACTCTACTTGACAGAAGGGGCTACAAACGGTGATTACAGCAATCGGTGTATAGCAGCTATCATCTGGAAATGTTAGGCTTGTTACTTTCAGAGTTCTGGGTTGGTGAAGTACTGTTCTTCCAATGTGTTTTGCTTTGTATTGTCATGTTTTCTGTTAATATGTGTTACTAGGAAGTGATGAGTCCATTTTCTAGCACACAAGAATCTATTGAGCGTATATAGATAGTATTGTTTTCGTACGCATGAATGCTTTTCATTTTATTTACCTAGTGTCCACTTGGCGAGAAGAGTTCTTCAGTTAGAAAAACAAAATTCATTAATATTAAAAGATCTGGATCATCAAAAGGACCAAGTAAGACAGCTTTCACAGGAGGTGAGTAGATGGAGCAGCAGGCGGGGAGCATGGGGCTTACTGTCTGCCTTCTGTGTTAGCGCCTGGAGTTGCTTGCTGTGCAATCTGAAAATAAGCTGGTTGCAGAATGATTTCAAGCTTCTGAAATTCACTCAATGTTGAGACTAGGATGCAACTTAGAGTGGATGGCAAAGCAGAACTGAATGCCCAGAATGAGGAAGTGTAAATGAGGCTGCTACACACACAACTTTAGCTTCTGAGAATATCAACTGGCAAATCAAGTTTGGCAAATTTTGTTGACATTAAGTTTCTCACTGACAACTCATTTTTAAGTAGTTTCTGTTTAATTTTTTTTTTTTTAAGATACCTAACGCTTTTGTAGTTTTCCTTCTTTCTTTTCTTTTTTCTTTTTCTTTTTCTTTTTTTTTTTTTTTTTTAAGATTTATTTATTACGTATACAGTGTTCGACCTGCATGTAACACCTGCAAGCCAGAGAGGGCACCAGATCTCATTATAGATGATTGTGAGCCACCATCTGGTTGCTGGGAATTGAACTCAGGACCTTTGGAAGAGCAGCCAGTGCTCTTAACCTCTGAGCCATCTCTCTAGCCCTCTTTTGGTTTTTTTCAAGACAGAGTTTCTCTCTCCTGGACTTGATTTGTAGACCAGGCTGGCCTTGAACTCACAGCAATCCACCTGCCTCTGCCTCCCAAGTGCTGAGACAAAGGGGTGGGCCACCACCACCAGACTAAGGTTTGTTTTTGGTTTTTTTGTTTTGTTTTGGTTTGGTTTGGTTTGGTTTGGTTTTGGGTTTTGGGTTTTCGAGACAGGATTTCTCTGTGTAGCCTTTGCTGTCCTGGACTCACTTTGTAGACCAGGCTGGCCTCAAACTCACAACGATCTATCTGCCTCTGCCTCCCAAGGGCTGCTTTTTTTGTAGTTTTTTTGTTTGTTTGTTTTTGTTTTTTTTTTACTATTGAAAAAATTTCATATATTTTAATCATGCTTTCCCTTCCACCAATTCCTCCCAGATCATTTCCACCTTCCTACTCTCGAATCTTATATTTTCTGTCTGTCTTTCTCTTGAAAAAAAAAAAAAGACAAAAATGCAAAAAAAAAAAAAAATCACAATGAAACAAATGGTCTACAAAAATACCATTGAGTTTGCTCTGTGTTGGCCAACTACTCCTGGCTTGAGGCTTGCCTGCGTGTGGTTGGTATACTCCTTGAGACCTCATTAGAGAGGACCTGTTTCTTTTTACCACTTATATTAGTTACAAATAGTTTCTTCATCAGTGCTGGAAGCCTCTCTTAGTGTTCCTTTTGGCAGTGATGGAACACCATGACAAAAGCCACTTGGGGAGGAAAATTAGGCTTACACTTCTACATTGCTATTCATCATCTAAGGAAGTCAAATCAGGAGCTCAAACAGGGTAGGAACCTGGTGGCAGGAGCAGATGCAGACTGCAGATGTCATGGAGGAATGTTGTTTATTGGCTTGCTCCCCATGGCTTTCACAGTCTGCTTTCTTAAAGAACTCAGGACCACTACCCACATTGGCTCCACCACAGCAGACTGACTGCGCCCATTAATCACTAGTTAAGAAAATGCTCTAAAGACTTGCTACAGCCTGACTTTATGGAGGCATTTTCTTAATTGCCTTTCCCCCTTCTCAGATGACTCTAGCTATGTCAAATTGATAAAAACAAAACAAAACAAACAAAAACCTAGCCAAGACAGACTCCATGTTCACTTTTCCCTCTCAGTGTTGGAACTCCATATGGCATGAACCAGTGCAGATCTTGGGCATATGCCAGTCTGAGTGATATGTGCATCAGTCCTGTTATGTCTGGAAGACACTATGTCCATGCAGTCATTTATCAGCTCAGGATCTTAATAAACCTAACATTGGTTTTTTCTTCGTTTGTTGTTTGTTTTTCCATTGACTTTTTATTTACCTTACATCCCAGTCCAGCTTTCCCTACTCTCTTCTCAGCTTTCTTCTTCTCACCGCATCCCCACCTGCTCCTCCCTTTCTCCTTAAAGGAGAGGCCTCACATGCGTATCAGCTTGCTTTGGGACATCAAGATACAGTAGGAGGAGGTGCATTTTCTCTGCTTTGGGCTAGGCACAATAGCCCAGTTAGGAGAAAGGGATCCAAAGACAGTCAACAAAGACAGCCCCTGCTCCAGTTGTTGTGGGGCCCACATAAAAACCAAGCTGCACAACTGTTATATATGTGTAGGGCACTTGGGTCCATCCCATGCTCTTTGGTGGTGGTTCTATCTTTGTGAGCCCCTATGTAAGACCAGGTCAGTTATTTCTGTAGGTTTTCTTGTGTCCTTGACCTCTCTGGCTCCTTAAATCCTTCATCCTCCTCTTTCACAAGATTTCCAAAGCTCCACCTAATGTCTGACTGTGGGTCTCTGCATCTGTTTCCATAAGTTGCTGGATGAAGCCTCTAAGAGGACAGTTATGCTAGGCTCCTGTCTGCAAGTATAGCAGACTATCATTAGTGTCAAGGGTTGACTGCCTCTCATGGCACAGATCTCAAGTTGAGCCAGTCATTGATTTCCCACTCCCTCAATTTCTGCCCCATCTTTACCCTTGTGCATCTGGTACGTAAAACAAATTTTGGGCTGAAGATTTTATGGATTGGTTGGTATCCGCATCCCTTTATTGGAAGTCTTCCCCAGTTACAGGAGGTGGCCATGTCAAGGTCCATATTCCCTGTTGCTAAGAGTCTCAGCTAAGGTCACCCTCATAGATTCCTAGGAGTTTCCCTTGTCCTAGGTTTCTATCTCATTCCAGAGCTGCCTCTGCTGCCACCAATTTCAGTTCTGTCTCCCAATTCTCTCTCCCTCAGTCCTCACCATACTTGATCCCTTCTGTTCCTCTCCCTGCCCCCTCTTCCACCCAGTTCTCTTCATCCATACACCTCCAGTGTCTATTTTAGTTCCCCTTCTGAGTGAGATTTGATCATCCTTCATTGGGTCCTACTTAGCTTCTTTGGGTCTGTAGATTGTATCATGGTTATTCTGTACTTTATGGCTAATATCCATTTGTAAGTGAATACATACCATGTTTGCCTTTATGGGTCGGAGTTATCTCCCTCAGGATGATATTTTCTAGTTCTAGCCACTTGCCTGCAAATTTCATGATGTCCTTGTTTTTAATAGCTTAATAGTATTCCATTTTTTAAATGTACCACAGTTTCTCTATCCATTCTTCAATTGAGAGACACCTAGGTTGCTTCCAGTTTCTGGCTATTGCAAATAAAGCTGCTATGAACATACTTGAGCAAATGTCCTTGTGGTATGGTAGAGCATCTTTGGGCATATGCCTAGGAGTGGTATAGCTCTGTCATGAGATAGAACTATCCCCAGTTTTCTGAGAGACAACCAAATTGATTTCCAAAGTGGTTGTGCAATTTGGCACTCCCACCAGCAATGGAGGCATGTTCCCCTTTCTTCACATCATCACCAGCATGTACTATCACTTGAGTTTTCTATCTTAGCCATCCTGAGGGGTGTTAAGAATCTCAGAGTTGTTTTGATTTGCATATTCTGATAATTAATGGAGTTGAACCTTTCTTTAAATGCTTCTCAGCCATTTGATATCCCTCTCTTGAGACTTCTCTATTTAGCTCTGTACCCCATTTTTCAATTTGACTATTTGGTTTGTTGGTGTCTAACTTCATGAATTCTTTATATATTTTGGATACTAGCCCTTCATTGGATATAGGGATGGGGAAGATCTTTCCCAATCTGTAGGCTGCCATTTTGTCCTGTTGACAGTGTCTTTTGCCTTACAGAAGCTTTTCAGTTTCATAAGATCAACGTTATCAATTATTGATCTTAGTGCCTGAGCTGTTGGTGTTCTGTTCAGGAAATTGTTTCCTGTACAAATGCGTTCAAGGCTGTTCTCCACTTTCTCTTCTATTAGATTTACTGTATCTAGTTTTATGTTGATGTCTTTGATCCACTTGGACTTGAGTTTTGTGCATGGTGATAGACATGGATGTATTTGCATTTTTCTAAAAGCAGACATCCAATTAGACCGGCACCATTTGTTGAAGATGCTATCTTTTTTCCATTGTATAGTTTTGGCTTCTTTGTCAAAAATAAAGTGTATGTAGGTGTGTAGGTTCATGTCTGGGTCTTTAATTCTATTTTATTGATCAACCTGTCTGTTTCTATGCCAGCTCCATGTAGTTTTTTGGTTTTTGTTTGTTTGTTTTTTTAGTATTGCTTGATAGGTCAGCTTGAAATCAGGGATAATGATACCTCCTCTGACATACAGGATTGCTTTAGCTACCCTGTGTTTTTGGTTTTTTGTTGTTTCATATGAAGTTGAGCATTGTTCTTTCAAGATCTGTAGAGTTGTGAAAGAATTTTGATGGGAATTACATTGAATCTGTAGGTTGTTTTTGGTAAGATGACCATTTTTACTATGTTAATCCTACTGATTCATGAGCATGGGAGATCTTTTTTATTTGTTTTTTGTTTTTTGAGACAGGGTTTCTCTGTGTAGCCTTGGCTGACCTGGACTCACTTTGTAGACCAGGCTGACCTCAAACTCATAGTGATCCACCTGCCACTGCCTCCTGAGTGCTGGGATTAAAGCTGTGCACCACCACGCCTGGCGAGCATGGGAAATCTTTCCATCCCCTGATGTCTTCTTCAGTTCTTTCTTCCAAGACTTGAAGTTCTTCTCATGCAGGTTGTTCACTTGCCTGGTTAGAGTTACACACATATATTTTATATGATTTTTAGCTATTCTGAAGGATGTTATTTCCTTAATTTCTTTCTTAGCCAGTTTATCATTTGAATACAGGAGGGTGGTTTTTTTTGCTTTGTTTTGTTTTGTTTGTTTTTTAGTTAATTTTGTAACCAGCCACTTTGCTGAAGGTGTTCAACAGCTGTAATTTTGGGGATCGTGTATTATATACTGTCATGTTATCTATGAATACTTTGACTTCTTCCTTTCCCAATTTGCATCCCCTTGATCTCGTTTAGTCTTTTTATAGCTCTATCTAGAACTTCAAGTACTATATTGAGTAGATATAGAAATAGTTGGCCGTCTTGTCTTGTCCATGATTTCAGTGGAATTACTAGATACCTCTCCATTTAAATTGGTGTTGGCTATAGGATTGCTGTATATTGTCCTTTATTATGTTAGGTATGCACCTTGTATCCCTGATGTCTCCAAGACTTAACATGAAGTGGTGTTGGATTTTGTCAAAGCCTTTTTCAGCATCTAATGAGATGCTCATGTAGTTTTTTCTTTCAGTTTGTTTATATGGTGGATTATATTAATGAATTTTTATATGTTGAACAACCCCTGGGATGAAGCCTACTTGATAATGGTGGATAATGTTTTTGATGTGTTGATGGATATTTTATTCAGTATTTTTGCATCAATGTTCATATGGGAAATTGATCTGAAATTCTCTTTCTTTGTTGAGATTTTGTGTGGTTTAGGTATCAGGGTAATTGTGGCCTCCTAGAATGAGCTTGACAATGTTCCTTCTGTTTCTATTTTGTGGGATAGTTTGGGAAGTTTTGGTATTAGCTCTTCTTTGCAAGTCTGGTAGAATTCTGCCTTAAAACTGTCTGGCCCAGGGCTTTTTTTCATTGGGAGACTTTTTTGTTTTGTTTTGTTTTGTTTTAATTTTTTTTCGAGACGGAGTTTCTCTGTGTAGCCTTGGCTGTCCAGGACTCACTTTGTAGACCAGGCTGACCTTGAACTCACAGCGATCCGCCTGCCTCTGCCTCCCAAGTGCTGGGATTAAAGGCGTGCGCCACCACTGCCCGGGCATTGGGAGACTTTTAATGGCTGCTTTATTCCCTTACAGGTTATAGGTTATTTAAATTGTTTACCTGCTCTTGATTTAGCTTTGGTAAGTGGAATCTATCAAGAAAATCATTCATTTCATTTAGATTTGTCAATTTTGTGGAGTACAGGTTTTTCTTTTCTTTCTTTTTTTTTCTTTTCTTTTCTTTTCTTTTCAAGTTTTTCAAGTAAGGCCTAATTGTTTCTTTGGAGTTTCTCAGTATCTATTGTTATGTCCCTCTTTTCATTTCTGATTTTGTTAATTTGGATATTCTCCTGCCTTTTAGTTAGTTTGGCTAAAGGTTCTTCTATCTTGTTGATTTCTCAAAGAACCAGCTCTTCTTTTCACTAAATCTTTGTTTCTAATTTATTGATTTCAGCCCTAAGTTTAATTATTTCCTGCTGTCTACTCCTGTTGTGTGTGTCTGCTTCTTTTTGTTCTAGAGCTTTCAGGTGTGCTATGAACTTGTGAGTATGAAAACTCTCAGGTCTGCGAAGAGGTTAAGAACACTGGCTGCTTTTCCAGAGATCTGAGTTCAATTCCCACAACCACTTAGTGGCTCACAGCCATCTATAATGAGATCTGGTGCCCTCCTCTGTCATGTAGGTATACATACAGGCACAACATTTTATACATAATAAATAATTTTTTTAAAGAAAAGAAAACTCTCCAATTTATTTTATAAAGGCACTTAGTGAACTTGCCTCTTAGCATTCCTTTCACTGTGTCCCATGAGTTGGAGTATGTTGTGCCTTCATTTCCATTGAGGAGCTCTGTTGTTTGTGCTTAATTTTATCTGCGGCATAAGACTGACCATACGCCGCCATTATCACCAACAACCATTACAAAGAACACTGTCTTGAGAGTAGCACCATTTAGGTCCAGTGCATATCTGCGGGCTCACACAGAGACAATGTAAAATAAGAACTGGTGAACATTTGACTGAGTGTTCTTTCGCCTTCAGTAGATTTAATAGAACTCAAATGTTCTAGCTCTTGTTGAGGATGAGTTAATCATTTATGAATGAGTCCATGTCTAGACTCTGTTCCCCTATAGATACCTGTTTGTCTCTATGTGGGCACCATGGGCATCATTACTTGTGCTCTATATAGTATCTTGAAATCACACACCATAGATTCTCCAACTCTACTCATTTTCAAGGCTTTTTGGCTACTCTTTATACTTCCATGAGAATTTTATAATTGATTTATTAATTCCTGGAAAAAACAGTTGCTGTAATTTTGGGATTGCAATATATATATATATATATATATATATATATATATATGAGAAAAATAGACTAGTGATGTGGCTCAGATTACCTAACATGTCCAAATCCCTAGGTTCAGTCTACAACATGGTTTAAAGAGTAAAGAATGGTCAGAAGGAAAGAGTACTAAGTACCTGACAGTCTTCAACTACCAAGTGCTCTGACTCATGAACACAATATATATGCTCGTGGTTATTAGATCATTTTTAGCATTATTTTTAACTTTTGATTAGTGTCAGCAATGTATGTATTCTAATCTTCTGATTTTAACCAGCACAATAAAGTGTATGCTTACTATAAGTAGTTATAGTTTAATATATTTATTGATATAGTTATGCCATCTTGCTATTTTTGTCTATACTGTTTACTCTGTGTGCTCTTGTCCTCTTTCCTCCTTACTTTCATTTGAGTTAATATTTTATCATTTCATTTTATTATTGCTTATAGTTTTGTAATAATTATAGATGGTTTAAGTAGTATTATATATCCCCTCCTAATCTTGTTGCTTGTGTTCTCATATATTTTATTTGTATGTATGTGAACCACACAGAACATTGCTATTGTTGTTAAGTGGTTTAAAACCCTATGAAAAGAAATATTAGTATAAGGAAAACACACTATATTTACTCAAATAGTTATCCTTGGTGTTCAGTCTAGGGTCCTATCCTTATGTTTATGTACTTTCTTTTAATGTCATGTTTAGTTAATTATCTTATTCCTGTGTATGAATGTTTTGTCTACATGGATGTAAGTGTACCATGGAACTGGATCCCCTGAAATTGGAGTTACAGGTGGTATGAGCCACCGTGTGGGTTCTCAGAATTAAATCCAGGTCCTCTATAAGAGAAACAAGTGCTCTAACTGCTGAGCCATCTCTCCATCCTCTCCACACATACATACATCTTTTTGAGACAGATTTCTTCCCAGGTTCAACTTCTTGTGGCCAAGGGTGACTTGAATTTCCTACCTCCAGCTCATAAACTGGAACTGTCACCTCCAATTCCCAAGTACTGAGTGCAGTCTCTTATTAATATTATTGTTTTTGTTGTTGTTGTGGAAAATTCAGGTAGCATAAGTTCATCATTTAAAATGTTTTAAAATTCAGTGACGACCCTTGGCATATTTACAGTGTTGTATATTCATCACCACCACCTAATTATAGACCAATTTCATCACCCTAGAAGAAACCTATATTTTCTGAGCAGTCACTCCCCATTCTCACCTCTTGCAACCTCTGGTGTGCACTTAATGTACTATTTTTCTCCATAGATTTCCCTAATATATATATTCATTCCATATAAATGGAATTATATAACCTTCCACATTTGTATCTGTTGTCTTTCACTTGCTATAATGCCTTCAAGATTCATTGACATTGCAATCATCTTACACTATACCAGCCATGTCAAGGGTTTCTGTTTCTCGTTTGTGTGTGTGTGTGTGTGTGTGTGTGTGTGTGTGTGTGTGTGTGTGTGTGT
>OU015748.1:23130474-23147901 GCA_907169655.1 Acomys percivali | reverse complement strand
GAACACTCGCTTTATTCTTGAAAACTTAAATACTATATACAAAGCCTTTCTAGAAAATATCCGGTCAGAATCCTTTAATTACCTCCACAATCCATTCCCATTGCACTTTATATTTTATTTAATAGGCTTTTACTATTTAGGACAGAAAGGGAAAGTGCATGTGTGCGTACATGTGTCGTGTGTGTGTGTGTGTGTGTGTGTGTGTGTGTGTGTGTGTGTGTGTATTGTGTATGTGTGTGTGCTTACATACAAATGTAAACACTCCTTTAAAAGACCTAGTTCTGTTTGCTGAATTTACATTCATTTTGAGGAGTGTGTATCTTCAGATAAAATATAATAGCTTTGAATTTGAGCATTTCAGAAACATCTGATGTGTACCAGGCCTTCGAGCCTGACAGAACATGACACTCTGTGCTGTACACCATTTTGTTTTTTTCAACTGCTCGGCTTAGTAGGATCTCTGGCGCCTACCTCTGCATGTCAGTTTGTTTTTCTGCTGAGCTGCTTGCCTTTATTGGCATTTAATTACTGTTTTCCTCTGATGCCTGTTTTTCATCTAAGTTAGTAATAGTATATAGCATTAATGTAGAGTTTTATGTGTTGAGCGCTTTATGTAATCATTCACTAGGTAATTCACATATCCCTTTGACATACATGAGTAGTTTACACTTTTACAGTGTCAGTGGAGCACTGCATTTGCACAGCACAGCTGAGCGAGCAGCACAGCAACAAGCAAGTCAGAGCTGCATAGCCTCTTCCAGAGACCACGGTGCTTCCTGAGGAGGCTGACTTACTTGGGAGGAGTGGGTTTTCTTTTTCAATCCTTGAACTTACCAGTTCTTCTAAAATGTTCACTACGTTTCTTTAAGGTCAAAGGAGTCTTCTAATATTTTGATAATTGAAAACTTTTCAGTAAGTATAACTTAAAGATGTCTTTCAATAAAACATTTCTTTTTTATTAATTTATTCATATTACATGTCAATTGTTAACAAAACATTTATTAGTCTCACCCTAACAGATTTTGTCTCAACATTTAAGGAACTGTGCTACTTTGGTTTATTATTGCTTTTCTCAATTCTTTTTTAAAATGTATTTATTTATTTTTATGTTCATTGGTGTTTTGCCCACAAGTATGTCTGTTGGGGAGGGGGAGGCATGTCAGATTTTGGACAGTTGTGAGCTGCCATGTGGGGCTGGGAATTAAACCCAGGTCCTCTAGAAGAGCAGTCAGTGCTCTTACCCGCTAAGCCATCTCTCCAGACCCACTTTTCTCAATTCTTATAGAACTGGTCACATAGGTTTCTTTTTACTAATGACATTTTATAGAATATTTCATTTGATTCTTCCCATTAGTTCCTGTATATCAAATAGTAAAATCACAGAAAGCAGTCCACAGTCATTTCTTCGGATATTAATATAACCTTATATGGACTCTGTCATAAATCAGATCTTAACAGTGAGAAAGATCACAGTGGAGACATAGAAATTGAATTTGGAGGCAGGCATAGTGGTGTACCCTTTTAAACTCAGTGCTCAGGAGGCAGAGGCAGGCAGCGCTCTCTGAGTTGGAGGCCAGCCTGCTCTACAAACAGCCTACACAGAAAAACCCTGTATCAAGGAAGGGGAAGGAATTTGGAGATGAAATAATTTTGCAGAGTTTACAGTAGATTGATTCATTTAATTTGTGTACTTCACAATTTACTATGTGACAAATTATAAAATACTACTGTTCTCGAGGTAAATATTTCAGTTTGACTTCTAATATCTTGTGTTTCAGTATTTGTCCGTGTGTATACACTTTGTTTTAACACTACAGCAGTTTATGCCCACAGCAGGCAGGACAGTCCAGGGCCACAGCTCCTGTGGCACCATGACTCTGATACTTGTTCAACTAAGTGGTACAGTGTCTGCTCTGCTGTCTTCACTGACTACAAATTGATTTATCTTCAGTTCAAACCACCACACTTACATTTATTTTTCGTATTTACTTTCTCTTAACTAAACTCACACAACATGATCACTTTTCAACACTTGGGTTTTTAACAGCAACTTAAATAAAGAAAAGTCAGCCCTGCTGCAGACGAAGAACCAGATGGCCTCGGATTTGGAAAAGCTTCTAAGTCACCGTGAGGTACTTTTCCCACCTTGTAATAGTTTGTCACCTTTTAAGCATTTTCCAAATCCATATTTGCATTAAGATGATTGAATCCTGGTGTCCTGTGTTCACCAATGATTTCTGTTTGTAGCTCGCTATGATCTATTCATTTTGATAACATTTGACTTGTGATGTACTTCATTTTTAGAGCTAGCTCTTTTCTGGAATGCCTTTCTTTACTTTTTTCTTTCTTTCTTATTTTGGTTTATTGAGACAGGGTTTCTCTGTGTAGCCTTGGCTGTCCTGGACTTGCTTTGTCGACCAGGCTGGCCTCGAACTCATAGCAATCCATCTGCCTCTGCCTCCCAAGTGCTGGGATTAAAGGTGTGCACCACCACTCCCCACTGGAATGCCTTTCTTGTTGACCAGTATTATTTGTTTATATCTCAATCTCTGATTTCCACATTATTTAATCACTTCCTGCTTTATTTCTTTCTGCCATAAGACATTACATTTCAGCCAGGCATAGCGGCACACACCTTTAATCTCAACACTCAGGAGGCAGAGACAAGCTGATCTCTGTGTGTTCAAGGCCAGCCTGGTCTACAAAGAGAGTTCCAAGATACCCAGGGCTATTGCACAGAGAAACCCTGTCTCAAAAAACCAGAAAAGAAAGAAATAAAATTTTAAAAAGAGAAAAACTTCAAAATAGAGAGAAGTTATTTTTTAATTTATAAACTTTATTATAAAATATGTCATGCAGTGTCTTTTGATCCTGTTCATATCCTTCTCTGAGCTCTCCCCACCTCCCTATTCACCTAATGTCATGATCTCTTTCTCCCTCCCTCCCTCCCTCCCTCCCTCCCTCCCTCCCTCCCTCCCTTCCACCTTCCCTTTCTTTTTAAACCCATCTAGTGCAGTTTGTGCTGGTCAGTTATTTGGTTTTACATCATATTTATTAGAAAATATAAACAAGAGCTGAACGTGCTGGTGCACACCTGTAATCCCAGCACTTGGGAGCCAGAGGCGAATGGATCTCTGTGAGTTCAAGGCCAGCTCCGCCTATAAAGCGAGTCCAGGACAGCCAGGGCTATTACACAGAGAAAGCCTGTCTTGAAAAACCAAAAAAAAAAAAAAAAAAGAAAATACAAACAGAGCCAGGTATATAGCTTAGATGGTAGATTAGCCTACCGGGCGTGCACAAGGGCCTGGGTTTCATCCCTAGCACCAGATAAATGCACACCCATAATTCCAGCACTGCAGCAAGAGGGGCAGGATGGTGAGAAATTCAAGGCCATCCTTAGCCACATAGGAAGTTTGAGGTTAGCCTGAGGTCCATGAGACCTTACTGAAAAGAAAGGAAGGAAGGAAGGAAGGAAGGAAGGAAGGAAGGAAGGAAGAAAAGAAGGAAGGAAGGAAGAAAATATATATACATACAGTATGACTTAACTTTGGGGGCATTAATTTCTCTGTTTCTGTTGGCAAATACATGTAGTTGTTACAGTAACTACCACTGTCAGTATGTAAATTTACCACCCCAAAAACTCCCTTAGATCCCCTTGAGGTAACTTCCTTTCTTTTCCCTTGTTCTGTGCCTTAATGTCAACTGGTTTATTTTCTTTACCTGTAGTTTTCCACTTTTTATAGACTGTCATATAAATTACATTAACAACATGTAGCCTTTTGCACCTGGCCTCTTTTTACTTAACTGAGTATTTATGCCATATTATGTGGCTGCAGCCCACTGTTTGGGTCATGTTATAGTACATTTAAATTTTTAATTTATTCTTATAGTAATATTACAATGTAATATGTTATTTTTAATTTTGTATCTACTTTGTGATTTTTTAAATTTATTTCACCACTTTACAGCCTGATCCCAGCCCCCTCTCTCCTTTCTTCTCAGCACCACACTCACGCCCCCTCCCCCATGCCCCCCTCTCCTTCTCAGGGAGCGGGAGACCCCCCCAAAGGGAACAACCCACCCTGGTCCTCAAGTCATAGCAGGACTAAGCACATCCTCTCCCACTATTTGTTGTTTATTGGTATGTTTCCTTTTAAACTATATCATCAAATCTATGGATAAAACCATTCTAAGCAGCTGTCTGCATGTATTTGTGCAAAACATGGGCCTCTCTTTCTTTTGGGTACATGCTAGAATACAAATGCTAGGTTTCAGGGTAAACATACGCTGCCAAGCCTTTCCAGGGTGGGTGTGCTTTTTTTTTTGAGACAGAGTTTCACTGTGTAGCCTTGGCTGTCCTGGACTTACTCTGTAGACCAGGCTGGCCTCAAACTCACAGTAATCCTCCTGCCTCTGCCTCTCTGAGTACTGGGATCACAGTATGAGCCACCACGTCTGGCCAATGAGGTTTTGTTTTGGTTTTTTTTGTTTGTTTGTTTTTTGTTTTTTGAGATAGGGTTTCTCTGTGTAGCCTTGGCTGTCCTAGACTCACTTTGTAGACGACCAGGCTGGCCTCAAACTCACAGTGATCTTCCTGCCTCTGTCTCCCTAGTGCTGGGATCACAGGCATGCACCACCATGCCCAGCTCAGTGAGCTATCTTAATCATTACTTCTTTTCTTTTTTATTTTATTTTATTTATTATTTTTTAATTTTTTTAAATTATTAATTTATTCTTGTTACATCTCAATGATTATCCCATCCCTTGTATCCTCCCATTCTTCCCTCCCTCTCATTTTCCCCTTATTCCCCTCCCCTATGACTGTTCCTGAGGGGGACTACCTCTCATAGGGTATCAAGTCTCTTCTTGGTGATCTGCGGTCCTTCCTCTGAGAGCCACCAGGTCTCCCCCTCCAGGGGACATGGTCAAATGTGAGGCACCAGAGTACGTGAGAAAGTCATATCCCACTCTCCACTCAAAAAAGACTAGTCAAGTGCAGTAGTGAGAAGGGGGGAAAGTGTAGAACAGGAGTTCAATCTGTAACTGACTGTGAACAATCAATTGTGATAACTCACTACCTTTGGACCAGCCCATTACTTCTTTTCTACAATGCTTCTATCATTTTATTTTTCTAAAATGGAAAGTTTCAAAAGAAACCACTGATTTATGAGATTACTAAAGTTGTTTTCTGGTATGGAAAAAGTGTGTCAGCTGTTTGGGAAGAAATCACACTGGAAGAATATTGTTGAGAGATTAACTGGGGACTGTGGCTGGAAATGGTTCAGAGGTGCATATGCTGAAGCAGTGTTGGGGAGGTAAAGACTTGTCTCCACTAGAGAGGGGACAGGCTGGACAGATGGCTCACTTAAGAGCACTTGCTTCATGGACCTGTGGGCTTGGTTCCTGGCCACATGAGCCAGCTCTCAACTGCATAAAATTCCAGTTCTGGGATCTTTGACATCTTCTGGCCCCTATCGGCAACTTCATGTCTATGGCATATGCAGTCATGCAGGAACACACACATACACATTAATTAAAATCTAATTTGAAAAAAAGAAATGGCGAGGCATGGTGTTGCATGCCTTTAATCCCAATACTCAGGAGGCAGAGGCAGGCATATTGCTGTGAGTTTGAGGCTAGCCTGATCTACAAAGCAAATCTAAAACAGCCAAAGCTACACAGAGAAACCCTGTCTTGAAAAACCAAAAAAAAGAAAGAAAGAAATGGCTTTCAGAATAAGCTCTCCTAGATGATGGACAAAAGAGTAAAGAAGAGGTGACCATGGCAACCCTGACCTGTGCTGCAGCAGTCTGGGTACTAAGGTAGGAAGATGGCAAGTTTTAAGTAGACTTGGCTAAGTAGTGAAACTCTCTTTCAAAAAAAAAAAAAAAAAAAAAAAAAAGCCAGCAAGGAGCAAGAAGGTTGTTTGGAACTGATTTTTTCTTTTCTTTTCTTGCCTTTTGATATAGGCTCATATACCCCAGGTTAGCCTCAAGCTCACTATGTAGCCAAACTTTGAACTCATGATCCTCCTGCCTCTACGTACCAAGTGTTAAGATTTCAAGATATGTGCTACCATGCCCAGTTATTATTCTGTTGGGACCAAACTCGGGACTCCGTCTGTGCTGGGCAAGCTTTCAGCTAAGCTCCATCTCAAGCCTCTGGACTCCAATTAGATATAACCCTGAGGTAGAAGAGGTCATCAGTAACAGGTGACAGAGCTAGGCAAAGCTTCTTTGCAGATGTTTATTCTTCCTTCTGGCTTTGGACGTTCTAGGCCTTCTCCATCCGCACAGCCATTACTTACATCCTAGAATTCTGCCTTCGAATATTGCTTCATCAGTGTGGAAGCCTGAGTTATTCAGCGTGTGTTTTTAAATCTGAATATGTAAGAGAGCGTAACCCAAAGGTTTCTCTTCTACCGCAAAGCTATACATGACTTTGTTTTCAGAATGGCTTCATTTAATTCTAAAGGATTATGCTAGACTTTGAAAACTGAAGAAGCCATTTTATTTCTACATTTTAGACATCAGTCTTGAAGCCACCTTATTCTATTCATGTGTTCAAGTAAGAGCTAAAAAGCTGTGAACCAATATAATCCATCATCACTTCCATTGCTTTCTTAGGCACTTGGTCACATGACAAAAGCCTGATTGAGGGCACCCAAGATATTGGCTTACTTCATACTAGTCAAGGCCCTGGGAAATCATTTAATGTACATCCTGGCTTTAATCAGCTAAATTGCAAAAGTTTAAATTAGTGGTTCGTATAGAAAACAAGTGACCACTTTCCAGTTCCTCAGATACTGTCTGTGTTAGGGCCCAGCCCGGCCTTTGTGGCAGTCCACTGAGTTCTCTGTGGCTCTAAGTGTTCATGTAACATGCGTCAGATCCAAGTCACATGCTGACAAGTGCTAGTAAATGAGAAAGGCACCAAGTAGGGATGTTCTAGATTGTCATTTCTAAAACATTCAGAGTCTGGCTATACAAAGTTTTGTTTTCTAGGTTAGTGTTACCTCAGAAACAAACCTGCTTTGAAGTCCTGCTATTGCACTGGGGTGTGGCTCAGCTGATAGGATGCTGCCCTCAAATGCAGGAAGCTCCAGAACTTAATCTCCAGAACTGCATAAAACCAATTGTGGTGGTATTTGGGAAGAGGATCAGAAGCTCAGGATCATTATCAGCTACATAGCAAATTCAAAGCCAGCCTCAGCTACATGAAAAGTGTCTAAAAGACACTCAGCTCCAAGAAAAAGTGTCTTCTCTCATCTTACAAGAGCTTATAAAGGCAGGCATGGTGGCACAAGCCTTTAATCTCACCGCTTGGAGGCAGAAGCAGGTGGATCTCTGTGAGTTCAAAACCAGCCTGGTCTACAAAGTGAGTCCAGAACAGTCAAGGCTACTCAGAGAAACCCTGTCTAAAAAAAAAACAAAAAAACTTGTAAAATTGTATGTTGGCCTCTTTTGATAATACAATTTTAGAATATGCATTCATAAATAGTTCATAAATTGGTATGTATATTGAAGTGGTATGGTAGATGTTTTTCATTCTCAACTTCGTTATAGAAAGTATGTGAGCACACATACACCAACACACACACACACCAACACATACACACACCAACACACACACACACACACACACACCAACACACACACACCAACACACTGTGGATCACAAACTGTGCCTCAAGTATGCTTTACCACTACTCTACCCCCAGATTAGTCTGATTTTGACATAAGAAAAACATGAAGAGATATCTAGATAAGGAGGAAATAAAAAGCTATGGCTTGTCTTTTCTGACTGTGAAACTCACCCGGGTTAAATATGTTAGGTTTGAACCTGCACAGAAAATAGCAAAAGTGTGATAGAAATGTTTACTATATACATTCATCAGTAGTTTGTATGCGCTGAGATTAGGAGTAGTATGGTAGGTGATTTTTAGTCTCAACTTCTTTAGGGAAAATATGTATGTGAACAGGGATCAGATGTCAGTCCGTTCTTCTTCATTCTGTGTTTCTGAAGTTTCATTCCTGTGTTCAGTGAGACTAAAATGCAATAAAAGACAAGGTAGCTCAGAAAAGTCCTTCCATCAAAGCAAAATTTACTGTCAAGATCTCAGCTTTTATGATGAGGTCAGCACAAAGTCCAATGTGCTCTCTCGGTGTTGTAAAACAGGTCACGTAAGGGGTCTGCTAACTCCGCGGTGTAGATTGTGTGCTGCCATCTTCCCTGCAGTCCACTAGAAACCGTCACCAGTCCTGGTGGTACAGATGGAACTGGCGATGCTAAGACTGAAGCAAATCTACCATGCTTGCAGCTTACATGCTGTTAAAATTAAGAGAAAATCCATGTTTTCCTTAAGGGAAAAAAGTCAAGTTTAGACAAAAAACAAACAAAACAAAAACCCTCCATATGAATTATTCCTTGCATTAGTTCCAGAAAAGCTTTGCCTCTGTAGATGAAGCTGTAGCCTTCTTCTTTCTGTCTGAAAATGAAAGCTTTAATTCACGGTGCTTCATTTTTGTCTCTGTTGTCAAAAAACATAAAGCTGAATATCGTACCCAGTTATTCTCTTTCTCCCCCCACCCCCAGCTGTTACTTCGGTGCCTTAGTAACCCTTGCCATGTCCTTTCCAACAGGTTGTAAGCTATTTTACTCTTAAATGTCTTCATTTGCCCTAAGAGTGATACCTGATGGAACAGATAAAACAGAAAACCGTAAACAGGCTAAAACAAAACAAACACAGGTAAAAGGACACAAACTGACTCTATGCTGTTGATCTTAGCAGTACAGGGCTCGGACCCTGGAGGTTGGAAGCAGTGAGTAAGAAACTGTGACCTTGGGGCAGCTTGTCCTCTGGGTGTCATCAGGGGTCACCTAACTGTTCACCCACTTCCTTCCATTCATACTGCCTTAACTGAAGGAGATTTACGATCACATCTGAACATCCAATTTCTGCTTTTCTTTACTATTAGAGGTGTGTTTGTGTGTTTGTTTGCTGTGGTGGGGGCAGGGTTAAGCTCACTTGTTAGGGAAGTGCTCTGCCACTGAGCTAATCTACACCTCCAAGCTTCTACTTCTCCTCCCTCTCTCTCTCTCTCTCTCTCTCTCTCTCTCTCTCTGTCTCTCTCTCCCTCCCCCACACTCTGTGTGTGTGTGTGTGTGTGTGTGTCAGAGAGAGAGAGAGAGAGAGAGAGAGAAACCAAATGTCTATTTTGTAAGTATCTCAAGCTTAAGACACTGGTGTAAAAGCCACTTTTCCACAGCCTTTAGAACTGTAGTAAGGACAGTGGTAAAAACACCACTATTCCAGGGCCAGGCGTGGTTAATCCCAGTACTGGGGAGGCAGAGGCATGTGGATCACTGTGAATTTGTGAGTTCAAGGCCAGCCTGGTATACAAAGTCCAGGGCAGCCAGGCCTACAGAGAAACCGTCTCAAAAACAAAAAATAAAAAACAACAACAACAAAGAAGCTATTCCAGTATTTCACTGGAACTAGATTGCTAATGGTGGCATGAGTCAAAAATAGGCTGACTTAAAAGCAGAATCACAGTGCTTAGCAATTGGATTCAGGAACTGATGAAGAGGGAGAGGGAAGGCTGATGGCCCAGCTTCTGCTGGATCCGAGGTCTGTGGTGGTAGAAGGAAGAATAAGCTTGAGGAAGAAAGGTAAATATGTAAGTGGATATATCCACTTCCAAGTTAAAGCAGGAGTTCTTAAGCCCAAGAAAGAACTCATTTATGAAGAAAGATCTGAGGGCTGGAGAGATGGCTCAGAGGTTAAGAGCACTGCTTGCTCTTCCAAGGGTCCTGAGTTCAATTCCCAGCAACCACATGATGGTTCACAACCATCTTATAATGAGATCTCGCCCCCTCTTCTGGTGTACATATCAGACAAAACACTGTGTACATAATAAATAAATAAATCTTTAAAAAATAAGAATAAAAAGGGAAGATTTAAGTCATAGAATAGTTTTTTAACATGGAAATAGATTAACTCATGAGAGAGTATAGAATGAGAACAAAAGAGGTGTATGGCAGGATCCCAGGAAACACCACCATGAAAGGGTCCCCACAACAGCAAAAGTGAAGAATGGCTGGCATCAAAAAGAGCATCAGGGGCTGGAGAGATGGCTCAGCTCTTAAGAGCACTCACTGGCTGCTCTTCCAAAGAACATGGGTTCAATTCCCAGCAACCACATGGGGGCTCACAACCATCTATATTGAGACCTGGTGCCCTCTTCTGGTACACAGGTGTACATGCAGGCAGAACATTGTATACATAATAAATAAATAAGTTTTTTAAAAGAACATCAGGATAATAAAAACATGTTTAAGCCGGATGTGGTGGCACACACACAATCTACTAACAATTAGCTTGTATTACTTGATTATCCTAAATAGGCTGCAGTACCACTTTCAAGATATTGGAGGCCGGGCGTGGTGGCGCACGCCTTTAATCCCAGCACTCGGGAGGCAGAGGCAGGTGGATCGCTGTGAGCTCGAGGCCAGCCTGGTCTACAAAGTGAGTCCAGGACAGCCAAGGCTACACAGAGAGACCCTGTCTCGGAAAACCAAAAAAAAAAAAAAAAGATATTGGAAGTAAACCCTGTATTATAATTGAGTTGGATGGGTATAATACCTCATATTATAGTAGAAATATACATATATAATGTGGTGAAGAAGATGACTATGAATTCGATCCAGCCTGGTCTGCATAGCAGTTTCTACAAATTGAGACCCTGTCTCAGACAAACAAAAAACACAACTAAGAGTGGTGGGTGGTGCACTCCTTTAATCCCAGCACTTGGGAGGCAGAGGCAGGCAGATCGATGTGATATTGAGGCCAACCTGGTCTACAGAGGGAGTTCCAGGACAGCCAGGGCTACACCGAGAAACCCTGTATTGAAAAACAAAAAAACAAACAACAACAAAATACCAAAAAGGATGATTCTCACTTTTGTGAGCAGCTGGGCGAGAGGAAGCAACAGCCACGTAGAGGTATGTCAGTGCACCAGCAGCTGAGAGCAGCCTACCTCAGCAGACCATAGCATTGAGACTAAGTGTGGAGGAGTCTAAAAAGCCTCGGGACCAATACAAAGATAAGCAGCAAGCACTGCATACCTCTTAACCTCTCAGGGAGAAAGAATGTAATTTGAAACATAGTCAGAACTTAAGGCCAACCAGGAGAGCCTGTGAACAAGCCACAGTGGGGCTCCAGGTGTGAAACATAGGGCACTGCCATCCAGGCTGGGTACCCTCCAGCCACAGGAAGCCACAGCCCCAAGGTTTACCCCTCCCTTTCTCAGCTCCTCTCTTTCCCTTCTTTTTCCCCACAACCTAAGCTTCTCCCATTTGCACTGTCCTGACTGAATGCCTCATTTCCCAGTTCCCAAAGATAACCACTTAGACAGAAACAGGACTGGTAGCATTTGTAAGTGGGGCAAGGCAGTTCTTTAGAGCACTGGTTCTGTTGATTGGCTTATTTTAGATATTTTAAGACTGTTTTATTTGATAACCCAGGCTGGCCTTGTAGTCACTATGCGTCTATTCTGTAGCGCAGGTTGGCCTCAAGTTTGGAGCAATCCTCCTGACGGGGTATCCCAAGCACTAGAATTACAAATATCAGCATTTGTTTCTAGGACTTCATCTTAGATTTTCTTGTGCACTTTTAAATCTTTTATTAGTAATCGTACTACTAGCTATCAAATAGCTTTAGAAACTGGTATTTTAAATGTTTATTTCCTCCCTTTCCAAAACTGTTTCTTTCTGATTAGTGATATCGTTTTAACTAGAAAAGTACAGAAACTGATATATCCCACAACAATTTCAAAGAATTGTCTGAAAATAGCCAATAGAAAGTCATGTTGGGAAGTTTGTCTAGCATGCAGTTACTCCTAAAATCCAAAACATGATAACGGCAGCTGCAGCAGCCTCTGCTTATCAAACCTCTGTGGAACATAAGCGTTTGTACAGCATCTAAGACCTAACATGTCTACAATCCCTACAGTAGCATTTCTGGGGCCCATGGTCACTTCTGGTAGTATTTAACCCAAATTAACCAGTCACTCCTTACTGGGGCCCTAGAATGTACAAAGCCACCCTCAGTTGAGAGTTGGGCTGACTTCCACTGTCCTAGAGAACCCACATCTTATGGCAGAGCATGTCACCTCGAAGAAGGAAGCAAACCCTGCAGTTAGGCAGCTTTCTTCAAAGTGAAGTCACGGTATAATTATCATTCTTGACGGTATGTTTATGTTCCCGGAGCCTAACTCATATGTTCTTTGTGATTTCTCGGAAGATTTCAGGGGCATTTCACATCCCAAGTGCCCCTTAGGCAATCCACTTCATAAAGGGTTCCAACAAATTGCATATTTCTATATGTGTGTCACCCTTTTTAGTTCTTACTTAACTATTTGGAAAGTTTCTTGAGAATACCTTTTTACATTTTTTTTTTCTTATATACCTATTCAGTTTCTTTTTACACTCAACATGACTGGGGAAAAAAACCACTAAGTAGGTAAGCTAATATTTCCTTATATGAAAACATAATTACCTTTCAGGCTTGTACGTTTCTAATCAGCAGTGGTGGTGCTCTTTACAAGGTCAAAAACACTAAGTCAGGGGTAAAGCATATGCAAAACAGTAAAATGTTTTGCCTATAAGGTTACTTTGGCTTTTTTTTTTTTTTTGTCATGTTTTATTGTACGTTCTGTTTTGTTTCTTTCTTTCTTTTTCTCTTTTTTAGGTCTCGGTGGGAGACCGAACAGTGCTTCTGCAGGTACTGCCACTGCATTACCTGCCCAGACCTTACTGAGTTGCATCCTCAGACCCAGACCTAGATTAATTTTTTTTTTCCTGGACATAGTGGCACACACCTTTATTCCCAACACTTGGGAGGCAGAGGCAAGCAGATCTCTGTGAGTGCAAGGCCAGCCTGGTCTACAAAGCCAGTCCAGGCAGCCAAGGCTACACAGAGAAACCCTGTCTCAAAAAATAAAAATAAAAAATGTTTTCAGTGTAAAGGTTTGTGAATTCATGAATGAGGATAGTCAAGGGATAAATATATACTGAGCTGTTATAAAGTCCTCTTTTAAACTGTTTTAAATGTTTTAAAGCCAAAGATATTCTACTAGGTACCCTATTAGGGAACAGTTACAGGTTGCTTCTCACCAAGTACATCTGGAGTAAGGAAACAGCTAAAAGACAAGCTTTAAATTACCCCCACCATGCCATCTGCTTATTGCTCCTAAGACTCAAACAAAGATGAACCTTTCTGTAACCCCAGCTACTCCGCACTATTGCCAAGAGGATCGCAAGCTAAGGACTGCATGGATTGCAGAGTGAGGTCCAAGCCAGTCTAAGCAACTTAGTTAAAGCTTGTACCACAATGCGAAGTGCTTGCCTAGCATGCATGAGAGCCTGGATTCAAAACCTGGCACCACCACAAAGTCATGATAAACACCCGACTGAGGAAAATTACTCCCCCAAAATAGGCATGTTTTCTAAACAGTACTTAATATTTAGGGGCTGGGGAGTAGCTTCGTCATAAAGTGTCTGCCCCTCCAGCATCAGGCTTTGAGCTCAATCCCTAGCACCCCAATAGAAAGCCAGTTGTAGCAGCACATTCTTGTAATCCTAGTGTGGGCACCTGCAAACAGGCCAGTCTCTGGGGCTGCTGGCCAGCCAGCCTGGCCTGACCGTGGTACCATCTAGTCCCTTTGCCCTCACCCACTGCACTTAGGCCTCACAAGAGCTGTGTGGGTGGCTTATCCCCACCTCACAGGAGCAACACGTAATCTGCTTTCCATTCTGTGGAGTGTTAATTCTCCTTGAATTTCTTTGTGACAGGACATCACTCTGTATTCCAGACTTAGCATCCTCCTGCCTCAGTCTCAAAAGTGCTGGGGTTACAGACATGCAGCAGCATGTCCAGACATTTGACTTTCTTTGGGACCGTAGAAGTAGGGCCATGCTGTTCTGCTCTAGTCTTGCTGCCTTGAGTCTCTTCAACACCTTTAAAGTCTGAAATTTCTTCATTGTTTCCTGCCCATAAAGCTCTATCTTGTATGAAGCAAGAAAACAACTCACCATAAAAATATTTATCTGTATAAACACCCTTTTAGCTTTTTCTGTCACACTTTCATATCTGTTATGTGTTATAGAGACTTGTCAGCTTCTCAGTGTCTTTTGTTTTCAAAGAAGGAAATATGTGCTTTCTTTATTGTATTTTAAGAGTTTAGTGAACATTTTTTTTAATAATGTGTACACTTACCTGGATTTTCTTTTCCCTTTTTAAGGTTTGTGTGGAAGTTGGGGGAATGTGTGTGACATATATGGAAGTCAAAAGACGATGATTTGGGGGAGTCACTTTTGCCATCCACCTTGATGTAGTCTCTTATTTCTGCTGGGCTGTGGACTGCAGGCCAGCTGGCCCGCTAGTTGCCTAGTGGTTCTGGCTATGTCTCCTGTCCTGACATAGGGGTGCTGGGTTTACAGATATGCACTACGCATCAGGCTTTTCCACATGGCTTATGCAGGTTATGCTAAAGTTGTTCAGCTTGCAGAGCAAACACTTATACACACTGACCATTTTGCCAGCCCTGATCTTTATTAATAAGAAGTGATTGCAGCTGGGCATGATGGTGTACGCCTTTAATCCCAGCACTTGAGAGATCGAGGCAAGTGGATCACTGTGAGTTCAAGGCCAGCCTGGTCTACAAAGTGAGTCCAGGACGACCAGTGCTACACAAAGAAACCCTGTCTCGAAAAAAAAAAAAAAAAAGGAAAAAAATGACCTCTTGCTATCATTTTTAACCCTCTGTTTATATGACTCCCTTAGAATAATAGTAGCTTACAGACACATGCACATACATATACACACACACAACACACCTAAAAAGTTCCAAGTCTCATGCAATATGTATTGGCCCAGAGAAAATACTAGCAGCGATATTAGGTTATGGTGAGAATTAACTATGTTGGTGATATTTTGATATAAGTTTAATAGGTCTTATTATTCACATATCAAGAAGCTAAAATTAAGACAAGAGTGGAATGTTTGGAATGTATCTCAGAGAGATTATATACTCTGAAGTAAACTAGAGTCCAAATATAGTGCTCACAATGGAGTATCAGGTTTAAAAGCTAAAGGTGATGCTGAACCATAAAGAGAAAAAAAAAATCAAAGACTTGTTAGATTATGCCAAAGCACTAGAGAGCAACTAATGAATAATGTTTAGCAGGACAGACCAGCTGCGCTCAGTGGTGACGCACGCCTTTAATCCCAGCACTCATGGAGGCAGAGGCAAGTGATCTCTGTGAGTTCGAGGCCAGCCTGGTCTACAAAGGGAGTGCAGGACAGCCAAGGCAACAACAGAAGGAGGACACACCAAGCAAAGTCAGCAATGACAGCAGATCTCATGAGGAGCTATGGCAGCGGCATGTCCGTGCTTCTGACAAACGGTGTGTCTGTTCTTCAGTCTAGTCCCACTCCGATGTGCTCAGACTCTGGGATTTTCATACTTCAGCATGCCCACACTTCTTTGATGTGTCTGTAGCTCTACAGCATGTCCATATTTTAGTGTGTTCACACCAGCTCTTCATAGTTCAGTATATTTATACTTTGGTGTGTGCATACTTGAGCATGCACATACTTTAGTGTGTGCATACTTCCATGTGTGCTTACTATAATATGTTCTTAGTTCGGTGTGTTGACCCTTCAGTATTTCCATACTTCAGTGGGCCCATACTTCATTATCCTCAGCCCTCACAGTGTTCACTCTTCTTCAGTTTGCTCATTTTAGCATTCTCTACCACTATCCCTGACAAAAGCAACCCGGTCACCTCTCGTTTGCTGTCACTCAGCTGAACGCTGGAATTGTCACTGAGCCTCCGTCATGTCCAGAGTATAGCACCATACATGATTGTGTCATCTTAAAACATTAGCATACGGAGGAGCTAGAACATGATCAGCCAGAGGCAGAAACATATTACTAGACGATCTGAAGAAAACAAGATGCGTAGACATGCCTGTTCTCTCCTCCGAGAGATGGCTGAGCTCGGCGTTCAGGACAGGTGGGGCACAAAGGAAAAGAAGTAGTCAAAGGAAGCCGCTCATCCCCAGCTAGAGGTGCGTCTGCGCTTGACTCTGCTTTGCTTTTGTTAGGAGATTCAGCAAGGGCAGCAGGAGGGAAGAAGTGCTTGATTTGGGTTTCTTTTTGTAGGTCAGTTAAATTGATGGTTAATTTGTCTTTATTTTTCAAGCCTGAGCTGTGTGGTCAGAGGTGATGTCCTTTTTATTTTTTACTGACTCATAATAATTGTACATATTTGTGAAATATAATGTGATAGCTCAGTACATGTACACAGTGTGTATAGAGGACATAGTTTAGTTTTCTATGGGTCTGGTTTAAATAACATGAAGCTACCTTTCAATCCTGACATTGTGTATCTAAGGCCTTGATTGTATACATAATCACCACTTTGAACCCAGGAAGACCTCCATTTGGATGCTGTCTTCTCTTCTTAGTAACCAGATGAATTTGACTAGACTTCTCCTCAACTTAAAATCTGAGACAGACAGCCATGGTGGCGCATGCCTTTAATCCCAGCACTCGGAAGGCTGGTATCTGTGGGTTCAAGGCCAGTCTGGTCTACAGAGTCACTTCCAGGACAGCCAAGGCTACACAGAAAAACCCTGTCCCAAAAACAAAACACTGAATTAGTATCCACTTATTTTTGTATAATAGATGAAATTAAATTTTATATAATAGACAACATGAAGCCTGGCATATTGTAAATACTCAGTGAAAGCTAAACCCTCCCTCCTCCTCCCTCCACCTCCACGCACTACACTGTGCCATGCAGTCAGTGCTAGGTGAGATTGGCCTGTAAGTGAGATCCAGTACTGAGAAGGCTGAAGAATGTTAAAGCAGTTTGAGATGCAGAGTAGCAGCATACTACTTTCTGACACTTTGCTATATAAAAGCTATTTTGCCTATTGTTCTCTTTTGTAATGTAAAATTCTTACTGAGCTCTTAGAATGTGAAATAAACAACTTTACTGACATGGGGGTCTCTCTGTTTGTAGCCCCAGCTATCCGTAGACCAGACTGATCTTAAATTCAGAGATCCACCTGCCTCTGCCTCTTGAGTGCTGGTATTAAAGGTGTTGGCCACCACACCAAGCCTGGAATATAACTTGCTTGTTTATGTTTGGTTTTTAAGACAGGGTTTCTCAGTGAAGTGCTAGCTGTTCTGGAACTCTCTCTCTATCTATCTATCTATCTATCTATCTATCTATCTCTCCCCCCTCTCTCCCTCTCTCTCTCTCCCCTCTCTCTCTCTCTCTCTCTCTCTCTCTATCTATCTATCTATCTATCTCTCCCCTCTCTCTCCCTCTCTCTCTCTCCCCCCCCCCCCC
>OU015748.1:23107079-23130074 GCA_907169655.1 Acomys percivali | reverse complement strand
GGCTACTCAGAGAAAAACAAAAAACAAAAAACCCAAGTAAGTAAAAATATATAATTTAAAATATTCCTTTAAATAAAACTTATGCAAAGTACGTTCTTGACTTAAAGCCAGACTGATTTCTACCTTGTATAACCTAAGGCCAAAGATATACAGAATTGTCTGGCCTGTTGGTCCTGACATGTTGTTGCCTCATATATAAAAACACCTCCTTGTACTCCAGTGGAGCACATAGTTTGCATTATACTTGTCAGAGCTATTTTCATCGAGAAATGCTATCTATGTGTCCCCTTGCCAACATCTTTGCAGAGTTTACAACTTTGAGCAATTTATTGGCATCAGCTATGCAATACCATTAAGCAGCTGCTCTGCAGCTGAGCTGTGCTAACATGCCACCACTCTGTGCGGATCCTTGACAGCAATGACCAAGATGTGTGCTTTGGGAGTCAAGAGAGCAGTTTCTCATAGAGACTGGGCAGTAACAGTCACTATCATTAGAAATGTCATGAACAGGGACAGAGACAGCGACAGAGAGACCAAAGGGAACTCAGGCTGGACTTGACTTCTCAGTCTTCTTTCCTCGGCTTCTTGAGTGTTGGGATTGCTCTCATACTCAGCTTGCAATATTGTCTTTGGTTTAGCCTTAGTTTTATTCATATAATCAAATAGTTAGTTCTTCATTCATTCTTATAATTAGAATTATTTTATGTACTTTACATGTCAGAAAGACAGTTTTTCTTTTTAATTTTTGGAAATGACTTTGTAAATTAATCATCAGTGAAGAATGAGCTAGAATTAGGCAGAATGAAGGGACACTTGTTCTTTGGGTAGAATTCCACATTTTTCATGATAGCCCTAAAGTGTATATGTATATATGTATTTTTATATGGATAAAACTGATTTTCAGAAGCCGGGTGTGGTGGCGCATGCCTTTAATCCCAGCACTCAGGAGACAGAGGCAGGTGGATCACTGTGAGTTCGAGGCCAGCCTGGACTACAAAGTGAGTCCAGGACAGCCAAGGCTACACAGAGAAACCCTGTCTCGAAAAACCAAAATAAAAAATAAAAAATAAAACTGATTTTCAGATAAGCCTGGTCATCCTGGCAAATATCCCCTAACATCAGATAGAAACCATGTAAGCTGTGCTTCGTTCACAAATTAGAAATCAAAGTTGTAAACTGGGCCGGGTGTGGTGGCACACACCTTTAATCCCAGCACTCTGGAGGCAGAGGCAGGTAGATCACTGTGAGTTCGAGGCCAGCCTGGTCTACAACGTGAGTCCAGGACAGCCAAGGCTACACAGAGAAACCCTGTCTCAAAAAACAAAAAGAAAGAAAGAAAGAAAGAAAGATGGGCACACTGGCACATACCTGTAATCCCAGCTCTCAAGGAGACAGAGGCAGGTGGATTTCTGTGAGTTTGAGGCCAGCTTAGTCCACAAAGCAAGTTGAAGGCAGGGAAGGCTACACAGAGAAACCCTGTCTCAGAAAAACCAAAAAAAAAAAAAAGAAGAAGAAGAAAAAGAGGAGGAGAAGGAGGAGACAGGAGGCTCAAGCATTCCATACCAGCCTGGCCTACATAGAGACTCCATGTCCAGCCTTGGCTAAATAATAGAACAAAACTTGAAAAGGTTAGAAAGAAAGTGAAGGGGTAATAAAGTGTTTATTGACAGGTAATAGAAAAGAAATGCTTGCAAGAAATAATAAAACTGGACTGGTGGAGTGAGTCAGTGTGCTAAGATTCCTGCTGCCAAGCTCTGGAAACCTGCCTTTGATTCCTGAGTCGTACATAGTAGAGAGCGCTAACTCCTGACTGTCATCCTCTGACTGCACTACACAGGCATCAGCGTGCTCACTGGCAGATGGGTATCTGTGAGTTCAAGACCAGCCTATTCTACATAGCAAGTGCCAGGACAGCCAGGGCTATACAGTAGCTGCTATTTGAAACATACATATCTATATTTGTAAGTAACACACACATTTGTGTTGCTGTGTGTTAATATCTTTATATTAACATATTAAGGAATCAGTATATAAATCAAACATCAAAGAGCAGAGAAATCTGTTCCTGGTGTGTTATTCTGGTGTACACAGTAGCACTGTGGCCCTAATAGGAATTTTCCCAAATCTCGCTGCTTTTAAAGTGTTCTTTCTGGATTTCAGAGACCATGCTAATGTTGTTTATACTCAGATGAAAGTGGCGCTGTGATCTTAGCTTCCCAAATGGTGGTAATCATAGTCTAGATAAAACAAAAGACATTCATCTCCCTTCCATCTCCTGATGAGCATCAAGGAGGAGCTGTTGTTTGAACCTGTTCTGTGTGCGCCAGCAGAAGCAAAAGGGAACAAATCAGCTGCCTTTAGGGTCCAGCTTAAACTGAGTCATGACCCCATACGGCAGTGGTTCTCAACCATAAAATTATTTTTGCTGCTACTTCATAATTGTAATTTTGCTACTGTTCCCCACAAAGGAGACTTGACCAGCGGGTTGAAAACCACTGCCATATCATGAAACTGAATCACAGGGTCATGAAAAATTTGGTAATGGGGCAAAATTCATCCAAAAATTAATTCAAAAATCAAACTCAGTGAATCCTGGTTTTTACTGTTAGAGTTCATTGCAGGCTCTCAGAACACAGTACTGCACTGCACACGCTCTTATATCACATGGTGCTAACTGCCTGAAACACCTTGGCTTAGAGTCAAGACTGATGTGTGGTATGAACTGCAGTGTTTTTACTACGTATACAAAGCCCTCTGTCCAGCCAGGCCTGGTGGCAGTCCTAGGAGGCAGAAGTAGGCAGATCTCTGTGAGTTCGAGGCCAGCCTGGTCTACAAAGACCAGGACAGCCAGGGCTTGTTACACAGAGAAACTCTGTCTCAAAAAAACTAAAACAGAAAACAAACAAACAAAGCCTCTTGTCCTTATAAAAACAGAAGAATATAAACATGGAAAATGACTTTCAGTATTTCCCTACCATCACTCCTCACCATGTGCACAGTCAGTACATCTTTCTATTGTATTGTGTTAAAATGTTTGAATTTTTAAATTGCTGTCTGAGTTTCTGACTTGAGGTCCATTGTTTAAAAATATTCAATGAAATTTAGCTTAAGATTAGAAAAGCATTTCTAGTAATTATTAGCATCAAAATACAGACTACATCCTAAAACACTGAAGATGCTACATTCCACCCCCTTCCCCCCTGCATCTGAGGTCTAATTTGTTGCTTTTTGGTTTAACTCTATGTAAAAGTGACCAAGCACCTCTGGTTCGTTGGTGTGCAGTCACCTTTGTCCTTGATAAATGCTAAGGTTGGATGTGTATACTAAAGAATGTTTGTTGATAAATCTTTGGCTTATTGTTAGCAAATATTTGATTTGCTTACATACCTTTTATAACCATGTGCCCAGGGATCACATAAAAAGTTTCTTGGGGCCAGGCATGGTGGCACATCCCTTTAATCCCAGCACTCAAAGGCAGAGGCAGATGGATCTCTGTGAGTTCTAGGCAAGTTTGGTCTACAAAGGGAGTCCACAACAGCCAAGGCTACACAGAGAAACCCTGTCTACAAAAAACAAAAAACAAAAAAAAATTCTTGGCAAAAGTTGTTACAAATGGGAAAAGGTTTAAGAAGCTTGACTCCCAGATTTTGAGGCCTAAAGCCCTCAAGATACCAGGAACTCACATTGTCCCACCTACCTCTGCCTCCCAAGTTCTAGGATTACAGGCATGCACCACCGCGCCTAGCTCAAGAAACCACTTATATATTTGTAGAATCTGGTAGGTTATTTTGGATGTATATTTCATTTTATTGTCATCTTAAAATATTTATGGCTGGTGAATATTTTTCAGACAAAAAAAAATGATTTGGTTTGGTTTGGCTTGTTTTGGTTTTGATAGGCTAGGAAAACATAATTTTCCCCTTTCACAAGTATAAGAGCTCAATTGTATCATGAGGCTGAGAATGTAGCTCATTTGGTAAAATCCTTGCCTGGCTACACAAAGCCCTGAGTTCCGTCCCCTTCACCACATAAGCCGGTGGTACAAGCCTATAATTCAGGGATTCAGGAGGATCTAAAGTCCAAAGTCATCCTTAGCTACAAAGAAAATTAGAGGCCAGCCTGGGCTACCAAAGACCTTGTTAAGGAAAAAAAATTAATAAAATGTAATCTGTTATAACTGAACAAGCTTAACATTAAATAAGTAGCTACATATTTTACCACAAATTAAATAACACAATCTTGAAAACAAAATCTCACAAAGTCCCAAATCAGGTGTTCATGCGTAGTCGTGTGTGCTTTGGACAAGACATTGATCACGTTGCACAAAGGAGAAAGGAGTCTAGCACCATATGGGCTGCAGTTCCTGCCCTCACCCTGGAGGCTAGGAAGGCAGCATGGCTCAAACTCCACAGTCTGTTTTAAAATATCTACTGCAGCTAGGTGGTTCTAAATAGAACTAATGACAGCCAGAAAAGAGAGGCCTGTAGGGACTTGCTCTGACACCGAGCTGATGTCTATAAACAGATCAGTAGCAGGGAGCAGAGCATCCTTCTGTTGCCCTAAGTTTTGTGTGTTGGCATGAAGAAAAGAATTACCTGGTGCCGTGCCCAGCGCTATTCTACAGATAAGTAAGGTAGCACGCCATCTCTCTGGGTACTTGTGTTTGCTATTTGGATTCAGTAAGCAGTCATAAGCATCCACTACTGAAGAGCCAAAAGGTTGTCCGACAAAAGGATAGGCTGGAGAGCGTGTGGATGTCACTTCGTCAAAAAGTTCAGCATAGTTAATTCTTCACTCAAAAGGCAAACTATAATCCAAGTGACACGTGCTTGAAATCCCAACACCATGAAGGCCAAGGCAATGGGACTGTCTTCAGTTTGAGGCCATCCTGGGCTACAAAGTAATGACTTCATAGCATAGCACTGTGTCAAATTAAATAAGGAAGGAAATAAATGCTTTGGAAAGGCAACTGGACAGGATGGGGTGTAGCTCAGTAATGAAGTACTTGGGGCTGGCATGCACAAATCCCTAGACTCAATTCCCAGGACTATAAAAATTAGAAATGGCAACTCAAGCCAGCTCCATTTACCATTTGTAAAAGGCTACAGAAATACTGCAGCCAAAGGCATGCTGAAGTTATATTAAACATACTGTTTAAATAAACTCTGCCTAGCCAGGCATGCTGGTGCACACCTTTAATCCTAGCACTCCAGAGGGAGAGGCAGGTGGATCACTGTGAGTCCAGGACAGCCAGTTACACAGAGAAACCCTGTCTCGAAAAACACCCTCCCCCCCCCCAAAAAAAACCCATGACTAGTAGTCACAGACAACCATTCTGTGCTCTGTTTCTCTACCTTCTTCGTTTTAGATTTCAGAAGCCTTTAATCCCAGCACTCGGGAGGCAGAGGCAGGCAGATCGCTGTGAGTTGGAGGCCAACCTGGTTTACAAAGCGAGCCCAGGACAGCCAGAGAAACCCTATCTTGAAAAGCTCCCCCCCCCCAAAAAAAAGAGAGGTAAAAATTATCACAATGAAACTGCCTGCCATGCACAAGGCCTAGATTTGACTTCCGGAAATTAAAGATTAATAATAGTTGCTAACCATGTGCAGAAAACTGCAGAACAACTCCAGATACATTCCACACCAGTTGTGTCCGTCTGTAGATGTGTGGCACACAGTATCATGGGGTAATCTTTTTTTTTTTTTTTTTTTTTGAGACAGGTTTTTTCTGTGTGGCCGTGGCTGTCCTGGAACTCACTCTGTAGACCAGGCTGGCCTAGAATTCACAAAGATCCACCTGTCTCTGCCTCCTAAATGCTGGGATTAAAGGTGTGCGCCGCCACTGCCGGCTTCATGGTGTATTTTTTGAAGCTCCATGTGTGACTCCAATAGGCAGAAAAACTAGCAACCACTAGCATATAAAAAGTCTGTTGTAGCCGGGCGATGGTGGCGCATGCCTTTAATCCCAGCACTCGGGAGGTAGAGGCAGGCGGATCACTGTGAGTTCGAGGCCAGCCTGGTCTACAAAGCAAGTCCCAGACAGCCAGGGCTACACAGAGAAACACTGTCTTCAAAAACAGAAACAACAACAAAAAGTCATGTGCATAATTGTTGTATGTTAATATTTTATTTTCACAATTTTCTTATATGTGCAGTATAATTATTCAAATATTTCACCTACATAAAGAAAATAAATGCTTTAGTGTCAATCATTATTAGTCTGTTGGACAAAATTACATTTGCTATTTTTTTGTTTTCATATATCACCAGGAATTTGCAGCCATGAAACAGATTATCATTAATATGTGTAGTAAACATTCTGAGAACAACTTACTTCTTACAAAAACGGAATCAAAAAGTGTGACAGAAAATCAAGCATCAAAGACATTGAACATGCCAAAAGAATATGAAGATAATGTATTTATACCCAAGCCAACACTGTTTGTAAGTACAGTTAAAATTACTTAGAATTTTAATTTCTGGCCCTCACTAAATATGTTCCTTCTTTTCATTCATATTTGTTTTAAACTAATTTGCATAGTGTTAGGCAGCAGCCTTGTCTATTTCAAGACAGGGTTTCTCCGTGTAGCCCCGGCTGTCCTGGAATCACTCCATAGACCAGGCTGACTCACCTCACAGAGATCCGCCTGCCTCTGCTGGGATGAAAGCCATGTGCCACCACCACCCGGCAACTTCATGGGATCATTCCATCTCCACTTCCCATCTCGTGGATCAGATGCTGAGAGTCTAGACTTGCATTACGGCGTCCAGCTTTAGTGGATTCCAGGAATCCAAACTCAGGACCTCGTGCTGTGTGTCGCAAGCACTTCACCCACTGAACCATCTCCCCAGACCGTAATGTTTTAATTTATAAAAGGATTAAAGTGTGCAAAGTAACATTTGCTCCCCCTTATTTATAAAATGTATTCTGAGTTTCTCATGTAAAACACCCGGGGCTGGAGAAGTGGCTTGGTCGCCAAAAGCACTTGCTGCTCTTCCAGAGGACCCAGCTTCAATTTCCAGCACCCATGTGGCAACCCACAACTGTCTGTAACTCCACTTTTAGGGGATCCAACACCCTCACACAGACACACATGCAGTCAAAACACACAAAAACTAAATAATAAGGGCCGAGCATGGTGGCGCACCCCTTTAATCCCAGCACTCAGGAGACAGAGGCAGGTGGATCACTGTGAGTTCCTGGCCAGTCTGGTCTATAAAGTGAGTCTAGGACAGCCAAGGGTACACAGAGAAACCCTGTCTCGAAAAACCAAGAAAAAAAAAAAAAGCTTGAGCACAGAAATGTGAGACCAGCCTTCTCTTTACACACAGATCAGTGATATAGAAGCCATTTATGATTATGTAATCTAACCTGCTGAGGACTGAACCTCCCCCTTGTGCTTGTACGTGGCAAGGATTCTACTGAGCCACGATGCCAGCACTGCGTGTTTAGAAAGATCTCACAGACAGGCTTTCCCAGGTCGGCCTCAAACTCACATTGCTGCCTCTGCCTGCAGAGTGCTGGGATTGCTGCCCCGTGCCACCCCCAAGCTTCAGCTTCCCCTTTTTTTTTTTTTTTAATGGTTTTTTGAGGCAGGGTTTCTCTGTGTAGCCTTGTCTGTCCTGGACTCACTTGGTAGACCAGGCTGGCCTCGAATTCACAGCGATCCGCCTGCCTCTGCCTCCCGAGTGCTGGGATTATAGGCATGAGCCACCACGCCCGGCTTCAGCTTCCCCTTTTAATAATTTACTTTTGCTTCATGTGCATTGGTGTTTTGCTTGAGTGTGTGTCTGTGTGAGAGTGTCAGATCCTCTGAAACTGGAGCTACAGACCATTTTGAGGTGCAGGGAATTAAACTGGGGTTCTCTGGAAGAGCAGACGGGTACCCTTTTTTTTTCTTTTTCTTTTTTTTGGTTTTTTGAGACAGGGTTTCTCTGTGTAGCCTTGGCTGTCCAAGACTCGCTTTGTAGTCCAGACTGACCTCGAACTCACAGCGATCCGCCTGCCTCTGCCTCCCGAGTGCTGGGATTAAAGGCGTGCGCCACCACGCCCGGCAGACGGGTACCCTTAACTGCTGAGCCATCTCTCCAGCTCCCAGCTTCCCATTTTAAAGTGACAGTCTGTGTCAACCAAAGGAAACCTACGCATTGCAGTAAGGAGAGCCGCAAGCCTCATCTGAGCAGCCGTGGCGCTGAGCTTGCCCGTCTGCTTCTCCCCAAGTTGTGCTTACTCATAGGTTCCTTCCTTCCTCTGACCTAACTCAAGGCCCTTTGTCTCAAGACACCTTTCTGTACATTCTTTCCACATCCACTGTTTCAGCACACACTTGCTGAGAGGGAAGAAATCAGTTCTTTATCTCTCCTACTTTATTGTCTTCTTAGCTCTTAAAGCTACTTGACATACTCAGGTGGGGAACTAAACCCTCTGCAAGAGAATGAGTGAGCATCGGAAGGAAGCGTGAGCAGCATCCAGGATTCCCCAGCTCAGCTGGGCTTGATGTCCGGTGATCTCGGCATTTGGGAGGTTGAGGCAGGAGGCGAGCCTTGAGTTTAAGGCCTGCTTAGACAACAGAGTTTAATCTCAAAAAAAAAAAAAAAAAAAAAAAAAAAAAAGATTAAATGTTTACTTGTTTGTTGGTTTTTTTGTTTGTTAGTTTATTTGTTTTTTTGAGACAAGGTTTCTCTGTGCAGCCTTGGTTGTCCTGGACTCGCTTTGTAGACCAGGCTGGCCTCGAACTCACAGCAATCTACCTGCCTCTGCCTCCCTAGTGCTAGGATTAAAGGTATGTGCCACCACCGCCCAGCTAAATGTTTATTTCTTGCTGGGCAGTAGTGGCACATCTCTTAAATCCCAGCACAGGTGGATCTCTGTGAGTTCAAGGCCAGCCAAGGACTACATTATACAGCAAAGCCCTGTCTCAAAAAACAAAACAAAGAATATATATATATTTCTAAAGTCAAAAATACTACTGTAGCCTCTCCCATATACAGTTTAGTAGTAAGCCCTTTAAAATAAGAAATGTCTGCGTGAGCATAGGATGAGGGGGTAAGGAGCAAATGATCCCAGACAGTTTTGGCGGGCAGGTGGTGGCGCTCGCCTTGAATCCCAGCACTTGGGAGGCAGAGGCAGGTGGATCACTGTGAGTTCAAGGCCAGCGTGGTCTACAAAGGAAGTCCAGGACAGCCAAGGCTACACAGAGAAACCCTGTCTCAAAAAAACAAACCAAAAAAAAAAAAAAACCAAACAAACAAACCAGACCAACTGCCAACTCATGGAAGTTAGGCCCTACCTGTTAAGATGTAGAAATCTGTGTGTGTGTCCTAGCCTCTAGCATTTTGGAAAACAGAGTAATTATGCCCACTAAACACAGCCTTTCTCATCCTTAGAAGTTGGGCTGGTTAAACACTGATAGTCTTAATCTCCAGCTCTTTTTCTAGATTCCTGGAGTAATCCAGCAGGTTTATTTTGTCTGCTGTTATCAGTCACTGTTCTTTTGCATTTTAACAAAGTTTCTCAGTGTGTTATAATCCCAAGTTATAGATTAATGTTTTAACTGGCTTCTTCTGAGTGACACAAAGGTTTTTGTCTTATCGGTTGATCATTTCCAAAATCCTCTGCAACTAATGAATTACTTCTGGTAGGTTCCCAGACAGTCTGGTAGTTTGTTTCTACAGCAGTTTGCTGAGTTCCTTACAAAATCTGGAGTAGTTCACTTTGGGACCTGTTAATACTGTATTACCAATTAAATTTTTTATTAATTTGTACTGTTTCTCTATAAAATTATAAATATAATTAGCTTAAGTGGGCACATAATAATTACAGCAGTGTTCAGAGTAATAAAAGGTAATCATTAAGTATGTATCAGTATCGTTACATACATAAATAAATGAAAATTGGCTTCATCTGAGAGAACTTGTGTCAGTTGCAAATTTAAAATAAGGACTCTCAGCTGGGTGTAGTGGCGCATGCCTTTAATCCCAGCACTCGGGAGGCAGAGACAGGTGGATCTCAGTGAGTTCAAGGCCAGCCTGGTCTAAAGAGAGAGTTGCAGGACATTCAGGGCTACACAGAGAGACCCGGGGGTGGGGAGGTCTCCTTAGTTCAAAGATTAATTGTATTAATAACTGAAGAACGTATATTGTAGTTACAGCACCATTGTCTGAGTTAAAGGGTCAATAACTATTAGGAAAGTAGATAAAAGAGATACTGTTTTTCAAATATATAAGGGTGGAATTACCAAAATAAAGAATAGCTAATTGATGCCGGGCATGGTGGCGCACACCTTTAATCCCAGCACTCGGGAGGCAGAGGCAGGTGGATCGCTGTGAGTTCGATGCCAGCCTGGTCTACCAAGTGAGTCCAGGATAGACAAGGCTACACAGAGAAACCCTATCTCGAAAAACCAAAAAAAAAAAAAAAAAAGAATAGCTAATTGTATCTGCATTCTTGTACCCATTTTATCCATGGTCTATTTAGATTTAGAAAAGGTTTTAAAGGGTCAGACAGTGAATAATTTTCCTTTGTAAACCATATCCATTATTACATTTTGTTTATTTGTTGTTATATTTATTTTAAAGTGTCCCATGCTTAGCTTTAAAGTCTCTAATTCAGTTTCTGACCCATATTCAAACAGACTGTGAGCATAGCTGTTGTACATTTGTCCATGTTATACTAATTACCCCATACTAATCAAGAAAGAGTTTGTAGTGAATTAAAGTCTTCAGATCCATTCTAATCTAACATCTAGGAGTTAGCTAGCTTTGCTGTGCTTTGCTAGCATACTAGTAAGAACACATCACTAGCTAAAATATCTGAAAATGAAGAATTACTCAGTTCATGAGAATCAGAAATCAACCTTTCAAAACCACTGTTATTCACTTGCATTTGTTCACATTTCAGTAGTGACAAATGAGGCTTAGATACTGAGGTAGGTGAGAAATCATATATTCAGTCCTAACATAGCTCAAAGTAGCATGAATTATAATTAATATATGAGCAAAGGCAGAAATTTGCCAGTAGCCAGACATGCAATTACACAAGTAATTGCAGCAGGAATGCCTGATGACAAGTTCAAGGCCAGCTTGGGTCACACATCACAGCCTGTCAGAAGAAAAGAGCTCACCCACAGAAGGGCCCAGCATACATGTCTGTGGGTGATAACTGAGTGTAAACAGGGTGTAATGCCAACAATTGGAAGGCAGAAGCAGGATTGGCACAAGTTCCAGGCCAGCCAGGCCTATATAGGGTCTAAGATAAAAATGAGTGTGGTCCTTCTGTGCCTTGCTAATTGGGTTGTTGCTTAGAATCGTAAATGGTGCCCATGGTTCTTTCTGGTAAAGAATGATGCTACCTGGCTTAGTTACAACTGTGATCTTGCCCTACTGCTCTGCGAGTTCTTTCATATTGCCTAGGAGAAACACATGCACATCAGCGCATGCCCAGACGGCCATAGAACTGGGCAGTCTGTGCCATGGCAGATGCAAACCCCAGCCATTCATTCACTGTGCTGAGTAACATTATAGTCAGGAGGCTAGTAAACTCCTGCTCCTCCTTACATTTCAGATGGAGATAAATTATATATTTTTGCCATAAATATTTGAAATTTACTCTGATTTGAACTTTATGCAATTACATATTGAGACATGACACACTAACCCATTATATTTATGTAGTTTTTATGTGTCTAATAGGGGCAGGGATGTAGCTCAGTGGTAGAGCATTAACCCAGCATGCACCAGACCCTGGGTCCACCTACAATTCAGAGCTGTAGGAAAGAGCTAGGCCTGATGTGCTGTAATCCCCCCACTCAGAAGGCAGAGGTAAGGGGGTTGCTAGTTGAAGGCAAGTAAGTCTAGGCTACATAGTAAGACCCTTCCTGCAGCACACGTAGTAAACTGAATACGATGTACCAGCATGATACAGTCTGTGGAGAAAAACCAAACAGGAAGGAGAGCAAGCGTTAAGAAAGCCTAACCTCCTGATATTGGAGCCTGGGAGGAAGAGTCCTGGGGTCTTTGGGAGCAGGGCTTCCGCTGTCCTCTCCACTTGTACAGTGCTGAGGAAGGGTTTTGATTGGTTGGTTGGCTTGGTTTGGTTTGGTGTGGTGTGGTGTGGTGTGGTGTGGTGTTTGGGCTTTTAAGATAGAGTGTCATTTTATAGTCAGAGTAGTCTTAAACTCACTGTGGAGAGCAGGCTGGCCTCAAACTCTTAGCAAAATTCCTGCCTCGGCCTCTGGGAGTCACTCTTAGTGCCAGGATTACAAGCATGATCCACCATACTCGCCACTGGCAGGGATTTTTTTTTCTCTTTTTGAGACAGGATCTCTCTGTGTAGCCTTGGCTGTCCTAGTCTGTAGGACTAAGTTGGCCTTATACTCAGAGATCCACTTGCCTCTGCATACTGACCTCTGGCCTTAAAGGTATGTGCCACCATCACCCAGCCCTGAGAGGGAGTTTGTTTGTTTGGATTGGTTTTCGAGACAGGGTCTCTCTGTGTAGCCTTTGGTGATCCTGGACTCACTTTGTAGACAAGGCTGGCCTTGAACTCAAAACGATCTATCTGCCTCTTCCTCCCAAGTGCTGGGATTAAAGGCATGTGCCACTACACCTGGCTCCTTAGAGGAATTTTTAAATGCAGTATTCCAAGTAAAAATAGATTCTGATGAAAACCAACTTTGCTTTTAAGTACAGAATACAATAGAAAGAAACATATATAGCAAAATATGTGACTGATTTAACAGCAGTCCACGTAATTAGCAGGAAACAGTACATTTTCCAGTATTAATCCCACCCCTCCCGGAAGAGGATGGCCTAAAACTTGGTAGAAGACAGCCATGGTGTCTGTGCTATCCCAGTGCTGAGATAGCAGGCTCGCTCATACATGCCACGTCTTCCAAGGTATTTTGTATAAAAGCACCCATTTTCCCTTTTTTTCTACTGTTATACAAAATATATAAGTTCTGCCATCTTAACCATTTTACATGCATAGCTTAGTAGCATTGACTATGTGCAATCTTATTTTTCCATCCTGTAGAAAAATAATGCCCTCCCCTTTCCTTCCTCCTCCAGCCATTGTCACCGTCATCCTACTTCTGCTCATACAGATTTCTCTAACTCAGTCTTATCTTTCTGGTCCTCAAGATTCATATATGTTATATCTCTTAAAAACAAAAATGTTTTAAAATCAGTTTCAACTGGGCGTGGTTCATGTTTGTAATCTCAACAACCTGCTCTACACACTGAGTTCCAAGCCAATGAGGACTGCACAGTGAGACCCCGCCTTTCAAAAACAAAGTTTGCTCCATCTTAGAGTTGTTACAGTAGTCACTTTTATCATTGCTGTGGCCTGACAGATGCCTGACCAGAGGGAAGATGTGAGACTTTTAACTCCTCAGTGACCAGTTCTGTTCTTTCCCAGCATACAGGCAGAGCACTGCGGCAGTGGTGGCTCATGGCTGGGGCTTCTGATGGCAGTTAGGAGCCAGAACACAAGGCAGGGGCCGGGGACCAAATACAACATTCAAAAGCAGGCTCCAGAAGCTTCCTCCAGATAGGCCCACCTGCCAAAGTTTCCACCGCCCCTCATGTAATAGCACCACTGGGGGACGGAGTATTCAACACGTGAGCCTGTGGGTGCCATTTCATATTCAAACGTTACTTAGAATTGTGCACTTTCTTTTGAAGTATCTGTTCATGCTCATGGCTTACTTATTCTACGCCCAGGGTTCCTGCTCACAGTCTAATAATGAGAAACTGTGTCTGTACCTTAGCATGATACACTAGACAGAAAGCAAACACAGAACACCGTGAGGGTCACCTTCCTTCTCGCAGAGCTTGTCCATAGCAGTGCAAGATGAATCACTGGACTGGAAGGGAAGAGATACAGAATTTTATATTAGTTCAGGTAGAAATTCACAGTATACTGAGGAGGAGAACTGACAGCTATAGGAACAGATTGGAGGAGATAAAAGACTGGGAAAGGTAGGATAAGACATTCCAACCAATTCAAAGGAAAATTAAAAGGCTGTGGAGGAAGCTGGAAGGTCATTGTTTACTTGATGTTTTGTTGTTGTTGTTGTTGTTGTTGCTGCTGCTGTTTCCTTTTAAGAAAGACATGGTTGGGCTGGAGAGATGGCTCAGAGGTTACACACACTGACTGTTCCTCCTCGGGAGGTCCTGAGTTCAATTCCCAGCAACTAGCCTACAGGTGTACAGGCAGGAAGAGTACTGTATACATAATAATAAATAAATAAATCTTTTTTAAAAAGAAAAGAAAGAAAGTCAGGGTCTCTCTTTGTAGATTTGGCTGGCCTGGACCTCTGTGTAGACCATGAAAGCCTGGAACTCCCCAAGATCCATCTGTCTCCACCTCCCAATTGCCAGAATTAAGGCATGCATCACTAACACTGCCTTGAAAAACAGAAACAAACAAACAAACAAACAAAAACAAGATATGGAGACAATAATTGCATAGAAATAAATTTAAAGCCAAGCCCGAGGTGGTACACACCTTTAATCCCAGCACTTGAGAGGCAGAGGCAGGGTTAGGGTTAGGGTGAGTTCGAGGCCAGCCTCGACTACAAACTTCTGAATCCAAGACAGCCAGGCACCTATTCTACAGAGAAATCCTGTCTCAAAAACAAAGACAAAAAACTGCTTTCAAGAGATAAATTTAAAACTAAGTTCTTCCTAATACTGATTAAATGTCAACAATACACAAGAAATTATTTTAAAATATAATCTTTAGAGCTTGATTTGAATCCTAATCAGAAAAAGTTCCAAGATAATCTCTTTCACCTTTAAACACTAAAGTATTTTAAGAAATATTAATTGGATATCCAAAAATTCAATATCTAATTTTATCCAATGTCAAAACTTGGGCTAATATAGGGGCCAGCTGCCAAATACTCTCATTAATATAGATCACATTTAGATTAAAAGTTAGCAGTGGAGATATGTTTGTTCATTAAAGCCCCCTTTATTGAACATCATTGTATGCCCTCCCACAGAGAATGCACAGCCTATTAAGTAGATGATTCAAGTAAACAACTGTAATAACTTAGTGTAGAGGCTTGGGGCTGGGGGTAGAGCTCAGCTAGAGCCCTTGCCTAGGATGGAGGAAGCCAGGCATGGTGGGTGCGCTGGAATGCTAGTCCTTAGGACGGAGGCATGAGGATCAGCATCTCAAAACCATCCTCGGCTACATAGCTGGCTCTTGTTCCCCTTCCTGCGGGAGGAAGGGGTGGTCTAGTGTGGCACAGGCTGGCCTGAACTCACTCTGTGTCCACAGTTGAGCTCCTGATTTTCCTGCCTCTGCCTCCCAAGTGCTGGGATTAAAGGCATGTGCTAACACGCCCAGCTTTGAACAATTTTTTAAACTTTTTTTTTTTTTTACCAGTCTCATGTTTGCTTGTTTGTTTGTCTGTCTGGTTGGTTGGTTTTGTTTTTGGTTTTGTTTGTTTGTTTGTTTGTTTGTTTAGAGACAGGCTTGCTCTGTGTAGCCTTGGCTGTCCTGGACTCACTTTGTAGACCAGACTGGCCTTGAACTCAGAGATCTGCCTGCCTCTGCCTCCTGAGTGCTGGGATTAATGGTGTGTGCCACCAACGCCTGGCTTGACCAGTCTCATCTTAAGAGCAAACTCTGTCTCAAAACAAAAAGCAAAACAAAACAAAACAAAAAATAGAGGAGGGACAAAGAGCAATGTGCAATGCCTATTTTGAGGTTTCAGTGTTCTAGAAGCATTATGCCGTTTACTCTCCTAACAACCCTCTGAGGCCTGTTACTGTACCAGCCAAGGCCCATTCAGGAGACATGGTATAGTAAGAGGAGTGCTCACAAGCCTGTGGGAACCAAGGGGATGAACAGGACAGAAAGTGTGCAAAGCTAGAGCCACTCCCAGGACTCAGAAGCAGGGCTGGTGTCTTCCTGTGGAAACGCTGGGATTCATTGCATACCCTGACTGCTGAGGAGGCAGAGGTAGGATCAGAAGTTTAATGTCATCTTCAGCTACAGTTCAAGATCAGCATGTGCTGCAGTTGGGGGCCATGTCTGTGCCTGCCCTTTGGTTTTGCTGTGAACTAAAACCTGTCTAAACCAAAGTCTAAGTAACTGAAATCAGATGGGAAGGACTGGCGTGTGTTCCCAGTGATCCCCGAACTCAGGAAATAGATGTGAGACCATGAGAACAAGATCATCCTTGGCTACATAAAGAGTTCGAGACCAGCCCCTCCCCTGAATAGATTAGTAACTTTACTGTTGAAGCAGGGGACTTGGACAGGCCTATGGACTCCTTACCAGCTCAGCCCATAAGCATTCAAACGCACCAATCATAATAAAGACTACCCCAGGCTGCATCCCAGAACTATTAGAGGCAACAGAGTGGCAGCCCTCCCAGGAGCTCTCCCCACTCAAGTTCTTCCTCACCATTCCTGTCTGAGTTCCCTGCTGTGCTCAGCAAGGAGCTGAGAAGCCAGGGGCTGGCGTGGCTTTGGTGGCCATGAGTTGCCTGGTGCCCTACCACCCCAGGGTAAAAGCAGGGAAGAATCCCACATCAGGCAAGTAGGAGCTTACCTCTTACAAAGCACTATGCAAACCTAACCTACAGCGCTGTGACAGATCCTCCATAGTTACCTGAATTAAAGAGAAGTGGGTTGCCGGGCATGGTGGTACACGCTTCTAATCCCAGCACTGGGGAGGCAGAGGCAGGCGGATCGCTGTGTGTTCGAGGCCAGCCTGGTCTACAAAGTGAGTCTAGGACAGCCAAGGCTACATAGGGAGACCCTGTCTCAAAAAACCAAAAAAAAAAAAAGAGAAGTGGGTTGCTGGATATGGTGGTACACGCTTCTAATCCCAGCACTGGGGAGGCAGAGGCAAGCAGATCCTGTGGGTACCAGGTCAGCCTGGTCTACAAAGCGAATCCAGGACAGACAAGGTAACACAAAGAAACTCTGTCTTGAAAAACTAAAACAAAAACAGAGAGAGGAGAGAGGGGGGAGAAAGAGCGAGATGGGTGTTGCTCTCACCTGTGCAGGATGCCCCGGTGGAGCCATGTAGTTCTCTGCATCACCTGCTCCTCGTAAGCACTATTTTTTTCCCATTTTCTCACTTTTTTTCTTTTCAGACTAAAAAGGAAGCACAAGAATGGCCCAGGAATCAAAAGATGAAGGCCTAGTGTTTGGTGCTGGAGTGGAGAATGCCAGAGCCTCACCCAGCCAGCCCCATCCCTCCACGCTGTGCCCAGGACTGGCCCACTGTGCTTCATGGAAGTGGCCTGGGTCATCATGTACTCCTGAAGTGCTGTGTCTGTGGGGGAGGAAAGGTTTATTTTAATCATGTACTTGACATTTTTAAATATAACTTAATTTTTATTTTAACTAATGTTAAATTAACAAATTTCAGTATAATTAACATACAGTGGTATACTTTATATGCGGTGTTATGTATTTTGTTGTAAAATAAATATCTTCTCTCTCCTGACCAGATTGTAGAGTTTTCATAAATATGTAAATACAGAGGTGTTTGGTTGGGTGGGTGGGTGGGTGGGTGGTTTTTAGACAAGATTTCTCTGTGTAGCCTTGGTTGTCCTGGACTACCTTTGTAGACCAGGCTGGCCTCGAACTCACAGCAATCCATTTGCCTCTGCCTCCCAAGTGCAGGGATTAAAGGCATGGACCACCACTGCCCAGTTGTGCTTTTCTTTTTTTTTTCCCCCCCTCATCTGTTGGGGATCCAACTGAATTACCCCTCTGGCTTTAGAGTACAGACCTTAATTTACTTTTTACTGTAGAAATGGACCACTTTATTCTATCAAGTAGAGTCAGTGTTCCAGTTAACAGAGTACAAAAGATTGTTCTGTAGACAGAAAGACTGAAGGAAGCAGAAATGAAAATCTACCTGAGAATGATGACACACTCCTGAAATCTCAGTAGAGGCGGAAGGACTCCATCCTGGCCTACAAAGACCTTGTCTAAAGACAAACAAGCAAGCAAATGATAAATAAGTAAATAAGACAGATTGGTCTTTTTAAAAAAATATTTGTTTATTATATGTATGAGTTCTTTATCTGCATGTACACTTGCAGGCCAGAAGAAGGCATCAGATCCCAGTATAGATGGCTGTGAGCCACCATGTGGTTGCTGGGAATTGAACTCAGGACCTCTGGAAGAGCAGCTAGTGCTCTTAACCACCGAGGCATCTCTCCAGCCTTAGATTGGTCTTTATTACCAAGTTAATTTGGGGATTGAAAGTATATCTTGATGATATTGCATGGGACTCTGCATGTCTGTCCAGCACCACAATAGTCAGATGATTAATATCCAGTCTCCTTTTTTGCCTTGTAAGGATTAAAGGAAAGAGAGCTTCTGTTTGGGGATGCTGGTTTTCTTCCAATGTCCTAGAAGGTCAGATAACAATATAATTTCACATCAGATACCTAGAACATTAGTAATGACAAACACTAAACTAGCATGTGGCAGCACCGTTTGAATATCCTATGTGTCAGACACACAGACATGTAGCCCAGGTTGGCCTCAAACCTAGGCTGTCTTGAAGCTTCTGACCTTCCTTCCTGTCTCCTCCTTAGTGCTTGGGGTTCCAGGTGTGCCCATCACACCCCATTTATGTTGGGGAACAAACACAGCTTCATTCACACTGGGCAAACATTCTACAGCTGAGCCATACCCCAAACCATGCACCCTTTTTTTTCCTTCCTTTCTTTCTTTCTTTCTTTCTTTCTTTCTTTCTTTCTTTCTTTCTTTCTTTCTTTCCTTTTTTTTCTTTAGTAAAGAACCTTGATCTAAAATGTCTTCCTAGCCAGGCGGTGGTGGTGTACGCTAATCCCAGCACTCGGGAGGCAGAGGCAGGTTGATCACTGAGTTCTAGGCCAGCCTGGTCTACAATGCAAGTCCAGGACAGCCAAGGCTACACAGAGAAACCCTGTCTCAAAAAACCAAAAATAAATAAAATAAAATGTCTTCCTACCTCTTGGATAGTGTCATGATCTGTGACTTCTAGACTCTGACTCCTCCCCTCCTGGTAAATATCTGTAACATATTGCCTAAATGTGAGAATGGCCCCAACCATTCTGAGGGTCATCCCACCAGCTAGGAACTGTCATCTGTGATTTCTGCTCCTTTGTGTATTATCACTAGTCCTCACACTACCTGTTTAATTACAGCAGTGGTTCTCAACCTTTCTAATGCAGACCTTTCAATACAGTTCCTCATGTTGTGGTGACCTCCAACCATAGTATTATTTTATTGCTACTTCATAACTGTAATAAATCATAATGTAAATAGCTGATATTTAGGATATCTGAAATGCGACCCCTGTGAAGTGTCCTTTGACCACTCCCCAAAAGGGTCAAGACCCACAGATTGATAACCACTGGACTAAGGGTTTGTTGTTGAGACTTTTGGTTGGTTGGTTGGTTTGGGGTTTTGCCTCTTTGAGACAATGTTTCATGTGTCTCAAATGCCATGGAATGAGGACTGGAAATGACCTTGAACTTCTGATGCTCCTGCCTCTGCCTCCCTAGTTCTGGGACTAACAGGTTTCACTACCAAATGCTGTTTACCTGGTGGGAGGGCTGGAACCCAAGACGCCATGTATGCTACAGGTGAGCTACAGCCCCAGCCTAGCCTCATTTTTTGTTTGTTTGTTTGTTTTATGTTGGATTGATTTGTTTGAAGGAGCTTAATAAGGATTTTTTTTTTTTTATGTAGAATTAATCCTGAAGATTAAGAGAGCAGCAAGGGCCTAGAAAGATGGCATGGCAGGTAAGAGCACTTGTTCTTGCAAAGGACTCAGATTTGATTCCCACCACCCTCATGGCAGGCCACGACCATCCATAATTCCAGTTCCAAGGATTCAATGCTTCCTCAGATACCTGTCACAAATGTGGTGCAAAGAAAGGTGAGCAAAACCCAAATAGATGAAAAATAAGCAAATGAATCCCAGCACTCAGGAGGCAGAGGCAGGCAGATCACTATGAATTTGAGGCCAGCGTGGTCTACAAAATGAGTCCAGAACAGCAAGGTTACACAGAGGAACCTTCTCTCAAAAAACCAAAAGAAAAACACACACACACACACACACACACACACACACACACACACACACACACACACACACACACACACACAAATGGTAAAAGAGAAAGAGGGATGCTCAGAAAGAGTGACACTCAGAGCCAGGCATGGTGGCACAGGCCTTTAATCCCAGCACTCGGGAGGCAGAGGCAGGTGGATCGATGTGAGTATGAGGCCATCCCGGTCTACAAAGTGAGTCCAGGACAGCCAAGGCTACACAGAGAAACTCTGTCTCGAAAAAACCAAAACAAAAAACAAAATGATGGTGATGGTGATGATGATGATGGTGATGATGATGATGATAATGAAAGAATGACACTGAGAACATGGCTGTGTACCTCTCCAGGAGAGTTCAGGCATACCTAACCTCGGTTTTTCAGTTAAAAAGAAAAAAAGTTCAATCACTTAATGGCCCAAGATCAAAAGGTGTAGTTGAGGTTCAGTGAGATGGGTCAGTGGGTAAGGGGCTTGCTGCCAGGTCTTGATGCCTGAGTTTCGTCCCTGGAGGCCACATGGTAGAAGGAGAGAACCTATTCCTTAGGGGTTGTCCTCTGCCCTTCACACATGTGCTGTGGCATACACACAAATAAATACATAAGTAAATTAATACATGTAAAACCACAGAAGCTGAGTGGGAGTCTGCGCCTGTGCTGCTCCTGTGCCGAGCACTGCTCCTCATACTCTGTTCCTTTTCAGCCTTCCACTCCCAATGGGCTGACAAAAATAGGAAGGAGGTCTTCTTGTGCTTTGACTCTTTTATTTGTTTTTAAAGATAGGCTTCAAGCCGGGCATGGTGGCGCACGCCATTAATCCCAGTACTCGGGAGGCAGAGGCAGGCGGATCGCTGTGAGTTCAAGGCCAGCCTAGTCTACAAAGTGAGTCCAGGGCAGACAAGGCTACACAGAGAAACCCTGTCTTGAAAAGCCAAAATGAAAAAAAATTAATTTAAAAAAAAAAAAAAGACTTCACTTTGTAACACAGGATGGCCTCCAACTTGTAACCCTCCTGCTTTGAGCTAGAATGATTGCTTGAGCCATCAGGTCCACGTATTGGACTTGAAATCCTCCTGGCTCCATCTCCACCGTGCTGAGATTATAGGTACACACCACCAAGCCCAACACAAAAACATCTTGTTCGGCTTTGGAGGGCTTAGGGGTGCATGTGGGAGCACTCGGGAGGCAGAAACAGGCAGATCTCTGTGGGTTCAAGGCCAGCTGGTCTACAAAGTAAGGCCAGGACAGCCAAGGCTTTTACACAGAAAAACCCTGCCTCAAGAAACCAGGAAGGAAGGAAGGAAGGAAAAGAGGAGTGCATGTGGGAGCATGCACAGTAGTGTATTTGTTCACTGCAGATTCACAGATAGCCAGCAGATTGTGTTCCACAGATTTCAACGCTGGGCTGGGGATGTAGCTTGGCTGGCTTCTATTTCCATTACTGCATAAGCCATGTGTGATGCAGGTCTGTAAGCCACTTTCCTGGAAGGTGAGGCAGGAGGATCCAGCCAGAGTCAGCCTGGCCTACATTAGGGAAGTCCAGGCCACCCTGGGCTACAGGGCTACATTAAGAGTCTGAGGCCAGCCTGGCCTATGTGAGGAAAAAAAATTGACTGCTACAGTGATAAAGGATCAGTACTAAAGAAGCCATAACTCTTCTGAGGGCATATCAAGGTTAAGAGGATGGAGCCGACTCTTAGACACCAATCATCTCGTAGGACAAACTGTATAAGGCTTATTTAAATATGAACTAGCTTTATTCTTTTCTCAAAACACGGAAAACTTACTCCCCAAACTGGTGTACATGCCTTTAATCTCAGGTACTGAGAAGGCTGAGAAAGGATAGTTTTTGACCTAGTTAGTTCAGGATGTGCCTGGCCAACATAGCAAGATGCCCATCTCAAAAAGCAAACAGGTACATCTCAAACCCTGGAAGGAGTTCATTCTTAGTCACTCTCAGAATGCTAAGCTTTTTTGTTTTTTGGTTGGTTGCTTGCTTGGTCTTTTTTATTTTGGTTTTGTTTTGTTTTGTTTGTTTGTTTGAGACAAGGTTTCACTGTGTAGCCTTTGCTGTCTTGGACTCCCTTTGTAGACTATACTGGCCTCGAACTCATAACTATCCGCCGGCCTCTGCCTCCCAAGTGCTGAAATTAAAGACCTGTGCCGTCACCGAATGGCATCAAAATGGTAAATTTTTTTGTTTGTTTGTTTCTTTCTTTTATTTTATTTATTTATTTATTTATTTATTGGTTTTTCAAGACAGGGTCTCTCTGTGTTAGCCTTGGCTGTCCTGGACTCACTTTGTAGACCAGGCTGGCCTCGAACTCACAGCGATCCGCCCACCTCTGCCTCCCGAGTGCTGGGATTAAAGGCATGCAACACCACACCCAGCCTCCCAAATGGTAGTTTCTTAAAAGAAGAACTAACATGTAGTGACCCAAAAAAAATGTTCAAAGTTCAGTGTATTTTGGTTTTGGTTTTGGTTTGGTTTTTTGTTTGGTTGGTTTTTTGGTATTTTGTTTTGTTTTGTTTGAGACAGGGTTCTCTATATTATCTTGGCCATCTTGGACTCGATTTGTAGACCAGACTGGCCTCAAACTCACAGCGATTCACCTGCCTCTGCCTCCCAAGTGCTGGGATTAAAGGCATGCACCACCACACTCAGCGCTAGTTAAGGTTTTGTTAATTATTTATTTTATATACATGGTATTTTTTCTGTATATCTGTATACCACATATATGCTTGGTGCCCAAGAAGGCCAAACTAGGACATTCAGCTCCCTGGAACTAGAGTTACAGACAGTTCTAAGCTGCCACGTGAGTGCTGGGAATCAAACCTGGGTCTTCTGGAAGAGCAGCCGTGCTCTTGACCACTGAGCCATGTCTCTGGCCCCTAGTTAATATTTATTGTCACCT
>OU015748.1:23096473-23106679 GCA_907169655.1 Acomys percivali | reverse complement strand
GAAGAGTCACTCCCATCGGACTGGACTATGTGTCTGGGTTGGTGATGGATGTGGGAGGGTCTGGCCCATGTGGGAGACACAAAGCTTAGGTGGCAGTCAGCAAGCTGAACAAGTCAAAGAGTAAACCGGTAAGCAGAGTGCCTCTGGGGTTTCTGCTTCAAGTTGCTACCTGGAGTTCCCGCCCTCAATTCCTTAGTGATGAATCAAGACCTTTTCCTCCCCAAGTTACTTTTCCTTATGGTTCTTTTTTTTTTTTTTTTTTTTGGTTTTTTCGAGACAGGGTTTCTCTGTGTAGCCTTGATTGTCCTGGACTCACTTTGTAGACCAGACTGGCCTCGAACTCACAGCGATCCGCCTGCCTCTGCCTCCCAAGTGTTCCTTATGGTTCTTAACACAGCCACATTTATGTGTATGTTATGTGTTATATAGGTACTGTTTGCATGAGCGGCAGGAGAGGGAGGGTGTGTGTGTGTGTCTGTGTGTCTGTGTCTGTATGTCTGTGTATCTGGATGAATGCATGCACATGCAAATCTCTGTGAATTTGAAGCCAGCCTTCTCTATAAAGTGAGTCCAGGACAGCCAAGACTACACAAAGAAACCTTGTCTCAAAAAACCAAAAATAATAATAATTATTATTATTAATCCCAGCACTCAGGAAGCAGAGGCAGGCGGATGGTTATGAGTTCGAGGACAGCTTAGTCTACAAAGTGAGTCCAGGGCAGTCAAGGCTACACAGCAAAACTCTGTCTCAGGGGAAAACAAAAACAAAAAATAAAAAATAAAAAAAGAGCCTGAGGTGGTAGCACACATCTTTAATCCCAGCACTTGGGAGGCAGAGGCAGGTGGGTCCCTGTAAGTTCCAGGCCAGCCTGGTCTACAAAGTGAGTTCAGGACAGCCAGGGTGACACAGAGAAACCCTGTCTCAAAAAACAAAGTTTTCAACCTGGAGCTCACTGGCTGGGCTAGGCTAGCCCCTGGGATCCTCCTGTCTTCACCAGGCCAGGGCTGGGACTACAGATGTGCACTGCTTACACATGGCTTTTTACCTGGGTCCTGAGGAAGGAACTGAGGGCTGTGTGCTTACACAACAAGCACTCACTGGGGACACCTCCCCAGTTCCATGACATTTTATTGGCTTTTGCCATGTTGGCAATGAAGCCATGGTCTGAAGTGTGCTAAGCACACCCTCTGCCACTGACCTGCACTCCTACCTCACCACACCATCATGAACCAGGTTCCTTTCATGTGAAAGCCTTGTCACTGTGGCTCAGTGAAGTAAAAATCACTGCTTAGGAAAACCATTTCACTTTTATTAAAAACAAAAAACAAAAACCTACTGTCAGTGATGCCAGGTCTCTCCTTTCCATCACATAAACACCTCTACCGCAAAGAAAGTCAATGTACCTAAAACCCCAAAGACTACCCAGAAGAAGAAATAAAATAGACATCTGAAGTAGATGGAAGGAGGGAACTGGGTGAACTGGGTGAGAGGGTAATGGGTGTGGGGATCAGGGGTGGAGGGGGGACCCAGAGGGAGAAATGAGGGGGGCATCTCTGGGACAGAGGAAGCTCCTGAGAATCTGTGGGGTGACCCTAGCTGAGATGCCTAGCAGCTGTGGGTTAAGGACCCAGAAGGGTTCACCTCCTGTAGCCAGGTGGGATTTCCAATAAAGGAGCAGAACACCAACCCACCCATAAAACCTTCAACCTAAAATTTGTCCTGCCTACAAGAAGTGTAGGATTGAAGATGGAGCAGAGATTGAGGGAAGGGCCAACCAATGACTGGCTCAACTTGAGACCCACCCCATGGGAGAGAGCCAACTCCTGTCACTATTAACGGTACTCAGCTATGCTTGAGGATGGGCGGCCAGCATAGCAGTCCTCTGAGAGGCTCCACCCAGCAGCTGATGGAAACAGATGCAGAGACTCACAGCCAAACAATAGGCCCAGCTTGGCGAGTTTTGTGGAAGAGTGGGAGGGAAGATTGAGGAGCCAGAGAGGTCAAGGATACCACAAGAAGACCTACAGAGTAAACCAACCAGCCTGGGCCCATGGGGGATCACAGAGACCACCGACCCAACAACCAAAGAGCATGCATGGGCTGGACTTAGACCCCCTACACATATGTGGCATGTGTGCCCCAGAAGCAGGGGCCCTCTTTGACTCTGTGACCTGCCTTTGGGTCCTGTTCCCCTAGCTGGACTGCCTTGTCAGGCCTCGGTGCGTGAGATATGCTTAGTCCTGCTACAACTTGAGATTGATACCCCTTGGGGGCCTCCCCTTCTATGAGAAGGAGAAGGAGGGATGGGTAAAAAGGGTCATGAGGGGGCTGGGACTGGAAGGAAAGGAGGGAGGGGACTGGGATTAGTCTGTAAAGTGATGAGGGGGGTGGAGCAAGCGTCAGCCTCACACAGTGACCCCCTTATAAGAGGGGCAAGGATTCCCTGTACACTGGAGAAAAGCAGCACTAGAATCGGAAGCAGAGTGGCTACGGTGGGCAGATAAAATCAATTTTCCTCCAAGAAGGCCAAACCACAAGAAGATTGTAGTCAGGCTTGAGTGTGTTGAGCCTAACTGCAGGTCCAAGCAGATGCTGCCCATTAAGAGGTGCAAGCATATGTGTAGCAGATGAGCAGCTTGGTCTTCATGTGGATCCCCAACAACCGGGCCAGGGCTCTCTCTGACTGTAGCCTGCTTTGGATCCTGCTCTGGTAACTGAGCTGCCTTGTCTGACCTCAGTGGGAGAGGATGCTCCTAGTTCTGTAGTGACTTAATGTGCCTGGCTGAGTTGGTACCCATTAGAGGCCTTCCCCTTCTTCTGAGGAGAAGGAGAGAATTGTGCGTAAAGAAGGGACTGGGAAGAGAGGAAAGGGGCTGCAATCAGGATGTAAAAAAAGTGAAGAATAATTTTTTTTTTTTTTTTTGACACAGGGTTTCTTTGTGTAGCCTTGGCTGTTCTGAACTCACTTTCTAGACCAGGGTGGCTCAAACTCACAGATATCCACCTGCCTCTGCCTCCTGAGTACAAAGGGTTACACACAGAGAAACACTGTCTCAAAAAACCAAAATAAAAATAAAATAAAAGAAATAAAAACCAAAAGAAATAAAATTTAAAAAAAAAAAAAGAGAGAGAGATGCAAGCATTTGTACTGGAAGTAACCTAGTTCTAAAACTTGTGTTGCTTTTTCTCTCTTTGGCTGTCTGAAGGCAAGATGGGTCACCAGCAGCTCTACTGGAGTCACCCACGGAAGTTCGGCCAGGGTTCTCGCTCCTGCCGCGTTTGCTCTAACCGCCACGGTCTGATCCGGAAATACGGGCTCAACATGTGCCGTCAGTGTTTCCGTCAGTACGCGAAGGACATAGGCTTCATTAAGTTGGACTAAGCGACCTTGAGTGGATTATTCAAGACTCTGCCCAGCGAAACTTGGATCATGCTAGCCTTTGTACATAAAGAATAAAAAAGTGAAGACCTTCAAAAAATAAAAAATAAAAAAATAAATAAAACTTGTGTTGGCTGAGAGGAAAATACTGAAGTAGTATAAAAATTATCTGTTAGAAAATAAAGTTATTGTCGGGCGCAGTGCCCCATACCTATAATCCCAGCACTTGGGAAGGCAGAGGCAAGGGGATCTCTGTAAGTTCGAGGCCAGCCTGGTCTACAAAGCTATAGCCAAGGCTACACAGAGAAATCCTTTCTCAAAAAACAAACAAAAAAAAAAAAGAAAGAAAGAAAGAAAAAGTTATTGTTAGAGATTATATATTTCGAGATTGGGTTTCTCTGTGTAGCAGCCTTGGCTGTCCTAGACTTTCTTTTTAGGCCAGGCTGGCCTGGTGAGTTTCTGAGTTCTAGGCCAGCCTTGAGCTGGCCTACAGACCAAATTCCAAAACAGCCAAGGCTACACAGAGAAACCCTGCCTCATACGAGTAGGGGGGGAGGTGTGGAGAGACTGGAGCAGGATGGTTGCTTGAGCCTTGTCTATTGAAAAAAAAGTTTTCTTTTTTCCTTTTTTTGTATTGTTTTTGCTCCTCAAGATGGGATATCTCTGTGTAACAGTCCTGCATATCCTAGACTGGTTTATGTAGACCAGGCTGGCCCAGAACTCACAGCAATCCTCCTTCCTCTGCTCCGGGATACTGGGATTAGAGGGTGTGCCACCACACCTGGCTTTATTGAAAATATTTTAAAAATTTGTTTTGTTTTGGTTTTTCAAGACAAGGTCTCTCTGTGTAGCCTTGACTGTCCTGGACTTGCAAAAATATTTAAAATTTTTAGATTTTATTTTCAAGAGGCTAAACATGGTGATGAATGCCTATAGTCTAAGAACAACGCATATTAGCAGCCTGCCTGACTTAGCTGGTGATTCCTAGGCCTCCAAGGCTGCACAAGGAGCCCCTGTATCCAAAAGAAAACAACCAAAACAATGAAGAGCTCCTTGCATCTGAAATGTCCAGGGTACTTTTCATTGTGATAATACTGTGTGCTATTGTCCAGCTTAGACCGCTGAGACAGGCCAGACTATGTCTCAAAAGTGGAGTTATAACTTCCTATCGATAGTGGATGGGATAGCAATGTGTACAAAAGCAAATGGTTTTAATTGTGCTTTGTTTTAATTTAATGACTAACTCGAGCTTCAGAGAAGGAATCCTGAGGCTTAAAAGTCACTGGACACTACCAGGCAAGAAGCCACCAGGAGTCCTGGGGGGGGGGGGGCGGCGGCTTTGATTTTGTTTGAGTCCACAGGACAGTCTTCAGCTTTAAACCCAGAAATGTAAAGCTCTTTGTGCGTGTACGGTGTCTTCAGTTGTTTCTTTGTTTTCAGACAGGCTTTAGCTTTGTGGCCCTGCCTAACCTGGGAATCCACTCCATAGATAAGGATTAACAAGAGTTTGCAGGCCTCTTCCCCCTGCCTCCCGAGCGCTGGATTCCAGGTGTGCACCACCATGCATGGTTTCCCTGTCCTCTTCTACCGGACCACAAACTAGCAGAGCTTTTGAGCACTTTTCTCTCCATAAGCCTTTTCTTTCTGTTCTGTAATTAATATATAGATAGTTTCTGCCCTGTGGCCCAGTGACCACATGCCACGTAGGCATAGGTAGTCTCTGATTCACACTGCTTCTTGGGGCACCTGCTCCTGTGGCCTGCATGGACACCTGCAGGCCAGAAGAGGGCATCAGATCACATCATAAGTGGTTGTAAGGCACCATGTGGTTGCTGGAAATTGAGCTCAGACCCTCCAGAAGAGCAATGCATGCTCTTAACCTCAGAGCCATCTCTCCCGCCCATTGTGTTCCCCTTTTCAATACACAATACAACCTAGCTCTAGCTGTGATGAAGGCACACCTAGCAATCATTCCTGACCCTTCCCATAGTTCCTTAATTAACCCCAGCCCTCAGGACACAAGTCCCATTAACCTCATTGGTTAATCTTACAAAATGTTTTTTCTATTTGTTTTTTGTTTTTTGTTTTTGGAGACAGGGTTTCTCTGTGGAGCCTTGGCTGTCCTGGACTCACTCTGTAGACCAGGCTGGCCTCGAACTCGATCCGCTTGCCTCTGCCTCCCAAGTGCTGGGATTAAAGGCATGCGCCACCACCACCCGGCTGATGGTTTTTTTTTAAAGATTTATTTATTTGTATGTATTAGTGTCTCATCTGGATGCAGGTACATGTCCCATATGCATGCCTGTTATTTTAGAGTTCATAAGAAAGTGTAGTATCCCCTGAAACTGGAATTATAAAAATTGGGAGCAGCCATGTGGATACTGGGAACCAAACCTAGGTCCTCTGCAAGACCCATAAGTGTTCATAACCGCCTCAGCCCCATTCTGGTTTGTTTGTTTGTTTGTTTGTTTGTTTGCTTTGAACAATGAATGGAGCCCGGCCGTGGTGGCACACGCCTTTAATCCTAGCACTCGGGAGGCAGAGGGCAGGCGGATCGCTGTGAGTTAAAGGCCAACCTGTCTACAGAGTGAGTCCAGGACAGCCAAGGCTACGCAGAGAGAGCCTGTCTCAAAAAAGCAAAAAAATAAAAGAGTAAAGGGACATCTTGGACAAGCAGGGTCACTATTTTGCTTTTGCTGATGGTTTTGTGGGTATTAAATCATTACATGGTACATGTTTGAGGTGATGGCCTTGGGATGAACAAGGTTTTTCACAAGTAGGCAGGCCCTACACCCCTGGGTCTCATCCCCAGCCCTTGAATTATAACTTTTTTTACCCCCCAGCAGAGTCTCATGCACCACAAGCTGGCTTTGCGGAGGCTGGCCTTGAACGTCTTCTGCCTTCCCTCCCAGTTGCTGGAATTACAGGCATGTGGCACCCTGGCCTAAATTACACATTTTTAAAATGTGCAGTTAACTATTTTACTCAATGACACTTTTCTACAACAGGAGAAAGTACTTGAGGCAATCACTATCTACGAACACCTGACGAGTAAGAGATTTGGGTGACTATCACCCTAGGAACCGTAAAGCAGTTAGATAAACGATAGCAGAGAGTTTGTGTCACCTGACTTCTAGTCACCCTTACCACCACTAAAAAGAACACAAGCAGAAATGGCATGCTTCTTAAAGGAACAGAATGTAAACTCAAAAACAACACATATAATAATCCTAAAAAAAAAAAAAGAATCCTTGCAAAATAAGACTTAAAACCCCTGGCCAACTCACATCTTCGAGTCAGATGTAATTTACAATCTTCAGGCAGAACAAGAAACAGAAGTACCAGCCCGGCGGTGGTGGCGCACACCTTTAATCCCAGCACTCAGGAGGCAGAGGCAGGCAGATCGCTGTGAGTTCGAGGCCAGCCTGGTCTACAAAGTGAGTCCAGGACAGCCAAGGCTACACAGAGAAACCCTGTCTCAAAAAACCAAAAAAAAAAAAAAAAAAGAAACAGAAGTACCAGGCCGGGTGTGGTGACACACCTTTAATCCCAGCACTCGGGAGGCAGAGGCAGGTGGATTGCTGTGAGTTCCAGGCCAGCCTGACCTACAAAGCGAGTCCAGGACAGCCAAGACTACACAGAGAGATCCTGTCTCAAAAAAACAAAACAAAACAAAAACAAACCAACAAACAAAAAAAGAAACAGAAATACCAGCCAGGCGGCAGTGGCACAGGCCTTTAATCCCAGCACTCAGGAGTCAGAGGCAGCTGATCTCTGTGAGTTTGAGACCAGCCTGGTCTACAGAGCGAGTTCTAGGAGAGTCAGGGCTACACAGAGAAACCCTATCTCTAAAAACGAAAAAAGAAAAAGAAAGAAAATCTCTCCATCAGATTGGCCTGTAAACAAGTTTGTGAGGCATTGTCTTACTTAATGATTAGTGTAGGAGGGCGGGCCCGGGCCCACCCCCTGCGGGCAAATGCTTGTGGGTGCTGTAACAAAGCAGGCTGAGCAAGTCATGGAGAGAGCAAGCCAGTAAGTAGCATTCCTCCAGTTCCTGCCTCCACATACCTGCCCTGCCTGAGTTCCTCTCTTAGCTTCCCTCTGTGATGGGCGGTGATATAGTCATGTAAGCAGAGAAACCCTGTCTTGAAAAACAAAAACTAATATAAATGGGAGCTTTGGCCATAGTGGAGCACATGCCTTTAATTCCAGCACTTGGGAAACTGAGATCAGAGGATAATGGATTTTGTATTCTGGACTAGCCTGGGCTACATGGTGAGAGTCAGTCTCAATAAAAAAACAAACAAAAAACAAATGGGGGTGGTGAGGAATCCACTAATACCAAGATTTTTCAAGCATAATCTATATATATTAAAAGTATAAAAGTAGCACTCTGGGAGGCAGAAGCAGGTGGATCTTTGTGAGTTCAGCCAACCTGGTCTACAAAGTGAGTCCAGGACAGCCAAGGCTACACAGAGAAACCCTGTTCCAAAACAAACAAACAAGCAAACAAAAAAAAAGGAAGGAAGGAAAAACCTTGCTCTGTACATCAGGCTGCCCTTGAACTTAAAGAGATCTGCCTGCCTCTCCCTACCCAGTGCTAGATTTTGTTTTTGAGACAGGGTTTCTCTGTGTAGCCTTGGTTGTCCTGGACCCACTTTGTAGACCAGGCTGGCCTCGAACTCACAGAGATCCGCTTGCCTGCCTTTGCCTCCAAAGTGCAGGGATTAAAGGCGTGCGCCACCACATCTGTCACATGGAATAAACAGATCAAGAGCACACACGTTGCAGGGAGCAGAGTCTTGCATTCAGACCAGGCTAGCCTCCAACTTCTGACCTCACTTCCTGTTTTCTGAGTGCAGAATTAGTAGGTACTGGGCCATCACACTCACCAAAAGAATTCTATACATACAGGCCTATACTTGAGATTGGAACTGACTCCAGGCCATGCAAGATAAGGAAAGGGAGCATTAGAAATTTGATCACATGGGGAGGCAGAGGCAGGCAGATCGCTGTGAGTTCAAGGCCAGCCTGGTCTACAAAGTAAGTCCAGGACAGCCAAAGCTAACACAGAGAGACCCCATCTCAAAAAACCAAAAAAAAAGAAAGAAAGAAAGAAAAGAAATTTGATCACAAACCCTGAATATGAGCTTGGCTGTTATCTGTAGCAGAGCACTCGCCTAGTATATAGGAGAACCTGTGCCCTAAGCCTTGCAATTTTATTTAAATACAGGCAAACATTTTTCGGTTCACATCGTTTCATTCTAGCTGAAGCTAGAGACGGGACAGTGACAAGCTCTAAAAATATTCATATCTATAAGACCTTTTTCACATACATATTTCTTTTATTTCCTTTTTTTTTGAAATTTTTTTTTTTAGGAGATGACAAGGCCCCATGTCTACCAGGCTAGCCTCAAACTCTACAAAGCCCAGGATGACCTTGTACACCTTGAATTCCCTAGCCTTTGCTTCCCAGACTCAGAGATTGCAAGCTTGTGCCACCACAACAAGCCATGGCCTTGACCTTGACTCTACCTTCAGCAGCCTCGGGGCTAGAATGACTAGTCTGTGCTGCACACACACACTCTTTTTCTTTTTTCTTTTTGGTTTTTCGAGACAGGGTTTCTCCGTGTAGCCCTGGCTGTCCTAGACTCCCTTTATAGACCAGGTTGGCCTCGAACTCACAGAGATCCACCTGCATCTGCCTTGTGAGTGCTGGGATTAAAAGTGTGCAGCACCATGCCTGGCTCTATTAATTTTTTTAAACAAGTTTTCAGACATTTATTGGTAAACAAACCTACTAGGGCTAAGTGTGTAGGGGAAATTAATAAAAAAATAAAAATAGAAATAAAAAACACATTCTCAATAAAATGTCCTAACTCTCCAACAGGAACATTTTTGGCCCAAAGTGGTTGGGAGGCAATGATAATGATGTCACCTTTGTGTGAGTGCTCTCTTATATACAATGCTTGTGGCCAACGCTGTTTCTCGGAACCTCCTTTTGAAGTTGTGCCTTAATGTGACATATGGTGTCTACCTGCTTCATTTGGGGATCGATCAGAAGGTGCCCCCTTTTGTTTGTTTGTTTGTTTTGTTTTTTGTTTGGGTTTGGTTTTCCAGACAGGGTTTCTCTGTGTAGCCTTGGCTGTCCTGGACTCACTTTGTAGACCAGGCTGGCCTTGAACTCACAGTGATCTGCCTGCCTCTGCCTCCCAAATCCTGAGATTAAAGGCGGTCACCATCATGCCTGGCCTTTTTTTTTTTTTTTTTTTTTTTTTTGGTAGATGAATCCCAGATGAGACCTGAGAGTCTCCTGAGGAGAAAGAATTGGGTCATGTGTCCACAAAACAATGAGAAAGGGAAGAGCCTGGGGCCATTCTAAGTCAACAGTGTGAAGTAAATGCTGCACAAATTTACCTTTTCTTGTTAGTCAGCTCCTTTTTTTGTTTGTTTTTTGTTGTTGTTGTTGTTAACTATCATCGTTTGTTTGGCCAAGAGTCTAATTAACAAAAATTTTTTAAGACAGTAGACACATTCCTCAAACTTGTTTCTATTTGAAGCAATGGTTAGTAATTTTAATGAAAAGCCACAAAAAAAGCCCCATATTAAGTGGGGGCCACTTAGAAAGCTGGAGGGAGCCAAGCGCGGTGGCGCGGGCCTTTAATCCCAGCTCTTGGGAGGCAGAGGTAGGCGGATCGCTGTGAGTTCGAGGCCAGCCTGGTCTACAAAGTGAGTCCAGGACAGCCGAGGCTACAGAGAGAAACTCTGTTTCGAAAAACAGAAAGAAAGAAAGAAAGAAAGAAAGAAAGAAAGAAAGAAAGAAAGA
>OU015748.1:23079011-23094639 GCA_907169655.1 Acomys percivali | reverse complement strand
GAAGGAAGGAGGACGAAAAACAAAAGAGCAAGGAGGAGAAGAGAGAAGAATGTATTATATATTGCTAAGCGAGGCAGAGGCCACAATCCTAGTACCAGAGATGCTGAATCAGTAAGGTCATGAGTTTGAAACCAGTTTGGGCTATAGAGTGAGTTCAAGGCCAACATGAACTGTAGAGTGAAACCAAACCCAAATTAATAATGATGATGATGATGATGACAACAACAACAACAATAAATATTACCTAAGTCATTTAAATATATACAAATTAGTAGAATGTTTGTCCAAAATACAAAGCAAAACAAAACAAACCCTGGTTTTGTCTCACATGGCAAATGAATACTAGTTTTCCTTTAAATTTACTTTTGAGTTTTTATGGGATTTATTATAGGCGTTGTGGGAATGGGAACCAGGACCTCCTGTGTGCAAGGTAAAACTTTCAGTAAGCTACATCCACAGCAACAGAGGTAAATTAGTACATCTGCAGTATAAACACCACTTTAATCATCACTGTGTACACATTGTCTCTAGGTCTTACAAGGCCAATGTGGTGGCTCACACCTGCAATTCCAGCCCTCAGGAGGCTAGGCAGGAGGACCACTGCAAGTTTGAGGCCAGCCTGGTCTACATACTGAATTTCAGGTCAGACAGAACTACATAGCAAGACCCTGTCTCAAAAAAGACAAAAGTAAATTAATTTTAGAAGAGTATTACTTGTTTGTTTATTTGCTTTTCGAGGCAGGGTTACTCTGAGTAACAGCCCTGGCTGTCTTGGACTCACTTTGTAGACTAGACTGACCTTGAACTCACAGAGATCCTCTCCTGCCTTTGCTTCCTAAGTGCTGGGATTAAAGGAGTGCGCCACTACCACCCAGCTCAGTAAATGCTTATTTTAATCAAAAGAGTGGGCCTCCATTTCTGTTTCTCTTATATCAGATATTTGTTTATTATAGATTTTTCTTTAATTATGTTTATCCTCTTGAACCATTATACAACATTCAAAATATTTACTGAGAAGCTAAAATTACAAACCTAGCCCATAAAATTTGAAGGTTCATAGCATGTTTTATTTCCTAGATGCTATGTAGTAGTACTTTGCTAAGAAAACCACTATGGGGCTGGAGAGATGGCTCAGAGGTTAAGGACACTGTCAGTTCTTTCAAAGGTCCTGAGTTCAATTCCCAGCAACCACATGGTGGCTCACAACTATCTACAATGAGATCTGGTGCCCCTTTCTGGTGTTTAGGCACACATTCAGGAAGAATACTGTATAAATTAATTAATTAATTTTAAAAAATTAAAAGAAAAGAAAACCACTATGGGGGCTGGAGAGATGACTCAGAGGCTAAGAGCACTGTTCTTCCAAAGGTCCTCAGTTCAATTCCCAGCAACCACATGGTGGCTTACAACCATCTATAATGAGATCCGGTGCCTCTTCTGGCATTCAGGCATACACTCAGCAGAACATTGAATACATAATAAATAAATATTTTAAAAAAGAAAAAGAAAATCACTATGAGCCAGGTTTGGAGGCTCATGCCTATAATCCCAGCACTCAAGAGGCAGAGGCAGGTGAATCTCTAAGTTTGAGGTCAGCCTCGTCTACAAAGTGAGTCCAGGACAACTAGACCTACACAAAGAAACCCAGTCTCAAAAGCAAAAACAAAAAAAACAAAAACAAAAAAAGCAAGTATTATGTAGCTAACTTGTATCAGGAACATCACTACATATAGACATGTGCTCCTGAATAGGGCCACTGTTAGAGTCCATGCTTGGTCTGCACAGTGCTGGGTTTTGCTCTAACCTGTCTGAACATTTTGAACTGCTGGTGTGACACTGGGAGAGCGCTTACTTGATTGTTGCTCCTACAGAGGACCTGAGTTCAGTTGCCAGCACCCACAGGATGTTCACACCTGTCTGTAAGTCCAGTTCCAGGACATCCGCTACCCTTTGCTGACCTCCAAAGGCAGTAGGCACACAAATGGTATACAGACATACATGCAGGCGAAACACCCACACATCTAAAGTAACAGTATTTTTATAAGAAAGCTAAGATAGCCGCAGGGAATGCAGCTTTGTTGGTCAAGTGCTGAGGAGTATGCATGAAGGCAGTTTGTTGGGCAGCACTACATAAACCGAGCCTGGTGACACATGCCTGTCATGTAACACGTGGTCAGGGAAAGCAGGGGGATTAGAAGTTCAAGGTCATCCCCAGCTGGCCTAGCATACATGAGACCCCCGTCTCAAAAATTAATATAAAATAAAGTGATACAACAAAAAGCATATGTGGCCTATTATGTGGCAGAGTTGGGAAGACTGACAAATTTGGGCGCTCTCCTGGTCAGCGAACACACCTGTTTCAGGCCAGCTAGAGCTGTAAAGCAAGACCTAGTCACAAAAGAAAAAAGCAAGGCTTATGTCACCAGGCTTGCTAGTATAGACGCCTGTAATCCCAGGGAACTTGAAGGTGAAGGACCAAAGATCTGGAGTTCAAGGGGTTTCCTTTTCTTTTCTCTTGTCTTTTGAGACAGGCTTTCTCTGTGTAACAGCCTTAACTTTCCTGGATCTCACTTTGTATTCCAGGCTGACCTTGAACTCAAAGAGATCTGTCTGCCTCTGCCTCTCTTCCCAGGGCTGAGATTAAAGGTGTGTGTCATCATACCTGGGAAAGGTGGATTTATTTTTATATTCTGTGTATGGGTGTTTTGCTGGCATATATGCCCGAGCAGCGTGTGTATAGAGTCCCTGTGTGGGCCAGAAGAGGGTGTTGGATTGCTGGAATTGCAGTTACATTAACAGCCATGTAGGTGCTTGCTATAGACCCCCATCCTCTGCATGAGAAGTGAGCACTCTTTACCACTGAGCCATCTCTCCAGGCCCTCGAAACTTATTTTTAAATGCTTGTTTTATTTTATTGACTGCTTTGCCCAAAAGTCTCTCTCTCTCTTTTCATTTGCTCATTGTCTATCCCTCTAAAATAGAGTATGTGTTCCAGGAAGGCTACATGCCCAGCACCAAGAAAACAAAAACAAAAAGTGACTGCTGTGCCCCACTACTACCAAAGTACCTACAGTGCAAGGCACAAAACAGTCGCTTTCACTCCTTTTCCCCCCCTCAAAACTGTGATCAATGGTAGAAAAGAAAAAATAAAAACAATAATTGCTTTCTGATATTTCATATTAGAAAAGTTTCCCATCTCCTCATTGGTAGGTATAAATACAAATACCTCTGTAACATGACATCTTTCTTTTGTTGTTGTTTTGGTTTTTGGATTTTGGTTTTCAAGACAGGGTTTCTCTGTGGACTCACTTTCTAGACCAGGCTGGCCTCGAACTCACATCTATCCACCTGCCTCTGCCTCTCACTTGCTGAGATTAAAGGCCTGTGCCATCATGCCCTATATAATGTGACAACTTATTCCAAAATCAAGAAGTGATTTTTGCCAGATATGATAGGGCACACATGCCTTTAATCCCAGCACTCAGGAGGCAGAGGCAGGCGGATCACTGAGAGTTCCAGATCAGCCTGGTCTACAAAGGGAGTCCAGGACAGCCAAGGCTACACAGAGAAACCTTGTCTCGAAAAACCAAAGGAAACAAAAAAGAAGTGATTTCTGCTGGATATGGTGGCTCAGCCTGTAATCTCAGTGCTGGAGACAGAAGCACAGGGGTTGCTTGAAATTTGAAGCCAGTCTAGTCTACAAGTCCAAGTTCGAGGCCAGCCAGGGACCCTTGCTCAAGAAAGAAAAGTCAGCCTCTCTCCTCCAAGACTGCACCTGCGTGCTTGACTTTGTACTGAGCTACACATGAGGGTAGGAGGGTGCAGTCAGCTCTTGCTAGTGTCTACGCTCAAGAGCAGAGAAGGGGGTGGGGGTGGGGGGGACTCCCATTCTCCTTTGCCCCTGAAGGACCACACAATTAAAGCAATTCTCACATGGCTAGCCTCTTTTGCAGTGTACTCGTTTCGGTTCATGGGCGCTTCTCTCCCCAGCCTCTTAGAAGCAGCCATTCTTCAGTGTCCTGTCATGAGTCCCAGCCTTTTCCTCTCCTCCTGACAGTGCTTCTTGTTGTGTGTTTCATGTAAGGAGCTGTGTGTCTGAACTCTTTCCCCATCTTTCTGTCCATTTCCTTTTCTCATAAAAGAACCAGCCAGGTAGATACATTGGTGCATACGTGTGCACTGTGGATGGAGCTGAGAGGAGCTGTGGCAAATGCAATGCACACGTGACACTCTCAACAGAGTTAATTAAAATAAAACAAACAAATAAATAAATAAATACAAAGAACTAGCCAAGCCCTGAATATCAGCAACAGTCTACAATTCCATCACTGGAGAAGGTAAGGCTGGGGGCATTTCAAGTTTGATGTCAGCTTCAACTACATGGTCTCAAAAATCAATGACCGGGGCTGGAGAGACAGCTCAGTGGTTAAGAGCGCCGCCTGCTTTTCCAGAGGTCCTGAGTTCAATTCCCAGCAACTACATGGTGGATCACAACCATCTATAATGTGATCCAGAGCCCTCTTCTACGGATAAAGTACTCATATACAATAAATAAAAAAAGTAAAACAAAACAACAACAACAACAAAAATCAATGACCAAATAAATAAAACTGTGTACAGCTCAGTTGTTAGAGTGCTCGTAGAAAGGCTTGGCACCACGTGGCATATAACTGTCACCCAAACTGTTAGGAGGCCCAGAAACTTGGGACATATTAGATCTCATCTCAATGATTAATTAATTTAACATAACGTAAAAAGTGTATATGGCCTGCAATCCCAGTGCTTTGAAGGAAGAAGCAGGTTGGATGTAATTTGAAAGCTAGCTTGGTCTACGTATCAAGGTGAGAAAAAAAGAAGGGGAGAGAGAGAAAGGGGATAGAGAGAGAGAGGGAGAGAGAGCGAGAAAGGGAGGGAAGAAAGGAGGGAGAGGGAAGGAGAGACACAGAGAGAGAGAGGGAGGGAGGGAGGGAGGGAGGGAGGGAGGGAGGGAGGGAGGGAGAAAAGCATATTCTATTCCTGGGAAGTCCCTGCTGCTCCTTTACATCTTACTCACCACCTTGTGACTAGATAGGTAAGTCTAGGACACTGGGGGCAGGGAAGGGAACAGGATTAAGTTTAAGTCCTTGTGACCTTCACGCAAAACTCTGTCCTCCAATATGGCCCTTCTTACTAACAAAAGTGGTATTTAAATCTGTTCTCCCTTATCTTCCTTATTGAAGTGTGCAGACTCTGAAGTGTTCGGCTTCTGCAGAAGAGGAGGGAGGGAGCAGCTGAGGCCCTCACATGTCCCCCATTGTAAAGATTCTGCCTTTTTTTTTGTTGGCATATGAGATCTGGATGTATCTTGGAATCTTGATCAATTGTGAGATGCCTTCTTTACCTTTCCTGGCCCAAACAGATAGAGCTTGCTTCTCCCAGGGGACCAGAAAGTCCTTGTCACTTTGAGAGCTGGGAAGTATTTTCCCCCAACAACTGGGCGAAAGAAATGGCTCCTCCAGTTATTTTCCTTTTCTGTTTGTTTGACTTTAAGTCTTTTGGGGACAAGATCTGGAATAATTCCATAAAGGTTCATTTTGATGTAACTTCAGATTTTGCAAAAACAATTGGAAAAACCACACAAACAGTGCTCATGGACCCTTAGCACGACTCTCCAGGGGCCAGCGTCTTTGGTGTCTGCTGTCCACACTCAGTCTCTTGTTCATTTTCCAGATAGTATTTCTCTTTGCTGCTAAAGGTTTCTACTGTTCGAGTTTATTAGGGTTTGGGGGGTGGGGGTGGGGTGAGCATCTCCACTGTGCCTGTGGGGAGGTCAGAGGACACCTCTGGGGTAGGTTCTCTCCTTCCGTCTTTCTCTGGGGTCTGGGGATCAGGATTGCATCTCTGTCAGCTGAGCCCTCTCAGGAACCCTGCTGCTGAGGGCTTCAGTGAACTTTTCCTACTAGGGACATATTCTTACACCGGCACGAAGGTGCGTGACATCAGAAAATTAGCATTGGTACAATACTATTATCTAATCAGGCTGTTCTTCAGATCGCATCCATTGTCCTAACGATGCCCTCTGTGGCCCAAGAAAACCCCAGATCATTCATGAAGCCACCTGCCCAGTCTTTGCAATCTCCTCTAATCTAGGATAGTTCCTCTATTTTTTTTGTTATCTTCCAAGGCTTTTTTTTTTTTAAATAGAGTACACATCAGTTATTTTGTAAACTTTCCCTCAATCAGATATCCCTTTGATCCCTATCCTCCAGCATTCAGTTGTCTCTGGGAGCTCTGTGAATAAAGCAATCCCTTTTTTCATGCCTTCATCTGCCAGCACCACTTCTGCATAGACATGGACACATAACCACCCTGAACCTTGCTTCTTCATCCTTGAAGTTAGGATAATTGTACCTACATCCTAGGCAATGGAGAAGATGAAAGCAAATGACATACTGAAAAAGAATTTACCCAATGTGTGGCAAGCTCGCTTGCTTTTCCTGTGCTTTGGTTTCTCAGTTCTTTACTACCCTGGGTGTTACTCCACATGGCTCTGAAACCACCACGGCTCAGGAACGGAGGAGGCAGCACCACTACCCCGCTCACTACTGCTAACCCTGCGGTTAGTCAAAGAAGCTGAGACGTTTCCTGCGGAACGTTTACTCTTGTCATGATGATTGACAACTGGACTAGTGTTGCTTGATCTGTCTCCATATACACCACGCAGTACTCGCACTGTTTGTTTTCTTTTCTTTTTTCTTTCTTTTTTGGTTTTGTTTTGTTGTTGTTGTTGTTTTTGGGTTTTTTGTTATTGTAGTAGTGGGGTTTTTTATGTTTTTTTGGGGGGGGGGTTGGTTGGGTTTTTTTTGTTTTTGTTTTCGTTTTCGAGACAGGAGTTCTCTGTGTAGCCTTGGCTGTCCTAGACTTGCTTTGTAGAGCAGGCTAGCCTCAAACTCACAGAGATCTGCTTGCCTCTGCCTCTGGAGTGCTGGGATCAAAAGTGTGAGCCACCACGCCCCATCTGCATCTCTGGGTTCAGAGCAATCAGATGCTAGGCTTAAAAAGTAAGGGGGGGGGAGGTGGCGAGACGGCTCAGAGATTAAGAGCATTGATTGCTCTTCCTGAGGTCGATTACCAGCACCCACATGGTGCCTCACAACCATCTATAATGTGATCTGATGCTCTCTTCTGGCCTACATGTGTATACTGTATACATAATAATAAATAAATTTTGAAAAAAAAAAAGTAAGAGAGCTGTAGCCGGGCGTGGTGGTACACACCTTTAATGCCAGCACTCGGGAGGCAGAGGCAAGCTATCACTGTGAACTCAAGGCCAGCCTGGTCTACAAAGCGAGTCCAGGACAGCCAAGACTACATAGAGAAACCGTGTCTGGAAAAAAAAACAAAACAAAAGTTAGAGAGCTTTTTCTTTCTTACCATAATGGTTAAGAGTTTTGAGTCAGGTCCTATTGTGTAGCCTCAGCTGCCCTGGGCTCACTTTGTAAACCAAGCTGTCCTTAAACTCACAGAGATCCACCTGCCTCTGCCTCTTGAGTGCTGGGATTAAAGGCGGGACCAGGTGCCTATGAGGTTCCTGATTTTGCCTTCCCTCCAGACTGGTTCTTTCTAGATAAAATCTTAGGTAAAGTCAAACATAGTGGCACATAACTGTAATCCTGAGTGTGTGGGACAAAAGTCTTAGGATCTGAAATTCAAGATCAGCCTTTGCTGTTAGGTCAGATTGAGGCTGAATTGAGCTACATGAAACCCTGTCTCCATGCCGGGAGGCATAGCACATGCCTTTAATTCCAGCCTGGGGGGAGGGGGGGAGGAGGGCACAGGGCAGGCAGATCACTGTGAGTTAGAGGCCAGCCTGCTCTACAAAGAGAGTCCAGGACAGCCAGGGCTACATAGGAAAACCTTGTATGGAAAAACAAAAACCAAAACAAACAAACAAACAAAAAAAAAAAAAGAAAGAAAGAAAGAAAAAAGAAACCCTATTTCCAAAAACAAAGAAAGAAACAACTAAAACGGAATTTAATTGCTAAAACTAATGAAATGAACTCTGTTGTGTGTGCCTCCTGTGTCTTCTTCGGAATAATGAATAAGAAAGAATATTGACCAACAGTGAACCTGTTGACAGAGAAAGGAATCTTCGAGTTGCTGAGGTACTAACAATGGACACCCAGAAAGACATTTAAGCCCAATGACAGATATTTGTGGAGAGTGTCTCACCAAAAATGAAATAAAACCCAGGGATCCAATCAGGTGCAGAGAATGTGGATACAGAATAATAAATATACAAGAAAAGGACTATAAGATTGGCAGGTTTTGATGCTCGATGAAGCGGGAGGGAATTTAGGAATGTCTTCATTCATACACTTGCCCCATTGATGTTTTTCTTTATTGTATAACTTTTGACTTAGCTTACTTAATGAATACAACTGTATAAATATGGTTTCATTTTAGAAAGGCAGTTGCATAAAGGAAATTTTGGTTTAAGACGTGACTTTTAATTTATTGTTCTTGTAATCTCACACACAATAAAGATTAAAAATTTTTCCCAAACCACTAAAAAAAAAAGTGAGAAGCCGGGCAGTAGTGGCGCACGCCTTTAATCCAGGCACTCGGGAGGCAGAGGCAGGCGGAACACTGTGAGTTCGAGGCCAGCCTGGTCTACAAAGTGAGTCCAGGACAGCCAAGGCTGCGCAGAGAAACCCTGTCTCGAAAAACCAAAATAAATAAATAAATAGAATGAGCCGTTGTAGAAGAGATGAATGCTTAAGAGTTCTTTACTTCAAACTCAATCACCACCTGAAAATAGTTTTCAAAATCCCTACAAATAAACTTCATTGGCTTGCAGATTGATTCATCTGTCACCATCTTATTGACAAGAGGAACTAAAGACACCTCTGGCCCCTACTATCACCCTTACAGAAGGGGAGAGGGACTGGAGGAAGAGGGATGGAGCTTGCTTATTTTTGCTCAGCCAAACTTGTTACTGTTGAAATAATGTTGATTGCTAGGGCTTGTTGCCTTTCTTCTTACAAATGAACTCTTGTAGACCAGCCTGGTCTACAAAGCGAGTCCAGGACAGCCAAGGCTACACAGAGAAACCCTGCCTCAAAAAAAAATTAAAAATAAAAATAAAAAAATAAAAGAAAGAAAGAAAGAAGGAAGGAAGGAAGGGAGGGAGGAAGGAAGGAAGGAAGGAAGGAAAAAGAAAAGAGTGCTTTGGGAAAGAATATTAAACTTGAAGCAAATCAGGGCAGAAAACACTCATTGATTCCCACCCCTGAGTTAGGAGGATCAAGAGTTGCAGGCCAACCTTGGTTCCAGATTAAGAGCAATGTAGCAATGTAGGCTCTGGGAGGAAGAGGAGCAGCAATGCGGGAGGTCAGGGAGAAGGAGACAATTTAGCCTTAACCCAAACCACATAGCTTCTAGGTGGCGAGACCTCTAGTCTAAGAATGGCACATTTCTTCTGCAAACTCCTTTGGCTGTGGCATTCTAAGACAGGGCCACTTGTTCTTGGCAGCGCATTTGTACCAAATGCATAGAGGAGGAAGTCACCTGCCTTCACCATCTACCCAAGTGTGCACTAGCTAACCGGAAGGGAACATTCCCGGAGGGTTTTTCAAAGTGAACCAGTTCCTCTACTAGCCTCAGGACAAGGCATTTCTCCTGTCAGGTGTTTGACATCCATTACATACTGTTGCCTCAGTCTGCCGGAGATTGAAAGGGCTTGGACAAAGGAAAAACTTGTCTTAACTTTCTTGAGCCATAAAACTGGTTTCATGATGCATAATTGGTGGAGGGGAAATGAAAAGATATTAAATGGTTTTGGGGGCTTTTTTTTTTCCTTGATGGTTTTGTGGCTTGGTTGTTTGGCAGTTTAGTGAGGTTTAAAGACATGCATTCTCATGTAAATTTACACACAAGCAGCAAGTGCTTTAGTAAAAACAAAGGGCCTCCTCCTGGCCTGAGGTGTCCCTGGGAGGTTCTGTTAAGCTTTCCGAACTTCAGGAAGTTATGAAATTCTTAGAAATCTGCTCGGTACCTTAGTCCTAGAAAAACCTCCAACTGAAACACAAACTCTGATTTTCTCTAACCAAAGACTATTGATTTTCTTGGGGTGGGGGTGGGGGGCTTTGCCTGGCATCATTTTAAGCAACTGCTAACCAAGTAACTTTGAGTGAAAGGACAGGACTCTATGGAAAACAGAGGCTGACTTTTCTCTTGCTAAACGTTGCTTCCTAAAAACCATGTTTGTTCAGTTTTCCCCTTTTGAAAAAGCTGCGCCTTAGCCGGCATGCAGAGGGTTGGACCCGACAGCAGGCCTAGAACTGAGCCCTTTAGGAAAGCTTGAGATGCTGGAGCAGCAAATTAGCCCACAGCTACAGCTGTTTACGTAGTCAAGGCGTGTTTGTTCTGTTTGAAGAGACTTCAAAAACAACAATTGTAAACGAGATTAGGGCTTTGATCAAGGAATCTGAATTTCTTTTGTTTGACCATGAATAATTGGCCTTTGTAATGTTAATGTCTCTTTTAAGGAAGAGCTATCAGATCTGTAAATGCAGCATAATTACAGGCAAGAAGTCGGAGGGAACCTGCGAGGGCATTTTGTGGAAGGTCTTCTTTACTTTTCCTTTACATCTAATTAGAGGAGAAAGATATTTTAGTGGGAGCAGGAAAAAAAAAAAACTCACTATAATTATTCCCATTGTCAGTGATGCTCTTGGGGGTCAACAGTCATCATATTCAAGAACAGGATTACCATCTTTGGAATGTTTGGCTTTTCTCATAACACAGGATGGTACAAGTTCTACTGATGGGTCATCTGCTTGCTTACCTGCCTACCCTAATTAGGCTGGCAGCTGGACAGTCCTTCTTCCCAGGACTTCACATTGGAGGTTCTAAGTAAGAATCCTCGATGTAAACAGTCACGGATTCTCACTTGCTTTAAAAATTGAAACCAATTAAATAATCTAATCATAGTGTGGGAGTGTGCCAGGAAGAAGTGTTTTGCAAACCTTCCTATTTGGATTTGGTACTAGGCTGACTTTTTGACTGTTGCTGTGAGATGCATGTCAGTGTAGGCAGGGGAGATGTTGCTGAGGTGTGAGGAAATGGGATTGCTACACAGCAGATAGGGCAATGTAGATACAGGGGGAAGGGTTTCTCAACAGCACCCGGGGAGTTGAAATTTCATGAAATGTGTGTGCCCTGCGCGCGGAAGCTTGCATGCAGGGAGGCCTCTTGTGAGAGGGCAAGCTTTCAACTGGTCACGTTAGGTCTTTTCATCATCTGATGTTGCTCTTGGATACCCCTTCTTCCTGGTCCTGCCCATGCGCTTCCACAGCCGACAGGATTTCTTTCAGTATTGGGTTCACATTTAAACTCTCCATTCAAGAGCCACCATAGGGAAAATGGCACCTCTGAGATTTAGATTTCAGCTCTACCGAGTAGACCACTCACAGTCATTTCATGTTTTTTTTTTTCCCTTTGTAATTACGGTGGCAATTAACTTTATGGCACCATCACGTTCATTCCCAGAAGGAGAGATGGGGGGACAATCACCTTGTTTACTTGGAGCTAGAGAGAGTGTGTGCCTAGCTTTGTTCTCTCCACAGCCTAATCTAAAGCTCTGCTAGGTGTCGTCCCACACGCTGGTGTGACTGGTCCCTCAGCAAGCCAATTCAGCTGTCATAGAAAAACTACATTCTACAAGATCCGGCAAAAGTTGAAATAAGACATTTTAGACGGTGTACGGTGGTGACATAGTTCATTTACGTTTATTGAAAGGATAAAGTCTCCTTATATATAAATGATTTTTTTTTAATCTGCTAATGTATTCTCTTAACGTCACAGAGGAAATCTCAAAATCTCCTTTGGCTGGTCCTTGCCAATTAGTTGGGCAGAGGTGGCTGTTGAAAATGGTTCTTTTGCAGTAATGGAGAAAAGCACATTATGAAATGGACAAGTTATTTATGTTTGAAAATAAACTGCATCTTACCCCGGGAAATTAGGTTCCGGGCAATTTTGCATCACAACATGAACATGTCATTAGTTTTAATTTTCCACAACACAGGTTTTAGGGTAATTTGCTTTCATTAGAATAAAGTGGTCTCTCCTCTTCTGCCGCATTATCATTCAACACCTCTCCTCACCACGATAGGACTATTAAAAAACAAAAAACAAAAATGTTTTTAACTTCCTTCCCCTCTAATAGGCTTGACTTTCCGAAATATGTAAGTATTATGATAAAATATCTTTGCATGCAGCAAGAACTGAAGCCCTTCAGGAGCACAGCAGGCGAAGGTATCAAAAACATCATGTAGCCCAAACACCATGATACCACGGAGGCAAACTCTTTGTACCTACATGGTTAAGGAGCAAAAAGCACATAGTGTATTCTTCTACTGTAAACTGCAGTTACTGTAGAGCAGTTACACATTAACCCTTCGGGTCATTCCTTGTAGCAAATGCAAGGTCTACTGATCAAGTCATATTTCTGAGTAGACACAACTCTCACCACCTAGTGAAGCTCAGGAAGAAAGCCATGGGGACGTGGTAGGATGTGGCCGCCTAAGCCATCCCCATGTTTAGCATAATCTTGGATAGCATCAAGTATTTATCTTCATTCTTCAGGTAATTTACTGACTTTTTGGATAATTCTCAGTGAACTCCGATGTACATTCAATCTAAAATTAATCAGTTGCCCTGTGTTCACTATGAGACAGGGAAATTATTTAAAGAAAATAAAGTCTCTCGCGTTACAAAAGTGCCTATAAACTGGGTTGCCAGTGTGTCCTGTGGTTTCTTTTCAAACTTAAATAACTTTTCTATGTACCCTTATCTTCTGGGCACTTCCTGTAAGCTTCATGTATTATGCAATTGAGCCCATAAATATAGGTAGAAGTTAACTTGAATGGCTCCAGTGGACTTAACCACACACATGTAGTTAAAGCTTTATTACCATTTCTGTCATAAACCTCTCCCTTTTCTTAAAGAGATTGACCAAGCTATCATAAAACTGTATTATTGCCTGTATCTTTGCGAAACCTGCGTTTCTAAGAAGTGACATACCTCCTTAAACATACTGGACTTTGGCTCAGCAGAGTCCTAACACAGTACAGTGAGCATGCTGTTACACATTAAGAGTGTGTGTGTGTGTGTGTGTGTGTGTGTGTGTGTGTGTGTGTGTGTGTTATGAGGCTAATTAATACCTCTGTCCCATTTTGGTTTCTGTTTTGCTTTTTTTGAGTAAGGGTCCCGTGTAGCCTAGACTGGTCTTGAGCTTGATTTGCAGCTAAAGGTGACTTTGCCCCACGACCCTCCAGCTGCTGCCTTCTGAGTGCTGGGTTACTGGTATTCACCACCAATGCCTGCCTTCTGTTCTTTTTATTTTTAAAAATAATTCTAGCCGGGCTTGGTGGCGCACGCCTTTAATCCCAGCACTTGGGAGGCAGAGGCAGGCAGATCGATGTGAGTTCAAGGCTAGCCTGGTCTACAAAGGGAGTCCAGGACAGACAAGGCTACACAGGAAAACCTTGTCTCGAAAAACCAAAAAACAAACAAAAATAAATAAATAAATAAAAATAATTCTAAAAAATTAACACACTATAACTCCATTGATGAAGAATAACTGGAGGCAGACACAGAAATATGTAGACAAGGAAATGGGAATTGGTTGTCCGGGGCCTGACAAAACTCCTGCCTATGTTAGCAGTTGCCTGCTGATGGTTGTAATCACGTGATGTGGGTGCTAGGAACCTTTGCAAGAGATGTGTGCTCTCGCAACCACTGAGCCACCCCTCTGCCCTGAGATTATGTCTAAAAATCTTTTTATATTTGTGTGTGTGTGTGTGTGTGTGTGTGTGTGTGTGCATGCATACATGTGGGAGTGCACAGATGTGGAAGTCAGAGACAGCTCTTGGGAGTTGATTCTCTTCTACGAAGTGGGTTCCAGAGACTGAATTCAAATATCCATACCCACTGAGGCATCTCACCAGCCCCAACATTATACATCTGTGTTAGATCACAGGACAGAAGCTTTATGGTTCTCAGGAGCTGTATAATATTGATGTGTTGTTTTATATCTTTTGAATCCTCCCTTGGTTGAAATGATGCCAACTAGGGCTAGCTGGATGCGGTGGCACATGCCTGTAATCCCAGAACTCGGGAGGCAGAGAGAGAGCAGGTGGATCGCTGTGAGTTCGAGTCCAGGATGGTCTACAAAGCGAGTTCAGGACAGCCAAGGCTACACAGAGAAACCCTGTTTCAAACAAAACAAAACAAAAACGAAATGATGCCGACTATGTTTGTTTGTTTGTTTTTCACTGAAAATTATAAGTTTTCCCTTTGTAGTAGAGGGGCCTTGTAGGGGGCATGTCACATCTATGAGTTCACTCTGCTTTGGTTTCAGGTGGATGGCTGCCTTCCACACCCAAAGCTGGACGTTTGCCATTGGCTTGGAAAATGCTTTGCTGGAAGGAAGTAGTTGTCTAAGGCAAGTGGGGTGGGTTTCCAAGCTCCTACGTGTTGTGCTGTGGGTTTAAGGCCCCAACAAAGGTTCTGGGAGGACAGCCTGGTCCCTGGTCCCCAGTGTGCTTTAGACAGCGGATTAGAACTTTTCGAGGTATAGAGAGGTAGCCATTGGGGTCATACCCTTGAAGGGGAGTGGAGGCCTGAGTCCCTTCCTCTCTCTTCCTGCTGCCCTCATTTGAGTGGACGTCTCTGCTACACACTATATGATCTGGCTCACTACAGGTCCAAAAGCACTGGGGGAAGCATGTGCTCAACCTTCTTTTGGGGACAGAGGGAAGGTGTTGATACAAGGCTTTTTTTTTTTCTCTTCTTTTAGCCCTGGCTGACTTGAACCTGTGGTCTGCCTTCAGAGTGCTGGTGATTCAGGCCTGTGCTACCATGCCTGTCTTAGAAATCATTAAGCCATTCCTGCTTGCGATCTGTTGGTTATCTTAGGCTCAAATTCATAGCTATTTTAATTTGTGTTTCCCTAATATTAGGACAGTTGGGAAGATTGTCCTGGTAGTTGGTCACTTGCCTGCCTTTCTTTATATGTACCTACCCTCCCTTCTCCTTACCTTGCCTCTTTTCCTCTCCCGTCTTTCCTCATTTAAAAAAAAAAAAAAAGTATTGTTTTACGTGCATTGGTGTTTTGTCTGCATGCCTATCTGTGTAAGGGTGTCAGATCCCCTGGAACTATAGTTGCACATAGTTGTGTGTTGCCAAGTGGGTGCTAGGAATTGAACCCGGGTCCTCTGGAAGAGCAACCAGTGCTCTTGATCACTAACCCATCTATCTAGGCCCCCTTCCTCCACTTTGTCCCCCAAGACAGGGTTTCTCTGAGTAACAAGCCCTTGCTGTCCTGAAACTCTCTTTTTAGACCAGGCTGGCCTCGAACTCATAGAGATCCGCCTGCTTCTGCCTCTGCCTCCTGAGTGCTGAGATTAAAGGCTTGCACCACCACTCCTGGCGTAGATCTCTGTCTGTCTGTCTGTCTGTCTGTCTGTCTCTCTCCTCCGTATTGTGCTAGTTCTGAAGCCCAGGGCATCTTTTTGGTGCTTTATTGATTCCCTTTCTCTTCTTCTTCTTCTTCTTCTTCTTCTTCTTCTTCTTCTTCTTCTTC
>OU015748.1:23044704-23079001 GCA_907169655.1 Acomys percivali | reverse complement strand
CTTCTTCTTCTTCTTCTTCTTCTTCTTCTTCTTCTTCTTCTTCTTCTCTCCTCCTCCTCCTCCTCCTCCTCTTTCTTCTCCTCTTCATCCTCCTCCTCCTCTTCCTCATTTCTTCTTTTTGTTTTTTTGAGACAAGGTTTCTCTGTGTAGCCTTGGCTGTCTTGGACTCACTTTGTAGACCATGCTGGGCTTGAACTCACATCAATTTACCTGCATCTGTCTTCTGAGTGCTGGGATTAAAGGCGCCACCACGCCCTGCCCTTCTTCTTTTTAATGGCACTGAATGGCCTGGAACTCATAGAGATCCCCTTCCTCTGCCTCTCGAGTGCTGAGATTAAAAGCCTGTGCCACCATGCCCTGCCAGATTGTTTTGAAGTTTATTTTTGAGCCGAGTCATGGTGGTGCACACCTTTAATCCCAGCACACAGGAGACGAAGCAAACAAGTCTCTGTGAATTCGAGGCCAGCCTGGTCTACAAAGCCAGTCCAGGACAGCCAAGGCTACACAGAGAAATCCTGTCTCAAAAAACAAAACAAAACAAAACAAAAATAAAAACAAACAACCCAAAAAAAATCAAAATAAAAAAACAAAAAAAAACAAAAAACCCTTCAGGTCTCCAGGCTTGCTCAGAAATCTGAGTCATCTGCCAGAATCCCCTTAATGTGTTATAAACACCCCTCAAGTTGACTTTAATGCATCAATTCTCTACATATATGTAGAAGCCAGGGCTGATTAAGCCAGGCGAGGATAACTGCAGCCAGCAGTCTTCAGTTTGTTTTCCTCTAAGTCCTTGCCAGCCAGCTTCTGAGTCAGTTGCCGTCAGCTGTCCTGTGCGCTGTTTCCATTTACAGAGTCCTGTGTGGTCCTCAAGGCCAACAGGAGCACCAAAGTCCATTCTTCACTTCCCTAAGACAGTTATGCCCCACTTCCGTGTATCTCTGTTTCTCCATCTGCTTCTGTCTCTGTCTGTCTCACTGTCTCTGTCTCTGTGTGTGTGTGTGTGTGTGTGTGTGTGTGTGTGTGTGTATGTGGTATGGTGTTATAAATTCAATGAGTCCAGACACTGTTTCTGAAGGAGGCTTGCTGTGGTTTTTAAAATCATTTCTTGGGGACTGGAGAGATGGCTCAGTGGCTAATAGCATTAACTTCTCTTCCAGCGGATCCGGGTTCAACTCCCAGCTCCCACATGACAGCTCACAACTGTCTATAACTTCAAGATCTGACATCCTCACAGACACATACTTGCAGGCAAAATATCAATGCACATAAAGAAGAAGGAGGAGGAGAAGGAGGAGGAGGAGGAGGAGGAGGAGGAGGAGGAGAAGAAGAAGAAGAAGAAGAAGAAGAAGAAGAAGAAGAAGAAGAAGAAGAAGAAGAAGAAGAAGAAGAAGAAGAAGAAAAAGAAGAAGAAGAAGAAGAAGAAGAAGAAGAAGAAGAAGAAGAAGAAGAAGAAGAAGAAGAAGAAGAAAGGAAAGCATTTCTTCACAGGGAAATATCCAATCTGCGCCACATGTGGTGGCGCACACCTTTAATCTCAGCACTCGGAAGTAGAGGCAGGTGGATTACTGTGAGTTCAAGCCCAGCTTGGTCTACAAAGTGAGTCTAGGACAGCCAAGGCTACACAGAGAAACCCTGTCTCGAAAAACAAAAACAAAACAAAACAACAACAACAACAAAAAGATTTTCTGAAAATTCTCTAGTGACAAGAGAATGCTTTTAGTGTTTTCAAATTGGGCTGTGCCTTTGCTTCCTGAGCCTTGGTTTGGTCTCTGAAACATATTCACCACGTTAAATTGTAACCAAAGGCAGGGGTCTGGGATTACTTTCTGCTTGTTTTTCAGAATTAAAGTGTAAAATAAAATGAAAACTATGTCAAGTTTGGAGACCATGCATCCTGTAATCTCAGCCCTTATAAGACAGAGACAGGTCTACTTTGCAAGTTCAAGGGTAGCCTAGGCTACATGTAGTAAGCTCCAAACCAGCTCAGGCTACACTGGGCCTCAAACATTTCCTAATTCCCCCGCCCCCACTGGATTTCTCTGTGTAGCCTTGGCTGTCCTGGACTCACTTTGTAGCCAGGCTGGCCTCCAGTTCACAGATATCCTCCTGCCTCTGCCTCCAGTTGACACCTGGATTTCCTAATACTTTTGGTTTTTTTTTTTTTTTTAAGATTTATTTATTATTATATATACATGTACATCTGCAAGCCAGAGGAAGGCATCAGATCACATTATAGATGATTGTGAGCCACCATGTGGTTGCTGGGAATTGAACTCATGACTTCTGGAAGAACAGTCAATGCTCTTAACTGCTGAGCCATCTCTCCAGCCCTCCTAATATTTTTAAAACAAAAGATTGCCACCAAGTCCTTTCTAACATTTGATTTATCTCTGTGTGTGTGTGTGTGTGTGTGTGTGTGTGTGTATTGCCATGTGCACACATTCAGACATGCATGGCAAACACTGAGCCGAGAGCTGACTGCAGCTGTAAGCACAGCAAATACAGACTCATTCACCTCCTGTGGCTGCCTCTGGTTGCTCAGAGAGCAGCAGCTTCCCCATAGAGAGATGCAGGTCTGGACCTCTTAGCTGAAACACAGTTGTTTTGTGGATTGCTGATGGTTCTCTGCAACTGAACTGTGACAAAGACAAACCCAAAGAGAAGTGTCATGGCAGACAGCAAGCTCCCTCACTTTTATACTTTTTTTGTTCTTTTTCTTTGTGATCCTAAGTGATTTCAACCCAATAGAAAACATTTCAAGAATTCTCTTAAGATTCTCATACAACTTTTATCCAAATTCACTAGTTAATAGGAATTTGCGTCACTGATTCTTGTCAGTCCATATAACGAACAAACACACTCCTACTTAATTTGCATGTTAGTCACAGATTCCATACCCTTTGCCTGTAAATATTTAAGGGTCATATCCTTTAAATAAAATAATACTTTTACAAGCTGGGTGTGGTGGTGCATGCCTTTAATCCTAGCATTCAGGAGGCCGAGGCAGGCAGATCTCTATATTTTCCAGGAAACAAAAAACAAAACAACACAATTCCCCTCCCCCCAAAGAAAAACAAACAAACAGCAAAAAACTTTTACATATCTGGTTACATTATCAAGTTCAAACACAAAGGATTTCAGCATTCTATATTTTACTCAAACTTTTATTTCTACCCAAATAAAATTAATTGTTGGCTCCCTTTTATCCGAACAAAACTCCAACTGGCTATTCTTTTAAAAAGGAACATTCCAAGCCGGGCATGGTGGTGCATGCCTTTAATCCCAGCACTAGGCAGATGGATCACTGTGAGTTTGAGGCCAGCCTGGTCTACAAAGTGAGTCCAGAACAGCCAAGGCTACACAGAGAAACCCTGTCTCGTAAACAAAAGATAAATAAATAAAAATGAAAGAAAGAAAGAAAAAGGGGACATTCCAGAAATAGAGGTGCTTTAGCTTGTACAGTATTACATTTCAGTGTGTGTGTGTGTGTGTGTGTGTGTGTGTGTGTGTGTGTGCCTGTGTGCCTGTGTGCGTGCTCACACAAACATGCAGTGCACGAGTGTGCACATGCATGTGGAGGCCAGGGGGTGACACCAGGTCTTTTCTCTAGCTGGCATTTATCCTTTTTTTTTTTTGAAACAGAGTCTCTTACAGAATGTGGAGCTCAGCTGTTCAGCATGGCCAGTTAGTGCCGTCCCTCCTGCCCCCCACCCTCACCCCACCCCCCGGCCTAGGGGTGTGTGTTGTGTGTGTGTGTGTGTGTGTAGCTGAAGATGCACCCCACTGTTTTGTGATCCAGCCAGCCTGTCATCCTCACCACCTTTGTTTGGAGTCTGGAATTACAAGTGTCCTGCCACACTCTCCCACCTTTTTCTTGGGCTTGAAGGTTTGATATACATTGATATTTTGACCGCAAGTATGTCATGTGAGGGTGCCAGATCCCCGGGAGATAAAGTTGCAGACAATTGTGAGTACCGTGTGGTTGCTGGGAATCGAACTTGGGTTCTCTAGAAGAACAGCCAGTGCATTAGCCACTGAGCCATCTCCCCAGCCCCAGATTATGACTTTTTGGTAAATAAAACATAACTGATGTTCTACCCTTGTTGGCTGCCACCAAGATGGACATGGTGTCTGCTCATCCTGTTGATGCTGAGGTTGATTCTGATCATGTAAAATAGCATATGTTAGAGTGTCTCACTGTTAAGCTGCCCTTTTGCATTATAATTTATACTCTAACCTACATGGAACCAGGATAGGATTCTGTAAGTGAGCTTGTTCCTCCTCACAATGTCACTCAGTCACCTTTTGGCCACTGTTACTCAAGTCCATTAATCCTACGAGGTTGCAACATGGTGACTTTGTGACTAGCTTCTGCTATGTTAGGTATGCTGCTGTGTTAGTTAGTTTTCTGTTGCTATAGTAAAATCCTGGAGCTGGCTTTTTCTGCCTAGAGTGCTACCATGGCACCCGTGAAACAATTTGTGACAAAGTGGAGGCAGGAAAAGAGTCAGGCACTTGTAGGGAGGTGGTGGAGCACACCTTTAATCTCAGCACTAAGGAGGCAGAGGCAGGCAGATCTCTGAGTTCCTGGCCAGCCAGGTCTACAGAGTGAGTTCTAGGACAGCCAGGGCTGCACAGCGGAAACCCTGTCTTAGGGGCTGGAGAGATGGCTCATCGGTTAAGAGCACCTGTTGCTCTTCCAGAGGTCCTGAGTTCAATTCTTGGCAACTACATGGTGGCTCACAACCATATGTAATGAGATCTGGTGAGCTCTTCTGGCATGCAGGTGGACATGCAGGCAGAACACTATATATATATATATATAATAAATCCTTTTTTAAAAAAAGAAAGCAAGAGGAGGAGCAGGAGAGGAAGACTACTGCCACGACCCTGAAGAAAGTGGATCCTGCCCTTTCCAGGAGTTTCTCAGGGAGACAGTCCAAATGAATGGAAAACTGGGAGTCTAGGTAGAGGGGTTCTACCTGTGGAGGGGAGCAAGAGGGAGCTCCACTGTAACTTCCTAAGTGCCTTTCCCCACAGGACATTTGAACTAGCTTATCAAAAACAAACAAACAAATCTAGAGAACACTAAGCTACATGGTTGGTTCCATGTCGTTTGCTAACAGCAAAGAGTTAGGATTACGTTACTTATGAGAATGAAACTCATTCAAACTCATTGATTTCTGATGTTTTGTGTACATTTATAAGAATTGGGAAAACCAACGAAAGTCCCTGAGCTGTGTATTTTATAAAGAAAGTAGCTGGAAAGATAGGAGTGTATCTCAGTGGTAAGTGTGGTTTTGGCATGTCCTTGAAGGTCATGAAGGTGGAAGGGGTGGTCCTTAAAAAATAGTTCTATATTATATTTTTAAAAATAAAACTTGTCTTCAACATTCAGTTTCTACAATGCATCCATCATCAGAATTGCCTCCAACTGATTATTTATTTATTTACTTATTTATTTGGTTTTTTGAGATAGAATTTCTCTGTGTAGCCTTGGCTGTCCTGAATTTACTTTGTAGATCAGGCTGGCCTCAAAATCACAGCAATCCACCTGTCTCTGCCTCCCGAGGGCAGGGATTAAAGGTGTGCACCACCACACCTGGCATTCCAACTGAATTTTTCAAGTTACAAAAAAAAACCAAGGGCTGCAGAGCTGGCTCAGTAGTTAAGAGTACAGTCTGCTCTTCCAAAGGACCCTGGTTCAATTCCCAGCACCCACCTGTCTATAGCTCAAATCCCAAAGAATCTGACACTTTCACAGTAATGCACACAAAATAAAAGTATAATTGAAAAAAAAAAGCCGGGTGTGGTGGCGCATGCCTGTAATCCTAGCACTTGGAAGGCAGAGGCAGAGGCAGGCGGATCGCTGTGGATCTTAGAAGACTTTGGGTATTAAAAAATGTGACCTTTTAGAATTTGACACACCTCTTTAAAAATTAGGTCCTCTCTACCTAGTTCTAAAAGCCTAAGCATTTTGTCCAAACACTGGTGTTTAGGGAAGGATATAGGCTCTCATGTAACCCAAGCTGGCTTCAAACTCACCACAAAACTCAGGGTAAACCTGAACTCCCCCTCCGAAGTACTGAAGTTACCCACATTCATTCCCACGCACCTTTTCAAAACATGGTGTTGGTTTTTTTTCAATAGTGGTTTTGTTTTATGCTTAGCTTTTTGTTTGTTTGTTTGTTTTTGTTTTCTCGAGACAGGGCTTCTTGGTGTCACCCCAGTTGTCCTGGATTCACTTTGTAGACCAGGCTGGCCTTGAACTCACAAAGATCCTCCTGCCTCTGCCTCCCCAAATGCTGGGATTAAAGCTGTGCACCACCACGCCCAGCTTTAAAACGTGGGTTTAAATGATTAAAATGAAGTGACAAAGTAAAATGAGACAGACAAAGCAAGCCTGAGAAAAATCTTATGCAGGAAGTCTTACTGGCCACGTAAGACACAAATCAAAGTACTGCATATATTTACATTGAAACATTCCCAGGTTAACTTCTGTGACTTCAGCTCTCTTTTGTCATTTTCCTCCAGTCTCTTTATTCTCTAGGGAGTCTTCCAAGTGCAGTCACATGGTTCAGAAGGGGTCTGGGTGAGCTGTGGCTGTACTTGCTAATTTCACTGGGAAGTTATTGGCTCATCACTTCCAGTCCCAACTAACCCTTGATAAAGCATTTTGTTCGGTTGGTTGAATTTTGGTTTTTTTCAAGTCAAGGTTTCTCTGGGTAGCCTTTGCTGTCCTGGACTTGCTTTATAGACCAGGCTGGCCTCAAACTCACAGCAGTCTGCCTGTCTCTGCCTCTTGGGTGCCGGGATTAAAGGTGTGTGCCACTATGTCAGGCAAGGATAATGTATTTTCTTTCATTTTTGGTTGTTTGACACAAGGTTTTTTTTTGTGTGTGTGTAGCATTGGCTGTCCTGGACTCACTTTGTAGACTAGGTTGGTTTTGAACTCACAGCGATCTACCTGTCTCTGCCTCCTGAGTGCTGGGATTAAAGGTGTATACCTCTATGGCCGGCAAAGATAAAGTATTTTTGTTGAATATTTTACTCCGATTACAGGTGCTATATATCTAATTGTCACACATGTAACCAGGGTGGTGGTGGCATATGCCTTTAATCCCAGCACTCAGAGGCAGAGACTCTCTTAGTTCAATGCCAGCCTGGTACAGAGAAACCTGTTTGTGTAGGGAAAAAAAAAGTACATGCTGCTTTCATTTGATTTTGTTGTTGTTTTCAAGACAAGGTTTCTCTGTTTATTCTTGGCTGTCCTGAACTAGTTCTGCAGTCCAGGCTGGCCTGAAACTCACAGAGGTCCTCCTGCCTCTGTGGGAGGGATTAAAGGCATGTGCCACCACTGCCCTGGGATTTTGTTGTTTTTAAAACAGGAATGCTTGCTGACCAGGCTGGATTTCAACTTACTACAGAGCCAGGAATGATGCTGAATTTCTGATCCTCCTGTCTCCACTTCCTGGATACTAGTATTACAAGTTTATTGTTGCTTTCTGTGATGTTGGGGAACACCAAGTGTTAAGCAAGACACTTGATCTAAATTGAGCTATATCCCTAGTCTTCAAATACTTAGGACCTCCACCACTAACACCCCAAGAAAGAATAGAAAGAGGAAGGAAACAGAAAAAAAATTACCCAATAATTTTAATCAACTAATCATAGACATCAAAATCTGGTTTGTTTTCAGTTTGAAGCTGTGTGGTGATATGTAGCCCAGGCTAGCCTCAATTTCCTCTAATCCTCTAGCCTCAGGCTTATGAATGCTGAATTATGCAAATGCACTACCACACCCAGAACTCTGTGACCCAGATGCCTTGCATTCATGAGTCTTCTGCACCCCCATTCTCCAGCCCCCCCCCCCCACTGATCCTGTCTCTCAAGTAGGAACTGTCGATATGAGTAGCTTTGCCTGCCTTCAAAACTCAGTACTTTGTGCTTTCTTTTCACCTCCATGTTTACATAACTTTTGCTTTTTTCATTTTCTTCTCCTGTAAGCCTCTTTTACTTCCCATGTCAGGAATTTCCACTCTCCCTGCTTCTTCCTTTTCTTTTTCTTTTCTTTTTTTTTTTTTATTTAATTTTTTTCTTTATTTATTTTCTGTATATGAGCGCTCTATCTGCACGCCGGAAGAGGGCACCAGATCTCATTATAGGTGGTTGTGAGCCACCATGCAGTTGCTGGGAATTGAACTCAGGACCTTTGGAAGAGCAGCCAGTGCTCTTAACCTCTGAGCCATCTCCCCAGCCCCTTCCTTTTCTTTTTCTAAGAGATTTTCCTTATTTAAATTTAAGTGTGTGTGTGTGTGTCATATACATAGCACATATATGTGCATGTATACATATATGCGCTACTTCCCTATTGTTGGATACCTGTTATTTCCACTACTGTGTGTAAATGTATGTTTATAATAAATATTTTCTAGGTGGAGAATTATCTCTTTGTTTTAGACAGGGTCTTGATATGTCACTTTGAATGATTCCAGGTTGACCTTGATTCTGTAACTTTTCTCCTGGCTCTGCCTCTTGAGTGTTGAGAATATAGTGACATACTGCCAGGCCTGGCTAATCTTTCTTGAAGTCATTCATGCTTTTTGCCTTCTTCAGACTTGACAAACACAGCAGCAGGAGGAGTCGTGGCATCAGTCCTGGCACTGTTTTTACACATTTCATCTCCAAGGATGTTCCCTGTGAGGCATGCACAGACCATGGGCCTTTGGTCTTCAGCCAACAGCCTGGTGCCATTACTGCTTTTGTCATCACATGGCTAGCCACTGGCTCATTGTGATGCTGATGATGTGGCACCCCTGATGTTCTAAAACATTGTTTGGTGTAACCACTTCAGGCCAGGAATTGTCTCTTCCCCCTTCCCATGATATTTTGAGTCAGAATTCAAATACTGTACAGCTGAAGCTGCAGTATGCCTGGCCTCTAAGTTGGTCTAAGGCATTCGTATTTGTCATTTTCATCTGCCTAGTGTACTAACGAGGTGGAAAAAGCAATCCCAGTCCCTCAAAAAGGTAAATCTCTACTTAAAAAAAAAAGTTCTGCTAGAGTTTTAAAGCTAGGATGGATGAATTGCACTACATTCGCATACGCTGAGAGCTCTGTAGACTATCGTGGGGACTGCATTGAAATGCAAAACTAAATAAAACGTATATCTTATGAACAAGGGACAGGAAACAGGGCACAATCAGGAATGTGTTGTTTTAAATTGTACAAAAAACCCCGAAATCTTTAGAATATATTGGTTGTATACCTGTCATCACAAAAGAAAGAAAAAGAAGGGAGGCATGTATTCTGCCTCTAAAGCTTTAGAATCAAAACCATTTCCATTTTGTCTCATCTGAGTAAGAACTTCTGTTTACTTTTCCTGTTGCAGTAACTTTCTAAAACGTGTGGCTTTAAGTAATAATGAAAAACTGAAACTGTTAACGATAAGGAGTGTTCTAAAGGACAGAGTATCTTCTGTGTTTCCATTGACCCAGATTCTAACAGGGATACCCAGTAAACATAAAAGTCACTTTTAATTAAGTCACCCTCTGCTAGGGCACTGTGCACTCACTTACCACAAGTGACTTTTGCTCTTTCTTGTGCCTTTTCTATGACCCAGTCCCCTTTGGTAATTTAACACCGACTGACAGTTCGGAAATGGAATATCCTCTGGATCTTCGCCCAGAGTGAGTGAGATTTGGGTGACTTTATGTGATAGGCCGAGTAGCGATGCTCCTGGCGTTTTGTTTTTTGTTTTTTGTTTTTTTTTGTTTTTTTTTTGTCTACACTGGCCTGCAGAATGCTCCTTGCTTTCCTCATCTCAGTCAGAAGCTAATCGTCTATTTTTTTTTTCCCACTGCCTCTTGCAAGCCCCCGCCCCGGCACTGGATGCCGGCTCAGCCCCCACACATTCAGGCATACTTATTCCCGTAAAGATAGTGACGCTTGGGGTTTATTCTAAGACTAAATCCTCGCTGCCCAGTGACTAAGGAGCTAAGCATGCACACTGCTTCTATGCTTACCCTCCTAGCCAGCCTGACGACTCAACATTTTGCTTTCTTTCCCTCAGAGTCCCCTCTTTTGGCACACTTCGGTTCACACACTACTGCCAGGCCACTAATTGATTTCTGAAACCTGACTTTATTTTTTCCCCCCTCCCATCTTCCCTAATGGTACAGGGCTAGTCAGCAGGGTGGAATGTTAAGAACTAAAGAGTTGAAAGCAAGTGAGGATCCGTCCATTCACACTGGCTGGCTGCATGCCAGTGTAGAACCTGGAAAAATCTGAAAAGTATTTATCAGGCTTTAACCCTGTTTTTGGAAGCTGATAGGACAGCTTGTCAGCAGTGGTGTTTGTCGTGGTTAAACATGAGCAGCATGGTACACACCTCAGAAAAGGATTACATTCCACTTTCCGGACTATTACAAGCGGCTAAGCTAGTTAGTTATTTTCTGTGAGACTGAGGAGCTGAGCATTCGAAACTGTTACTTACTTAAAAGTGGCGGCCATATTTCCCCTATCTTTATGCCAGAGATGAATTAAAATAAATGTGGCCATAGTTGAGCAAAAAGTAGATATTCAAGTACCTTTTTTTTTTTTTTTTTTTTTGGTTTTTCGACACAGGGTTTCTCTGTGTAGCCTTGGCTGTCCTGGACTCACTTTGTAGACCAGGCTGGCCTTGAACTCAGTGATCTGCCTGCCTCTGCCTCCCGAGTGCTGGGATTAAAGGCATGCGCCACCACGCCCGGCTTTAAGTACTTTTAAAATTATTAACGCACCAGCTATATGAGCCATGCCAAAGCCAGGCTCATATATACATTCTTAAGAAAACAAATAAGTGGGTAAATAAAGAAAATGTGACAAAGTTATAAAGCCACATTCTTAAGTGCTTGTCAAACAGTTTGGTAGGCTTTTGTAAGGGGAAGCATGTTAAAAAGCTAGTGTGAAATTTAGAAGGATTTCCAGTAAATTAAATGGGTCTTATTGCAGTTAAAAGGTTGTGGCCCACTGACACTCTAGTGACAAAAAACAAAAACAAAAGGTGTAGACAGATTTAAAAGCAAAATAAAATAAAAATATACTCCAAGATGTATTAACATTAAATGAGATTGAGCATAAAGAGTAAAAGAAACATTCCATTAAGAATTATAAATACCCCATGCCTTGGTTTGATCATATTCTCAGCATTAAGTATCTAAAAATCTTCCACAGATACTGTTTTTCAAAAGGTAAAACCTAACACCAATTCTATGACCCGTCCCTGAGTTATTTGAGCGCGTGATTGGGTTTAATAACAGAAAATTAGGCCAGATTTTTTAAAGATGAAAGTTGGCAACATGAGATTGTTCACTTAGAAACATAAGTGCAAAGACACTTATTAAATAACACTCTGGTGTCATGAGCGTTGTCATCCGCTGTTCTCTGAACACGATGGCGACCACAACTGTAAAAAATGAATCATTACCAACAGGAAGGAAAAGAGAGAAAAGAAATGTTCACGGTATGATTTTATCTTTGCTGGGAAAAAAAAGTGCACGTGATACTTCATTTACCCATACATTGGAAAAGAGGCTCAGACCTTTTGAGGTGTATTTCTTTTCTAAGAACTTCTAAAGGTTTATTTATTTTATTATGTGTACACATTTCATTAAAAAGATGCTTCGCCATGAAGTGGCCAGTGTGCTCTCTATAGGTACTCTGGTATAACGTGCTGTCAACGTATGTACATCTGTAGAAATACTACAATCATTTAAAAAAAAAAATCGCAATTTATTGTTTCAGTTACCCAATAAGTCAGACAAAATCATGTAAAAGAACATTAGGGATTAAGGAAAGTGGTTTCTTTCCGTGATTTCTGACAAAAATAAATAAAAACAAGCAAACAACCCTCCAAACCACTTACCCTCCATTAAAATAACGCAGCAAATGGGTAGTAATATATTTGGCTGTTACTTTCCTACAGATTTGGATTCCCAGTTCTCAGAGCTGTTGAGTGTGTGTGAATGTTTGTGGCGTCTTTGCTTCCCGCTTCGTAGGAAAAGGTGCCACTGTATTAGGTAGATGAGCTGTGCTTCTCTTCTGAAAATATTAAACTCCGTTTTTCCCCCTCTGGAGACTCCAGTGGTAGCAAAAATAAGCCAAAGATGTAATGTCTATTTAAATACCCAGTTGAGCTGGCTGTTAGCTCTCAAATTAGATTCCATGCTCCGGCTAGAATCAACATGGTTTAAATATTAAAAACTTCATAGTTCATATGGCCCACCACACCTTTTCCCCACAGTCGGTGACGGAAACTAGAAATGTCTGTGAAAACTTCTAGCTCCTTAAATACCGTAGGGAGAAATATGCCCAGGTTGGTATGCAAGGACTTGAAAAAGAAAAAAAAGCTTGACATTACAGTTTTTATTCAGGCCATAAGGGACCTGCTAAAGACTAGATAGGTCTACAGCTGAAAACACACAAATGAGAGCTGTCTTACATTGTTACCATACCACTTCTTGTTTTCCTCTAAAGTACATTTTGTATACTTAAAAATACACACTCATTGGACAAGACTGGAAACCTCAGCTCCCCCACCTAGCTGCCTTCTGTCTTCAGCTTTCGAGTTTTAGGTCCTTGCACAACACCTAAGACGTGCAATACTTTTTTTTTTTTTCTGCTCTAATCCTGGCAGAGAACAGTTCGGAGAGATCTCCCTCCGCGTCTCCACCCTGATTTCCCCTCTTCCTAGATTCCACCCGCTCCTCTCCTTCCCTCCGCCCAGTGCTCGGCCGGACCAATCTGTCAGAGAAGTTGTGTACAAACTGCGCCGCAGCCCTGCGCGCGAAGCTCGTGGCCCGCGAGGGGTGCGGTCGGCCGGTCGGAGGCGGGACCTCGTGAGCTTCCTTCCCATTGGCTAGCCTCTGGCCCTGGCGTCTTGCTATTGGCCACGACGCTGCCAGTCGCGTGAGCTGGTCCTGCCTCCCTGGAGTTGGGTGAAATAGAGGCGGGCGTCAAGTGTCAGTAGTCGCGGGGCAGGTACGCGCGCTCGCTGCTTGCTGGTGGAGCTAGGAGGTGGCGGGAGCGGGTTCCGGCGGGCGAGCAAGCGAGCGAGCGAGCGCTGGGGCGGGGCGGGAGAAAGTGGCGGCCGGAGGACCTCGGCGGTGACGCGTGGCCGAGCTCAGGAGCCCCGATCTTCGTGTCCGCCTTCGTGAGCCGCTGGCTGCTGGCCTAGGGGTCCCCCCGCGCCGAGTCCGCCGTCCCGCGCCAGCCCGGGCCAAGTGGGAATCGCGATCGCTTAGTGCCCCGACCGCCCATGGCCACGCGGGTGCTGACCATGAGCGCCCGCCTGGGACCAGTGCCCCAGCCGCCGGCCGTACAGGACGAGCCCGTGTTCGCGCAGCTCAAGCCGGTGCTGGGCGCTGCGAACCCGGCCCGCGACGCGGCGCTCTTCCCCGGGGACGACCTCAAACACGCGCACCACCACCCGCCTGCGCAGCCCGCGCCGCCGCCAGCCGCCGGCCCGCGGCTGCCCTCGGAGGAGTTGGTCCAGGTAAGCAGAGCGGCGGGCCTCCCTCCCCGGGCTCGGGCGTGTCCCGCCACTGCGAGGCTCCGGCGACAGGGGCCGCTCCAGGCTGGGGCGCGCGGGAGCGGGTGCCCGGGTGGACAGCCCCGCCCTGCGCTCTCAGACGGGGCGCTACGGAGTGAATGGGGAACGAGGCGGGGGGCTGGGGCCCACTCCTACCTGCCCAGAAGAGGCTAAAGACATGCCGCGCGCTCACGCGCACCTTGTCTGTTTTCTTGCTTGGGGATGAAGGCTTGTAGCCACGTTCAACTTAAATTGCTTCACCTTGACCGCTCTCCCTTATGGCCCTCGCCCTGGAAGTCCACCTGCCTGCGTCCTCTGGGATGAAGTAGAAATGCAGATTGGAATACTGGGCTTTCATATGCCTCCATAGTTCACCCTAGAATGGATTGTAAGGCCCTGTTTGGGAAACTAAGAATCAGAAGAGCTAAGGTTGTATTTGAACACTGCTTTTGCCTTAAAAAGAAACACAGGGACAGAAAAGGCCGGGGATGTTGTTTTCCTGTGTGCGCGTAAATTTCCTCCCAGAGTCGCGTTGAAAGCTGGCAGTTGGCTTTTACACTTGCCCAGCAGCCGAATTAGAGCAGCGCCTGTTCCTTTCGCCCACGCACCGGAGTCATATAGCCCAGAAAAAACTTCCCGGGACTTTTAGCTAGTCCCAAGGAAAAAAAAAAATTGGAAACAGACCCACATGCAAACAGCTGGAAGAGCTAAAATCAGAAACCACTAACTGCCACAGGAGCGCAGTGCACGAAAGGGTTTAGTTCGGTTTATTTCAAGACGCTTTGGTTTAATAGCCTCTTGCTGTATTGTGTATTTGCACCCAACGCCTTTTTCTCGGGGTCTGCAGGTGTCGTCGTGCTTTTAGAGGGCAATGGCAATTGTCAGATGTGACTCACATGGCTACAACATGAATTTTTTATTTTTAAGTCGTGCATATCCGGGAAATCCTGCCCGTCCTTGTCCACATCCAGATCTTAAAGATCTAAGGTCTGAGATGACTTTCTCTTGAAAATTAAGAGCAAAAATGTGACTTCTATTCACCGACTACTGTGCAGTGGTTTTCTGTTCTATGAACCATTTCATTTAGTTGGGTTATGATCTTTTTTCTAACCACTTCTCTATGTCAAGAAAAATCGAGAGGAAAAAAAAAATGAAAGCTTTCGTTATATTAGGAGAGAAGAGATCTGGCAAAACACAGGCGGCTTGTCAGTAACTGGAGTATGTATGTTTTTCAACAATCAGGGCCCGGGAGTCTCTTGGTTCTTTCACTTTGGTAGTTTTTTCACAGGAGATAGCAAGAGGGTCGGTGATGACTGCGCTTTTTGCAGAGGAAGGGGGAATGTAGCATTGGCCCACGGAGAGGACATGATAAATGTTTTGCTGATGACTGTGCTGGCAGGGCACAGCCTCTCCCCACCCACGGGCGTCTTAGCACCCGTCTACCAAAGGAGTGATTTTCTCCTTGATAATTAAAGATCTGTTTTAGATAGGGATATGAATAGGAACATCTCATTATTGTATTAACCAATTACAGAACCTGCCGGTTAAAATCAACATTTAGGTCAAACGTTGAACGTGCAGTTGGGTTTGTTTCCGTGGATAACAGGGGTTTTTGCTCCAGATGTTGGAAGTTTTTATTAACCAAAAAGGGAATGAGATGGCCAGAGAATGTTTTATATTCAACAGACTGAGATAAACTAACTACGCTCATGTAAAAGCCCTTTGAAATAATTATTTTAAGATTAGCAAAAGCTTTAGTTTTCAAGTAAAGCATATGTAATGTAGTGGACCTGAACAGAGCAGAGGCATCTTGGCAATATTCTGAGACTGCCGTTTTTTTTTTTTTTTTTTTTGAGACGGGGTTTCTCTGTATCCCTTGCTGCCTTGGACTCACTTTGTAGACCAGGTTGGCCTTGAACTCACAGATCCAACCAATCTCTGCCTCCTGAGTGGGATTAAAGGCCTGTGCCATCACATCTGGCTTGATACTGTACTTTAACTGAAGATTATCCTTGGGAGGTGGAGGGTGGTGGTTGAGACTTGATTGCATAGAAAGGAATACGTTTTGTCTTTGCTCCCCTTCTGTTTGCCTCTTTCACTTTTTTTCTGAGGATGATTTGGGGGAGTGATTTATTTTTTATTTTTTTTATTTTTATTTTTTGAAACAGGGTTTCTCTTGTAGTCCTGGCTGTCCTGGCCTCACTTTCTAGATCAGGCTGGCCTCGAACTCACAGTGAACTTCCTGCCTTCTGCTTCAGTGCTGGGATTAAAGGCATGCGTGTGCCACAGTGTCCCGCTTGGGGAGCAATTTTTAACTAAAGACATGTCATACAGACTTTCTCGGCTGACCAATAGTAAACAATGGTTGATAAAATAAACTGGCTTTTATAAGCAGCCCCCGGTATGTTTATTGCTGAGTTTTCAGTAAGCCCTTCCTGAACGAGTTGGGTAGATTATGGGTATTTGTTATTCTTTCAGACAAGATGTGAAATGGAGAAGTACCTGACACCCCAGCTTCCTCCAGGCCCAATAATCCCAGAGCATAAAAAGTATAGACGAGACAGCGCCTCAGTGGTAGACCAGTTCTTCACAGACAGCGAAGGCTTACCCTACAGCATCAACATGAACGTCTTCCTTCCCGACATCACGCACCTGAGAACTGGCCTCTACAAATCTCAGAGACCCTGCGTGACACAGATCAAGACAGAGCCTGTTACCATTTTCAGTCACCAGAGTGAGACGACTGCCCCTCCTCCGGCCCCGACCCAGGCCCTCCCTGAATTCACCAGTATATTCAGCTCCCACCAGACCACGGCGCCAGAGGTGAACAACATCTTCATCAAACAAGAACTTCCCACACCAGACCTTCATCTCCCTGTCCCTTCCCAGCAGGGACACCTCTACCAGCTACTGAACACACCGGATCTAGACATGCCCAGTTCTACAAACCAGACGGCAGTAATGGACACCCTCAATGTTTCTATGTCGGCGGCCATGGCAGGCCTTAATACACACACCTCCGCTGTCCCGCAGACTGCAATGAAACAGTTCCAGGGCATGCCCCCTTGCACATACACCATGGCGAGTCAGTTCCTTCCACAGCAGGCCACTTACTTTCCCCCGTCACCACCGAGCTCAGAGCCTGGAAGCCCAGACAGACAAGCTGAAATGCTCCAGAATTTAACTCCACCTCCATCCTATGCTGCTACAATTGCTTCTAAACTGGCAATTCATAATCCAAATTTACCTGCCACTCTGCCAGTTAGTTCACCAAACATCCAACCTGTCAGGTACAACAGGAGGAGTAACCCTGATCTGGAGAAACGACGCATTCACTACTGCGAATATCCTGGTATGTGGGCTCGGGGCGGCAGTAGCGTTTTATATGTGCTTGAATGCTTATGTGTGAACCTTGGCCATGAAAATATGTAGGAAGGGTTTACTTGACTGTTAAAAATAGATAAATCACCTGTTTTTTGCTTCTTTGTTCATTTTTTGATTTTTTTGTTTTTTTTTTTTTTTTTTTTTTTCGAGATAGGGTCTCTCTATGTACCCTTGGCTGTCCTAGACTCACTTTGTAGACCAGGCCAGCCTCGAACTCCCAGCGATCTGCCTGCCTCCCAGCTCCCAAGTGCTGGGATTAAAGGCATGTGCCTCCACGACTGGCTCTCTTTTGTTTATCCAAGACAGGGTTTCTCTGTGTAGCCCTGGCTGTTCCTTAACTCTGTAGACCAGCTTGGCCTTGAACTCACAAGAGATTAAAGGAGTGTTTTTGTTAATGGCTAGAACATTTTCTATGGAATAAGTTAACTTGGATTTCTTTCTCTTTAGTAGTAAACAAAACTTGGGTTTCATTTAATCTAAGGAATTGTGGTAGTACATTCTAAAAAGTCACTGGAAAGACAATAGTGTCTGAAGTACAGGTTGTGTGTGTGGAGATCGGAGGCAGCTCACGCTGTGGTGGTGCACATCTTTAATCCTAGCACCGGGAGCCAGAAGCAGGTGGAACTCCGTGAGTTAGACCAGGCCAGGCCAGTCAGAATATTGTTAAACAGACTCCGGGTCGGGGTAGGGTGGGGAAGGATGGTTCCATTAGTGTATGCTCATTCTGGAATGAGATACGAGACCCAAAATATAATTGGACAGTAATGAATATATCTCCCAGTTGCAGGCATAAGTGGGTTTATGATTAATACCTGGCATAATTTAGTGACTCTGGTGCATGATGTGACCCGACATGCTAAATAAAAAACAAGAAAGAAGAATAGAAAATTATAGTCATCTTGGATAATGGCTTAGCATCGTCAGCTCTACGTCCACCAAATATATGTGAGTGTGTGTGTGTAGCACATACTATAGCAAAGAGTTTGGCTGTATTGCCTGTGTTCTTTGTAACACAGGATTTCTCTGTGTAGCCTTGGCTATCCTGGACTTGCTTTGTAGACCAGGCTGGCCTAAACGTACAGAGATCCACCTGCCTCTGCCTCCTGTGCCCTGTGTTCTTTGCTCCCACAGTGACACAAACAGCAGATCACCTCTGCCTTCTAATAATGTCAGAGGGCAGGGCGCCTTGAAACTTAGGAGCCAAAGCTTCCAATATTAAGTCTACCTTGAGAGATTTTAAAAACTGAATCATCAAATGTAAAAGTTTCAAAGGGCCCTGAAAATGACAAGCTGTTCTTCTGTTCCTTTTATTTTAGGTTGCACAAAAGTTTATACAAAGTCGTCTCATTTGAAAGCTCACCTGAGGACTCATACGGGTAGGCAATTTGCTTGTTAATTCTGTGAGTTGGGTAAATAGTATAAGAGTGGCATTCATCCTTTTAAAAGCCAGCACGTGTTTGATCTCTTCTTTCTTCTGTCAACTTTTATATTTTAATGGCCTACCTTTTCAGCAAGGGCTTGGCTCAAAATTCAGTTCCCCAAGGAAGTCTGGTTCCAGGAAGACTGGTCTTCCCTTGGTGAGACCTTGCCCTGTCACCTCGCGTAGAATTAATGACCCCCAAAACGTAAACAAGAGTGTTTACTAATGGATTTTAAAACTTTAATGACAATGCTATTCCTGTCTTGAAAGAAGGGGAAAAAATTCCTGGCCAATCATCTTGCTTTAATAAAGCTCTTTTATGCTAACAACTTTTCCACTTACCATGTTAAATACCAATGTTTAGCACATCTTTAGTTTCACTGGTGGCTTCAGGTATTTGTGTTTAGCCTATTTATTTACTATGTCTGCAAAATAAGCCCAAGATCTGCAGAGTATGAAATAGGGTGATCAGAGCAAAGGACAATAGTCTAAACAGCACTCCACACCCAACCCCAGCCCTGCCATTGAGAGGGCCTCATTTTTAGTCTATGATTTCATCATTTGCAGCATGCTTTTATGTTTAGTCTCTAATTTTGGGGGGGGGGGGTGGCGGCGACGAGGTTTGGTTCTTTTGAGACAGGGTTTATCTGTAGTCTTGGCTATCCTAGACTCACTTTGTAGACCAGGCTGGCCTTGAACTCACACTGATCCACCTGCCTCTGTCTTCCCGGCTCAGTCTCTAATTTTATAATGTTTTGTTTTGTTAAATTCACAGCAATCTCTTGTAGGAGCTATTAATTTTGAAGCCTCATATCAAAAACACTTTTTTTTTCAAAAACACTTAAACTGAAATTCGGTAGCATACTTTAATAAAGGGCTCCACATACCCATAATATTTTCATGTATTTGAATGGTTACTATTACAGCTTTCTTTTAAAAACGGAATAGCCCTAAAGGAAAGAACAGATATAAAAGTGACTGCAGCTTTTTTCCCCTCAATAAATACACCCTCCTTACCTAAAGTTCAAAGAATAAGTTTGCTAATAAAAGCAGTGACCTAGCAAAATGTATTATTCCGTCATTGCTATGGAAACCGAAGTATTCAACAGTTCCTTTGAATGGGTGGTTGGATTACTGTGAGGACTCCAATCTCCCTAGGCTAGATGTTACTATGGAAATTGAGTTTTGATAAATGAAGTAGTTATCTCTAACTGCTGCATTAAAAAAGTAAAAGCCTTTGAACAAAGGTCAGTGCTGAGCCAGAGCGCTGAGAGTATGGCTGCAGACATTTTGTGTGCGTGTTAGGAAGGCATGCTTGACATCTGAATGCTAAACACTTATTCAAATCCAAATGGTAGATAACCCGCTTTCCGAGAATGGCTTTTTTTTTTTTTAAAAGGAAGGCATCTCTTGCATTTACCTTGATAGGAATCAATTGTTTGGGCCAGAGGTCTTTGTTTGCAGGTAAGCAAGTAAGTAAAAGCTCCAGCCTAAAATTTGTCAAGCGCAGTTGACAGGTGCCAGAAGATTCCATATAGAAATAGTAAGAAACAGACTAAAATATCCTTTCGCAGCATGCTTGTTTATGTTCGGGAAACCGTGAACTTGGGTTTTGGAGCTTTGGGTTAAGGGGAAGTGGAGGTAGCTTAGAGATGTGTGAGCTCTTGCTTCTCCCTCCTTTCCTCTCTGCTCTCCCCTCTCCCTTCCTCTCTCATCACAAGTCCTTGACACTGGAGATAGGACACAGGGAATGCAGTTCAGAGGTTAAAGTCCCCCTAATAAAAGAAGTGTGCAATTGCATATAACGATGTAATCAACTGCTTATTGCAGGGGTGTCGTCAGGCCATATCTAAACAGCCTTTCCACCCCTGTCAGGGTTTTTACTGCTGTGAATGCTTGTACCTGGGATCCTGGAACTTGACCTGCTGGCAAAGAAATTTAATAGTGGGTAGTCTGAACAATGCCTGTACTTAAAAAAAGAAGGAAAGAAAGAAAATAAAAAAAAGAAAAAGCAAACCGAGACAGGATCTAGGCCTAGTTAGGCTCCCATGCAGGGACTTTTTCACTTGACCATTAAGTACTGTGGCCTTAAACTAATGAGTAAGAGCGTGTAATGCGGTTTAATAAAGTTTTGTCTCATAGTCTTTCAAATGCCTTGGGGAGGGTTTGTAACAGACTCGCTCATCTGGATAAACCCGTTCTTAGGTAATCATAGGGCACTGAGGCTTTCTCCTCATTTCTAGTTTCTAGACAATGCCTTTTAAAATTACCTGTGGGCTCGCTGCCGCTGTGTCCTCCCTCCCCCCCATCCCTGCTCAGCAAACGCACACGGAGCCTGAAGAGGTTTGTGGGGGGGTTGTTTTCTTTTTCCTTCTAATGCCCAGGTAGATGAAACAGGTTTACTTTTTTGTCTTAATTTTATTTCCTTTCGGAATAGTACCTCTGATTTAAGAGCTTGTCCTGTTTTTTGTTTTTCTTTCTGTCCCGTTTCCTCCCACTTGGAAAACTTGTTTGTTAGACTCTAAAAACTCCATGGCAGTACTGATTGTGTGTTTGATGATATAAAAGAAATGCTTTTCTAATGATCGCTGGCAGACTGTGAAGCACCCCAGCTTTTCTGTGGAAAGTAATTGTAGTTGCTTTTAAATGTCAAGTTACCATATGTCTCAATTGATTTAAGCAATTACAACAACCTTCAGCTGTGGTGGGTCTGTTTAACCAGTGACTTGAGAGTGACAGAGGGAATCTAATCAAATGGCCTGTGTCTCCTGCCCACAGCAGGGACAAAAGAGTAAAGCACCAGTACTATTTTTTTTAAGACAGGGTTTCTCTGTGTAGCCTTGGCTGGCCTCGAACTCACAGCCATCCGCCTGCCTCTGCCTCCCGAGTGCTGGGTTTAAAGACATGCGCCACCACACCCGGCTCCAGTCTACTTTTTGAATTATAAGAATGACATGCAAAGCCGGGCGTGGTGGCGCACGCCTTTAATCCCAGCACTCGGGAGGCAGAGGCGGGCGGATCGCTGTGAGTTCGAGGCCAGCCTGGTCTACAAAGTGAGTCCAGGACAGCCAAGGCTAACACAGAGAGACCCTGTCTTGAAAAACCAAAAAAAAAAAAAAAAAAAAAGAATGACATGCAAGTTTCCTAAGTACATGGACTTGGATTTCTTTATAGAGAAAACATACAAAAGCTTAAAGCTCTTCTATGTAGCATGGTCAGACAATCCCCGACACATAACTCTAGCTGCATTTATCTGTAGGTAAGATAACACTTGTGAGTTCATATAGGCCTGGGTGAGAGAGTGCTTGTGTATGTTATTAATATTCATGCACCTACTAATATGCTTCTGTTTAGAATTAGTTAGGGCTGCTGCTAGGCAACAGTATCAATAAGTGGTCTATTCCCAAATCAAAATATTTGTACTCTTAATAGCATTTAAAAGAATATTTCATTGAAATTTTATGCCTTGTGATGTTTGCAAAGGAAGGCCCACATTGCCTTCATTCTAAAATGTCTCCTGACTGCCTTTCAGACAGAGCCACAACCCTGCCGTCATGAATCACCACTGGGAAACCGTCTTTTGTAGGCAGCTGGTATATCGTTTGTGTTCATTCAGATGCTTTACTGTCTTTTAAAGGCAGAACTTTCTGCATCCTAGGCTACCTTAGCGATAAGCTACCCTCCAGGCACTGTCCCCAAACTCCACTTGAAGGGGTAGATCAATTGTTAGTTAGCCTTGGCTTCTGGAGCAAGGTAGAAGCCACAGCTGTATAAAGGAACACCTGGGAGCAACACCAGGGTCTACAGGGCTCTGCTGGCCACGGATGGTAAGAAAAAGGCAGCTAGGAACCCTCCCACAAACAAGCATAAGTAAATAACAACAGCAGCACAGAATGCATTCTTGGAGGTCCCCTGATGAAGAGGGACGACCATAGCCTGGCTCTCAGGGTGAAGGGTAAATAGCCACCTTCTCCCTTAACCTGCCACTGGAACCAAATTATTGAGTGGCATTTATCTGTAAGATGTTACCGTGTGTACTTTGAAGAATGTGATTTTGGGTTTCTGCCTTAGTTTCTAAGTTTGACTTGGACACTACACGTGCTATGCATACATGTAGAGTCAGGTCTTTGCTGAGGACTCATGTTCTATTGGTCATATGTTGACATCTGAGATATTTTTATTATAGGGGTTTTCCAACAGAGAAGAACATTCAGATTATTCTATGGAAGGTGGCGGGGCTTTAAAAGAAGGATTTCATTTCAGGCCGTAATGGATGAAGAAGCTTATAAAACAGATGGATAGCAGGTAGATGCATATAGATACAGTATCTAGTGATTTTCATATATTTAAAAGGATTCAGCCAGACAGGGTGGCTCGTGCCTTTAATCCCAGCACTTGGGTGGCAGAGGCAAGTGGATCGCTGTGAGTTCGAGGCTAGCCTGGTCTACAAAGCCAGTCTAGGACAGCCAAGGCTACACAGAGAAACCCTGTCTCAAAAAACAAAAAAAAATTTATTTTTTTATTGGAAAGCATCACAACCCAGCATTTGACAGTAGGCATTGATTAGCATTCTTTACTTTCAGTATTGTATTTCACTTGTAGCTTTGGGTTTTGTTTTGTGTTTTTGGTCCTGGGGTTTGTGATAGAGCCTTGCCTGTCCTGGACCTGCTCTGTAGACCAGGCTGGCCTAGAACTCAGAGACCCACTTGGCTGAAATTTATTTATTTTTTGATGAAATTTATTTTTATATTGAATTTCAGGCATTCTTTAAATAGTGGCTTAAGATACTTGATGGCTTAGACCCCGGGCAAGATTAGTTATTTGCAAGAAAGCTTACAAATAGTTTCTTTTCCGGGCCTGGTGGTATACCCCTTTAATCCCAGCACTTGGGAATCAGAGGCAGGTGGATCTCTGACTTTGAGGCCAACCTGGTCTACAAAGAGAGTACAGGACAGCTAAGGCTACACAGAGAAACCCTGTCTTGAAAAGCAAAATAAAACAAAAGTTTCTTTTTAATGACTCACCAGGAAGACTAACCTTTGCTTTGGTGGTGGTGGTGGGTTCCTTCCATCTGAAAAATAATTACATAGGAAATTGATCCAAGCATTGTTTCGCGACGATAAAGCTTATCAAAAGTTAAGTCTAATTTAATTCAGCAGACATTTTTTGATTGGTTTTGTGAAGGATCCTGAGAACGAATCTCGTCTCACCCTGTAGTTTTTCAGCTAGTGGGAGGAGACAGTGTCTACACAGATGAAATAGAACTGCTGAAGTTGAGATAGGAGCAGTCAGCCAAGGATGGTCCAAGGAGTGCAGAGAGCAGTATATAAAGCTATATATTTTAACTCCCTAGGAATTTTCCCTTGCCAGGAATTTTCAAGTTCTACCTGGTGACCTACATCTTTTCTGGTGAAAGATTAGAAACAAAAGTCATGCCCTAATTGAGGGGAAGTAACTCCGTGTCTGCCCATAACTCATATTCACGGACCTCTTAACAGGTCTGATTAAAGACAAGGCTTCTTGCTTTAGAAGCACAAATGTGGCCAGCTTGTGCCCAAAACATCTGCATATAGCGAATTTCCCTTTGGCTACCTGATAAAGAGGCAGGTAGGCTTCTGGGTAGGGCAGCCAGGTGAAGAAATGGTGATTCTTTTTCTTTCTTTCTTTTTGGGTTTAAAAAACACTTCACTGCTTATTTTAGGTGGGTTTTTGGTTGGTTTGTTGGTTTATAAGACAGTTTGGGACATTACTAAAAAGCAAATCAATCGGAAATAGCATCTTGTTGTCAGGAGGAGCCTCTAGAGTTGGGTGCTTAAATTTCCACCATGAGTACTTGTTGAGAAGCAGCCTGTTGAGTGGAAAAGCACGGGGCCCTTCATTATTATTATCACCGTAACTGCTCAGACCTGGGCCATGCACTGTTTTCATGGAGTAACACAGAAGCAAAGGGCCAGGAATACAAACTACAACACACACCTCACTCCTCCCCTCCCCACCCAGGGCCCATCAAACAACTAATTGGCTCAAGTGTATTTGATCCCGGAGACCAGATCCACTGAGCCCTAGTCAAAGTCAGCCTATGTGGTGAGGGTACAGGCAGAGTACAATGGACACTCAGTTTCCTCAGACGGGCCATTTATTCTTCAGGAAGTTTTAGCTTAAAAGTAAAAGTGAATCTACAGTCTTGTTACAAGGGCAGGAGACTGCTATACAAACCCTAATAAAATCTTTTCGTGGAAAAGTACTGGCATAGTTGCATAAAGGAACAAGCCCACGAGCCCAAATCAATATCACTCTTCTCAGTGATGTAAATGCTGTTTTCCGAGATTCTCTTGGTGGTTTTTATTTCCCCGTTTTGATTATTAGCAAGTGTGGTATTTGAGAAACTAACACCCTTAGGTCAGTGATGATAGGGAAACAAGTATGGGTAGAGAGCATCTTCTATCACTAGGCATTGAGTACAGGCCTGTGTGTCTTCCTGAACCAACACTGGCTTTAGTTCTGTTGCTCTTATTATTATCTACTGATTAGACTGTCTTTTCATCATTGAGAAAGAAACTTTACGTAAATTTACTTATAAGCCTTAGTTACTTCATTTCCTTTGTTACAGCAATCTATGTAGACCTTTCTAGAAAAGGGCCTTGGTATGAGACTATATTGAATATGTTCAACCGAGCAGAGAAACCTCACATTCTATTGTGGTAGGCTCAGAAGCAAAGTCTGTTCATCAGAGAAAAATAGATATGTTGTAGCTTAGTAATGATTTTGTTTAATATGTGGTGAGACAATTTTATTTATTTAATTATTTATTTTTGGTTTTTCAAGACAGGGTTTCTCTGTGTATAGCCCTCGCTGTCCTAGAACTCCCTTTGTTGTAGACCAGGCTGTCCTGGAACACAGAGATCCCTCTGCCTCACAAGTGCTGGGATTAAAGGTGTATGCCAACACCGCCTGACTTGAGACAAGGGTGCTCGAACCCCCCAGGGAAAGGACCCTCCTTAGTGTGGCATCTGTAAATGGCCAGCGCTAGTATGAAAACCCTAAAAGTTGAGTCTCTGTAAAGGGACAGAGAGCACCCCACACCCAGTCTCACTTTCCTGGCCCCCTTAGCTATCCATTAGCCATTCTTTTTCCTTCACTAGGGGCTGGAGAAAACAAATTTGAACAATATGTATGTACTTGTTCCTTGCATTGTTCAGAGTGTCTTGTGTTTGCTAATGGAAGATGTAAGTGGGACATTGAAGAAAGTGGGCAGGCCCGGGACTCTTCCGAAGGAGCCAACCAATCAGCTTCTGATGTGAGAGAGTTCCTTAGCTCACGCTGGGGCTGTCTCTGCTGACAGTTGTAGCTTATCAGCATGGGGCATGTGCGTCTTCCAACTTGGACACATTTCTCAGAGGCTGGGCATTCTCTGGCCACCTCTAGTTCTAAAGTAGGGAAGAAAATGTGAGTTGTGAGATAAAGCAAGAAGGGTTTCCATTCCACACAACCTTGCCACTGTTTTCATTTTGCCTCTCCGTACTTGACGCTAGCAGCAGGAGTGAGCAGGAGACCTAAAACACAAACACAGTGGATGTTGAAAGAGCTTAACTGAGCATTTCAAATTGGTGGTATTGGAAAGAGATTCTTTTTTTAAAAAAAAAAATCCAATTAAACTTTTGAAAGCTCTATCCTGTTGAAATATAACTTGGGAGGAAGTCAGTTTGCTTTCCCAGAAGTACTGGCCGTAGTGTTTCTGGCTGAGGAAGAAAGGCTTGAGTCTGCTCCTTGGCCAGAAATGGGGTACCAGCTTCCTCTGTAATGTTTTACTTGAACAGTGTTGACACTTGAACAAATCCCATAGAAACTGCCCCAAGTGGGCGATAGTTTGTCCTTGATTTTATGGTAAGTCTTGGCGTGGGCTCCTGCCCGTCCAGACACTGGTGGTATTCTTGGCTAAATAACCTATAGGTGCACATAAATTGAGAGCAAAACTCCCAGATGTTTTAGGAACTTTAATGGCTACTGTGTGTCAACCAATCAGTAAAGTCAACTTGACAAAATAGTGGTACAGTTTATTACTTTGTAGCCAATAAAAACAGTGACAAAAAGTCCAGTGTCCCCTGCTTCTAAGGTAAACTCTGAAAACTTCATTCTATACTGTGTAATTATGAAATTCACAAAGCTTAAATGATCCTTCTTAAATTAGGACTCCTGGGGAAGCTTTTTAAAAAAATTTATTTAAACATCATAACTAGACCTCTCACCAATGGAACGACAGGAAAGCCATGCTTGTTACTGTAATTTATTTTCAATAGACATTTCTATGTGAAGGTCTCCTGTGTGACTGACATCGCTGAGCCTGATAGTTAGTTACCACCACCATTAAGTTTTTTTCTGTGAGTCCAGCATTGTGTGCGAATGTAAACGGAAGAGAAATGACTTTTCTGTTACTTCAAAGCTAGAGTGTTAATGTAACTTTCTAGATTACGTTTACTATGAGAGAGCAAAGCACACAGCCCTAATTCACCAGACTGAACTACATGGTAAAATACTCAGAAGTGTGTGTGTGTGTGTGTGTGTGTGTGTGTGTGTGTGTGTGTGTGTGTGTGTGTTCGTTCCTGTGATGGAAAAATTTCAAATTGAGATGTTCATTTGACTTGTCTTTTTAGAGCATTTTGTAGCCTAGGCTGGTTTGAAACTCATAATCCCCCTGCATCAGCCTCCCCAGGACTGGGATTACAAGAATTTACCACCATGTCTGGCTGAGATGTGCATCTAAAAAACAACAAAACAAAAAAACTGGTAGGAACCAGAAAGGGGGTAGTCCTGTGTATGCCTTAGGTCAGACAGAGGGAAGGCTAGTGTCTTGTGAGTGACAGTGCAATGGCATAGGGCCAGCCTCAAGTCTGTTCTGGCCTTTGCTGCTTTGTCCTGTGAAGGGACAGTGAAGGGTCCATTGACCACTAGCTGTGAGTGAGAGCTAGTGAACTGCGCAATCTCACAACAATACAGCTTCTGGAAGATGACACTGCTGGGTCAGACAAGGGCCAGAAGGCTGCTCTGCTCAAAACTGCCCCAAGTTTCTTCCCTTTGGGCCCAAACTGGCCTTTTAGTAGCGATCTTTCTGCCTCAGGCAGGCCAGAAAAAGAAAACCCTTTTAAAAGGAAGCTGGGGAAAATGACTTATAAAGCCCCAGCAAAACAAATAACACTTGAAGTCATGACAAGTTTTCATGCACAAAGACTTGGAATTTGGGTATTTGCATAGGAAAATATCTTGTCTTAAATAGGATCAATTGTAAAACAGCATGTGGAATTATAAAATTTAAGTAGTCCTGGAAGTTAAGTGGCTGGTAAATTTGGGAGAACATTAGGGATCTAACAATTCCACACTGAGGTTGGCTCAAATGCAGAGAGCTGGTAAAAAAAAAAGAAAACAGAAGTTGGGCCAGATTTTTAGGTGTCAACAGTGTAAGCTTCCCCAGGCCTGGCCCTTTTGCTTTATTGTATAAAATACATTTGTTGTGGCCTAGACAGTTGCCAATTTGTTCTTTGAATAAATCTGGGATGGAGGTTGGGACAGGGTCTCTATGTAGCCCTGGCTGTCCTGGAATTCACTGTATAGATCAGGCTGGCTTAGAACTCAGACCCACCAGTTTGTTTCCCAAAATTCTGGGATTAAAGGTATATGCCACCGTGTCCAGCCTCATGGAACACATGTTAATAACCTTTGTGGAGCAACATTTGACACAGAAAAAGTTCAACGCATGTGTACCAGCAAATGCTAGGATTATGGGTTGTAAACAAAGCTTCCGTAGAGTGGCCGTCATCCAACATGCTGAAGACTAAGCCTCCTGTGGTAATCCCAGCACCGAGGGAAGGCAGAGGCAGGTGGATCTCTGTGAGTTAGAGGACAGCCTGGTCTACAAAGAGTCCAGGACAGCCAAGGCTACACAGACAAACCCTGTCTCGAAACAACAACAAAAAGGCCAGACTGACTCCTTACCACTGTGAATTTACCAGTTCCAGAACTGGATTACTTGAGGAATTTATCGTTTCTCTGGTTTGCTATGTAGACCAGCTGGGCCTTGAGTGTTGTGAAAGGTGGCTGCCATTCTCCACCTGTTGCAGGATGTAGTTTGTCCTCAAGAGTCTGCTTTGAGAAGCAGGCACGAAGCCCTGTGTGGTTCACAGTGGGGATGATGGCTCAAGGTGTGTGGCCATTGCAGTTGGTCTTGCTGCAGACCCACCTCATCCTGTCTCTTCCTTGTCACAGGTGAGAAACCCTACAAGTGCAACTGGGATGGCTGCGACTGGAGGTTTGCACGGTCGGACGAGCTGACCCGCCACTTTAGGAAGCACACGGGTGCCAAGCCGTTCCAGTGCGGCGTGTGTAACCGCAGCTTCTCCCGCTCTGACCACCTGGCGCTGCACATGAAGCGTCACCAGAACTGAGCCGCCGTGCCAACCGCCCGACGCCTCACAGTCCGCTCCACCATCCTTTAAACCGCAGACCTAACTTCATATTAAAAAAAAGAATCAAAAAGAACTGGAAATGTATATTTTGTATATTTGAGGCCACAGGAATACATTGTATTAATACCAAAGTGTTTGGCCATTTTGAGAAGCTGGAAGCTTGCTGTGCTTACCCCTCGCTTTATTCAGCAAACTTCATCTCCACACAGGCAGCCGCATCTCAGCGTGGGGAGCCGGTAGGGGTGTTCAGGGGTGCAAAAGCTGTCTTTATACAGACTGCACACGCAATCATCATTTGTGACAATGTTTAGGATAAACAGACCAGTTGACAGGCACCCGGACAGATTGTCAAGATTTTACTTGACGACATGGACTGTTTTTTTTTTCCTCTCAAGATCAGATTATTCCCATAGAGGAGGTACCTGGCAATTCACAAATAGCCAATGAACAAATGTGGGGTTTTTTTGTTTTGTTTTTTTATATGAGTTGCTTATATTTGCTATTCAAAATTTTGTAAATATGCAAATCAGCTTTATAGGTTTATTACAAGTTTTTAAGGATTGTTTGGGGGAATCATACTTTTTTAAAAAAATTAATGAGTACATTTACAGTCAGAATTTACTTCTCAAAAACATTACCAAATCTGTTTTGGGGGCGGGAGTGGGAGGGTTGGATAATCATTCAAATGAAAGTAAAATGCAAGTTTTACTCTGATTGAAATAAGATTATTTTAAATATGAAAGATTGTTTTTATGTGAAATTAAACTGAACAGCTTAAAGATAGCTACCAATCACAGCAGTGAAGGGTCTTACCATATTTTACACGGAGAAGGACTGACATCTTCGTCACGTGTCCTTGTTGAACTTAAGACCATGTTTTCGCTCACGGAAGCAGTTTTCTTAGACTGGCATGTTTGCTCATGCAGTACTGTGGGTTAAATGGCAATTTATGTGATTTTTGCATGTAATATCCAGTAAGACACAGTAATTTTATTGAAATTACAGTGCAATGTAGTTAATCTGTTAATACTGACTCGGTGTCTGCCTTTAATATCAGTGATAATGTTGAAAGCTTACCTATATGCAATATCGATAGGAATGTGACATTGATGCTGTTAAACCAAAGGGCAGAAATCATAATAAAATGCCAAAAGCGGTCTTAATTGAATTTAAGTTTGTTTTTAAAATATTGTTTATCATTATTTATTTTGTGGTAATATAGTAAGTTTTTTTAGAGAACAATTTTCATAACTTGATAAATTATAGTTTTGTTTGTTAGAGAAGTTGCTTCAGCGTGTAAATAGGTGACAATGGTGTAAATAGTTTTGTAAGAGGCTTCAAAATGTTTATACGTGGACACCTACATCAAAAGCTAACTAACTCGGCTGCTCTTCTGCTTCTTTGTCCCTTATTTTTGTATTGTGGTCATTTCCTATGCAAATATTGGAGCAAGCAGCTGTATAGTTGTAGAATTTTTTGAAAGAATGAGATGTTTATATATTAACGACAATTTTTTTTTTGAAAATAAAAAGTGCCTAAAAGATTTTTCGTGGTGCCTTCTTTACCTTCAGTAGCTGTGAGTGCGCACATGGGCCCTAAAACCAGTTTCTTCCATGGTTCAGATCAGAGTGGGTAATGGAAGAGTTAACTGGAGAAGGAGGTACATGCCTCTAATCCCAGCCTCTAGGAGGTCTAACTGAAGGGACATCGGGAGATAGTACCTAGAAAAACAAAACACTTTGGACCATACCTCCTTGAAGACATAGGATTTATTTAAAAGATAAAATCAGGGCTGGCGTCTGACTATGTAGAGTTGGTAGAGTGGCTTGCCTAGCGAGCATGCACGAAGCCTTGGGTTCCATTTGCAGTCCTGTGTAAGCTGGGCAGCACACCTGCCGTCCCAGCCCCCATGGAGGCAGGAAGGTGTGAAAGTTCAAAGTTGTCCTTTGACACATAATTCAAGGCTCCTGAGCTACATGCCCCAAAACTATGAAAATAGAAATAAAGACAAAGGAATAATTCCCAATCGCTATTTTGGGGGGAGGGGGCAGTATTTTTATGTAACACTGGCTGTCCTGGAGCTTGCTATGTAGGCCAGGCTGGCCTTGAACTCCGAGAACCACCTGCCTCTGCCTCCCAGGTGCAGGTATTAAAGGCATGAGCTACCACACCGGGCATGGAATGGGATTTTTGTTTGGTTTTTTTCGAGACAGTTTCTCTATGTTATCTTGGCAGTCCTGGACTCGCTTTGTAGACCAGGCTGGCCTCGAACTCACAGCGATCCACCTGCCTCTGCCTCCCGAGTGCTGGGATTAAAGGCGTGTGCCACCACCGCCCCGGCAGAATGGGATTTTTTAATTGTGGGATTGTGCACACCTGTGTGGGCTGGCAGCTGACAGCACTTGCTCCTCTAGTGGGCTTTCCCCAACATCTAGTCTTAGTGCTTAATGTTTATTAACCTGAACTCTTGGGATTTAAGAGAAGTGAAGTCTTGGCCTGGCACAGGAAAAGCTGAGCTGGGTCTTGAGCAAAGCAAACTGTCAGTGAAAGGTAAGGGCTGTACCAGAGCAGCAGCGATCTGATTGATAGCTGCAAGGCTAAGACCTCAGTTGAGGGCCTAGTAGACAGAAGAAAGGAGACGATGCAGAACTACACAGTCACTCCATCTTTAGCAACAGAACCCAGTGCTCTCAAGTGTAATTCCCAAGACTGACTTCCCTCTGTAAGGAAGTGAGGGCAGGGGGTGAGACAACATTAGAGAAATCTGTTGTTGACACTGCTCTGGCCGGGTGACCAAGGTCCACACCAACAATGATAATAAGTCATGCTGACAGTGTGTCCCCCTCATGTGACCTGATGAAAATAAAACTCACCTCTGTGGTCTTTTGAATGTGTATATCCTGTGTCATGAGAGGCAACAGACAGCATCTGGGGCATCCTATAACATCCTGCCAAGGCACATTGAAGCTGTGTGTAAGGCATTGCTAATCAAAAGCCACAGAGGAGTCAAAGACAGAACTGGGCATGGTGGTCACGAGAAACAGGGGAAGCAGGGAGGAATGGGAGACCAAGGAAACTCCCAACAAGGAAGTAATTAGCACGCCAATGCTAGTTTATCCATTGTGATAATTGTATTACATTAATGTACACTTAATTACTTAATTTATTTTTGGCTTTTCCATACAGGGTTTCTTTATGTAGCCTTGGCTGTTCTGGACTCTTTGTAGACCAGGCTGGCCTCCAGCTCCTGGAGCTCTCCCTGCCTCTGCTTTCCAAGTGCTGTGATTAAAGGTGTGTGCCACTACTTCCTTTCTGGAAAGGAGAATGGTTATAGGGTTTCACTGTGTGGACCAGGTTGGCTTGGAACTTGCTATTGTATCCCATGCTGGCCCCAAGGGAATGATTCCATGATCTTTCTACTATACCTAGTTAAATAAAAGCATATACAATAAAAACTTTATTTAAAAAACAAACCTGACAACAAATCACTCTATTTAGTAAGTCACCAAAATGGCGGCGGTTGGATTCCTGGTGTGCTCAGATTTTAAAATGGGAATTGCAGATGGCAGATTTGGCCTTTGCTACTTTATTCCTCTTTCCAGGCTTTCAATTAGCATGTAACTCAGTAACAGTTTGTTACTGTTCTGAGTTCTGAGTAACATGCGAGAAAATTTTTTCTAGCCTTAAATTTACTTCTAGAGATGAAAAATGAAGCCACAGCCTTCTTCCCCCCATCCCCCCACCCCTTAAAACAGTCTCTAGCCCAGGTTTCCCTTGAACACAGCAAGTAACAAAAGATGGCCTTGACAGTGGGTGTGGTGGCGCACATGCCTTTAATCCCAGCACCCTGGTGGCAGAGGCAGGCAGATCTCTGAGTTTGAGGCCAGCCTGGTCTACAAAGAGAGTTCCAGGATAGCCAGGGCTGTTACACAGAGAAACCTTGTCTCAACAAAACAAACCAAACACAAAAGATAGCCTTGAAGTCCTTCCTGCTGCCTCCAACTCCAGAGTGCAGAATCATAGGCACGCACCATCTAGAGACACAACAGACTAACTCAGATGCATCCCCTGCCAAGCCCTGGCCACGGGCTCTTGGAACAAAGACATAGGTGTTCAGTTGTAAGTTGTAATTGTGTGAGTTAGCCACAGCCTTGCAGTTGTAAACCTTTGCTTTCGGTTTTGTCCCCAGACCTCACTGGCATTGAAGTTGCTGACAGTTTGGTAAAACTTGACTCCCGGGTGATAGAACAAGCTGTTTCTACTTCTTCCTTGTCACTTAACTGTCCCTTTCTCTTCGGAGGCTGCTCTTGAGCAGATCCTGATTCCCCTGCCTCCACTCCCTCTGCTACAGTTTCCTGTGTTGCCTGCACATGGGCCCTTTTTGCTAGCTACCTGTGTGAATGCCTGCTACCGTTATTGGCCAATGTCCTGTTTCCGAGACACACAGCAGCACATTAGCGTTTGGCTATGTGTTCCAGTTTGGACTATTCAGATTGCTGCTTCCTTGGCAGGGACCATACCACCTCTTTGGAAGAATTTACCCATTCTTGGATTAGTGCTATTAGTGGTTAATAAGGGGCGTGTTAAAAAGCACAATTACACTCTGGTTCTGTGTGGCTTGGCTTAAGCCGCTGTGGCAAGTAAATAAATCTACTGCTGGCCAAATGTCTCCTTTGCATGTGTTGCTGATCCAGCCTTTGGTGGTGGATTTTTGATAAGGTAGATGAATGTGCAACTAGGATTATAATCCAAGCAAACGTGTAATGGTTTTTACATTTTTAGATTTTTAGACATTATTAGTTTCCAAGGGACATACTATTTGCAAAAGTCAACTTGCTCAGTATATTTTGAAAACTTCAAGAACTGTAATTGCTGGTCACATATCCCAGCATTTCCCTGGAAGCAAAGCACAGCAGTTTGACATAACTGGAGCAAACACATCAGGTTCCAGCCGGTCAGGATGCTGCTATGTGACTTGATTTCTTTTCTTTTTGAGACAGGGTCTCTCTCTGTAGCCTTGGCTGTCCTGGACTCACTTTGTAGACCAGGCTGGCCTCGAACTCACAGTGATCCGCCTGCCTCTGTCTCCCAAGTGCTGAGATTAAAGGCGTGCATCACCATGCCTGGCTTGTGATTTGATTTCAAATCCAGCAACCTTGGGGTTTTAACTGCCCTTTTTTCCCTTCTTTCATGCAAACTTGAGTTACGTTCTCTCCATTGGCTGTTACATTCTTCCCTCGTTGCTTACAAGAAAGGCACCATGTCATGGCCTCCATGGGAGGCTCCTAGATAAGCTGGCCTTCCTGGCCTGTACAGACATGGCTCACTCCAGCATGTTTTCTATCTCTAGGTAAACCCAGTGCAGCTTTTTGGATTAAGTGTCTCTTGGACTTCCAGGACTGTGAAGTAAATAACCGTGTGTGTGTGTGTGTGTGTGTGTGTGTGTGTGTGTGTGTGTGTGTGTGT
>OU015748.1:23030216-23044694 GCA_907169655.1 Acomys percivali | reverse complement strand
TGTGTGTGTGTGTGTGTGTGTGTGTGTGTGTGTGTGTGTGTGTGTGTAGCCTCATGTTACCCAGGCTAGCCTTGGACTTACTATGAAACTAAGGATAACAGAGTTTTTCATCCTCCTCATCGGTATACACCATTTTGCCCTCTGTTATGTGGTGCTGGGAATACAACCCAACGCTTCATTTATTGTAGGCAAGTACTCTACCAAATAAGCTCTGTCCCCACACACCCCTAAATAAACTTCTTTGCAGATTACCCAGCCTAAAGTATTTTATTACAGAAACTAAAAATGAATGAATATCACAATTTAAAAAAAAAAGAAACAACATATTATATTAAACATTGAATTCTATTTGTAGTACCAGAACAAAACAAAAGAAAGCAAAAAGACCCCAAACAGACAAAAAAAAAAAAACCATAGCTAAAGACCAAAAGACAAATTTAATGGTATATCATCATCATCATCATCTTATTATTATTGTTATATTTAAACAGGGTCTATGTATATAGCCCTGGTTGTCTTAGAACTTAGTATGTAGAATAGGCTGACTTCAAACTCAGAGATCTATCTTCCTCTGTCTCCTGAGTTTAGGATTAAAGGCATGTGTCACTGCATCCAGCTTGAACAGAGTTCGCAAGAGAGAGAAAAAACCAAAAAAACAAAAAAAATCATACAACCTAAAAGGAGTCAGAAAAGTGGGGACAAACAGTAAAACGAGAGTTCTGAATCTTCCCGAAACAATTATTACAGTAAATGGTAAAGCTACAAGTAGACCCTTTTTTTGTTGTTGTTTGTTTGTTTTTTGACACAGGGTTTCTCTGTGTAGCTTTGGCTGTCCTCGACTCACTTTGTAGACCAGGCTGGCCTCGAACTCACAGTGATCCAGCTGCCTCTGCCTCCCAAGTGCGGGGGAATTAAAGGTGTGCACCACCACCGCACAGCTACAAGTAGATCTTTTGTTTTTGTTTTTGTTTTTTATATTTATTTATTTTTATATAGTGCTCTGTTTGCTGGTATGTTTTCATGACAGAAAGGGAATCAGATCTTATTACAGATGGATGTGAGCCACCATGTGGTGCTGGGAATTGAACTCAAGACCTTTAGAAGAGCAGTGAGTGCTCTTAACCACTGAGCCATCTCTTCAGCCCCACAAGTAGATCTTTTAAAAGGTAAGTATTTAAGTGTTATTTTTTATTTGTGTGTGTGTGTGTGTGTGTGTGTCTGTGGGTCTGTGTGCATACTTGCGCATTCATGCTGTTGCTTACATACAAAGATCAGAGGACAGCTTGCAGGAGTTGGGTCCCTTCCACCAGGTGTTGGTCCTGTCTTGCCATGGTGTGGGTAAGGCTTCACAGTAAGCATCTTTACCTGCTGAGCTGCCTTGTGGGCCCTAGTTTATTGTGTATTCTATAACACCCCCTCCCCGAGTACCCACTAACTCATCCTCATTGATGGGTAGGAGCTCATGAGCTCTTCTCTCACACAGCATGAAGTGGTGACAGGCCAGGTCTTGTGCAGATCTAGTGAGGGTAACCACAGCTGAAGTGAGCCCATGAGTGGCTGTGCCATGCACATCCAGAGGACACGGACTTGCTGCGCTCCTCTGCAGCTCCTGACCTTTGGTCTGCATTTTCTATGATGCTTCCCGAGCCTTGGAGGGGAGGATATAGATGTCATAGTTGGGGCCACCCACTCCGTAGTAACATAGTCGCTCCACTTGGACCAGTTGGGCTTCTCTACTTTAGCTGCCTCCTGACTTCAAAATGAAGCTTCTCTGAGGAAGGCTGAGGTCATCACTAACCTATGAGCAGAGACATAAAGTCAGTTCATGTTTGAGGCTGGAGGCTCTCTGTCTTTGTGGGGAGAGCCTCCTCTGGAGAGCATATTTAATTGCATGGGTATCCTTTAATTGCAAGGATACACCCATGGTTCTAGAGGGAAAGTTTGAATGTAGTCATCACTACGAATATGACCCCCACACAGGGACAGGGTCTTTGTCATAGCCAGACACCTGTAGGTCAGTGAGTTGGAGGAGCTGGGATGTGGAAGAATCTAGTATCCCTGTATCAGATCCTGGCCTGATGGTGAACAAAGATCAAAGTGATGGAAATTTTTCTCTTTGAAAAATCCAGAGCCGGGCGTGGTGGCGCATGCCTATAATCCCAGCATTTGGGAGGCAGAGGCAGGTGGATCGCTGTGAGTTCGAGGCCAGCCTGGTCTACAAAGCGAGTCCAGAACAGCCAAGGCTACACAGAGAAACCCTGTCTCAAAAAACCAAACAAATATGTAGTGATGAAAAAAAAGAAAAATCCAGGGCTGGAGAGTTGGCTCAGTGGTTAAGAGCACTGTCTGCTCTTCCAAAAGTCCCGGGTTCAATGCCCAGCACTCACATGGCAGCTCACAACTGTCTGTAACTCCAAGATCTGACACCCTCACACCAATGCACATAAATTAAAATTAAATAAAAATATTTAAAAAATAAAAATAATAAAAAAAAGAAAAATCCAGAGCTGGCTTCCCTTAACTGTATCCCTATAAGTACTTTACGAAGCATAGCTAACACCCATGACCACAGCCAACATCTAGTCACCAAGGCAACACCTAATTACCATAGGCAGCACTGTATAAAAGATCATACTGTACATCGTGATGCAGAAAAGTAAGAGTTGTTAAGACTAGCAGAAAAGAGGCATTTCTGGTGGGGCACGGTGGTACATGCTTGTAATCCCAGCACTCGGGAGACAGAGGCAGGCGGAGCTCTGTGAGTTCAAGGCCAGCCTGGTCTACAAAGCGAGTCCTGGACGGCCAGGACTACAAGAGAAACCCTGTCTCAAAAAAACCAAAAACCAAAACAAACAAAAAACATAAAAAAAAAAAAAAAAAAGGCATTCCTGCCAAAAATACTGGTCAGAATGAATCAGATGCCACTCAGTGAGGGACAGTCTTGTCTCTTTGGTGATCACAGTGAATCTGTCAGAACAGCAAGCAGTTTTTCTTTTCTTTTTTATTTTTTTGGTTTGTTTTTGTTTTTGTTTTTTTGAGACAGGATCTCTCTATGTTAGCCTTGGCTGTCCTAGACTCACTTTGTAGACCAGTCTGGCCTCGAACTCACAGCGATCCACCTGCCTCTGCCTCTGCCTCCCAAATGCTGGGATTAAAGGTGTGCGCTACCATACTGGGCTGTCAAGCAGTTTTTTAGATCTAACAATAATAGTGTGTGCTCTGATACCCAGCTAGTAGTAGTTTAGCACGCATTCCCTGCCTGCCTGTAATCCTCCAGTCCTCCTGCTTGTGCGGGAAACCCTCTAATCACTGAGCCATCTCTCCAGCCCAATCGTGCTGATGGTGGTATTACCTTGCTAGAGGAAGAAAATGCTAACCAGGAAGGTGAAGCAGCTTACCCTTCCTAGTGGAAATGTAGCACTACAAAGCCAAATGTTCCAGGCAGGTGATGGTGGTGCAGGCCTTTGATCCCAGCACTCTGGAGGAAGAGGCAGGTCAATCTCTGAGTTTGGGGCCAGCCTGGTCTACAGAGTGAGTTCTAGGACAGCCAGGGTGACACAGAGAAATACTGCCTAGAAAAAAACAAAACAACAACAACAAAAAACCAAAAAAGAACCAAAAAAACAAAAACAAAACAAAACAAAACAAAAACAAAAACTAAAAAAAAAAAAAAAAAGAAAGAAAGAAAGAAAGAAAAAGAAAAAAGAAAGCAAGGCAGGTGTTCCATCTTGAGCTCTACAATGCAGCCCTCTTACACGTGTAGGTGATTCCCTATCCTTGTAGGACATCCCATAATATACCAGCAAACTAGGGGGCTGGACCCGCAGACAGTTTTCAGTTCATGCACCCATGGCTTCCCCAGGCTCCTGATCCATAGATATTAGCCTTTTAGAAAATGATGGTGTTGGGCCCATCTGCTTGGAGAAGGGACTGCTATAGATCCCCAACTGTCCCTAGAGATCCCTGGGGAGACTGTTAGTCAGGGACAGCAGACAGAGCCAGAGCCTGAGAGGCCACCCAGAAAATGCTCCGCGTACCAACTGGAGACGTCTTCACGCAACAGAGTGTCAGGTATGTTTCTGCTGCACACACCTAGAGAAAAGGCAGGAATGGAGGAAAAGGGAGAAATGTGCCGGGTCTTTTTGATCTGCCTTACTGGCCACAGGTCCTCCTCCCCCACCTGAGTCTTCCTGGGGCAGGAAGTGGTGACATCACCGTGGTTTGTCAGCACGCCTGGGCTCTGAGTCATCACCATTGCTGGCATAGCGATCCCTCAGATTTCCAAGCCTTAACAATGACCAACTGGGATCCAACTTTAATTTACCTGTCCTTCCACCTGCCTCCTACCCTTTAATTAGTTAAAAGTACATCTCAGACACTTTATTCTTCCATGCCTAACTATTTCAGTAGCTATGACAAAGACTGCCTTTAAAATATCTCTATGACCCAAACCGCTTCTGACTCCCCCTTTGAAGCCACATGGTTTGGCTTAGCACCTGTCTCTCTTGGTGGCCCACCAGCCTTCCATCCAGTGTGTGATTTCCTTTTGGAATGTCCTTGAGGATCCTTGTCCTAGCTGCTGAGCTTTGTTAACATTATCCTGCATTGACAAGTTCTATGTTGGGGGTGAAAGGTCATACGAATTGCTAGGAAATGACAATTCCCCTTACCCATGGCCTCAGTGTTCGATAGGATTGTGGCTTCCAGCTGTTCGCTATCACAGTGCCATAGGAGAATTCTCTCTCCTCAGCCACGTGAGCTGGAGCATTAGTGATGGAACTGGGGTGGTAAGAGCTATAAACATTTATGACGTTAAATGTACCAATTTAAAACATTTTTGCAATGGAAACTCTCAAACAAATATAAAAGGAGACCCAGTAGAGTGAACAATTATCCTCTGTATTCGGCTTTAACAATGGCCAACTCACATCCAACTCTAATTTACCTGCCCTTCTACCTGGCCCCCACTTCCTACTCCTTTATTACTTAAAAGCACATCTCAAACACTCTATTATTTTATTTGTAACTATTTAGGTAAGTATGACAAGGATGACTTTTTAAAATGTCATTATAACACAAAACCATGTATGCCCTGCAACACAGAACCGCCTCTGCGCTACAAACATAATATAATAGCATTTGTTGGTTTTGTTGTAAGACAAGATCTCATGCAGCCTAGGCTGGCCCCAAACATGCTATGTAGCTGAGGATGACCTTGAACTCCTGACTCCCTGCCTCCACCTGGGATTACAAATACGCAACACAATTCCTGATTATTTTGTACAGCTAAGGAGCAGACCCATGGCCTCGTCCATTTTAGACTAGCACTCTCTGTAACTTGGGCCACATTCTTAGCCTAGAAATAATAATGCCGTAAGCAGAACGCAGTGACACAAGCTTGGAGTCTCAAGCCTTTGAGGCCGAGGCAGCTTGGAGAACATAGTGAGACCCTGTCTCAGAAAACAGTGATCCTTAAAATCAAGGTCATTTTAAGTTTGAATAGGTTGTCAGAAACGGCTCAAAAGTGGCACTGATTTATCCTTTAAGCCATAGTGCTGCTCTTGAGAGCAGAATTCTGGAGAGACACACAAAGCTCATGGGAAGAACTCATACAACCAAAGCTGAGACGCAGAGCAGAATTGTCTCTGAAAGCCAGCAGGCCCAGTCCCAACTTGCTTGCTCTTAGCCCCGCTACAACACAATCTTGAATACCAGAGGACATCAAAAAGCATCTGTGCCTGTCTCAGAATAAAACAGCTGAGCTAAACAGCCAATCCAAACAACTGTACCGTTTGGACTGAGGGTTACATTAAAATTAGATGTTTTCTGTCTCCACACTTTTGTTTCCTTGCAGAAAAAAAAAAGAAAAAAGAAAAAGAAAAAAACCCCCCAAAAACAAAACAAAACAAAAAAATGAAAACCAAAACACAACGGAAGCATTTTTTCCTTCACCTATAAATGTTATGTTCAAGTGATTTGCACAGTCTGAAGTGAAATGTTTCTTGTTGTGGGGATCTGACAGGCTGGGCTGTCGCTTATGAGCTGAGACCCTTTATTGTTCTTGCTATTCAACACTTCATTACTTAGCATTTGCCTGTGTGCTCTGAATACCATTTATAACCCAGACGAGGAAGCTCAGTAGCAAATTTTCTGAAACTGTGTTTGAAAAAAATTATGGAGGGCTGGGCATGGTGGTGCATGTCTTGTGGGAGGCAGAGGCAGGTGGATCCAATGACTAGCTTAAAAAAAAAAACGTTTCAGCTGGCCTTGGTGTTGCACTCTTGTAATCCCAACTCTCAGGAAGGCAGAAGCAGGTGGATCTCTGCGAGTTCAAGGCCAGCCTGGTCTACAACAGCCAGGGCTACACAGAAAAACCCTGTATTCAGCTGGGGTGGGGGAGGGGGGACGATGTGAGTTCGAGGCCAGCCTGGTCTGCAAAGGGAGTCCAGGGCAGCCAAGGCTAAACATTGTAACACTGTCTCCAAAAAACCCAACCAACCAACCAACAACAACAACAACAACAAAAAAAGAAAAAAAGAAAAAAGAAAAAAATCATGGAAACACTACATGGAATGATTTAAACGTACTTTTTGTCTTGTTACTGAACTGTTGGGTGTTGGTTCTGGGGCTCTATGCTGCTAGGTAAGAGCTTCACCACAGAACTCTACCTCAAGTCCTTTGTGAACTTTATTTTTATTTTGAGACAGAATCTCACAAAATCTGCCACACTGGCATCCAGGTTCTGCCTCCAGACCAACTGAGGTCACAGGTGTGTGCCCCTGTCACGTCACCTTTGTCATCTCATAAGGAAGAATTAAAATACACTTTGTTCTATTTTGTTGTTGTTGTTTGTTTTGTTTTTGGTTTTTAAAAGAAGGGTTTCTCTGTGTAACAGCCCTGGTAGTACTGGACTCTCTTTGTAGACCAGGAGCTCACAAAGATCCTCCTACCTCGACCTCCCAAGTACTGGGATTAAAAATCTGCACTACCATACTGGGATTTTTTTGGTTTTTCGAGGCAGGGTTTCTCTGTGTAGCCTTGGCTGTCCTGGACTCACTTTGTAGACCAGGCTGGCTTCGAACTCACAGTGATCCACCTGCCTCTGCCTCCCGAGTGCTGGGATTAAAGGCGTGCGCCCGGTTTATTTAGGTATTCTAAGACAGCGTTTTATTCTGCAGCACAGGTTGACTGGAACTCACTATGCAGTCTAGGCTGGCCTTGAACATGTGACATCTTCTTGCTGTAGTGTTCTGATGCTAAAACTGCAGGCATGTGTTTGTATCTTATTCCTTTTTTGCTTACTTTATTCAGTTTACATTGCTGAATTATTAGCAAGCCAGGAGTGGTGGCACAGGCCTTTAATCCCAGCACTGGAGAAGGAGAGGCAGAGGCAGGTGGGTTTCTGTGAGTTTGAGGCTATCCCAGTTGAGAGTTCCAGGCCAGCCAGGGCTACAGGGTAAATTGTACTCAGGACTTCACACAAGCCAGACAGGTGTCCCACCTCCAGCCTACTTTAAAGTGACTTTCATTATTTTGAGACAGGCTCTTGCTGTTTAGCTCTGGCTGTCCTGGTACTTGCTTTGTAGTCCAGAGGGGCCTTGAGTTTGTGGCATTCCTGTGCCCTCTGCTTACTGGCTTCTGAGATACTGTGTGTACCACCATGTTTTGTTTTTGAGCCATGTTCTCACTAAGTTGCCCAAGCTAGCATGGAACTCAGGATCCTCTTGGACCCATCTCAGTAGTAGGAATTCCAGAATTGTTTTGTCTTTAAAAAATTTTCTTAATTTACATATGCATTTATATTATTACACACATATACAATAAACTACCTATAGCGTTATGTCTTTTTAGAGAAAAGCTAATAACGAAGCTGGATGTAGCGGTGCACGCCTATGATTGTAACATCACGGGGGACTTCAGGCCAAAGCTTCTCAATTCTCCAGGATAAAACATCGCTTCTCAAAGGTCCTAAGATATTGTGAACTGATAGCTTTGAAGAAAACTAAGAAAGTGGCATAATAGAAATATTGTCAATAGAGTGTTAAATATTTTATAAGAGAAGGAAATAAGGGCACACAACCTTTTCTATTATTAGAGGGATAAATGTAAAGCTGCGCTATGAAATGAATCGATAAGTTTGTTTTTATTCTCAATGGACAGGATCCCTCTAAGGACACTTGTTTACACCACTGAGAGTTCATGCAGATGGTAGACATTCTTTCTCCTTTGTGGACAGGCTGACTGAAAAGGTTAAGCTCAGGCTAGTGGCCTTTAACTATAGTCATCTTCTTAAAGACACTGTCTCAGTGCTGGTAAAGTGGTACCAAGAACAGCAGGGCATGGATTTGCAGCAGCAAATAAACTGGGCCTGGTGGTCCATGCCTGAAATCTCAACACTAGAGAGGTAGAAGCAGAAGGATCAGGAGGTCAGTGTCATCCCTGGTGACATATTTGTGGCTAGCCTGCACTACATGAGAACTTGTCTCAAAAACAAATAAGCAAATAACTACATAAATAAATACCTTAGCTCAAAAGCTGTATGTGGTGATATGCATCTGTGATCCCAACACGTGGGATGGTGAGATAGGAAGAGGAGGATCATCGCTTAGAAGCTAGCCTGGGCTACCCTGCCAGACAATATCTAAAAAGAAAATAAAAAAAGCTGTCTCCAAATGCATTATGACACACTTTAGCTTTAACAACTCAAGCACCTGAATGGAAGGTTAAACCCTTGAGAGAAATGTGTCTCTAATTCACTCCACACCAGCATAGCCTCAAAATGAGGAGGCTCCCTGGGTGGCTTGACATGACAAATGAGGTGACCTGGTGGCATGTTGATGTTCAGTTTCTTTCCTTTTCTTCTTCTTCTTCTTCTTCTTCTTCTTCTTCTTCTTCTTCTTCTTCTTCTTCTTCTTCTTCTTCTTCTTCTTCTTCTTTAGTTTTTTGAGACAGGGTTTTTCTGTGTAGCCTTGGCTGTCCTAAACTTGCTTTGTAGACCAGGCTGGCCTCAAACTTACAGCAATCAGCTTGCCTCTGCCTCCTGAGTGCTGAGATTAAAGGAGTGTGCTACCACCGCCTGGCTAATGTTCAGTTTCGTAATAACTCCTTCTGTCGTGGTCCTCTCTTCCATGATCTTCGCAGACAATTGCACAGCTCAGTATATGAGCTCTGTTCAGAACTTAGCAAGCCACCATTGCATGGATGGGTGCCCTCCATCTGGGCACTCTTCATATACTGGACCGAAGAGTGGCTTGTCCTGTCTCTGTGCTGTAGAAACTTGGGCAGCATTTTTAACCTCAACACAGTAGAGGCTAAGCCTTGGATATCACTGAGAACTCTTGGTCTATATAACATTTTGTTTTGTTTAAATTTAATTCCCCCAAGTAAGCTAGTCATGGCAGCAGGATTAGAAGTTCAAGGCCACCCTTGCTTGCATAGGTAGTACATGGCTACCCAGGGCTATATAATAAAACAGCAAGCCGGGCATGGTGGCGCACGCCTATAATCCCAGCACTTGGGAGGCAGAGGCAAGTGGATCGCTGTGAGTTTGAGGCCAGCCTGGTCTACAAAGCGGGTCCAGGACAGCCAAGGCTACGCAGAGAGACCCTGTCTTGAAAAACCAAAAACCAAAAACCAACCAAAAAAAAAAAAAAAACCCAGCAATGTCTGTCTCAGGAGCCTTCACTGTTCAGTAGACTCTGTTTTTCCCAGAGTCTTATTTATATAAGGATTAGCTCAATGTCCTTTCTGTCCTGCACATTTCTTGCTCTGTCCCTTCTCTCTAGGACCTGTCCATGTGGCCTAATGCCTAAGTCCACTAGTTAGGAAGAACTGACCTAATTAATCTAAAAAGCCAAGAACTGACATGCCAACATTGCTGACGCTAAACTGTTCAAAGCCAGTGGGGATAAGTTGGTTCAGTTTTCAGGCTGTGTTTACGCCTTATACAGGAACACTCATTTGATAACTCATTGAAGGGTTTTTGTTTGTTTGTTTTGGTTTTAGCTTTCTGAGACAGGGTTTCTCTGTGTAGCCCCTGGCTGTCTTGAAACTCTCTCTACAGACCAGGCTGGCCTTGAACTCCCACAGATCCTCCTGCCTCTGCCTCTCCAGTGCTGAGATTAAAGGTATGCATCGCCACCACCACCACCACCACCACTGCCTGGCTTCATTGAAGAATTTTTTAATAGAACTTTAAGCAGAGATGATATGTCCAAACAAATATTCCTAGGATGTAGGTATTTCTGTCTAGCGGTAACACTGTATGACATTGGTCCTCTCCTAGCTCAACAACAGCTAAATCATCCATGTTTGTGAATATTAACAAGTCAGTTCCCTTCTATTGTCTGCTGAGCACTGACAGAGGTAAGCAGCGTCTTACTATTTAGCAAGTACACTGAATAGCAGGAGTTTTCTTTAGGATCCTTGGGACATTTCAAAGAGCTAGCCCATGCTAAGTCTCCAGCGCATCAGCCAATGTTATCTAGTCATCAAATATAAACTTAGTTCCGGTTTTGAAAGAAGCACTGTGCAAGGAGAGTGGCCGAGTCAAAGGCAGCAGTTATGAAAACAGTATTAAGGGTTACCACCTCTGTGCTTCTGTTTACTGCACCTGTCATAGCTACATGCTGGGGTCTTGTCCTTATTGTCATCTTTGTCCCTTACTTGCCAGAGTAAACCTTACGAGTCCCATTTCATCAATGAGGAAGCAGATGGCTCCTGAGGTAAGCAATGGGAATCCTCGGCAGATATTCATACATCATGTTTTTCCTTCTCCTTTGCGCTCTTGGAGAATGCCATCTCAGCCTTTAATCCCAGCACTTGGGAAGCAGAAGCAGGCAGGCAGATCTCTGTGAGTTCAAGGCCAGCCTGGTCTACCAAGCAAGTCCAGGATAGCCAAGGCTACTCCAATACAAACCATGTCTCAAAAAAAACAGAGAGAGAGAGAGAGAGAGAGAGAGAGAGAGAGAGAGAGAGAGAGATCCATCTCATTCCTTAGTTTCAGCTCTAAAGCCCTTTCCCTTGAGGATGTTCTAGATCTCCTTTACCCCCAACCCCAGACAGGCTTTGCCCTTCCTTTATACACCTAATACTGTAGTACTTGACTCTGCAATGCTTTTGCTATTGTGTTTATGATATGCATATGCTAGTTTTCATTTGTTAGGCAATTTTTAAAAAAGATTTATTATGAATACAGAATGATCAGATCACATTATAGATGCTTGTGAGCCACCATGTAGTTGGAGGGAATTGAACTCAGGACCTCTGGAAGAGCAGTCAGTGCTCTTAACTACTGAGCCATCTCTCCAGCCCCGCAATTTTCATTTTTTTTTTTTTTTTTTTTGAAGTCAGGGGCTCTGCCTTGATTCCCTCTGTAGTCTCAAGGCTCATCACATTGAAAGAATCCAATGACTAGCTTTAAAAAAAAAAGTTTCAGCTGGCCTTGGTGTTGCACTCTTGTAATCCCAACTCTCAGGAAGGTAGAGGTGGATCTTTGCGAGTTTGAGGCTAGCCTGGTCTACAAAGTAAATCCAGAATAGCCAGGGCTACACAGAAAAATCCTGTATTCAGCTGGGGTGGGGGAGGGGAGGCGATGTTTCTCTGACGCTGGGAATTGAACACAGGGCCTTCTTTGTGCTAGGCAAACATTCTACACACGACATCCCTAACCCCCTAAATATCTCTTGAGGAAGTGAAGAAATGCAGGAAGGAACACTGGAACTGCTTTGGCAAGTGATGTTGGCCCACATCCTGAAAGGAACTTAGACACCAAGTTTGAGTAAATCAGTAATTCCTACCGTCTGTAACCAGGAGCCAGGGAGTAATTTTGAATATGAGTGACTCCTTTTTTTTTTTGGTTTTTGAGACAGGGTTTCTCTGTGTAGCCTTGGCTGTCCTAGACTCACTTTGTAGACAAGGCTGGCCTCGAACTCACAGCGATCCACCTGCCTCTGCCTCCCAAGTGCTGGGATTAAAGGTGTGTGCCACCACGCCCGGCGAGCGACTCCTCTTGAATGCCAGGCTTAGAACAAGGGCCAGACTTGTAGGTACCAGGAGGCTCCTGTAAAACCATGGTGAAAGGTAGATTTTTAGTGGGAAGCTTAGTAAACCTATTTTGATTTGTCAGTCGTACATTCCCCATCAAATGAGAGCTTAAATGAAAAAAATCCAAGGTTCTCAGTTCCTGGTGGTCTTTTGTTAAAAGGAAAAAAAAAATCTCATTGTTCCTGGCTGGTAAGCAGGTGTTTTCCTACCTTGAGCCAATGGTACCCATAACGTAGCTCGGCAGAGGGGGCCTCCCTGCTAAGTGCCAAAAGTGCCTCTTTGTTTTGTAGTGCTCCGTTTAATGTCTGTCTGTAATTACACCTGTGTTCTTAAAAATCACCTCATTGAAGCTGGGCTGTGGTAGTGCGTGCCTTTAATCTCAGCACTGGGAGGCAGAGGCAGGAGGATCTCTGTGAGTTCAAGGCCAGCCTGGTCTACAGAGTGAGTTCCAGGACAGACAGGGCAAAACCAGAGAAACTTTGTCTTGAAAAACTAGAAAACAGCAGCAGCAACAACAAAAAAAAACCACTTCACTGTCCTCATTCAGAAAATAAGCAAATCAACAAACAAAACAGCCCCCACCCCCAAAACCCAAAGCCCCTCTCTCTTTCTGGTGCTTAAACTTGGATAAGTCACTTATCTCCCCAAATGGTACTGTATCTCCTTTAAAATTAGATTTATTTTAACCTAAATTTACTTTTCCCCTCCTGAGTTAGCTTTTTGTTTGTTTGGTTTTCTTCCATGACAGAGTCTCACGTAGTCCTGGCTGCCCTGAATTCGCTACATATCTAAGGGAGATCTTGAACTCCAGACTCACCTAAGTCCACCTTCCAGAGCTGAGATCCCCAGCAAGAACCAACAAGCCTGACTCCCAGCTAAGTTTAATTTCCTACCTTCTACACACCACTTTAATGAGGTCTAAAAGTTAAAGTAATTAAATTGTACCAGGCCTGCATATCAGCCCATGGCTGGGTCCTCAAGACAAGCCGGTCTTAACTTTGTTTTCAGACAGATTCTAAGCCAGGCCAGGCTAACCTTGAAGTCAAGTGTGGCCCACAATGACTTCTTTCAGTAAGTAATTGACTAGTGAGTGCTAAGGTTCCAGACTGCATCACTATGACCAGCTTGGTCTTGGCTTTTAAAGTAAACCATGTTGATGTTGAGGTAGGGCGTTGGCTGCTGGTTCAGGGACACCCTGAGCTATAGTATGAGACCCTGTCTCAGAAATAAAATAAAATATAAAAAAAATCCATGTCTAGGTCCCGTGTCTTCAATAAGGTGGGTATCAGGGGGACAAGGAGACATCCTTATTCCTGGCTTTACTTCAGCTGAATTGACTCAAAATTTGATATCGCAAGGAGTTCCGTGTGGGCTGTAAAGGCCTTAGGAATGTGGCCACATCTCTTGCTATAACCCCTCTGCAGTAAATCCTGGTAAAAACCACAAGCTCTGCCCTACCCTGTCCTTCAGAGTTATCTATGCAATCTCTCTCCTATCTCTCTGAGTCCCGAGACACACTCACAGAGTGACTCTAGGAGTCTAAGATTTGCTCTATCATTTGTATCAAAAGCAAGAATTTCAACTTGAATTCCTTTATCGTACAATCTTGGAATTGTTATCAAGTTTAGAGGCCATTCCTCGAAGGGACATGTAAAATTGGAAGCCTATCTTCATTATCCAAAGGACAAGCAAGGATATCAAGATTAGCAGTGCTCAGAGCAGTGACCAGCAAAACTCATGTGTCCTCATGAGATACCGGAGCAGGGAGAGAAGTCTGAAGGGGGACACACGCGGGGGCCTGAACATGACAAAAAAAAAAAAAAAAAAAAAAAAAGGGGCATTAGAATGCAGATGGAGAGTAGTGGGGGAGAAGATAAGATGTGGGAAGACCACATCTTCCCTGAAACACATCGTCCCTGAAACAAGAGGAGTCCCTTTACTCCTTGAACAGCTGTGAGTCACCCCTTTGCAAGCCTGATCTGAAGCCAGCAGAGTCCTGCATCTACCGGGCCCTCAATCCAGAGTCAGAGTCAGATACACTTTACAATAGAGACTGATAAATCAAACAATAGAGGGAGGCCTCAAGAGAGACTTCAGAATATCCTAAACTATGCTAGCACTAATGACAGTCGTCTATCATGATCCAAGGGTTTGTGAAGCCCCTCTGTGGTTTTTGAACTTAAATTTTACACCTTACATTTATCTCTTTATGTGTGGAGCTGGGGAGAGGGGGTGAGCATGTGTCACATGATGCACAAATGGAGATCAAAAGACAACTTGTAGGAAGGAGTTGGTTCTTTTACTATTGCGTAGTAGGTCTGGGGCTCTAACTCAGGTACTTACGTTTAGCTGCAATCGCTTTACCTGCTGAACCCCTCACAGGCACTCCTTTCCTTTCCTTTCCTTTCCTTTCCTTTCCTTTCCTTTCCTTTC
>OU015748.1:22998285-23022887 GCA_907169655.1 Acomys percivali | reverse complement strand
GTGTGTGTGTGTGTGTGTGTGTGTGTGTGTGTGTGTGTTTCTACTGTTACTCCACTGTCTTCTCTAAAGATTTTCCCCCTACCTGTTCTGTTTCATGCTTAACACTGACACAGCCATATCTCTGACACAAACAAGAGAGAGCAGTAGAAATAAAGATTCAGAGCCAGGCGCCATGGCTGTAATCTCAGCACTCTGGGGAGGCTGAGGCAGGTGGATTGCTGTGAGTTGCTGGCCAGCCTGGTCCACCAAGTGAGTCCAGGATAGCCAAGGCTACACAGAGAAACCCTGTCTCAAAGAACTAAAAAAATTAAAAAAATTTTTAAAAATATTTTAAAACGGAAAGAAAGGAAAAGAAAGAAAGAAAGAAAGAAAGAAAGAAAGAAAGAAAGAAAAAAAAAAAAGCAAAGTGGGAAAGAGGACTCAGGAGCAACAGATATACATTTTGGTCAGACTATGAGTGTAAGGAGAGCAACAGGCGATCCGCCCCATGCTGTTACCCTTCGGCTCCTTTGTTGACCTTGTTCACAGGTCAGGCGGTCCAGGACCGTCCCCTCCAGGGTAAACAGTGTGACTTAAATTGGGAAAGGATGACATTATCCATTTCGAACATATCAACCAGTTTATAAAATAACCTTCAGTGATTGGATTTAAACAGAGAGATTGAGATTTTATTTGATTCCTGCCGGATTCTCCGAATTGTGGTAGCTGAACCTGTTAAAAATAAATGCCACATCGAGATATGTTTTCTGAAAGCACCACTCAGTGTTTGCAAGACTTGTGGACTCGTGGGTTTCTGATTGGGTGTGTACACAGAGACCCCTCCTATGTAAATACGTACCTTCTAAATGCACCCGAGAGCTTCAAGCAGCTCTTAACATCATATGACAAGAGGAACATTTGTTAATCAGAAAAATTACAACCTATTCATACTTGCTGTTTGATTATTCCCCTGCTGACCTCTGAGGTCCCATTGTTGATTGAATTGGTTATAGTAACTTATATTTATTTTAGCAACCAGCTATTACAAATGCAAAGGCTTCTTATCTCTAGATGATTGATAGGCACATTAAGAAGTTGTTCAACAGGTTGCTTAGTTTGAAGAAATGCTTAAATCCTGATAGGTCACTTTTCCCCTCTTCTTCTTATCAGCAAAGAGCGAGAGAATTAGCTCAGATAAGCCCATAGTAAGCGAAAATTTATTTCCAAAGTAAAACGTGCTTGCCATTTCTTTAAACTTGATTTCCTTGAGAAAGGAATCTGTTGGATTCTAAAGCATCCTCCTTTTATAGACTTAGATGCATTTTGGGAGGTTGAGACCGGTTGCTTTCTGGGTGTTGACCAGGGAAGATGTACTGGGAGGTTTATTGAGAAGCCACTGAAAGTGAGGAAGCGCCAGGCATGGCCTTTAATCCCAGCACTCCGGAGTCAGAGGCAGCTCATCTCTGTGAGCTCGAGGCCAGCCTGGTCTACAGAGCAAGTTTCAGGACAGCCAGGGCTACACAGAGAAACCCTGTCTCTAAAAACCAAAAAAAACCAAAAAACAAAAAAAAACCCCACAACCTAATATACAAAAACAAAAACAAACCCACAAACAAACAAAAAAACAAAACAAAACAAAAAACAAACAAAAAAGTGAGGAAGCGATTTGCTGGATGACTCAGGATTTTTTTGTGTGTGTGTCTTTGCTTCTTTCTGTTTTGTTTTGTTTTTGCATAAAGCCTCCATTTTGTAAAGACTCTCAGGTGAATAGACGGGCATAATTTAGTCTCACAAAGGCCTGACATTTTTCCTACTGGAGTAAATACTGTTTAGATCTTATTATTATTATTTTTCAAAGGGAACATAAGCACAGCAGAGTTAGGCAAATTGCCCGTGGTTCTCTGATAGGTGAGTGACAGGGTTTAAAGCTTCTCTGTCAGACCAGTTTGTGGTACATAATCCCATCAGGGCTCCTCAGCTAGACCTGGCAGGCACTTTGTTTCATTAATGTCTCTTCCTGAGTACACAGGTATTACAGCAGGTGCACAGAAAAGTCCAAATAGCATCACAGTGAGTACGTACAAACAAATGACTGAAATGGTTTGTAAGGTAGCTGAATGATGTTGCTAGAAAATTTCTGCCGTGGAAACCCTTCAGCTTCCAAAGGGTGCCTGGTGGTGTGCAAGGGCCTCGATTTCTGAGAGAGACTTTTTATATAGAATGGTCCTCCTGTCTCAGCCTCCAAAGTGCTAGGATCACAAGGGTGCACCACTGACTCTGGCTTATAGGTAGAATGACAAAATCTCAAATTAAAAAGAAATGGTCATTATTGCATGGATGTGTGTGTGTGTGTGTGTGTGTGTGTGTGTACATACATGGTTTTGGACATGTATATTTCAGAATATAAACTTGTGAAGTAGTTTCTGTCATTCTTCTCTTTGGGGGTTCTGGAGGTAGAATTTGGATCCCCATCAGCCTTGCTTAGCAGGACCTGTTGAGCCGTCTTATTGGCCTGAAGTTGTATGGTCTTTTTGTTTTGTTTTGTTTTGCTTGTTTTTTGTGACGAAGTTTCTCTGTGTAACAGCTCTATCTGTCCTGGAACTCTCTCTATAGACCAGGCTGGCCTCGAACTCACACAGATCCTCCTGCCTCTGCCTCCCAAGTGCTGGGATTAAAGGCATGCGCCATCACCGCCCGGCTTCCATCTTATATACATTTTAAAAGGGCAAACCACCAATTGATACAATGATATGTAAGACAGTTTTGAAATTAAAAAATTGTGAAAGATTTTGAGGGATGATGAGTTCGAGGTCCTGAGGATGCAGTTAGCCGAGACTCTTCTAGCTGTTTCGTGCACTTTATGGGCCCTTCCTGTGCTGATGAATGGGTGCTGTGGATAGAGGCAAAATGGCGGAGTGTCTAATTATTAATTGAGTCAGAGGCTCCTAGTTCCTTCCCCCTCTGTTACCCGTTTCCTTGGAGACAGTTCGGTATCATTTTTCTTGAATTACATTAATATTAAACTGCAAGTTTGAATCAGAAAGAATGCAAAGTATCTGAAGAGTCATATTTATATCTTCCATGTGACATTTTCATCACATGGATAAACGCTTAAAAGGTTCCTGAGAGCAGAGGAAAATAAGGAAACGGAGTTCAGAAATAAAGTATAGAACTTGTTAGACTGGTTTCTGTTTAAAACTTGGTGGATTAGAGCTCTTTGTTTTAAAGCATCAGAACAGCAATGATTAAATAGCAGTTTCCTTCAAGTCCTTAGTTCCTGCTGGAAAGTTTTGATGCAAGCACTGTATTTATGAAAAGATGCTTCCCACACAACTTTCCTTAAAGCTGTTGTTTTCCCCATGTCTACTCCTTTAAAATTATCTGACAGTTATTGAAAGGTTAGATACCATTGCATTTCTGAAGATTTATTTATTTATTTATTTATTTATTTGGTTGGTTGGGTTTTTGTTTTTGTTTTCTTTTTTTCCAAGACAGGGTTTCTCTATGTAGCCCTGGCTGTCCTGGACTTGCTTTGTAGACCAGGCTGGCCTTGAACTCTCAGAGATCTGCCAGCCTCTGCCTCCCGAGTGCTGGGATTAAAGGCGTGCGCCACCACTGTCCGGCCCAGTTTACGTTTCTATATTGTATTTTTTTTTTCGAGACAGGGTTTCTCTGTGTAGTCCTAGATGTCCTGGACTTGCTTTGTAGACCAGGCTGGGCTCGAACTCACAGAGATGCACTTACCTCTGCCTCGGGAGTGCTGGGATTAAAGGCATGTGCCACCACGCCCGGCTTCTTTTTTATATTGTAAATCAACCCTTTCCTTTTCTTTTACTACATCACAAGAAGCAGGAAACAGTGTGATTCCTTCAAAGCGGGTGGCTTCCAGTTTTGACTCTGACATGTGACTTTGGGTAAGTCAACGAATGCATGTGGCTCAGTCTGCCCGGCTGCATAATGGGCTAATAATTCTTCTCCTTCCACCTACTTCACAGGGTGGTGGGTTTTCTTTTCACTTTAAAGGACTAATTAGTTACTGTTTGTGAACCTGTCTCAGCTGTTGATAAAACACAAAGCATCATTATTTATGACTGTAATAATAGTGTCTTGGTCAGGTAGGTTTTCTTTCATCCAAAGATCCCAAAGTACTTTCCCACTGGGATCCGAACTTTACAGGGGGTGGCTGTGTGGTGGCTGGCTCTGGTTTTCACAAGGGAGTCATTAAGTCTCCTACCGACTTCTTTCATCATTTGCATAAACTTCGCAAGAGCAGCTCTCAGCAGAGATCTGGGAAAAACTTAGCAGGGCTTCTGGGTCGCTGCTGCTGACTACTTCTAAAAGAGTCTGGGGTGAGGGTGGGGGTGGGGGTCAGGAATGAGGAAAACCAGTGTTTTTAGTCCCTCGCTCCCAGGACAAATCCCAGGGTAACTAAGAGGATGTCAATGTTTTCAATTCCCTGATCTATTTATTCCTTGGAATATTTAGCCAACAGGTAAATTAGGTTGAACAAAACATCCTCCAAGTGTGGGTTCCTGGGGAACACTTGTCACTTACAAGGTCTGTGACCTCTCTGGCAGCCTGGTTAGATTCTTCAGTTAATAGGCAAAGATGAAGTAAGTGCCTATGTCACAGGCACGTCTACAGTCACTAAGAAGGAAAATGTGTCATGTAGTTCCCCTTACCCTTGAGTTATTTACAATCTATTTGAGAAGATGAAACTTAGTCACAGGAACCAATGAATGGAGGTTGGAAGACAGCATTTAATTAAAGGCAAACTGTGATCAGACCCCAGGGCATCGAAAGAAGACAGTGAGGGTTATGGGTCCAGACGGTGAATGTCAAGAAAGTGTTTCCCCGCAGGAACACTATGGAGGAAGGAACAGGCGCTCCCGTTAGGATGTAAATTCCGGGAGACACAGCAGGAAGAGGGGAGGAAGCTTTGGTGTTCCAGGCAGGGAGGAGGAAGTGCCCACAGCATAGGGACTTTGTAAGCAGGCAGAGGAGTTTAGAGTTCATTTAATTCACTTAAAAAAATTATTATTAAGTCTTAAGTACTGGGGGGACATAATGAAAACGGGGCTCTGGAATCCATACTGACAACCATGTGTAGGAGTCCTGGAAGTGGGAAGGAGAGATAGTGCCAGGAGCCCAGCTGGACTCGGATCCAGTAATCCAGTGAGAGTGGAAATCTCTGCAGGAGGCCTGTGGCGGAAATGGACAGAAACAGTAAGAAAAGGGCTTCTTATTGTGCTCTCACTGTGTGCTGAAATGTATGGCATCCCTCAGCAGCACAAGGTGATACTAACACCAACCTCTGTGAGTACCAGTTGTCTGCTGTGCAAAGTGGCTGAGGCTGCCCTTTTTTTCCTTCCTTCCTTCCTTCCTTCCTTCCTTCCTTCCTTCCTTCCTTTGTTTTACCTCTCTCTCTCTGTCTCTCTTCTCCTGTCTCTCTGGTTTTGGTTTTATTTTATTTTATTTTATTTTATTTTATTTTATTTTATTTTATTTTATTTTATTTTATTTTATTTTTCGACACAGGGTTTCCCTGTGTAGCCTTGGCTTTCCCGGACTCTCTCTGCAGGCTGGCCTCAAACTTAGAGAACTGCCCTCTGGTTTTTCAAGACAAGGTTGTTTCTTTTTGTAGCCTTGGCTGTCCTAGAACTTGCTCTGTAAATCAGGCTGGCCTCTAAGTCACAGACCCCTGCCTGCCTCTGCCTCTGGAGGTCTGGGATTAGCCAATAGAAATTGTATATGTTAGAGGCCAGTCTGATCAGTAGAAATCCTAAACTACCATTGGGCTTGGTGGTGTACACCTTTAATTTCAGTACTTGGGAGGCAGAAGCAGGCGGATCTCTGTGAGTTCAAGGCCAGGCAGGTCTACAAAGCAAGTCCAGGACAGCTAGGACTACAAGATAAACCCTGTTTTGAAACCCCCCCCCCATTCTCCCCCCAAATCCTAAACTACCATTTAAATTTTATTTATTTATTTATTTACTTATTTATTTTGGGTTTTTTGAGACATGGTTTGTCTGTGTAGCCTTGGCCGTGGCACTGATAAGTATTCCATTTTCTTTCTTTCTTTTTTTTTTTCAAGACAGGGTTTCTCTGCGTAGCCTTGGCTGTCCTAGACTCACATTGTAGACCAGGCTGGCCTTGAACTCACAGGGATTCATGTGCCTTTGCCTCCTGAGTAGTATTCCACTTTCTAACAGAGACCAGAAGTTTGGAATGGCATAAGGATGGAGCAGGATATCAAAGATACAGCCATGGCCCAATGTGGTGGCCCAGGCCTTTAATCTCAGCACTTGGGAGGCAGAGGCAGGAGATCTCTATGAGTTAAGGCCAGCCTGGTCTACAAATTGAGTTCCAGGACACCCAGGGCTATACAGAGAAACCATGTCTCGAAAAACAAAACTCCTAAACAAACAACAAAAAAGACACAACCATGAGAGGCTGTCATTACCCTGCTAGCCTAGGTTTAGAGATTCAAGGTGACAAACTTCGTCAAACTGGGAAGGCTTACACTACAGGCAACTTAGTTGCAGAGAGGACTAGGAACTCTGCTCCCCGCTCTGTCCCTGAGCTGACTCTGTGGGTTCATGTCATCTGTCCCTAATTGAGTTTCTCAGTCATCTGTCCCTAATTGAGTTTCTCAGCGTGCCAATACTAAGTCAGGCATAGGGGTTCACGTTTATAATACAAGAGGTTTGGGAGGTTTGGGAAGGAGGATTCCTGTGAATTTAAGGCTAGCCTGCTCTACACTGCTGCATGATGAAGTTCCAGGCCAGCCTGGGTCAACAGGTCAAGACCCTATTTCGAAAAACAAACAAACAAACAAACATCAAAACCAAAATAGAACAAAACACAAAGCCTAGGCATCTCCTGCCCTTGATGTGGACTTTACAGAAAGGAAGTTTCCTGTAGAGAAAGTACTGCAAAGGTAGATCTCCAGGCTGAGGAAATCTGTTGTTTCCCTGGAAATTCAGGGTTGTAAAATTTGCTTGGCCTCAAGTTAAGTTCAGGATTGATTCTAATGAGAAAATAGAGGCTAGGGGTAGAGGACGCTTGCTGTCTCTTCTGGAGGCTTTGCAAACGGAAGGGGTTGGACCCAAACTGCAGCTGAGCTGAAAACCTAGGATTCCTTAAATGCTGGCTGGCTGAACAACTGCTGCACACGTTCAAGAGCGTTAGGCACCACGGCTAAAGTTGCAATTTGACTTAGGAGCCTACACACTGATTACATTTTGGAAGCTTTCAGAAGCCAGGAAATCATTACTGGATAAAAAAGGGCCACACAGGAGGAAGTTTTTATTGGCAAATAGCAACGTACGTATTCCCAGGACCCTGTCATCACAGCACTAGAAAGAGCTAACCCGGGGACTCACAGCGGCTGCTGCTGAAAGGTGTCTAACGAGATAACAGTCTGTCTTAACGGCTGCCCTCCCTTGAAAATGTGGTCCAAAAGCCATCACTGCTATCTTATTAGTTTTAATCCATTTTTTTCTTGTTATCTCTTCTGTGAACATGGAAAACAGTTATCATCTTTCTTCCAAAACCCTTTTCATATTCTAGAAGGCTATAATTACAACCCCCCCCCCCCCCCCCACACACAATTTTCTCAGCTTCAGATGGAATCATATGTGTGTGTTTCTGGCATTTGTTGGCTCTTTGGGACACTCTCAGTGACCTTTATAATCGTACATACTAACACACTATTAAAAATAATAAAAATATATTTAAGAAGAAAGAAAGACATTCCCTGCCCCCTGGAGACTTGCCATTTAACCTGTAAAAGTCAGCATCACTTTGCGACCCCACCGTCTTGATAATATGGGGCTGAATGAGTACCTTACTGGGCTCTTAGGAGAAGCAGCAAATGAGATTAGGTGGCGACTTTGTACAGGGCTCGGCACACATGGTGGCCATCATGATTCAGCTGTTATTTATAACTATCCTGTTTGATAGCAATAGGACTCTTTTTTTCTCCCCCCGAGACAGGGTTTCTCTGTATAGTCTTGGCTGTCCTACACTCACTTTGTAGACTAGGCTGGCCTCGAACTCACAGCGATCCGCCTGCCTCTGCCTCCAGAGCGCTGGGATTAAAGGAATGCGCCACTATGCCGGGCCCTGTTTGTTTTTAAACAGACTCTTACTATTTAGACCAGGATGGCCTCAAACTCATGAAAACCCTCCTGTCTTAGCCTCCTGAGTGCTGAAATTATGGGCATGAGCCAGGACACCTAGCTTTCATTCTCCTACCCTTCACTTTGTTTTTGTTTTTATTTTTCAAGACAGGGCTTCTCTGGGTATTCTTGGCTGTCCTGGTCCTGGACTCACTTTGTAGACCAGGCTGGGTCGAACTCACAGTGATCGCCTGCCTCCGAGTGCTGGGATTACAGGCATGCTGCTGGCAGCATTAAAAAAAAATTTTTTTTTCCTTCCAGACAGAGTTTCTCTGTGTAGCCTTACCTGTCCTGGATTCGCTTTGTAGACCAGGCTAGGCTGGCATTCACAGAGATCTGCCTGGCTCTGTCTCCCTGAGTGCTGGGATTAATGCCGTGCACCACCATGGCTGGCTTGTTGATTTCTTTTAAACAGTCACTCACCAATTCTTTTCACTTTGATCTTTGTCCTTCCATTCTTAGCTACTGCCATGCTGAGGATAAACACAAGACTTCTGTCATTCTTGGTAGGTGCTTTCCACTGAGCCACACCTCGGGCACATGCTCACTTTTGAAAAAGAGTGCATATACACAGATCTACTACCCAGAGTGAAGCCACGTGGGCTGCCCCTGGCCTCCCTCGATGACCACTTTTTTTTTTTTTTTGGTTTTTTGAGACAGGGTTTCTCTGTGTAGCCTTGGCTGTCCTGGACTCACTTTGTAGACAGAAGTCACAGTGATTCGCCTGCCTCTGCCTCCCGAGTGCTGGGATTAAAGGCGTGCGCCACCACCGCCTGGCCTTCGATGACCACTCTTGGGCAGAACTCTTGAACTTCTGTCTTCACAATTAGCATTTGCCTATCTTTTAAGAAAAATAATTTATGCACATGAACACTATTTGTAGGTATGCCTGCATGACAAAAGAGAACATCAGACAGAAGAGGGCATCAGATCTCATTACAGATGGTTGTGAACCACCATGTGGTTGCTGGGAATTGAACTCAGGACCTTTGGAGGAGTGGTCAGTACTCTTAATCATTGAGCCATCTCTCCAGGTCCCCACAAAGAGGTTTTTAACACACCATAATTAACGGCACATTCTCTCCAATCCATTCTGACTTGACATGGTGACGCGTAGCTGTAATCCTAGCACTTGGAAGGCAGAGGCAGGAGGATTAACTTGAGTCTGAGGCCAACGTAGTGAGTAACAGACTAACCAAAGCTGTAAAGCAAGGCTGTGTCTCAACAAAACATAACAAAACTGGGCATAGTGTGGCACACCTTTCATTTCAGCACTCTGGGAGCAGAGGCAGGAGGATCTCTGTGAGTTCAAGGCCAGCCTGTTCTACAGAGTGAGTTCTAGAACAGCCAGCATTATATAAAGAAAGACCTTGTCTCAAAACAACGGAAGAAACAGAAGCCAATTCCCTCATTTGATTTCTGCTTCTTGCTCTCGTCCATGATGCGCTGCAAAGGGGCATCTATACTCCACCTTGTCTGGAACTCAACCAAAACGGACTTGCTATCTTTCCATGGTTGACTGATATGGAACCTCCCATCCCAGGGACCCATCCATTTATTAGAGTGTCTGAGGGTGAGAACCCTACTTCTTGACTAACTTCCGATGGCTCCAGGGGCCAGCAGCACCATTGTTCTCCCACTGTGTCTCAGAGAGAAACATGCTGCATAATGCCATCTACATGAGATGGTAGCTGTTTTAGAATGGATTGCTCTGTGGCTGAAGAGACAGCACATACCACACTATTAGGCAAGTGTCACTGACTCGTTAAATTTTATAGTATTACTTGAGATTTTTTATGTATATATATGTGTGTATATGTATATATATATATATATATATATATGTTGTACAGAGACAAAGAAGATGAATGTCATTAAAAAACTCACTCTGACAACTTACGCTTCCTTTTAATTTTTCTTGCTCTCTAAACTCTCTAACAGGTAGCCAAGTTTAGATACCTGATAGAATTAATGTCTGGGATACTGAAGTAATTAAAAGACAACAAAAAGGCCAATTGGTAGAATACTTATCTAATGCACAGGAGACACTGGATTCAATCGCCAACCCAGCATATGAAACTGGGTGTGGTACTCAACTGCAAAGCACTGGGGAGATGGAGGCTGCTGTGAATCGAGGGTGGCCTAAGCTGGAAAATGGGTGACATAAAAAGATGGCAATAATAAAATATAGCATCCAGGAGCACACTGAGTTTGAGGAACTCTGCAAAGAGCCCATCTGAGGGGTGCACCTGTCTGAGGGCACACCTGAGTGACTTTCCCCTCCTGCTGAACCCGACTAACGAGGAAGTAAGAGAACAGTGACTTGGAACACACACACACACAGCCACGCAGACTGGACTTTATGGTGCTTGCTAAGGAGAATGCACAGGATCCTTAAGCTGTAGAAACTCCTGTTCCTCCCTAGTAGAGGAGAGAAGTCATACCTGCCCTGCAGCTTATTGTAAAGATGAATGTGATAATGTATGGAAAACACTGAGGACCATCACTGGCCCCAGGAATGCGCTTCCAGTTAGTGCTTGGTATTTAAAGCGCCTTTCTCTTACCAGAAGATAAAACATCTGGCACCATCTGCATACCCGAAGTTCCAATATCTGCTAGCTGCTTGTAATGGACAGTGAAAGATCTTTGACCTATGTCTTAAGTCTATATTTGGCAGTCCTGTAGGATTAATTGATGATACAGACTTCTTGTATGTATGTATGTATGTATGTATGTATGTATGTATGTATGTATGTATTTTTTTTGTTTTTCGAGACAGGGTTTCTCTTGTAGCTCTGGCTGTCCTGGACTCACTTTGTAGACCAGGCTGTCCTTGATGAACTCACAGTGATCTGCCTGCCTCTGCCTCCTGAGTGCTGGAATTAAAAGTATGTGCCACCACGCCGAGCCTAAATTTTTTTTTTTTCTGCGACAGGGTTTCTCTGTGTAGCCTTGGCTGTCCTGGAACTCATTTTGTAGACCAGGCTGGCCTTGAACCCAGAGATCTTTCTGCCTGATCCTCCCAAGTGCTGGGATTAAAGACATGGGCTACCAGTGCTCAGCAATGATACAGCCTTTTTTGTTGTTGTTGTTTGGTTGTTTTTTTTTTTTTGTTTTGTTTTGTTTTTTGAGACAGGGTTTCTCTGTGTAGCCTTGCCTGTCCTGGACTTGCTCTGTAGACCAGGCTGGCCTTGAACTCACAGCGATCCACCTGCCTCTGCCTCCCGAGTGCTTGGATTAAAGATGTGCACCACCACTGCCCAGCAATACAAACTTTTTGTTTGGCAGTTTGCTTTTGATTTTTTGAGACTGGAGTGGGGAATGGGGGCTTACTCTGTAGCCCAGGCTGGCCAGGAACTCACAAGTAGCTCAGGCTGGCCTTAAACTTCTGGCACTTCTTCTACTTCAGCTCCCCACCTCCCATATCCTTGGATTATAGGTCTGAGCAACCACACACAGCTACAACACAGAAACATCTCAGGATAAAACAACGAATGGGTGTTAAGATGGATATAAATATGTAAACTGGGATCTTTCCCAAATGCACCCCTGCTCAAGAATTCCCCAATCCTTAAACATAGGTAACTTTCAGGAGTGAGGAGGTGGGAGATTAGGGGTTCAAGGTCACCATTGGCTACTTAGAATTTGAGGCCAGTGTGGGGTACTATGTATATGTGTGTGTGTGTGTGTGTGTGTGTGTGTGTGTACATATATATTTTTCTCTTTGAAGACCATTAAGAGAAAATGAGACTTTTTAGAAAAGAAAACATCTTTGTACAATAGCTTTTCAGGTCCACTGTATTATTCCAATTGTTGGCTGTTGTTGGTGAGTGTATTTTTATGAAATTTTGCATATTAAAATGTCGAACAGGTGCTGAGACCCAGATAAACACACAGACTGGCACCGTTCCTTGACGACTGAAAAGTGGCCAGTACAATTCCGTTATTTTGTTTTTCCTTTCAAGCGTGCCCCCAGTTCTGAGATGGGAGGCAGATGGGACAGAAGGCTTTAAAAGGCAAAGTTAGGAAAGCCGGAAACGCCACGCTGGCCTACTTAGCTTCAACCTTCCCTGTATGACTCTACTGTCCAGCGAGGACATAGAAATACCTGACCCGTCACTAACCTGTCATTTAACATAGCCACTAGCAGTTTACTGTGATTTAATCACTCGTTCCCTAGTTGAATATGCAGTCACTATCAAGGCTTCTTATCAACATGAGACATTAATAAATGCTTTTTTGATTCTCCGGTGTTTGGGAAAATTTTGGCATCTAACTGCCTGAGGACCGAATCCACAGGCTGTATTCTTTTTACACACAGCCGAGAGAAGACTGGCGCTTGGTGGTCTGGCTGCCTCTGACCCATAAGGGATGTTTTGTGTCTTAAGTAATTGCTTCTGGGAAGTTTGAGTTCCGTCAGATCCAGTCATCTGGGCACTGAAAGATGGCAAGGACTGTATCCTGCTTCGAGCAGCATCGGTGACTGTCCCCAAAGCCACCATACAAGGGTGAGAAAGGCCTCTTTCCACCTAAGGCCTTCAGCTGGCCTAAGGAGAAAGGAGGACAGCGCAGTGGGTAGCCCGAGATTGTCTCTGTTTGATCATGACCTGCATGACAGTTTTATTCTATGACATCACTTCCTGTATTATCGTAGGACAAACTGGATGATTCCCAAAATGCTTAGATTAAAAGCAAATGGCCAAGAATAAAAAATATAAATGCCGTCGGGCATGGTGGCGCGCGCCTTTAATCCCAGCACTCGGGAGAGAGAGGCAGGAGGATCACTGTGACTTTGAGGCCAACCTGGCCTACAAAGTGAGTCCCGGACAGCCAAGGCTACACTGAGAAACCTTGTCTTTGTTTGCTTGTTTGTTTTTGTTTTTCGAGACAGTTCTCTTGTCATGGCTGTCCTGGACTCGTTTTGTAGACCAGGCTGGCCTTGAACCCACAGAGATCTGCTTGCCTCTGCCTTGCGAATGCCGGGATTGAAGGTGTGCATCACCACTGCCCGGTAAGAAACCCTGTCTTGAAAAACAAAAACAAAACAAAACAGAGAGGAAAACACACTTAGTATCTGGTGTGTTTGTGGCTAAAACCAAAATGATAGTGAATCAGGGAAAAAAAATTTTTTTTTGAGACAGGGTTTCCTGTCCTGGACTCGCTTTGTAGAACAGGCTGGCCTCGAACTCACTGAGATCTGCTTACCTCTGCCTCCTGAACTCTGGGATCAAAGGTGTGCGCCACCACTGCCTGGCTAAATTGGTGAACATTTATTCTTTTGTACGTGTCTCTGCCATTGTGTCCAGATGAAAAATTTGCTTTGTAAGAGATACTTTTCAATTTTTAAAATTTTTTTGCCATCCACTACTGGATCATCATAACACTTGCCTGCCTAATTTTGTTGTTTTCCTGCAGTGCTGGTACACATGAAGAAGCGTCTCCTTTTTTTTTTCTCTTCTATCACGATTCACAGGATTGACCCTTTACCCTGATATGGATGGCTTGGTTTCATTCCTTCAGCTGTTTGACCTGATTATCAATGAGAGCGCTATGGGGTCTGGAGACACCACCCTTGTCCTTTCAAATGTGCTCACAGTCAGCAGGCTCTTCCACCTCAGAATTGAATTTGAGGGCTGTAAGAACAATTCGGTGCCCTGGTTTTGAAATTTGATGACTCCTTCTCATCACTGTCTGTCCCTTCCCTCATGCTCCCTCCCTGAACTCTCCCATGACATGAAAAGGAACCCAGCTTGGAGGGGACAAAAAAGAAAAAAAAAAATTCAGTCCCAGGATACTCTGTCAGCATTTTAAGTTCAAATTGGGATTCTGTTTTATAAGACCATGCCGTAGTTTCTGTTTTTCTTAGAACCCAGCCCATTACTGAATTATAACAAGTGGGGAAAAAAATGCTAAGAAGAAATTGGTTAACTGTGGCAGCAAAAAAAGCTCAGGAAAAGGCTGAGCAATTGTTACTGTGGCCTGGGCTTTATTTCCAGTCATCTTGTTTTGAAGATATTGATGTTTTACTTGGGTTTTTGTATTTGTTTTTGCTTTACTTTTTATTTTTTCAAGACAAGGTTTCTCTGGGTAGCACTGGCTGTCCTAGACTCACTTTGTAGACCAGGCTGGCCTTGAACTCACAGTGATCCACCTGCCTCTGCAATTAAAGCCATGTGCCACTACGCCTGGCTGTTTTATTTAAAAAAAAAATTTTTTTTTTATAATGTATGAAGAAATGATCAAAGCTCGACTTCTGAATGTTGTACTTAGTCATGCGCTATCATGCCTGCTACAAACACAAGGGCTGTTTCTGTGCTTCTAAATTCTGGAAGTATGTCTATTTAAGAACTTTGTTGAGGGAAATGTTTGAAGGAAAAACAAGTGCTTTTTAACTTCATTCCCCCTCCCCCCCCTTTTTTTTTCTTGTTAAAATGGTCTCAAAGTAGGCCACCCTGGCTGGCCTCAAGCTCTCTTTGCAGCTGATGATGACCTTGAACTTCTGACCTTCCCACTGCTTTCCAAGTGCCTAGGATTATAGCTTTGCCACCAGATTTTATGTGAGCAGGGGGCCCACTCAGGGCTCAGAGCTTGTTATGCAAGCACTCTCACGGCTGACCTACACACCAGTTCCTTCATTTTGTTTATAATAAAAATGCTTCATAATTTTGGCTTGCTCCTCTCTTTGCAGAAATAACTCCAAAAAAAAAAAAAAAAAAAAATTGAAATAAAAGCTATCTGAGTCTTGATTTTCTTGGATACTGTTTGATGGTTTTCAGAGTTGGCAGGTACCTTGAAGGCAGAGGTACTGCAGGCCTTTATTTACTGCTGCGTTGCTAGCACTGTATGTGGCACACACCCTAAACATGTTTGGTTATTGACTAGGTATGTAGTCTTCTATGGAAATAGTATACTATATTCCTGTTTATTTGTCTTGTTGTTTTTCTTTTCTTTTCTTTTTTCTTTTTCTTTTGAGACAGGGTTTCTCTATGTTATCTTGGCTGTCCTGGGCTCTCTTTGGAGACCAGGCTGGCCTTGAACTCACAGCGATCCACCTGCCTCTGTCTCCTGAGTGCTGGGATTAAAGGCATGCGCCATTCCCACCCGGCTTATTTTTGTTTTAGGAGACAGGGTTTCTCTGTGTCACCCTGGCTGCCCTGGAACTCACTCTGTAGACCAGGCTGGCCTCGAACTCACAAAGATACATCTGCCTCTGCCTCCCTGAGTGATGGGATTAAAAGCATGCACCACTGAGCTGGCTATTGTTTTTATTTAGGAAGTGTGTGTGTGTGTGTGTGTATGTGTGTGTGTGTGTGTTATGAAGGAGGACACTCGTGTCAAGGTCTGTGTATGAAGGTCAGAAGAGAGCTTCATGGAGTTACTTCTATTCTTCCACCTTACATAGGTTTGGGATTTTGAAGTCAAATACTTGTTGAGCCATTTCATTTGTTCTGCCCTGCTTAGTGGTAGAAGGTTTGTGTAGCACACATGAGGCCCTGGGTTGGATCCCAGCCCCCCACCCATATGCATTTAATACATTTAACTTACTAGAGGTCACCCACCTCTCATACACATGCTCAGAATGCTTGCCTTAGCCGGCAGTTGTGCACCATGATGTATATAACACCCTTCAGATCACCGGGTCAGGCAAAGATAGAAAGGAAACAGTCACCGCCTGGTTTCCACCGACTCAGATCACTTCCTTGTTCGGGTGTGAAAAGCATAAGTGAAGTCACTGTCTACCGTGAATTACCTGTATTTCAGTGGAAGGACCAAAGCAAATATACCTGTTCCTGTGTTCCAGACGTGGGATGACTCAGATGTGTATTCACGTTTGGACACAGGTAGTGTTGCTTATCTTGTGGACTAGGGAGATTTCGCCACATGAGACGGAGAAGGTGAGAGCTGGCATGCTGCTAGATTAACTACAGGGAAAGAACATAAAAGTTGCCCTTTGTAGTTAAGAACTGATAAGTAATCAATGTGTAAGGGTTGATCATTTAGTGAATAACTAATAGCCTATGGCTAAAGGTCATTGCTGGGATAATTGAATTTTGTGGGGTGTTTTTGGGGGGGCGGGGCTGGGGCTGGAGAAGTTCTTTTTTATTTTTGTTTTTGTTTTTGTTTTTGTTTTTTTTCGTTTTTCGAGACAGGGTTTCTCTGTGTAGCCTTGGCTGTCCTGGACTCGCTTTGTAGACCAGGCTGGCCTCGAACTCACAGCGATCCGCCTGCCTCCCTAGTGCTGGGATTAAAGGCGTGCGCCACCACGCCCGGCTTTCTTTTTTGTTTTGTTGTTTAGGTTTTTTTTTTTTTTTTTTCCCCCTGAGATAAGGTTTCTCTGTGTAGTTTTGACTGTTCTGGATTCGATTTGTAGACCAGCCTGGCCTTTAACTCACAGCCATCCACCTGCCTCTGCCTCCTGAATGCTGGCATTAAAGGTGTGTGCTACCACTACCAGCCTAATTAGGTGTGCTTTCAAAAGATAGGATAGATTTGAAATGACCATGATTTAGTTACATAGAAATAAAAATAGAGTTGACAGGAACTTTGTAACATGCTAAAACCCGCTGGTGTGTGGAGGGTGTTGCACAATGCTGTCCTCTAGACACACCATGATCTCATGAACTGCTGCACTGCACCAGAACATTCCAGAAGGTACCATTAACTGGACTCAGCACACACACACACACACACACACACACACATACACACAGACACTCACACAGACATACAGATATACACATGGGGAGGCAGGAGACAAAGATGAGGGGCGGGAAGAAAGAGAGAGACAGAGACAGAGAGAGAGAGAGAGAGAGAGAGAGAGAGAGAGAGAGAGAGAGAGAGCATCAAACATAGTAGAGAGGAGATGTGTTGTGTTGTGGGTTTGGGAGGAGTTGGGAAGGCTAGGGCGTCTACAATACATTATGTACATATATGAACTTGCCAAGAATAAACAAAAGATAGTTTTGAAGGCTAAACAAATGGGATGTTGAAAATGCCGTTGTGCTTAGACAGAAGAGGCAGAAGTGTGCCTTAGCTCTGGGTCCTCAGTGGTTCAGTCTGAAGACATTTATTTGCTGGGTTCCTGCTTAGTGACTCCATCAGTTTCTTTTCACTAAACCACGCAGAGTCCCACTCGCATTTGTGTGGCACACTGTTGATCGTGCTCCTAAGGTGAATGACCAAAGTCCTGGAGAATTCAGCTGAACGGCTTGATGCTTCAGCCATGCTTCTCTGGCCAGGGTCACATGTGTATGTCACACATGGAAATACCTGGATGGGCGTTCCCGCAGTGGTAGGCAACCTGTTTCCTTAGTGTAACCTTACTATTTGGAAAAGCACCCCAATTTTGCTATCCAATACCAAATGGTCAGCCCTGAAAACATATATGAAGTAACTGAGAAGGTTTTGCTCATGCATTTAGAAATGCAAATGTTTATACATGTGACAATTAATGAAAAAAAAGTCATGGATTTGAAAAAGAACAAGGGGGGGGATATGGGAGGAGTTGGCAGGAGGAAAGACAGAAACAACGTAACTATACTATAATCTCAACAACAACAACAACAACAACAACAAAAATGGCAAGTCAAGTTTAGCCAAATGGTGACTATAAATTACTTTAGATAAACTGAGTTTAATATGAGTAGTTTACATATACCCAGACAAGTAGTCAAGTTCAACAGTGCTCCAAGAAATAGCAGGCAGAACTATAACCGTTGGTGTTCACAATGTGGGCTTAGGCCATTAAAAGTACTGTTGTGATCGTTCTGTTTTTTTACCTGTTTAGGAAAAATGCTAGTTGGTACAAATTTAGTTCCTGCTTTTCAGTTGCCTTGCTTTTCTTCGTGTACTTATTTTTCATGCAAATAATAAAATGTTCTTCTTGTAAAACTTCACCTTACAAAAGCAGTGTGTGACACACAGGAAATTGTCTTCTTTTGAAATGTCACAGGCATTCTCAACCCTCTTGTTCTTGATAAATATAAATAATTTCATTTATTTTAAATCTTATGATAGAGCAAATCATATATCGTGTCCCTTTTTTTCTTTTTTAAAAATATTTTTTTATTTAATTTTAATTTATGTGTGTTGGTGTGAGGGTGTCAGATCTTGGAGTTACAGACAGGGGTGAGCTGCCATGTGGGTGCTGGGAATTGAACCCGGGTCCTTTGGAAGAGCAGGCAGTGCTCTTAACCGCTGCGCCATCTCTCCAGCCTTTTTTTTTTTTTTTTTTTTTTTTTTCCTTTTTTGATTTTTCGAGACAGGGTTTCTCTGTGTAGCCTTGGCTGCCCTGGACTCGCTTTGTAGACCAGGCTGGCCTCGAACTCACAGCGATCCGCCTGCCTCTGTCTCCCAAGTGCTGGGATTAAAGGTGTGCACCACCATGCCTGGCTCCATATATCGTGTTCTATGATTTGATGTTCTCACTTGGATTTTTCTTCATCAGTGCTGAGAATTTATTGTTTGTTAATTTTTGTTTTGTGGTGTTAGGGATTGAAACCGGAGCCTTGTCCATGCTAGGCAAGTGCTGCGCCTTTGTACTTCAAGGCCAAAGCCAGCTGCTCTACAAGGTTGCAATGTGAGTACTCCATAGCATCCTACTCAAGACTTTTCTTATGTTTTAAAATCATTCTTCTAGTCTCCTGCTTTGATTCTCTCTGCTTCCCCAAATTACCATGAGAATGATCCTCCAGGCCCAGTTTCTTCCAGTCTTCCATTTCTCTAATGGTTGCCTTGGGCTCATCCTGCGGGGTTTGGCTCTTGTGTATTAACTGCTGAGGTTTCCCTCCTGACTCTTTCCGGGTTTGTGGGAAATCCCGGGGGAAGAACTTTCTGCCCTGAGACTCCCTACAACGTCGACAGAAGCGATCCTTATACTATAGTCTTCCACAGTGCTGTCTCTCTTTCCTCTTCACACAACAGTCAAACTTTCTCAAAGGCAGAGACCGAAGTTTATTTTCCGTTCATTTCTCTACCCCTGCAGCGTGGACTCTGCCCCACCATAGCTACAGCTTTGAAAACGGCGGCCTTCAGGCCCTACGGTTGTCACATTTAGAAAATATTTCAGGCCTTTCTGACCTGTCTTCCGGGAACCTCTCAGGACACCGCATTCCTGGTCCATCTTTCCCCACCCTCGGGTTTTTGAGGCACTTCTCTGTTAATGAGCTCCTCTTGGAAAGAAACAAAACTCAAACCAAATCAGAAGCAGCTATGAGGCTTTGAGGATGCTTTGAACTCTTCTTGTTTCTGCCATTTTGTTTTTGTTTGTTTTTTGTTTTTTCGAGACAGGGTTTCTCTGTGTAGCCTTGACTATTCTGGACTCGCTTAGTAGACCAGGCTAGCCTCAGACTCACAGCGATCCGCCTGCCTCTGCCTCCCAAGTGCTGGGATTAAAGGCGTGTGGCACTGCTCCTGGTTGTTTGTCCCATTCTTGTTGGCTAGATTTTCACCTTGTAGGAGTTTCCTTTGTAGATTGGCAGAATGAGAAGTCTGGAGTTAAAGTTTATGTCAGATGCGATCAGGAGGAAGGTGAAGTGTTATTCCTAAGAGGTATTCTGGAAAGATGGCTTCCGCTAATACTTTATATTACTTTTTTTCTTTAAAAAAAAAAAAAGATTTATTTATTATTCTGAATACAGTGCTCTGCCTGCATGTATGCATGCCCACCAGAAGAGGGCATCAGATCACATTATAGATGGTTGTGAGGCACCATGTGGTTGCTGGGAATTGAAGTCACGACTCTGGAAGGGTAGTCAGGGCTCTTAACTTCCGAGCTATCTCTCCAGCTTTGAAGACACGGTCTCACTGTGTTTCCTTGACAGGCCTTCAACTCACAAAGATCCACCTGCCTCTGCCTCTGGAGTACTGAGACTAAAGGCATGCGCCATTACTCTTTGGCTTCTACTTTGAAGTCCCCAGCAGAAATACTCTTGCTTTCCTCAAGCCTGCAACCCCCAAAGATCACAAGAGCATTCTTCTGCAATTGCTTGCTTGCTTGCTTGCTTGCTTGCTTTTGTTTATTTGCTGTTGTTTTGATCCTGTCTCACACAGTAACCCTGGCTGGCCTGACTTTGCATCCGAAAGATGCACAGCCACCTCCACCTCCTGAGTGCCCAGATTGCTGGCACACAGCACCACACGCAGCCTTTTGTATTTAAAATTTATAATTTCAGTGGGTGGTAGTGGACACCTTTAATGGAAGGCAAAGGCAGTCGATCTCTGAGTTCAAGGCCAGCCTGGTCTACAGAGCACAGTCCAGGGCAACCAGGGCTACACAGAATAAACCCTATCTTGAAAAAAAAATTAAAAAACAAACAAACAAACAAAACAAAAAACAAAAAAAACCCCTATCTTGAAAAACAAAACAAAACAAACCCAGAATACATTATTTAGGCTGGGCGTCGAGGCATATGCCTTTAATCTCAGTACTCTGTTTTTTTGTTTTTATTTGTTTGTTTTGTTTTGTTTTCGAGATAGGGTTTCTCTGTGTAACTTTGACTGTCCTGGACTTGTTTTGTACACCAGGCTGGCCTCAAACACAGAGATCTGCCTGCCTCTGCTTCCTGAGTGCTGGGATTACAGGCATATGCCACTGTGCCTGGCTAATCTCGGCACTCTTGAAGCAGAGGCAGGCAGGTCTCTGTGAGTTTGAGGCCAACCTCTAGTGAGTTCCAGCACAGGCAGGACTACATAAAGAGAGACTTTTTCTTAAGAAGAAGAAGAAGAAGAAGAAGAAGAAGAAGAAGAAGAAGAAGAAGAAAACCCATAAATTATTTATTTATTTATTTATTTATTATTATTATTTTTAAAATTTATTTATTTATATGTATACAGCATTCTGCCTGCAGGCTAGAAGAGAGCACCAGATTTCATTATAGATGGTTGTAAGCCACCATGTGAGTGCTGGGAATTGAACTCATGACCTTTAGAAGAGCAGTCAGTGCTCTTAACCCCTGAGCCATCTCTCCAGCCCTATTTATTTATTATTATGTACACAGTGCTCTGCCTGTATGTACCCCTGCAGGCCAGAAATGGGTGTCAGATCACACTATGTAGTTACTGGGAAGTGAACTCAGGGCGCTGAAAGAGCAGTCAGTGCTCTTAATCACTGAGCCGTCTCTCTGGCCCAAATAATCTGGATTTCCTTCCTTTCTTTTTGTGTTTCTTTCTTTTCTTTTTTTTAGTTTTTTTGAGACAGGGTTTCTCTGTGTTAGCCTTGGGTGTCCTAGACTTGCTTTGTAGCCCAGGCTGGCCTCGAATTTACAGCAATCTGCCTGGCTCTGCCTCCCAAGTGCTGGGATTAAAGGCATGCGCCACTGCACCAGCTATACATTTTAATATATGCCTGGTGCTGTATGAGTTTGCTATATTGTTGTGCAGTAACTAGGAAATACGTGCATGGCCAACAGAAACAGCAAAGTGGTGAGTCAACCAAAAGCCATACAGCCAATTAGTTTATATAAAACTTATTTTTAAAACTTCATGACTGCTCCTCATCAAAGAAATGTCTCTTTGCAACAGAGACCACCACAGAAAACCACAATCTATCAAAATGAAGCGCTCTGCAGCCCAGTCTCAGCCTGACATATCAGCAGCACAGCTTTTATGCCTGTGCGTCAGGAATCACCGTGGAAGAAGAGGGGGAAAGATTGTAAGAGGCAGAGAGGCTGCAGGCTGGCTGGGAGGCTGTGTCCCCTAGAAGTGTCAGAGATGCTGAGCCCATGACGCCTCGCCAAGATGGCTGCCTAAACATCACCCCCCGACAATGACGACACCAAGAGACATGCTGATGTGGAAGGGGAAAGCTCTCTAGATCTCAACCCCAGACAAACAGTTACTACCGCCAAGAAATGCTGGAGAGTGGGAGAAATAGTCTTCCCCCAGGGAAGAACAGGCCAATTAGTTACCTCATCCCCAAATGGTCAGCTCTCAAATGATGATATACATGCCAGTAACATTATACAGACCGAACAGGTTGTATTTATGTAGTTAAGTGTGTGTGGAACAGCAAATCAAGAAAAAGAGGCCAGAGATTTGAAAGACGTCAAGGCGCGAGGTACATACGCTTGGAAAGAAAAGAAGGGCAGGTAAAAATGATTATAACTATATTATAATCTTAAAAAAGAAAAATATTATTTAAAAAAAACATTAGTCAGGCTTGGTGGTGCATGCCTTTAATCCTAGCCTGAAGCAAGCAGAGCTCTGTGAGTTTGAAACCAGTCTGAGGTACATAGCAAGCCACCTAGTCCCCACACACAGACCAGCACGTCATGACTTTTTTTTTTAAAAGAAACATTTCCATCTTGAATTTCATGAAAAAGAACTTTCTAGCTCAGAAGCGGCCCCTGTTTTCAAGTGCCGCACTTCCTCCTCCTGTACGCATGTGCTGCACTGCTTTTCCGGTGACTCTCTGAGACTGGGGCTACAGTTTCACCTTTGTCTTCTTGTAGAAAGTGGCAAAGTGTGGCCCAGTCTGCAGGAGATCATTATCCTTTAGGAGCTGCCACGTATACCACCCGGGTTCCTTCCTTTCTGTCAAAAGTTCCTGTCTTGCTGAGTTCCTTCGTCATGTGTCATTTTTTCAGGATCTTTTTTATTTTCCATTCCCTTTTGATCTGTATGTTCAACACTTTCTTCAAATATAGCAGGGGTCCCGAGAATGTCTTCACACTCAAAGCATAATCATAGCTGTCTGCTCGCTGAACTGGAGTCTCAGGGCTAATTTCCTATGGAAGGAGAAAACTGGCTTCCATGGCACTCCTCCCCACCCCCAACACAGACACACATCCCCAGCGCACAAATAAAGCAGATGTAACGCCAACGTTTCCCCCTTTCAAGTCAGGATTTCTCTGTGCAACATGCCCTGGCTGTCCTGGACTCTGTAGACCAGGCTAACCTGCAACTCACAAAGATCCTCCTACCCCTGTCTGCAGAGTGCTGGGATTAAAGGTAAGAGCCACCACCACGCTTGACAGCTGTCAACTTCTTTTTTTGGGGGGAGGGTGGGTTCGAGACAGGGTTTTTCTGTGTAGCCTTGGCTCTCCTAAACTTGCTTTGTAGACCAGGCTGGCCTCCAACTCACAGGGATCTGCCTTCTTCTGCCTTCCTCTGCCTCCCGAGTGCTGAAATTAAAGGCCTGCGCCACCACAGCCTGGCCAGCTGTCAACTTTTTGATTTTGATTTTGTTTTTGAGACAGGTTTTCTCTGTGTAGCCCTGGCTGTTTTGGACTAACTTTGCCTCTGCCTCCCCGGCAAGATTTATCTTTTCTATTTTATGTGTATGAATGTTTTGATTGCTTGTCTATGTGTACCACAGGTGTGCCTCATCTATTTTTGTTAAAAACCCTCATTTTCATTCAGAAGGCAGAGGCAGAACGATCTCTGAGTCCAAGGCCAGTCTGGTCTATATAGTAAATTCCACAACAGCCAGAGTTACACAGAGAAACTCTGTCTCAAAAAACAAAACAAAAACAAACACCCCCCCCCAAAAAAACCCAACAACAACAACACACACAAAAAAACAAAAAACAGAAAACAAAAGCCCCCCCCCCAAAAAAAAACCCCAGCCAAACAAAGCCCTCATTTTCAGTAGAGGGCCTTCAGGAAATGGTGGACGGGTATTGGGAAGTCTTGGAAACCTGAACAACGGAATAAACATAATGATTTCCAAATAGTCTCCTAGCTCTGAGGTCGGGTGCTTTTCCTTGACAGACTGCTCTGCAGTTAGAGTGGGTGGAGTCTATGTGAAAATGCCAGAAACTGTGCCCTGAGGCTGCGAGTGCCAGGTCAGGGCCAGTTTAAACAATGGGAAAGCAGGTCAGAGGTCCAAAGAGGACTGGATAAATCGAGGAAGCTAAAGCAAGGGGCTGGCTGGCTTAGTATGTGTGTATGTAAGAGCCTGCTGGGAAGAAAAATCTCAGAGCTTTATAGCATCGCGTTTGCTAGAGACTGGAAAGACTGAGGCACTTCCGGTAATGGGAGGTGATTTTTCTCTTTGTTGCTTTATTTTTATGGACCACACCTCAAATATGACATATATTTCTACAGATGTCCTCAAAGACAAGCCATTCCCTTAGATATACAGATTGGTTTTTGATCTTTGTTTTTAAGGGTTCCATGCACTGAGATCTCCGCGACCATCCTTCCCGCCCCACCTCCCCTACCCCCCCACCCCCGCCCCGGCTCATAAGGACTGGCACTCTCAAAATGTTTTTGGTAACTACGTGCCAAAGGTGTCCCTACCAGGTGGTTTCCTTTCTTTCCTACGCTTTACTGTTTTCCTTCTTTGACATTGAGGGTGTGCATAGGGATGTGCGTGTGCCATTGGGGTGCCTGTGGAGGACAGAGGACACCGTGAGATTAATTCTCTTCTGGGTTCTAGAGTTTGTTGGGGTTGGCAGTAAGGGGCTGCTACCTGCTGATTCATCTCGTGGACGCTGG
>OU015748.1:22976597-22998185 GCA_907169655.1 Acomys percivali | reverse complement strand
ACACGAGGTGAGAGAGCTTGAATGCAGTTCCCTAGTACACTAATTCTAAAGTTGAGTTTCCCACCAAGTTGCAGGGCTCAGCACATCCGTCTCAGAGCAATGGATAAGCCTTGTCCTACAGACACCACATTTGTGATCAGGAGTTCTCTGCCTTCTAAGCATGAGAGTGACTCTCATTACTGAGAAAGATTATTCAGAGACTTTGGTTTAAATATACAAAAATTAACTTCACCCTATTAAAATCATAAGCTATATATTTAAGTTATAAGTCCTGATTTTGGTTGACACTTTTAATTGTTGATCTTCTTTATATGGCACATATATATGTTTGTTTGTTTGTTTTCTGAGACAGGGTTTCTGTGTAGCTTTGTAGATCAGGCTGGCATGGAACTCACAGTGATCTACCTGCCTCTGTCTCCCAAGTGCTGGAATTAAAGGCGTGCACCACCAAGCCCGGCCCCATCTTTTGTTTTTTTGTTTTTTGGGTTTTTTTTTCTTTTTCTTTTTCTTTTTTGAGACAAGGTTTCTTTATGTTAGCCTTGGCTGTCCTGGACTTGCTTTGTAGACCAGGCTAGCCTAGAACTCACATTGATTTGCTTGCCTCTGCCTCCAAAGTGCAAAGTGCTGGGATTAAAGGCATGCATCACCAAGCCCAGCCTCATTACTCTTTCTTGTTCCTTCCTCCCTTCTTCTTCTTCTTTTGTTTTTTGCTTTTTGGGTTTTTTTGTTTTGTTTTGTTTTTGTTTTTTTTGAGACAGGGTTTCTCCATGTTGCCTTGGCTGCCCTGGACTTGCTTTGTAGACTAGGTTGGCTTCAAACTCACAGTGATTTGCCTGCCTCTGCCTCCCGAGTGTTGGGATTAAAAGTGTGTGCCACCATGCCCGGTTCTTCTTTTTCTTCTCCTCCTTCTCCTTCTTTCTTCTTCTCCATTATCATCATCACCACCACCACCATTATTTAATATGTTTCACTAATGAGGAAAAGCATGACATTTTTTCTTTTTGGGTCTGACACTTTTGCTTAGCATGATAATCCACTGTTCTATTTATTTTTTCTTGAAATTGCTATAACTCTCCTTGTTTATGGCTGAAAAATATCTATAGTGTATATATGCACCATTTTCTTTTTTGTTTGTTTGCACCACTTTTTCTTTATCTGGTCACCGACTGATGTATAAGTTGGCTTCTGTGTATAGTGTAGCAATAAATTCAGGTGTGTTAATATTTCTGGCATGCTGATTTATGATTCTTTTGCATTAGTCCCAGAATGGTAGGATCATACAGATGTATAATTTAATTTAATATTATTTTTTGAGGCACGGTCTTTAATACCAGCACTTGGGAAGCAGAGGTAGGCAGGTATCTGTCAGTTTAAGGCCACCTTGTTAAAAAAACAAAAACAAAAACAAACCAACCAAACCAAACCAAAGAACAAAAAACCAACCAACGAACCAACCAACCAAGTAAAAAAAAAAAAAAAAAAGAAATCAACCAACTAACCAATTCGTCAGCCAACCAAATCAACAAAGGAGTTCTTGAAACAAATAAAACAATCTGTGATTTTTTTCAATTAATATATCTCTTCCACCAGTGGAAGTTCCATTGAAATTTCATTAACTAAATTTTTATTTCTAAATACTTTCAAAGCAAATAGTGGTATTGTCCATTTGTAATCCCAACAACTAAGGAGTTTGAGGCTGGTAGGTCTTGAGTTTGAGATTAGCTTTGGCTACATAGTTAGACCATGTTTTGAAAAATGAGGAAGTTTCTGGGTGTAGTGGTACACTCCTTTAATCCCAGCACTCGGAAGGCAGATGCAGGGTGGATCACTGTGAGTTTGAGGCCAGCCAGGTCTACAAAGAGAGTCCAGAACAGCCAGGGCTACTCAGAGAAACCCTGTCTCGAAAAACCAAACCAAACCAAACCAAAACAACAAACAACAACAACAGCAAAAACAAAAAGGAAAAATGAGAAAGTTTACGGTCATAAGACAGATCCATGTACTTTGAATTTTTAAAAGTTTTAAAAACAACTTAACTTTAAAAAAAATAATTACTTTTTTGTTTTTTAGTGACAGGGTTTCTCTGTGGAGCCCTGGCTGTCCTAGACTCTCTTTGTAGGCCAAGTTGGCCTCGACCTCACAGAGACCTACCTCTGCTTCCCGAGTACTAGGACTAATGGTGTGCACTACCACACCCAGCCAACTTTGTATTCTTTAAGGAATAACACTTTCACACAACTATCAAATGTAATCAAGCCCAGTAATTTAATACTGATACCATATCACGCCATTACAGGACCTCACTGGACTTTCACCAGTTTACATACATGTGTGTATATGCAGGTATAGGACTGCGGTTCTAGGAACGGTTGCCCAATGTGAGAATTCATGTAGCCACTGTTAAATTGAATGCAGTGTTTCCTCAAGCTGCCTCTGCATACACTTTAAGGTTGTCCTAAAGCTGTTTCTGTATACAGTGAATAATAACCTAATTGTAAACTGCTTCAGCTCAATCATATCATATCAGCAAAGCCTCATTTATCCACAGCCAGCCACTGGTCTTTGTCCCCGTAAGGCACATACTGGGCATCGCCCAATGCAAATGCCTTGGACTGCCGCAAAGCCAATTAAGGCATTCAAGAATAGACTCATAGTTTCCTCTTTTAATCTCACCACAACAAGGATCTAGGACTGTTCCACAAGGACACCCTTTTGCCGTATGATTTTGAGGACCTGTCTGTTCCATCCTCTCTTGTCACCGTCCTTCACTCCCCAGTACCTGGTACCAACTGAGTTATTTGTTGAATGTACTTGTTTGAGACCAGATATTACAGCAGGGGAGTTTCCTAATTAGTTTGAAGACAGGCTTATTAGTCATTTACTAGATTTCAGTTAATGAAAAGATATTTGAAGGAAAAAATATCATACAATTCCATCTCTAAATGACTGATTTGCAGAAAAGACATACACGGGCGCACACACACACAATCTTGAGCTGCCAAACCTCATAGCAGACATCATGGATTATTTGAATCCTATAATAGGACTTTGTCCATATACAAAGCTTCAAATGAGGCCTCAAAACATTCTCTCTCTCTCTCTCTCTCTCTCTCTCTCTCTCTCTCTCTCTCTCTGTCTCTTTGTCTCTCTCTCTCTCTCTCTCTCTCTCTCTGTATTTGTGTGTGTGTGTGTACAAACACACATGTTTAAAAATTTGTGTGAAAGGGCATTTTTATACCCTCTGGAACCCAAGCTGGCAAACGGAGACTGCTTGATTGAGAACACTTTGTCTGCTTCTGCCTGGTTCTGTTCCTGGTTCCGCTTACTAACACTGTCCCAGGTAAACAGAAACATGACCCTCCTCAGCTCTTTCGACTGACTACAGTGAAACCTCCACTAATGGTACCAGGGGGAAATTGACTACTCCCGAAAGATATTTGCACATTGTTAGAGTTTCTTGACCTCAAGATATCTTTTTTGGAAGCGTTTAAAGAGCTAAAGAAAAGAAATTGCCCTTTAAGTAGACCTTGTGACAGAAGGAGGTGGGAAAGTAATTACACTGCATTCCAAACCTTTGCACAGGATAACTCCATGACAAACGCTAAAGCAAACACGCTGTAAAAATACCATAATATTCCTTCACCTTCCTTCAGATAAGAAAGGCTTATGCATTTTTATATCTTGAAAACCTTTGTTTTTCAGGGTTTGTTTGAGCACCTTACTTCTTACTGAGTGAAGGGACGATCGTTTTAGAATCTGTTTGCATGAGGGTCTCTTGAGGCCTAGCATTTAGCGTGTTTCATGTTAGAAACCACAGGTAGGGCTTGTTTCTGTAAATGATTTATTTCCATGGATCTGTTCCTTTAATTGATTTGATATTTACTTAAGAAAGTTCTTTCTTTGCTCGACCTGTCATCTCTCTGAATGAGGCCCCAGCAGGACCTGCCTGGTTCCTTCTCAGACAGGGCATTTGAAGGTCCAGGAGTCTTCACACAGACCTGGGCACCATTTCGTAGGATTTTTTTTTTAATGTTTTGTTTTCTTCTTTTCTTCTTTTTTTCTTTTTCTGTGTTTGGTGTGGAGGTTGGTGGCCACAGTGGTACCAGGGTTGAATTCAAAGCCTCATGCAATACCGGGCGAGTACTCCATCTCTGAGGCCAAAGATTTGAATTGTCTCTTCTTGGACACAGGCTGTGTCCTAGGAAGGTGTTAAAGTGTAACTAGTCATTCTACAGTCCCCAGAGCAACATAACAGTAACCATAACACTCACCTTGGAGACTAACGTTCTTGATTCTATATGACTTATAAGTAAAAGCATACTTAGGAAGCCTTGCCAGTTGTATTGGTTTACAGATTGTATGAAACAGTGATTGTATGAAAACAGTGATTGTGTGAAAACTTAGCTTCAGCCAGGCCTCCCAAGCACCCTAGAGTCCTCAGTTGTCTGTAAGACCAGACATAGACTCTGCCAGATATCAACCTGGATCCCCACCCCCCCCACCCCCCCAAGAAACAGGAAGCCCAAGTGATTTGTTTGAGCTCAGTTCAAATTGTGGGAGTGAGTCAGGGACAGAACGCACTCTTTGAGTCCAATTCCATATATATGTGTGTGTGTGTGTGTGTTTGTGTATGTGTGTAAACTTTTTTTTGTTTTTTGAAACAGCGTTTCTCTGTATAACAGTACATACAATTTTTATATATAATAAATTATGTTATATATAAAGATATATGAAGAGAAATATGTAATATATATATAAATTTATATATTTATAAAATATATATTTAAATATAAATCTATAATCTTGTCACATATAAATATACATGAATATATATGTACATATGGTACCCTTGTGCATAACAAATCTTCCAGAAGCTTTTTATTTATTTATTTATTTATTTATTTATTTATTTATTTATTTATTTGGTTTTTCGAGACAGGGTTTCTCTGTATAACAGCTATAGCTGTCCTGGAACTCGCTCTGTAGACCAGGCTGGCTGGCCTCGATCTCGTGGAGATCCGCCTGCCTCTGCCTCCCAAGTGCTGGGATTAAAGGCGTGCGCCACCACCACCTGGATCCAGAAGCTTTTTATAAAAGAGGAAGTGTCGTTTTTATGTGGAGAAGAGACCACAAGCTCCAGGTCACCAGGCTAGAAGAAGGCTAAGGAGGAGCGCTCTCATGGCTCCTCGCTGCGGGACTGAACTTGAGTACAGAGCTCACAGAGCAAACAACCTCTTGCTCAGACCTCCTGCCTTAGTCTCCTAGTTGGCTAAAGGGAAGCATGGGATTCCTCATTTTCTTAGGAAAAACCACACTGCGGGAGGGGAGGGGGCGGCGCGGGAAAGCTTGCTCTGTGTCCAGGGGACTTCCAGGGTAGCACCCTGAAGGCCACGTGCATCGCTTGGTTGATGAGGCGTGCTTTCCTAACTGCTCTTCCGTCTTGCTCCTTATCAACCTGCCGCTTTGCCCACACGTTGCTTTCAGTGAGCGTTGTTAGTGGGGAGGGCAGAGTGCTGCTCACTTTCCGGCATCACGGAAAAATATATGTGCAGGAAACAGATCCTTTCAACTGGCTTAAGCCTGTCTGTGAGGCTCATTTCAAGGCACCCTATTGTGCTCAGTCCTTATTGGAGCATGGTAAAAATAGCATACTGAGGAGGCTGTGTCTATAGACGCAGAGTGAAAGGGAGAGTTGAGGCAATTGTCTAGATAATCCAAGCAAAAACAAAACCAAACAAAATAAAACCACCCGCCCGTTGAGAAAAGGACAACAGCTTAGGAAGGAGCCTGCATGGTCGTCCAGCCTGGCTTTTTACATTGTTCAAATTCATCAGCTCTGGATATATTTACCTTTTTGACATAGATGGGGCTTAAGTTGCTGAAGAGGTTTTCTCCCCCAATATTATCTTAAGTACTAACTAAAAAAAAAAAAAAAAAAAAAAGCCTGTGCTTTAAAGTGTCCCTGACTGCTCTATTTCCCAGGCAGAAAGCAAATTTATCATAGGCTGCTCAGAAGTTGGGAGGGGGATTTCTTTCTTCGTCTGCCTCTGTGTGTGCGAACTGATTCTGTTTTAACAGGGAGCTGAGGGCTGGGGATCGTTTATCTGTACACTCCCGTGTTGGAGCCCAGTGGCTTTATGCTTGGCTAAGTGCCTGTCATGTGTGTTGATTGTCGGTGCAACAGCTTGGCTCGCTTAGGAAGGTAAGGAGCCCAGTTTCCTTTGAGATAGCGCCTGGTAATATTCCACTGGAGCTGGCAGGGCATGTGTTGTCTGGCCCCCCGCCCCCCCAAGTCGTGGCTTTCCAGGTGAGGGTGCTCCTTGCCTTTGTTCTTCTGCTCTTCATTTGGGGGTTTGGTTTTCCAAGGGTTCCACTGCATAGCTGAGGCGGGCCTCGAACTTGGCATCTTCCAGCCTCAGTCAGTCTCCTAGTGCTGTGATTACAAGTGCATTACCGAGTTCGGTGACCCGCTTTTGGGTCACCATCCTTCTTCCTAGTTCTGATTCTTCCTCTCGCATCTTCCCCAATGTGTGCAGTCTCTAAGGACTATGACTTGTGCTTTTCCAAGGTTTTTTTTTTAGTCAAGCCTCTACTTTCCCTATCCCTCGAGTTTGAATTCTAATTTTCTCATGCCTGCTAATAATCCCTCCTGCTTTTCTCCGTCTTGCTCATCTCTGATCCATCCTAAGTAAATGCCAGAGCAGCCCTCCCTGAAGCCTTGCCTAATTGAATTGTATTTCCTTGCGCAAACATCTTCAGTAGCTCCCCGAGGCCTGAAAGATCTCACTCAAATTCCACAGGCTGGTGTTTGAAAGCTTTTGTCAATTTGGTTCTGGTGACTTCCTGGCCTTGAGTGAGCAGTGAGCTTCGGGGAGGCAGGGCTGTCAATTCTGCAGGAAAGGCCCTTTCTCCTCCTCACTCTGTACAGCATCTGAGCTACAGTGCTAGAGCAGACACGCCCCTCCTTCCAAGAACACTTAAAAACTCATTTTAGAGAAAGAGTGGCCATCTTTGAAATGGTTATCAGAGTTAAAAGACCCTGTGGGGGTTGGAGAGACGCTCGGTGCTCAGAGTACACGCTGCTCTCCTGGAGGACTGTGCTGGGCAGCTCAGTGGTCGCAGCACACGCTGCTCTCCTGCAGGATTGTGTTGGGTTTTGACACCCTCATTGAGCCCCTCACAGCTTCTTGTACCTCCAGTTATGGGATCTGAGGCCTCTGGTCTCCAAGAGTGCGAGCATACTGCCCTTTTCATAATATACATAAACAAATAAAACCCAAACAATTGAAAAAAGACATCTTGGAAAATGCCAGGTCCAACTTTTCACCCCGAGGCACATTTGACTTCCATGGGTAAGTTGAGAACAAACAACACAGCAGCCCCTTGCTCTTTTTGTCAGTTATTGAAAACAATGCACCCCCCCCCACCCCCATGGTCTCTTCCCCTACTTAAGAACAACAAACAAAAGTCGGTCCTTGCCAATGTGATAGTCACTATTAACGGTATCTCACCTTATCTGTGATTCTAATTTAAGAGTCGTAGATTCTTGAATTCATTGTCTTTAAAAAATTAAAAAAAAAAATAATAAAAAAAATTAAAAAAAAATTTACTTTGCACATATTCATGTTTTGCCTGACTGTATGTCTATGTACTTGGTATCCTTAGAGGTCAGAAGAGAACATCAGAGTCCTGGACCGCAGTGGGCCACGCCGTGGGTGCCAAGTTCTCTGGAAGAACAACCATGGTCTTCTCCAGGTAGCCATCTCTCCAGTCTTTCTAATTATTTCTTATATTACAATGTTTTCTAATAGTGGGACCCATAGTCCTGCCACTTAGTAGGCTGAGACAGGAGGATTCCAAAATTCTGGACCACATAAAGGAAAACCCCGGCTTAGGAGGTTAGGTCTATAAGCCCCAGAGTAAAACAGAAAGTTGAGGCAATTGTTCATATAATCTGAGCACAAAGAAGACCCAAACAAGTTTAAACCACAAACTAAACAATAGCACATGTGAGCTGAGGTAGGAGGATCACCCTGAGTTCAAGGCCAGCCAGGGGCTATATAATAAATTTCAGGTTTTAGAGGAAGGTCTTGTCTAAAAAACAAAAATTAACACCACCCAAATGAAACAGCAAATGCTTTCAAGTAAGTCTCTGACATGGCCCCCTGTCAGTAAGCAGTCTTCTATGGTGTAACAATAACTTAAGCCGGGTGTGGTGGCATGAGCCTTTAATCTCAGCACTCGGGAGGCAGAGGCAGAGGCAGGTGGATCTCTGTGAGTTCAAGGCCTGCCTGGTCTACAAAGTGAGTCCAGGACAGTCAGGGCTGTCGAAATCCTATCTCGAAAAACAAACAAACAAACAAACAAAGACATCAGACAAAGCATGTCTTTCACAATCCACACTCAATGAAATGAATAGTGTGAACTCATTATACAGTTGAAGACAACCTTGAACTTAAAGACAACCTTGCACTTAAAAAAAAAGATTTATTTATTATTATGTATTCAGCACTCTGCATGCATGCACACCGAAGACCAGAAAAGGACATCAGATCTCATTATAGATGGATATGAGCCACCATGTGGTTGCTAGGAATTGAACTCAGGACCTTTGGAAGAACAGTCTGTGCTCTTAACCTCTGGACCATCTCTCCAGCACCAGCCTTGAACTTCTGACTCTCTTACCCTCACCTCCCAAAGGCTGATATTTCTTTCTTTTTTCTTTTTAAAAAAGATTTATTTATTATTTACACAGTATTCTGCCCACATGTGTGCCTGCCCACCACAAGAAGGCACCAGATCTCATTACAGGTGGTTGTGAGCCACCATGTAGTTGCTGGGAACTGAACACAGGACCTTTGGAAGAGTAGACAGTGCGCTTAACCTCTGAGCCATCTCTCCAGTCCCTTCTTTTTGCTTTTTTGAGACAGGGTTTCTCTGTGTAGCTTTGGCTGTCCTGGACTCACTTTTTAGACCAGGCTGGCCTCAAACTCACCTGCCTCTGCCTCCCTGAATGGTGGGATGACAGACATGTGCCACTGCGCCTGGCTTAAAGGCTGATATTTCAAGTGTGCACCACTATGCCCACCTTTTTACACCCATACAATACATGCATTCACACATACATATATGGTCATAAAGATTGTGACTTGTACTAATGAAGTACAGATCAAAGCATGACCAAGGTCACAATACACACACACACACACACACACACACACACACACACGCATGTACACATGTATGCACATACACACATTGATAGATGATAAGAGATGGTTCTATGTGTGAATATGATTAAGAATCCTTAAGGATTTCAGGAGACGCTGGGTGGTGATGTGTGCCTACAGTACCAGCACAGGAGGGAGGCAGAAGAATCTTGTGTTTCATGCTAGTCTGGGCTATGTAGTTAAGATCCCAGCTCAAGAAGTTTTGGAAGCAGAAGGATAAGGACCCAGGGTCAGGGATGGTCTTTGTTCCATGCTAATTTTCTTCCTTCTTTACTGCTTCGGACACTTCTGTAAAATATTGAATGTTGTTGTAGAAATAGAACATGCTTTTCTCCAGACTTAGTAAGATAAAATTGACAAATACATACATGAGGTACACAATTTGATGGTTTAATAGACAATTTTCTCTTAAAAAATATCCTTGAGCCGGTAGTGGCGCACACCTTTAATCCCAGCACTTGGGAGGCAGAGGCAGGAGGATCACTGTGAGTTTGAGGCCAGCCTGGTCTACAAAATGAGTTCAGGAGAGCCAAGATAACACAGAGAAACCCTATCTTGAAAAAAAAACCTATATATATATATATATATGTATGTATGTATGTATGTATGTATGTATGTATGTATATCTCCTTGAATTCTCCTTGAATTTGAGTGACCTAAGGTGTAGTGTGTTGATTGTAGTTTGCAATGCTATATTGTATTGGGTGCTTGGCATCTGCTAAGACCTTAACCTAATCAAAATAAAGAAAAAAGTCAAAATTCAATGGCTATTTTAAGATAGGAATTTGAGTAGTTTACATGTATTTTCTCTTGAAGATGAGAATATGAGCAGCAGATGCCGAGGACGATTTGGGTGTTTGCTTTGATGAGGGTGCTGTGGACAAAGGCACACTGACTCACCTCCAAGTGTGTTGATTCCTGTGACTCATGAAGTGCCTATGTTCTTCCTTGTGGCTGCCTTGTTTTCCTCTCCTTTCTGGCTCAGCATGACTTTTGCCCACTCTTAGTATTTAAGGGTGTCATTGTATATATCTATACAATGGCTCCTTTCACTCATATTGTTAATTTTGCATTATTCAGATTACATTTAAACCCACCCTTTTCCTATATTCCCATGTATTCAACAATTATTAACTTATCTTTTATTAATCATCTGTCTGTCCATCTGTATATCATCTATCTATCTATCTATCTATCTATCTATCTATCTATCTATCTATCATCTACTGTCTTCTATTATGTAGCTTTCATCTATCTATTCTATGATCCATTTACTCTGTTGTGAGCAATGTATTAGATTTCTCCTTTGGAAAGGGTTCTCTGATCTACAGTGCCATGGGGCATTCGATCCCCTACTCCCAGGCATCACTTCTCTGACAGCAGGCTTCTGAGCATCTCTGGGTGACATAGTCCCAAGCTCTCAGCCTCAGTGTGGGCTTAGGCATGGAACCCAGCCTCAGCCATAGGATGGGCTCAGAGATGAGCTTGCAACCCATACAGACCCAAGGACATGCCAGGGTTGTTGGCCTGAAGCTTTATCTCCAAGAATTCTCTCTCTCTCTCTCTCTCTCTCTCTCTCTCTCTCTCTCTCTGTCTCTCTCTCCCTCTCTCCCTCCCCCTCTCTCCTTTTCTTTTGTTTTTTTTTGTTTTTTTTTGTTTTTTTTTGAGACAGGGTTTCTCTGTGTAGCCTTGGCTGTCCTAGACTTGCTTTGTAGACCAGGCTGGCCTTGAACTCACAGCAATCCACCTGCCTCTGCCTCCTGAGTGTTGGGATTAAAGATGTGTGCCACCACATCCAGCCCCTCTTTCTTTTTTTCTTTTTGGTTTTTTGAGACAAGCTTTCTCTGTGTAGCCTTGGCTGTCCTGGACTTACTTTGTAGACTAGGCTGACCTTGAACTCACATCTATCCACCTGCCTCTGCCTACCAACTACTGGGATTAGAGGCATGTGCCACCATGCCCAGCTTGAAGAACTTTTAAAATAAGTCATAAAAGATGGAAAAACCATCTTGTCCTCACAGGGTGCCTCAGAATGACACCCATAAGGAAATCAGAATGGAACCCAAAGACAGAAGCTATAGAAAACCAAACCAAGCTGAGTTTTGGCAAGCTCATCAGAACTCTACTTCAGCCTGGTCTGCACCTGGTCTTTTCATCTGTGGCACCAACTCTGTAGCACCCCATATATGCACATGCAAGCATGCATCGATGCATACACACACATGCACCATTCACTTTAGGTCTGTTTACATTAAGGGTATAGTTACCTAGTGGGGGAGCCTATTGTCTTCTTCTTGGATGTCCTCAGCTCCACCATGGGGTCTTGTGATAAGAAAGGCAACATGAGTGGAGTGAGTATTCACCTGTATGAGGCCCCCTGCTGCAGGTTTACATCGGTGTCAAGTCTTTCAGGGGTTTTGTGACGTAACTTCTGTTTTAACCTTCAGTTTTCCATGGCACCAAACTGAAAAATGACATGAACAGAACAGTAAAACTCTTATGTGACCGAAAAATAGAAGATTCAGGACATACTCCTAGCCTCCAGAGTTGAGGCTATATTACAACATACCATTTTGTGACTCTTTACTTAGCTATCATTTATCATCTACCTATAATTAATTAATTTAGTTTCGTGGTGTGTACTGTGTGCAGGATGCACATGTGTGACTCACACTTGTGAGTGTGCAGGTGTGCACTTGGAAAGCTGAGGAAAATCGTCAGGTGTTTTCCTCTATCTTCCCCCACTTTATTGACTTGAGACAGTCTCCCGCTGAACTGAAGCTCACTGTTTCAGCTAGCCTGGCTGGCCAGGGAGCCCTTAGGATCTGCCTGTCTCTGACCCTGATGCTGGGGGGTGGGGAGGGGTTCCGAGCATGCAGAGCCACACCCAGTTTTTCTATTTGGTGCTGGGGATTCGAGCTCAAGTTCTTGTGTTTGAAGAGAAAGCATGCGCCTATGGAGCCTTCTCCTCAGACTCCTTTTTTTTTTTTTTTTTTTTTTTTTTTTTAAGATGACTTAATTTCCTTTATTTATTCCTAAAGGGCAAAATGTACTTGATGGGGAATTGGAGACAAATGTTTTTCAAGATCCACGTAGCTCAAGGTTTGGATCTGAAAGCTGGGTACAAGAGAACTGAGGACTGACTCCTAGAGGCTGCAATCAAAAGGGAACAGGGCTAGCGCTGTAGTCCAGTGTGGAAGGTACTTGACCGGCTTGTATAAAAGCCTGGATTTGATCCCCAGCATTACACACAACCTGCTAGGATGGCACACACATGTGATTCCAGCACGGAGGAGATGGAGGCAGGAGAACCACACATTTCAAGCTATCCTTGGCTGCTTAGTAAGTTTGGAAAACTTGAGACTCTAAGTGGAGAGTCAACAAAAGAGCAGAGAAGGTTCTAAGAAAAGTCCTACGGTGTGTGTGTGTGTGTGTGTGTGTGTGTGTGTGCATGCACGCAAGCGAGCATGTACATATACATGTGACTATGTGAGTGCCCTGGGTGAATTTGAAAGTTCTTCCTTTTTTTTTTTTTTTAAACTTTATTTATTATGTATACAGTATGCATCCAGTCACATTATAGATGGTTGTGAGCCACCATGTGGTTGCTGGGAATTGAACTCAGGACCTCTGCAAGAGCAGTCAGTGCTCTTAACCACTGAGACATCTCTCCAGCCCCTCAAAAGTTCTTCCTAATAAGAGTCTGTGACTTCAGGGAGCCTTGTCTATCCATTCCTGGGAGCTCATGTGGCAAAGCAGGTGACAGTTGAGTCAATAAGAACCCCAGTTTCGCCGGGCTGTGGTGGCGCACGCCTTTAATCCCAGCACTCGGGAGGCAGAGACAGGCGGATCGCTGTGAGTTCGAAGCCAGCCTGGTCTACAAAGGGAGTCCAGGACAGCCAAGGCTCCACAGAGAAACCCTGTCTCAAAAAAACAAAAAACAAAAAAACAAACAAACAAACAAAAAAGAACCCCAGTTTCCATCTCTTGATATGATATTAGCAGGCAGCAGACAGCCTGTAAAAATTACCTCAGGTAGGATGGACTACGATTCTGTTGTGGTCCTTAGTGTTCCTCCTCCATTCACTCTGCTCATCCTCATTTGAGTGTGACCATTTAAAAGACATCTACCAGTACTCCAAACACCATGCATTGTGACACACACTTGTTTTGTTTTGGTTTTTTGAGACAGGATTTCTCTGTGTAGCCTTGACTGTCTTAAACTTGTTTTGTAGACCAGGCTGGCCTTGAACTCACAGAGATCTGCCTGCATCTGCCTCCTGAATGCTAGGATGAAAGACATGCTCCACCATGCCTGGCTGTAACACACACTTGTAATCTCAGTGGCACACACTTTGGAGCCAGAAACAGGAGGATCAGAAGTTTAAGGTCATTTTTTTCCTACACAGTGAGTTTGAAGCCAGTCTGAGCTATATGACACCCTGTGTAAAAAAAAAAAAAAAATGTATTTTCAAAGCAGAATTCATTTACTTTTGTTTTTGTTTTTGTTTTAGCATAATTCATTTTCTTTTACTTTAAAAGTTTTTCTTGCTGGACATGGTGGCACATGCCTTTAGTTTCAGCATATGGGAAGTAGAGGCAGGTGGATCTGTGAGTTGGAAGCCAGCCTGGTCTTCATGGAGAGTTCCAGATCAGTCAGGGTTGCATAGTAAGACTGAGTTTCAAAACCCCAACCCCCTAACCCAAAGCAAAACCCAGATAAACAAACAGCATTCTCCTCCCTCCATTTTGGCTGACAGTATTGCCGAGTCTTCATTGTTTAAGCCAGAAATGTCAGTCAGACAATGCTATTTGGCTCTCCTTTCCTTATCCCTCCCCATGTAGACCCAGCTCACAGCTTCACTTGTTACCAAGATGCTGCCAGCCTGGTGCTGGCTGCATGGAAGAGGGAGGCCTGGCTGGACAGCTGCTAAGTGGAAACCACCACCCCCAGTGTCCCCCCTCCCCCCCTCCCCCCACCAGCCCTGCAGCCATGGTGCTGGAAAAGAAGGAGTTGAGTGGCCAACAGCTTAGATGAAAAATTTGTTTTGGCAGTTTGTCTTCCAGAGCCCATAGGCATAGATTTCTGTTCCTCACCTCTAGTCTCAGATATAGGACAAATCACAACATGGCTGAGTAGTTATGGAGAAGAAAGCAGCCATCACCACTACCACCACCACCACCACTACCTCCACCAATATCACCACCACCACTACCACCATCTCCACCCCCTCCACTGCCTCTACTACCACCACCACCACTTCCACCACCACACCACCACCTCCACCACCACCACCACCACTGCCACCTCCACCACTACCACCATCACCACCACCTCCACCCCCTCCACCACCACCACCATCACCACTGCCACCTCCACCACTACCACCATCACCACCACCTCCACCACCTCCACCACCACACCACCACTTCCACCACCACCACCACCACCACCACCACCACCACCACCACCACCATCATCATCATCACACTGGGGATTGAGCCAACATTCTACGGCATGGTACTATACCACTCAGCTACACATCCCTGGGCTCCGTTCTTTTATTTTTTGATACATAATCTTACTACGTAAGATCCAGGAAGGCCTTGATCTCACTCCATACCCTAGACCGACCCCATCTCAAGGTGATCCTCCTACTTCAGCTTCCTGGGTGCTAGAATGATCCATGTCTGTAGTACAGTGCCTGGCCTATGTTCAACAGATGGTCTCAATTAAGTTGCCCAGGCTGGCCTTGAACTCATGGTCCTTCTGCCTCAGTCTCTTCTTGAGTAGCTAGCACTACAGGCATGTGTCACTATGCCCAATATATTTGTACTTCTTGAAGACTTACTTTTGTCATCTTGCTATGTGCAAAATCATGTTTCAAAAGTGTTTAAAATGTTCAATGTGGTGCAACCTTGTCCTTGGGTCTTTGGGGCCTTGGTCATTGGACAACCGAGGCAGGAACTTTGACACTGTCTTGAAGGAGAGATAAATTTGTTTTTTAGGATTCCAAATGTGGGATCAGAATGGTCTCGTGAGAGAATAGGTCAGGTTATTCCACTAGAAGAGCAACCTCTAGAAGAGCTTAATTGTTGCCAACTGAAAAGATCCCATGAACAGACTCTGGGAGGAGATACATAAACGAGCCCAGAACTGGAGGCAGGGCTTTTTGGAGACTTGGGATAGTTTTGGCTATTCATCGCTGCACTTTGAGACGCTCCTAGAGAGAACCCTTGGGGGAAGGCTTCAGGGCTCCAGCTCCTGCTGAGGTTCTAGGTTCTGGTTACTCCAGGTTCCAGCAGAAGAATTCCTGCTGCTCACACCAGGAGAATCGTTCCTCTTCCAGTAAGGAGAACTAATATCCTTACAGTTTTGTTATTGTGTCCATTAATCCTCATTTTCTATTGTTTTGGTTAGTCGGGTTATAAGTGACGTATGCTCAGTCACTAAGTTGTTAATAAAATATATTGGTTGAGAAAATTGAGCCTATGCTGTCTCAAAAAAAAAAAAAAAGACAGAAAAACAGATGGACAGAAAGAAAGAAGGAAGGAAGGAAGAAATAAAGAGGAAGGAAGGAAGGAAGGAAGGAAGGAAGGAAGGAAGGAAGAAAAGGACTGGGAGTGAGCCCTCACTTAATATGTATGAAGTCTTAGATTTAATCCCTAGTACTGGGGAAAATTTTTTTTAAGTTGGGGATTTGAATCTGCTAGACTACACGAAGAGCACGTCACACAGTCACACACAAGTATCCTGGAACATTTTAGCCAGGCAATCAGGCACACTGGCTTCTGTTTGCTACACAGTGAAGCCACAGAAGTTGGAAACCACAAAACATTCTCAGTTTTCCTTTTGCTGTGTTCCAAAGACAACTTATCTTTCCTGCTCAGTCATAGGAAAGGGAGCCAAAAGGTTTGAGTTGCAAGCTGCTTTGGTCTCACAGGCCTTTCCAGTGATGGAAGGCCTCCTCCTTCATGACCAGAGCCAAGTGGATAACAGGTAGACCATCCCTCCTGATCAGGCCTCTTGTATGGAGGCTTCAATTCTTGCTGGCCCCTTGGTCCAAGTGCCTTTGTACACTACAGAAATTGTCCATGGACTTTGCTATTTCTTCTGCATTTTAGATAGAGACAAAGATGTGTGACTTTGTCTCTGCTCAAAGTTTCCTCAACATGGAAGAGTAAGGCTTCCTTCCGAAGCCAGGATACCTGAGTGGCAGTCTTACCTCTGTCCTAGTCACCGTGTGACCATGAGCGAATCTCTGATCTCTTGTGGGTCCTTATGTTCTGGTTTGGAAACTGGAGATCTTCTAAGTCCGACCTGGGTTGAGAACACTTGGCTGCTAATATGCTTCAGAAAGCCCCGGACACAGGATCTTTAGGCTTCACAGCGGGGTTCGCTTTTTAACAGTCTGCCTCTATCTTCCTCCTCTTATTGAAACTCAGTCAATTAGCCAATTTCTCTGCTTTTTCATTTTGCTCTATTTGTCAAATGGAGATAATAAGAGATGCCTTAGAGGGATCCGGGAGCATAAACTAATTAATGGACATAAAGTCCCAGTGGCCGTGTGCCTGCTAAGTGGTCATGATCCTAAACAGATCTTTGTGGCTTCTCAGCCACGGTTTCCTGAGCATCAGGCAGCATTTCAGCATCATTTATAACCTCTCTCCCCCTCTCCCTCTCCCTTCCTTCCCACTTCCCTCCCTCCCTCATCCCCAGCCCGCTTTTCATTAGACAGAACATCTAGAGTCTGTGGATGAACATCAGCAGCAGGGGCCAGAATACTGGCTAGGAAGGGGCTGGAGACAGACCCACAGTGTGAGCTGAGGGCGGAAGCAACTGCACCGGAAGGGATGACTGTGGAATAGAGATCTCGGAGGACAGCGCTCCTGGGGGTTGATAGGATTAGACCCTGGCTGAAGTTTAGCCCTAGGCTAGCAGAGGCATGCTCTGGCTTTGTGTGTGCTGTGATCCTCCTGGTTTGTCCTTGTCCTGTCCTCTTATGTATACCTGTGAGGGGAAGGCAGGTCATGGCTATCGAGAAGGCAGCACGCACTTTCCTCAGGGTTCTTGCTATGGGGCTGAAAATCCCAGTGAGCAGCCCATTAAAAATACTGATTTAGCATTTCTGTTTTTGATCTAAATTGTCCTCTGTGTAGTTCCATACTCCAGATACTGGATCACATACTTCAGAATACAACATAGGGCCACCGAGACCACGGCTCATGGGGGTCAACGCACTTGCTGCCCTAGCATGAGGAACTGAGCCCAAACTCCCAGGTCGCATGGACCTAAAGCTGGGTCTGTCCTCACATGCCCACAACCCCAACACTGAAGGGCAGGAAAGATAGCAGAAGATCCTGGAGCCCTTGGGTAGGCCATCCCACTGCCTTTGTGTTCAGTGAGAGACTCAGGAGACTAAAGAGGAGGCCAATAGAGCAGGACTCCCAGCATCCTCCTCTGAGTTCCCTATGTGTGAGCAACGGTGGACACCCCATTTCCCAACATGAAGAAAACATAAATATGAGCTGCTGGCCATGTCCAGGTTCAGAGTATTCCTTGCAGCCTTTCTAGATTTTTCTTTTCAGTCCATCCTAATACCTCTATGGACTGGCATCTTTCTAGTCTGCCATGCCCTAGAGATGTGGCAAGCCCCAAGAAAGGCCACCCTGTTGTTTTCTAAGCAGAAGCAGCTTAGGGGTAGAGTTTCTGTCCAGGGTTAGGGTGTCCCAGACAGAGTGGCTCAACCTCTACCCATTTTGAGGAAGATACAGAATATGGGAGTTCTCGTGGGCCATGTGTTCCTCCGTGGTGACAAGAGCCTGGCTCTTATCATCCTAGTAAAGCTTGTGTGTCATCTACCCCATGTGGTTATGGCAGCTTCTCAAGACATGGTTTGTGTGAAGACTGGCGGTCAGGCAGCTGAGGGAGATAGAGTTCCGGTGAGCCTCACCCTCCTTAGGCTGCCCAGTGAGTGCCCTCTGCAGCTCGCTAGGAACTCCTTCCACGTGCTCCACACCTAACTCTCACTTGGGCACGGTGCCTTTGAAGATCATTGTCTACTTCAGGAAGCCTCTGGCAACAGGTTTGCCTGCTAAGCCAGTGTATCCTGGAACCCTGGGTGGCCACTTCCTGGCTTCCCAGAGGTTTGCTCTGTAGACAGCATTCAGTGTGAGTTCCTCAGAGGCAGGCAACATACGGCATTCATCTGCAAGCTCCAGAACACTATGAGCGCTGAGAGTTTTCAGTAGCTACTTAGAAAATAGAATTGTACTACTTCATATGAAATAAAGACCAGGGAGAATTTCAGGATAGTTTTTTTTTTTTCAGGATACTTTTTATTCTTCTGCATTTATTATCCAGGAAAATACTACTGTAGTTTCTTGATTTAACATTCTCCATGAAGCCAGAGTTTTCCTTTTGACATAAAGGCATGAGATTAGCTCACTTTATAGCTTAGATATGCCACCAGAGAATGCAGATGGCAGCAACAAAAAGGGAAAAATGAAATAAAGTTAATCTTGTTTGGCATGGGGGTGGGTTAGGTCCATTTAGAATGGAAGGTAATGAATAACATGGCAGCATGGCAGAGCACAAATGGGCAGACTCTGCTTGGGTAGACTCTATTCTGTTTTCTCCCTTGGATGGGTCTTCTTGGAAAGTCCCTTGCTGTGGAGCTGCTGATGTCCTTGGCTGCCTTATCTCACCAAGAACACCAAACACAGTAAACTGGGATCTGTCCTCTGCTTTGGTTGAACTTTGGCTAACGATGTCATTGTCAGCAGATCCTTCGGCTGCAGGTCTTACCATATTAATTTTCTGAGGAACATTTACCTTTGTACTCCATATATCCAGACAGTAGAGGCCCAAGGTTGCATTCTCATGCTCTTTATGGGTGAAGGAAAGCGTACTGACCCCCGAGTCATGCGTTTTCTTCTTAACATGGGAAAAATGTGTGGCTTCAAAGAGATGAAACATTATAGGCCCATCTTTGCTTCAAAGGGGTCGAATATGGTGGCACATGACTATAATCCCAGCATGCAAGAGGTGGAGACAGGAGTATCCATAGGCTAAAGATGTCCTCACCTACCCAGGAAGTTTAAGGGCAACTTGGGCTCTGTGAGATACTGTCTCAAAAAATGAAAACAGAATCAAAGGAGGAGGAGGAGGAGGAGGAGGAGGAGGAGGAGAAGCAGCCGCCTCTCAGGTCACACATGAAAATATGGTGGCTGGGAAGCTGGGATAATATGTCAAGACAGATCTCACTGTTAGCTTAGGGTAATCTTGGACCATCCATGCTCATGCCTCAGTCTCTAAAGCACTGGGTCATCACACATTGGACCATCTTGCTTCAACCTGTATTTTGTGTATCAAATGCATTAGATTAAATGACATTTGTTACAGTTCCGTTCAGCCTGGGCTGATAATTGGGATTTGTCCTCATGCGGCACCCACCGTGGAGATGTTGGGCTCTTCCTATTCTAGAGCCCAGGGGACCACTCCTGGGGTGGGGGGGGGGAGGTTATCTTGGTACAGGAGAGGACTTCTTAGAATGACTGAACGCAAAATGTGAGCTACCAACCCTTCATTGTTACTACTGTGTCAGGAAGGAATGCTTCGTGTTGCAAGTATGCTGACTAACTGCCTTGAGCAATGAGACAATTATCTCACAACTGCATGAGCAGACAGTCAACGATGTTCTCAGAGTTCAAGACTCATCCTAACTTTCTGCTCTGTCACCCTCAGAGAATTGGCATGCAGACGCACTGTCTGAAGGGGGCTGGTCTGTTTCTAGGCAACACAAGGGGAATGGGTCAGAACTGGTGACCTTCTTTTATTTACCTATTAATTTTTCTTTCTGAAGGGAATGCATAGTTTTTGAGCTTCATTACCCCTTCCCTCCAACCTGAGGACTTTACATATTTTTTTTTCAGTCATATAGTTATGCTAGTCTGAAAGGGGACCAAGAAAATGCTTATATGGCTTTTTTTTTTTTTGAAGATGCCTCTCTTGGTTACTTTAATTTTTTTATTTTTATTTTTCCTTATATAGCTTTTTAAGCTCTCAGATGAAAGTAGGCAGAAATTGTAAATCAACCAAGTTCAATATATATATAATTGCTTGTCTGTTTCAATGTTCAATTCTGTCTCATGGCTTTGTCTGTCTTTCCAAGTTACATGGTAAGTTTCTCAGGGTATAAGTCAGGAGAATTCACTAGTTGTGGTAAAGCAGCCATGTTGAGAGGAACATGTAAAATTGTAGGCTAGCTGGCATCATAATGTTAATGGAAATGGGCTCTTTGAGGGATAGAGTGGTCAAGATCATGGGCTTTTGGAACCAGATTGTCATTTCTCAACTATGCAATGTCACCAAGTTACATAAGTTCTCCACGTCTGTTTCCTCATGAGTTAATACAGATAATAATACCAGATCCATTGACTTGTTGTGAAGATTTATGTTTCTAAGTCCCCAGAGCTTAGGCTCTGGCTCATAGCAAGTGTTCAGTGCTATTGTCGTCACCATCACCATCACCATCATCATCACCAGCACCATCATCATTCTCACCGTGGTCATGTCACCATCACCATCAAAATGGGAGGTGTTTGAGCACAGGCCTTAGGAATTTGACTTATAGAACATAGATGAACAGCAGAGTCTGAGGCATGAGAGTAGGCTTAGTAGAAAGACACAAGCATGAATTAGGCAACACAGGCCTCTCATTGGGAAGGTGGGTGTTCTTTCTGTTGCTGTCATAAACACCATGACCAAAAGCAACTTGTGGAGGAGAGGATTTATTTCAGCTTATAACTTACAGACCACCACGAAGGGAATTCAGGCTAGGGATTCAGGGAAGGGACCTGGTGACAGGAACTGATGCCACGGAAGAATGCCACTTATTGGCTTGCTTGCTCCGTGGTTCACTTAACTTGTTTTTCTATATAACCGAGGATCACCTGCCCAGGGGATGGTGATGATCTTAGTGAGGTAGGTCCTCTCACATCAATCATTAGTCAAGAAAATTCTCCACAGAGTTGTCTACTACAGGACAATTTTTATTTATCCATTTAAATTAAAATAAAAGAACATCAGTTTCTTTATTTCCCTTTCTGCCCCCATCTCCCCCCCCCACCTCCGCTTTTTGAATCAGTGTTTCACTGTGTAGTCTTGGCTGTCATGGACTTTGATAGATTTTGTAGACCAGGCTGGCTTTGAACTCACAGCCATCCGCTTGCCTCTGCTTCCTGAGTGCTGGGATTAAAAGTATGCTCCATCACACCCAGCTTCCTTGTCTTTTTAAATTTGCCACTGTCACACACACACACACACACACACACACACACACACACACACACACAC
>OU015748.1:22953134-22976587 GCA_907169655.1 Acomys percivali | reverse complement strand
ACACACACACACACACACACACACACACACACACACACACACACACAGTATTGATTAGGTACATTCACTGATGCTTGAATATATATGTCTGATTGAGACATTTTTTTAAAATTGAGGTTCCCTCTTCTCAGATGGTCCTAGCTTGTATAGAGTTGACAAAAACAAACAAACAAACAAACAAACTAATGAACCCGGAAAGCTAACCAGTACAATGGGCTATGTCAATTAAAGAGAATACAACGCAGGGCTGGAGAGATGGCTCAGAGGTTAAGAGCACTGTCTGTTCTTCCAGAGGTCCTGAGCTCAATTCCCAGCACTCACATGGTGGCTCACAACCATTTATAATGAGATCTGTTTCCCTTTTCTGCTGGGGAAGCTCACACGCAGGCAGAACATTGTATGCATAATAAATAAATCTTAAAAAAAAAAAAGAGAGAGAGAGACTACCACGCATATTTAATAGAATGCATGACTCACAAGTGGAGATTCTTAACTTGTGCCTTAAACATATCTCCTGGGAGTAGTGTATTGATTCCACCAGAAGAAGATAGAAAGATGGAGGAGAGAAATGAATGGGGTAGGGTTCTTTTGACTGTGCATCTTTCAGTAAGAGCCCCATAAGTCTATCAGAACCCTTCACCATAAAAGCCTACAGAACACTGCCTTCTTTCTCACTTTGATCTTCCCTGACCTGCTTTGATTGGCATGGAGTGTACAGGTGTGTGTGTTCTGTGACTCACCAGGGATGCCCATTAGCAGTGCCCATTTATATACCAGCAGCTCCGGCTTGGGTGGGCATTTGGGCTCACTAGCTTGTGTAAACCTGAGTCCATCAGGAGCTGGGATTTCAGATGCCATAAGGAGCATCCTTTTGATTTGAGGTCTGACTTGACTTGACTTGAGATGATTTTTTTTTTCTCACTTCTGTAGGTGGGAATGGCAGCTAACTACCAAATAGATGTCATACCAACCCCTGCTAGTTTTTGTCAGTTACATGGACTCCTGTTTCCCTAGGGAAGCCATGCATCATGTGATGGTACCATCCACAGGTAGGCTCGATGCTGTTAGTGATACTAACAACTCAACCCACAGAACTATCCCAGGGGTTGTTACAATGGCCATTCCCGTTCTCACAGAAGAGGAAGCTGAGGTCAAGTATCTGAGGGTTTCATAAAGATGAGTGCTCTGGGGAAGAAGCAGTTTGATCTAAGCACACATGTCTGGGCAGTCTAAGAGCTACGGTTCTAGAATGGCTAGGGCAGCTGATTTCCTGGACCTCTTCTTATAGAATGCCTCCTTCTAATTTTCCCATGAAGAAATAGACTTTAATGAAGTGCTCACCTAAACTCTTTGCCGGAAGATGGAGACCTGGGGGGGGAAAGATGAACCACACCTAGGCTTGCGCAAGGCTTCTCTTTGTTCTGACCACACCTACGGCATAAAGTGATGGACAGGAAGGTGCCATATTTTAGCAGTTCAGACTTGATGGAGGGGTTTTAACTGAGGGGAGACTGTTGAGGAGCAAAAAGCTTTACGTGTGGAGTTTGAGCTTGTGAAGGATAAGCAGATGATGGTGGGACAGGAAATTCTCAGCACTGGCCAAACTGTGGAAGCACAAGAGAATGACAGGTGTCCAGGAAGGAGGCAGTCAGCTAGAATAGGCTATAGCACAGATGGGTGGGAAGGTAGGTTCAAAAAGACCTTAAACATCAGCCAAGGAGTGTGGATTCTGGCCAATGAGTGCTGAGGAGCCTGTGCGTAAAAGCCAGGACCTTGTGGGGAGAAGAAATTTTATTTCAATTGTATAAAGGTCCATGTAAACTCAATTGGGGCTACTTTTTAAAGAATTATTTATACATTTATATTATTACACACACACACACACACACACACAACTACGTACAGTAAGAAGAACCACGAAACACTCAGGAATTATATTAATGTTAATTCGTAGTGTTTTGGCTATTTGTATCTGGCAACTTTGAAGAAAACATCTTTCCTATCTTAGTGAGTGAGCATTCATTCTGAATGAAAATCAATATCTATCATATCTCATCTCTATCAACTTAAAACATCTACCTGGACCTAAAAACCACCTTAATCCCTAAACAACTAAGCTCAATTGTAAGACTAAACTTTCTGGTCTTCAATCTCATCAGAGACTTGAGAAGGAATAAAATTAATTACCTGAGTAAACAGGAAGTGTAGGTTAGCAGCTTCCAAAGTAGAAAAAAAAAATGACAGAGATAGTTTGTTGCCTAAACAGTCACCCAAAACTTTATAACACTGGATGCAGCATCATCTTCAGTCTTCTGGCCCAATATATCTGATAGATATATTTATGAGGCAGGAACTATTGAGGACTTGCTTACCCTGTTTTGGCAGAATTTGGTCATCAACTCTGCCTGCATCCAAGCTTGTCCATTTTAAAGCAGAATTTTGTCTGTGGTAGAAATGAGGATATTTTGCCCAGTGGCTTGTTTGCCACATTTGAAGCCATCTCCATAAGGAGGTTCTTTGATGCTCATCATCTTCTTTGAGGTAGGCTGGATGTTGTCAGGAGTTAACCCTGTCTTGCTGTCAATGAATCTTTAAAATAATAAAAACATCTTTAAATGCCATATTCTGTATGTCTCTCAGGTTTTTGAAGACCTTCTCTAACTATTTTTACCTTATCTATCTATATGGGCCTACTTTTTAAACATTTGTTTTTTGGGGATCTGGAGAGATAGTTCAGCAGTTAAGAGCACGTGTTGCTCTTGCAGAGGGCCCAGATTCAATTCCAGCCACTCACAGTGTGGCTCACAACTATCTATAACTCCAGCTTCAGGGGCTCCAATGCCCTCTTCTGATATCTCTGGTACCAGGCTTGAGTGTGGCTCACAGACATATGTACTGGCAAATATTCATACACATAGAAAAAAAATGTCAATTGTGGTGGCCCCTGCCTTTAATCTCAGTCCTTGGAAGGCAGAGGCAGACAGATCTCTGTGAGTTCGAGGCCAGCTGGTCTACAGAGTGAGTTCCAGGACAGCCAAGTCTATACAGAGAAACCTTACCTCAAAACAATTTATTTATTATTTAAAATTATGTGTATATGTGTGTGTGACATACACATGAGAGGGGAAAGAAGAGGGAGAGGGAGAGGGAGAGAAAAGGAAAAGGAGAGGGACACACACACACACACACACACACACACACACACACACACACTAATCATCTATTCATGCTTGTGTAGAATCCCAAGGGGGGTCAGAGGTGTTCGTTGTTTCCCAAGATCTGGAGTTATAAGCAGTTCTGAGCTGCCAGCATGGGTGCTGGGAACCACACTTGGGTTCTCAGTAGGAACAGTATATACTGCTAAGCACTGAGCCAGCTCTGCAGTCTAAATGACTCTACTTTTAACTGCCAGAACACCGGGTTATGGCAAGGTGTTCAGATCCTCCTCATTACCTTTTGACCTTCCCTTGACCCCCAAGAAATAACTTTTTTCTAAGCTGTAAAAGAAGCCTCAATGATGATCATCACTTGCTCTCTGATGTTAATTGTATGTCCAGCAACAGTGATGGGGACATCACACTGGGCCCAGTCCTTCCTGTCCAGAGCTTATGTTGAATGGACAATGCATGCAATAGACTCACAATAATGAAAGCACAAATCCAGGTAGTACTAAGTACCACAAAGAGAGACAGACCAACAGACAGATGGTGGAAAAGTGGCTTTCTGGGAAGCTGACATTCAAATAGAGACTTAGATGGCCCTGACTAGGAAGAAGGTATGCCATGCTGGAAATGGGGAGAGCATCCCAAGCATAAGGAGCCACAAGAAGGAAGATGCTGGGGCAGGAACCAGAGACCAGTGAGGATGGTGCCCAGGGAGCATGGGGCACGCAAAGCATCGACTCCATGGGACTAGTTTTTCCGTTTCTGACTCTCAGGACAAGTTGGTTCATTTCAGAAACACTTAGAGCAACAGCCGTGGTGAGCACTGCTTTAGGGAAAATCACCAGCCTCAGGTTTAATTCTCTGGGAGGTTGGAAGGATGGCTTAGTGGTAAAGAGCACTTGCTCTTGCAAAGAGCCTGGGTTGGGTTCCTAGTACCTCTATTGGTGGTTCATAACCATCTGTAACTCTAGTTTCAGGGGTCCTAAGCCCTCTTCTGACATCCGTGGGCATGAGGCACACAAATGATTCGTGCATATACTATGTAGGCAAACTGTTCATGCACATGAAAGAAATAAGTCTTTAAAAAATTTAAAAAACATAGTTCACTATATTCTTTTTATTTTCAGAGTCTTGCTATGTAGGCTGGCCTTTTTTAAAAAAAGAAATTTTTAAAAAACTTATTATCCATCACTTGTGCCTATCAATCCATCAATGCCTTTTTTAGTTATCATCTTCCCAATTTCCTTCTTTGAGTTTTTATTTTTGTTTTGTTTTTTCTTTTGAGGTAGGGTCTTCCTACGTAGCTCTGGCTGGCCTGGTACTTACTATGAAGACCATGCTGACTTTGAATTCACAGAGACCAAGCTGCCTCTAACGCCCAAGTGCTGAGATGAAAGGTATGCACCAGCATGTTTAGCCTTTGCAACTCCTGAAGAAACAACATCCATTTCAGGTATATTGATGGCAGTCTGCAAGTGCGGGGGCTCACTTCTGACTTTAAGCCCCTTGGCAGCAGTGAATAGTTTTTCCTCTGGTTGTTAGTAATTAAAACAAACAAGGATAAAGACTTATATTATTCCGTCTCACTGCCAAGTTGAGTATTGCTCAACCCAAAATTAAATGTACACACACCCATAAAACTAGCCAAACTGGCTATTACAATTACATTAGGTTCCTTCTGTTCATTAGCAGGCTGCCTTTCATGGATTTATCCTGTTTGGCCTATACATCAAAGTAAAAGTCATAAAGACTCCTAAAAAAAATAGGACCATGTAGAGATGGAAGCATTTTTAAGATTATTTTTGTTCCTGGTTTCATTGGAAGAAATACATAGTGTTGTTATTGTCATATAAAGCTTGAGGGACAGAAGGTGAATCTCGGGTATTTTGTCCAAAGCTGGTACTGTTAGGTCCAAGTCACCTAAAGATGGCCGATATGATTTAGCCTGTGCACCTTGGGAACTATGTCAAAATACACCAGCCTTGATCTCCTTGGTGACTGATTCACTCTCTAACGTGATTCACAACCTGAGAGCCAGCCATGCTGGCTGTTAATACAGACTTTTGGAAGTTTCCTAGGTTTGCAGCCCTGAGGATACACTCATTTATACTTGGTAGGGTAGGTGTCCCCAATCTTCTCTTCTTATTTTTAGCAGTTTTTCTTTGACTATAAGAATGATATATTTATTTATTTATTTATTTATTTATTTATTTTATTTTATTTTATTTTTTCGAGACAGAGTCTCTCTGTGTAGCCTTAGTTGTCCTGGACTCACTTTGTTTACCAGGTTAGCCTCAAACTCACATCGATCAGCCTGCCTCTGCCTCCCAAGTGTTGGAATTAAAGGTGTGCACCACCACATCTGGCCCATCTTCTTTTGAGTAGTTCCCTCCTCCCCCTAAAAAAGAATACCTTAACAGATAGGTTCAGGGCCCAAGATACAAATGAGTGGCAGAACTTCACCAAGAAAGCTCAAGGTTATAGAACTTGGAGAGTATGTGGGGTAAAAAAAAAAAAAAAATTACCTTTTATTCATTGACCAAAGGCATGCATGCCTCTGAAACCTTTCTCTCTCTCTTCTTTCTTTTTCCTTCCTTCCTTCCTTCTTTCCTTCTTTTACTTATTTCTTTAGCAGGGTCTAATGTAGCCCAGGCTGGTCTCATATTCACCATGTAGACAAGGATGACTTTGAATTCTTGACCTCCCTTACTCCCTGAGTGCTGGGATTACAAATATGTATTACTAGGTGGTATTGGGAGAGTCAAAGTTGGGGGTTTTATGTAAGTTAGGCACTAACTGACATACATCTTCAGTCTAAAATACAATTCTTTCTTTCTCTCTCTCTCTCTCTCTCTCTCTTTCTTTCTCTCTCTCTCTCTCTCTCTTTCTTTCTTTCTTTCTTTCTATCTTTTTTGAGACAAGGTTTCTCTGTGTAGCCTCGACTGTCTTGGATTCACTTGGTAGACCAGGCTGGCCTTGAACTCATAGAGATCCATCTGTCTCTGCCTCCTGAGTGCTGGGATTAAAGGCATGAGCCACCATGCCCAGCCAAACAGTTCTTTTCAAGGCAAGGTCTGACCATAATCCAGGCTGCCCCAAATTTGCTACATAGAAGAGGCTGGTGTTTACCTCTGCTCTGCCTGCCTTCACCTCCCAAGTGCTGGGATTACAGGCATGAACTCCTATACTGATCTTGGAACATTTTAACATAAGGAAATTTAGGACAGGAAATCTGACTTATTGTGGTATGATTGTTTACACTCTGCCTCTAAGAGTGGACAATGAGCTTTTTTTAAGATGACTTCTTTCACCTTTGTTCCCTGCTGTCAGTTTGTGGGGGCACAGCTACAGCGCCCAGACTGTCAGAGCTAGTCTTTCATACTTGTTAGCTTATTTAATTCTTACAGAGACCTACCTGCTGGGATGGTCGCAATGTATTTTGTGACGACACCGAGATGTGAAGATGTTGGTGGATGTGCTGATGACGGTCATCAGCTACTGAGCTGCTGAAGTGGCAGGAAACTGTCCTAAGCCTGTGGCGAAAGTCACTATGGTAACAAAGATTGCTTCCCCCATGTACCCATGACCCAGTAAAGAACTGAGAAATGACACACAGGAAAATGGACGATGGCTGGGTCCTACAACTAACCAGCTAGGTTCACCAGCCAGTGAGAGAAGAGAAAGTTACAGTGTGGCTAAGAAGTTGAGGAATTACCTTTGCCTTGTTCGCTCCTAAAAGAAGCTGTGCTATGGGCGAGCCAAGCAGAGAAAGTACAGGACTACTGTCTCCAGAGGAGGTCAGTTTGTACCCAGAAGCTTCTAGGCTGATGTCTTTCACCCCACATTTTGTTGGGGTTCCTGCTTGAATATGCAGAGCAGAACAAAACCACAGAGCAAAGGTCTGGGCTTGCCTCTGTAGAGGGAGCTGCCCTCCCCACACTCTCCCCACACCCTCCCCACACCCTTCCCCAGTCCTTGGTGCTTTGGAAGCTCAGGGCTGGAAAGTTTTGCCCACTTTGACTTCCTTCACTTTTTCCCCCGTGGGTGTGCGTTGTGTGCCCATGTCTGTCACGAGGAGTGCAGGTCGCCATACCTGCTGTTGCTTCTCAACATGGTGAGACATGTGCCTGTTGTTATAGGCCTGCCTGTCCTGGGGAGAACTTGTCACACTGGATATGGAAATCGTTAAAAACAAAGCGGGAGGCTAGGTTGTCTTGTTTTCATGTGGGTACTCAGGCTGCTTTCCTGGTGGAGAGCTGGACCACAGGGACATCATTTGCATGGCTCACTCACCTGGCAGCTCTGGATGCTTCAGTCAAGAGCAAAGGCTTCAGAGACGGAGCACGTTAAAGAGATGTGTCTCTGTCAAAACCCGCAGAGGGAAGAGGGAAGCAGCAGACTACCTCGTAGTCTTAGCTTACCTTCTCCATTACAGATGACTTCCCAGCCTTTTAAGCCAATTTTGGTCAGATTTTCTACTCTTCCTTAGTGGTTCTTTTTCTCTTGCCTCGCTCTGCCCCTTCTCTGCCCTTCTCCTATTTTTTGGTACGAGGCCTCATTATGTAGCTCTGGCTGGCCCTGCATTTGCTAAGTATATGAGGCTAGCCTCAAACTGACAGATCCACCTGCTTGGATGAAAGGTGTACACTCCCTTGCCTGCCTCGGTCCCTTTCACTCTCCATCAGGATGGTCCTTTGACTTGAACTTGATTCATGGATTTTAAAGACTTTACTTATTCAAGCCTCAGCACTGGTGTGAGACAAACCTGCTGTAACTGACTTTCCTAAAGCCCATATGCGCACTTGCCAATGGAAGGTGTTTTCCCCTGGTGTAATTACATAAGGATTAATGACGGGTGAACGTCAATGTTAAGAGATTTAATTTGGCTAAACATTATACAGCATGTCTACTTAATCAGCGGGGTTTATCTGATCTCTCTGTCTTCTCTTTCTTTTCCTTGTGCTACAGAATTTCCAAGAACAGGTAGCTGGGTGCTCTTTTGCTGATTTCCTTGTTCTAGGCCCATATGACATTGTGAGACCAGCATTCTTGTGATACTTTGTGACTTCCACTTCAGGGGAAACTAAGAGGAACCAGGTCCATGCAAATAGAGAAGCAAAGCAAATATTCGCAGGGCTGACTTCACACCTGCTTTCTCCCTGCAAGGGAACTTCTAGAACTTGGTTTGTTCTTTTTCGCACGTAGCAGAGAGAGGGCTCACTATGGCTCTTTGTGTTTGAGAGCTTCTAGCCAGAGGACAAATGTCCTAATTTGTCCCTTTCTCCCCTGGACCTCTTATGCCTTTGATTTTTTTTTTGAAATGTACATGAGACACACCTACTGCATATGTAATATCTATAAATCCTCTCCAAGATTAGGTAGTGGGCAACAAAGAAATAGTCACTGTTTCCAGGCTCCCAGGATGCATTCTAGTTTGCACGCCAGAATCTCACTTCTCACATCTTCCTGCTGAGTCCCCGGTAGCCAACATCCTGTGTTCTGTTTCTGCATCTTATGATTTGATTTTTATCTACACACAGGCTCACAACACTGCCTCATAAACACCGGAGAATAGGCCTGGGGGAGAGAAAATCATTTTGTGGACGTTCTTATTTTTCTTGGTGATGAATGAATTCTCTTAAGAGAGTACATTCCCACTTGGGAAAGTTACATTCATTTCATGGTTTCTGTTGGCTATTTTCTTTATTCAAAAAAGAAAAAAGGAAAAGCTTCTCTCCAGGGCTCATCTGTAGTTACATTTCAAGGGAATTACATGCACTAGAAAATACAGCTAACCACACTGCGTTCACATTTCCCCTTTGGACTGATACCAGTCATAAAACCCCATCTTGTATAGACTATCTGTTAAAAAATAAGTTACTAACAAACCCAAACAGGTATAAAGGTCACTGCCAGTGTGAGTGGGCTCCTGTTTTGCTGTGGCTATAACCAAATCCAAACTGACTGAACTGGTGTTTTATAATCCATGCTTTACATTATATGACTGTGTAACCGCTGCTGCCAGAATCCCGTTTCCTGCTTTGGAACTCTCGCGATATGTGGTACATAATGTATGCACTTGAAGTTCAGAGTTTGCAGACAGGTTGCTTTACTGCATTTTAAACACATCATCTCTCCCAAAGTGTTCCTTGAGAATAAATGAGTGAGAAAAAGGGGAGCCACAGGCCTGGAACAAGCTGAGGGAGCAGGGTTTCTGGCGAGTCTGAGAAAACTTTAACCAACGACAGGAAAGGCATGCAAGTTGAAAGCCAGAGCAAGTACACAAAAGGGAAGTGGCTGCTTTTTCTCTGCCGTTTTTCTGGGCACCATTTATGTACCAGGCACTTTTTAAAGTTCTTCATGGACAGTATCTCATTTAACCCTTGATGGGTTTCGGTGAAACAAGACCTTGGCATGAACAAAGCCCATGACTTACTTAAGATCAAACAGTAAGGAATTAGCTGATATAGCATCTTAGTTGAGTGACATTTGACTATTAAGGCAGCTTATGCCTGAAGTTACTTTCTTTAGCCCTGATCCCCCAGTTTTGTGTCACAATGACAAGCAAAGAGGGGCAGGCATCCATTTAGATCTGGCTTGTGTTTTCGGTGAGAAGGTAAGAGTGCTGGAAACGTCAGTATTCTCTGTGGACTCAAGTAAGAGTTGATTAATGTCCCTCTGTCCTCTCTCGGATCCTGAACAAAGGTGACGTGTCACTTTTGATAATGTCAGAGCTGATCTATTCTTTTTCCATGTGTGGAAACATTCATTTTTTGTTTCTCATAATCTACTCTTTATTTTAAAACTTAAAAAAAAAATGACATCTTGTGTGTGGAGGCATGCCGCTGCACACATTTGGAAGTCAGAGCTCAATTTGGGGGAGTTGATTCTCTTCTTCCATCATGTGGGTCCTGGGGATTGAACTCAGGTCCTCTGGTTTAGCAGCAAGCACCTTCACCTGCTGAGCCATCTTACAGGCCCCTATCTACTCCTTTTAAAAGAGTCCACAATCTTTCCTATTTTTTGAAATAAGACTACACTCTTCTTCACCTTGTAATGGGATTGTTCCTTTCTCCTTTAATCTTAAATCTAAAGAAAAAGAATTCTTTCAGAACTTGCCAGGTGAACTTGCTTTAGCTGACTCTGGCTGTTTCTTTACCAACGCTTTCATTGAAACACACTTCTAACCCTATTTGTTCTGAGATAGAGTATCACTTTCCTTGAAGTCATTTGGGCTATACAACTGCATACTTCTCAGTCAAATACCATTAAAGACAATTTTTTTTTCCAATTAGAAATTGGTACCAGAGGCAGAGGCAGGCAGATCTCTGTGAGTTCAAGGCCATCCTGGACTACAAAGTGAGTCCAGGACAGCCAAGGTTACACAGAGAAACCTTGCCTGGGGGCTAGGGGGAGAGGGAAGAAAGAAAGAAAGAAAGAAAGAAAGAAAGAAAGAAAGAAAGAAAGAAAGAAAGAAAATATTGGTATCAGGTGGTAATGAGAGGCAGCTCAGGTGCTAAAGTGCTTGTATCACAAGTGTGAGGGCCTGAGTTGGGATTCCCAGAACTCCCGTATAAAGTTAGGCCTGGTGCGGCCTACTTGACATCTTCAGTGGTATTGAGATGGAAAGAGAGGGAGGTGGATCCCTGGAAGCTGAGGGACATGGACTATGTGACAAAGTTCTGTCTCAGACCCAAGTAAAATGGCGGAAGGCTCCTGATGAGTGACACCCAAGGTTGTCCCCTAAATCCACCATATGTGTGTAAGAAACTATTGCCACTTTGTACTGAGTATTTCTTTATAGTCATATGTAAGGACTGCCCTGTGCAACGTAGGATGACTTGTAGCATCCCTGACTACCCACTGGGTGCTAGGGTCATCCCCCTACCTCCCCAAAACTACCGCCTATTAGGAAAACCAAAAGTGTCTCCAGATTTAGCCCAACACCCTGCTGAGTGATGGGGCAAAAATCAGCTCCAGTTGAGAACCACTGCTTTAGAGTACACGGAATGACCTCCTAACAGGTGTGGTTTCTTTGCCTGGAAACTTGTCGCATCAAGGTATAGATTTGTGACCTGAGAAAAGGTGTGGCACCTGAGAAAACATAGTGTCTCTGCTGTGAAAGGACACAGATATGCCTTTTCTTTGGATCTTCTCCCTAGGGCCCAGCAAAATTCTGTAAACATAGAAAATGGTTGATAAACATTGAATAAATGGCACCGCCCCCCCCCCCCCCCCCCCCAGCCCCTTAGAGTCTCAAGCTGCCTCTTGCCCTTAGAGAAGAAATCATATTGACGGACCAGTGGCTATTTACTCCAAGTTCTATACACTCGCTGGTTTATTGTGTTCTACTTGAGAGTCACTTGAGTATTGCAGAGGTAACCAAGGATACCAGTATGGTCACATGAGCAGTTATACGGGGCAAGAATAGAACAACACACGTCACAAGGTCTGTTCTTCATTTTTACTACCAGAGTGCAGGGTTTAGAAGAGTGTTTAGAAGAAGGGCCAGAGCCGCCCTCATACTGGATATCACTTAGAGCATCCATTGTTGCTAATTATTAGGCTAACTGTATTTCTTGTCCTTGAACGGTGTGTTTTGCCCTAACCATGGGCAGGGTTTGACTGTCCAGGAGGCAGGCCAAGATGGCTGAGTCCTGACTCAGAGAAGCTCTGCTATTTCTTCCTCATTAATAGTTGGGCCAGGGTCTCCCTGTGCAGACCTCAAACCACCCTCAAACTTGAAAGCCTCTTGCCTTGGGCTCCCTAGTGCCAGATTACAAGCATGTACTGCTCTGTCATGCCGAACTCCTGGGTTTTCAGTGAGGAACTTGGCTAGTAGGAAGATGCTAAGTCTCGGGGCTGTGAGCCTTGTGTGCCAAGGGGGTAGGTGAGCATTCTCCTTCTGACTATTTGAAGACAAAGTAAAGGATAAAATTGAGAGGGCTCACTTGCTCTCCTTTGAGGACTCTTATGTTTCCCCTATCTTTTGATTTTTGATTTTTTTTTTTTTTGTAAGCAGCACATCATCTTGTATTTAACATCTTCCCTAAGACTAACGTGGAGACTAAACAAACAAACAAATCAGCTTGAGGATTTGAGGGAGCTTCTGTTTCGAGGACTTTTATGGAAAAGATCTTCAGTGCAGTGTCCTCCTTGACAGCTCACTTTCACTCATTGCATCCTCTGGGACGGGCCAGGGCAAGGTCTACTGTCACCTAGTCTGTGATACCCCATCAGCGCCAGCATCTTCTGTAACCCAGACTCAAGAGCTGAGTAGAAATCTCCATCTGGGGATCCAAGAGCATCTTCCATGTCCCATTTCAGAAGGAGTGACGGCCCACCTCCCCTGCAAACTCATTCCTGTGTCCTTAGCTGCTTCCTTCAAAGGCAACCTCCCCCTTTCTGAGGCTAATCCTTGACTGCATTCTTTCTCTCTTCGCTTGTCACCTTACCCTAACCAACCTTGTTCGTGTTACTTCAGAAGAATTTTTAAGATCTACATACTCTTTGCCCTCTGTTTTTCTACCACTGTGCATCTGAGTTACCAAAAACCTCTAACTACAGAATAACAAGATGATAGTTGAAAGTGATAAGTAAGACCTTGCTACTTCTTTGCTCAAATCTTCCCCAGATCCCCTTATCTCATAGGAAAGACCAGATTCCTTATGCATGCATGCCCCTGCCTTTCGTCCTTATCTCCTGCTGTTCCCGGCCACCATCCCTCCCTCCCTCGGCTTGCTACTCCTAAGCTTTGGTCTGCTTATTCTCAATGACTGGAAGCCGGTCTCCAGATAACAATGTGACTTTATTCGGCTCCTTCAAGTCTTTCCTTAATACAACCCTCCCCGTTAAGTAACCATATCTTGATGATGCTACTTAAATCTATACTTCTCCACAGTTAATATTTTTGTCCTTTGATTTTTTTTTTTGTGGGTGTTTGGGGGTGCTTCGAGACAGGGTCTCTCTGTGTAGCCTTGACTGTCCTAAACTCGATTTGCATTCCAGGCTGGCCTTGAACTCACAAAGATCTTCCTGCCTCTGGCTCCCTAGTGCTGAGATTAAAGGCATGTGCCACCACTGTCCGGCTTGATATTTTTAATAATAGCACATATTAACTTCCACTACTTTTTTTTTTGGCGGGGCAGGGGAGGGGGCCAAATCCATTTTATTCTGTCTGTCGTATTGTCCAGAAAAATGGTAAATAGAAGGGATTGCCTTGTAGTGGATAGTACCACAGTGTTTCTCTAAGTGACCATAAAATTCAGGGTCCATGTAACTTCCTTTGTCTTTACACCAACTTCCGAGGTTAGTTACATGAAATCAGTGATGTCGCTTATATTTCCGGGGAGGGACCTTCTTTCTCTTGTAGTCAGCTCAGTGGTGTGGGCAGAGCAAGGGCGAAGGAGCATTTCTGATAGCGAACACACGTGTTAATGGACAGATTTTATTGTGACTTGCCCAACCAGTGGTTTACATTTCTAGCCCAATAGGTTTGGTTTAGATTACAATTTTATTTGTTTTTAAAAACTGTATGTATATGTGTATGTCTCTGTGTGGGTGTATGCATTGGGTGTCTGGAGGTGGAGTTACAGGCCCCTGTGAGCTGCCCCTCTGGAGTGTTGGAAATTGAACTCAGGCCCTTTGCAAGAACGATACCCACTCTTAACTGCTGAGCCATCTCTCCTGCCCTCAACTAAGCTTGCTCATTTATTTATTTATTTGTTAACATTTTATCCACTAGGTTTCAATTGCCACCTTTTTTCCTTTTAAAAATGGATTTCAAAGTTGAGGGCAGTGTGACGGGCAATGTGTTCATCTATGAGTTCACATACGATCCATTTTCATTTTATTGTGCTTATTGAGATTGTTAACACTCTGAGCTTTTCTAATGTTTCTGCCTTCAATCATATTCTATCATACTGATTTATTCTACCCGTTGTGTTTATATTTATATGCTAGCTACATAATATATTCGATTTTCTAGGGTTATTTAACGTTTTAAAAATTATGTGTATGTTGTGTGTGTGTGTGTGTGTACCTGTATATTCAGATGCTCTCAGAGGCCAGAGGTATTGGATCCTCTGGAACTGGAGTTACAGGTAGTTGTGAGGCACTGATGTGGATGCTGGGAACTGAACTTGGGTCCCCTGGAAGAGCCTTGCATGCTCTTGACTGCTAAGCCATCTTTTTAGTTCATCACAAATATATTTGAAATACCCACTTGTAAGGGCTCTTTATACCAAACAGAGCAAGCTTTCTGAAACAGGTCTCACAGGTTAAAAAACAAAAACAGAAACTGTAGAGCCAAGGGCTCAGAAAAGAAAAGAAAAAAAAAAAACCCAAACAAACAAACAAACAAAAAAAACCCAAACCCACTGAGCGTGTTGACTTCTATCTGTTGGTGACACGTGATCTGGCTTCTAATTTCACCATAAAACTAACATCATGGAAATGTGCTTCCTTGTCCACAGCCTGCTCCTGGCGCTGCTCCTTCAGAGAGGCTCTCCTGCTGTTCACCATTGCAGCACTGTACACTGCTAACCTTCTCCTCCAAACAGTCTCGGACTTGGGACTTGGGGGAAGTGTCATCTTCTTCCTCCCCTGGCTGTGCTAACATCCGGGCACCAGCGCTTTATTAGTCTCCTAAGATCTGTCTTTGGTTACCTTCTTGCTTCATTTGCTTTTGCCAGAAGCTAAGTTCATGTTTTGCCCGTATTTATGTGCTTCCAAGATCGATATGGTCAGTTTCCTACTGAGCTCCTGACTTTTGGTCCACATTTCCAACAGCATCCTATCGTGGACCAGGGGTCATCTGTGAGTGCCGCCGTCCTGACCTCTTCACATTTCCAACAGCATCCTACCATGGTCATCTGTGAGTGCCACTGTCCTGACCTCTCCTTTCCAAAGCACCTGTCTACACTGGTGCATACATCTAAGACATTAAGTCTCTGGTGTCCAAAATGCCCAGTGGTTTTTGGTTGAATAGTCTTCCTGTCTTTCCATCAGAGGGGACATTTTAATACCTCAGAAGTATTGGTGATGGTAAAGTTCAGGCAGAAAATGGAGGGATGACAGGGCAGTACTTAACAGATTATACTTGTGTTCACACCAATCAATCCTCCTGCCTCAGCTTTCTTTCTTTCTTTTTTTTTTTCAAAAATTATATTTTACTAATCTTTAGGCATAAGAAGACTTTTTCATGAAAAATACTATGATTGTTTATCTTTTTCACTGTCAAGTTATCAAATCTGGTAAAAAATAATCATGTAAGTGAATAATCAGAATGAGGCACACAGCTTTCTTAAACTTGGGATTATACACATACACCATCATGTTTGGCCAATGGGCATTCATCAAAATGTTTTTCTTTATTATTGTTATCACACCCTGATTTGTGGACACATGTTGGACTTGCATTGGCTTTGTGTATCTTTGAGTGAAGCTTTTCTATATATTGGGGCATAGCTCTCCACCCCCCCCCCCGACTCCCCTCAGAGCTCAGGTGGGAGGAAAAGAAGAGATGGGTCAGAAAGAGAACAGATAGACAGGGGTCACCCCAGTGAGGAAGAAGGAAGGTGGTGCAATGTAGCTTTGTACAGCCGAGAATTGTGCTCATAAGCAGTCTGTTTCAGAGATAAAACAATGGCATAAAAACCCAAGAGATGAGTTGGGCACTGGTGGCTCATGTCTTGGGATGGAGACAACTGGAGACTCAGCCTAGTGGCTAAGTTCTGTGTAATTTCTGCTTGATAGTTTGATGAACGAGCCAGACTCCTCCTCCTCCTCCTCCTCCTTCTCTTCCTCCTCCTCCACATTATTTTCAGGGCTGTGGGTCGAACCCAGAACCTTGTGCATGCTAGATGCACTCTTGACCACTGGACCATTTGAAAAGCACCATGTGGTAACTTCTGAAGTTGCCTAGACTCTAGCACATCCCAGAATTCTCCTGTTACCCATTTTGTAGAAATGACTGCAATTCTTGCAAGTATTGTTTTGGGTCACTTAATGGTGAGTGATTTAGTATAGGACAAAATGCATTCTCTTCCAAAATTCATGCACCACTGAAGAAAGAATCTTCTAGGTCAAACTGTTATTTATTCTGTGTTGTAGACTTTCTGATCCACTTCTGAGAATGTGCAAAACTAGAGCGAGAGAGTGGGTGGGGGAGGCGGGGAGAGCGCTGGCAAATTATCTCTTTGCTGTTTTCCACCTTTGGGGTTAACATTTCTATCTTCACTCTGTATGAAGGTGGCATTGTATTGAGTGACCTAAGACTGGCTGCTTGGTGCTTTGCAGCCCAGTAGCAGTAGATGGATGAGCATGAGAAAGCAGCCACTGAAGCTAAAGCAGACCCTCAAACGACACGAGGCAGTTTGCCTATTCTGTTCTTACACACTACACATCCCAGTCATCACAGATCTCACCCCTCTAGAAAGCCCAAACAAAATTCACACGTGCTAAGTCTCTTCATAAAGTCGGAAAGTGTCTTCACAGCATTTAAAGCACGCACAGTAAAACTCAAGGTAACGTGCAGGTTGGAGGTCATGTGTGCATGAACTTCCTGGAGTAAAGTAAGCAAACAGGCATACATTAGTCAATGAGAGAAAAATGTGAAAACTCTTGATTTACATCATGGTAGATGTAAAGTCGGAACATTAAATCAAGAGTTTTCACATAGCTGTGGATTTGGTCCCTAGAACGGCATCAACTAGGAATGGTGGTGCATTTCTGTAATCCTAACACATGGGAGGTGGAGGCAGGAGGCTCAGAAATTCAAGATCATTTTCATCTACACACCAAGTTTGAGAGCAGACTAGGCTACATGTACTCTTGTAAACCCCTGTGCAACCCCCTGTACTCCCACAAAGATATAATAAAGCCCCTGAAAAATATTTGTATTTAAGGGGAATAAGGATGATTGAATTTAGAATATGACCAGCATCATTCTGTCACTACACCAAAATACAATGCTCATACCTGAATAGATTCTTCTCTTTTTAAAAAAATATATTTTATTAATTTATTCATATTACATCTCAATTGTTACCCCATCCCTTGTATCCTCCCATTCCTCCTTTCCTCCCTCCCTCCCATTTTCCCCTTGCTCCCCTCCCCCTATGACTGTGACTGAGGGAGACCTCTGCCCCCTGTATATGCTCATAGGGTATCAAGTCTCTTCTTGGTAACCTGCTGTCCTTCCTCTGAGTGCCACCAGGTCTCCCCATCCAGGGGATGTGGTCAAATATGGGGCACCAGAGTTTGTGTGAAAGTCAGACCCCTCTCCACTCAACTGTGGAGAATGTCCTGTCTATTGGCTAGATCTGGGTAGGGGTTCGAAGTTTACTGCACATATTGTTTTTGGCTGGTGCCATAGTTTGAGCAGGACCCCTGGGCCCAGATCTGCCCATCATAATGTTCTTCTTGTAGGTTTCTAGGACCCTCTGGATCCTTCTATTTCCCCATTCTCCCATGCTTCTCTTACCTAGATTCCCAGTAGGATGTCCTCCCCTCTGTCCCACTTTCCTGGTAAGTGAAGACTTTCATGGGACATATCCCTTGGGCTCGTGTCCAGATATAAGTGAGTATAGATTCTTCTCTTAAAGTAAAGTACAATGTGATGCCTGGATTACACTGTAGAGACCTCATGACCTGACTTACCACTAGGGAAGGCTTCTGAGCACAATTCTTTTTTATTTTTTTATTTTTGTTTTTTGGAGACAAGGTTTTTCTGTGTAGCCTTAGCTGTCTTGGATTTGCTTTGTAGACCAGGCTGGCCTTGAGCTCACAGAGATCCACCTGTCTCTGTCTCCCAGCATGCTGGGATTACAGGCATGCCCCATCACGCCTGGCTCACAGCACAACTCTTGATAATAATGAATATTAATGGCCTTTGAAGGAAAAGTCACAAGTTTTACATCTACAATCCTCTCAGCTGAGACTCAAACTTGCATACATCTTTAAGAAAGATGGACTTAACTCATGAATACATAACTCAGTCATTGAGATGACAGAGGTGATGAGGTCACACATAAGCCAGTCAATTCTATTCTATGACTGGACACCACACCCATGACAAGACTAGTCTAGCCAGAAAGGTGATCATAGATGGTGACTACATTACTAGAAGAACAATTCAGGTGCAAATGCAAAAGGCAAATGTGGTAGCTCATAACGGGGATTCTAGCACTCAAGGGGCTTGGAGGATTGCCGGGAGAGTTCCAAGCTAGCCTGGGCTACAGAGTAAGATCCTGTCTTAAACAAACAAACAACAAACAAAAACCTTCATGATAAAACTAGTTCATTTATATATAGAAGAAATGTTGATATAATTCCAGAAAGCTCAGAAAGCCTCAATAGATAAAGGTTGATGAAAAGAAAATAAGCTTTTTGATGTTTTCAAGTCTACTTCTTGACCTTGTTATTCCAAGGTGAGACAGGCTGATTTAGTTGTATCTGAAGCCGTAATAGATTTCAACAGAATGTCTCAGACAGGATTAAAAAAAAAGATATTTATTTCCTATTAGTCTTTGTCCTAGTATGGAATTTAGGTCCTTGCTAATGCTAAGCATGCATTTTAACACTTGGTCACAGTCAAAGCCCATGGGCATTATTCTAACTTCAGCCTATACCACTTCAGGATATGGGACTGTTAATATTGCCAAACATATAGCCCCTTCCTTATTCCAGACAAAACTGGTTAGTCTTATGTGTAGGGGCCAAATTGTATGTGTGTGTGTGTGTGTGTGTGTCTGTTTGTCTGTCTGTCTGTGTACACATGTGTGGGTCTCATAGTATCTTATCAATAGCGTCACCAAATAGAGAAAATAAGTATTGTTTTCAATAAAGAAAAGCCGGTTGAGCAGATGGACTATTACTGTGAGATAAATTAGGCCCTTCAAAAAGATGTGATGAATTTCTAACTTCTAATCCCCATAGATGTGACCTGATTTGGAAACAGGACCTTGTAGGTATAATCAAATAAGAAGACATCATTCTGGAGTCATGTGAGTCCTAAATGCAACATGGTTGGTTGCTCTGATGTGGGGAACAGATAACACACTTGGAGAAAGGCCTGTCTCCACACGTACACACAGAAAGAGACAGACAGAGAGACAGAGACAGAAGAAAACCATGTGAATGCACAAACATGGAAGGCAGCCCGATGGCAACATGACTATCCAACTCTAAGCCAAAGAACAGCAGATTTCTGGCAACCCTGGAATCCAGGAAGAGGCAGAGAAGCGCTCTCCCCAGTAGCCTTCAGCGAGAACATGACTTGAGATTTGTAGCCTTCAGGACTGTGAGTGTATGCACTTCTGTTGTTGACTTTGTTAAGGTAGCCCCGGGAAGCGAATACAAACTCGTAGCAGTGAAATGTGGGTGAAAATAGGACCATGGGAAGATCTCGGGAGGAATCCTGAAATGTCAGCTGCTATGACCATGCCAAGCACTTTCAATGTTCTGGGATAACACAAGCCTAGTCCAAGGTCTGCCTTTACTTCCCATATACTGGGAGGCAGTTTGGATTCTCCCTGAGTTTGTGTGAGGGATCTGCCTGCCATGTTCTTTCAAACCTTAAGAAGGGGAGCTCAACTATTTTGAGTGCTGCTTCAACGTATCACTTTCCTTGTGGACCATACTTGTAAGTGCTATCCTTTAGATTGGAGACAGACCAAGCCAACACGTTTCTCCTCAAGGAGCAGTGCCTACCAGCTGGGTCTTTCTTGGTGGGCTTTCATAGATAAAAGTAGGCTTGACTCCTAGCTAGCCAAAGGGGGTCCCTGAAAATGGAGTTGACAGCTGTAAGGTATTGCCTGATCATAGCCCTTTATCTGGATATCAAAGCATCTTTTGAAGAGAGATAGGGTAGTTCTTGTCTCTGCTACGGTGGTGGCATCCTTGTATGACTTGGGCCCCACAGCATTTGAAAGGATGTTGAGGGGATCTTGGTATTAGAAATATTAGGGAATCCATGAAGGAATATTCTAGATGAAGAATATAGTCTGTCGGTAGATGCATGGTCATGCTCTTTACAGGAGATAAAAATATAGTCCTCTCCTGGAACGTTTTCTTTTATGTGTACCATCTGGTTTCCTTGGTATATGTATGTGGAGAGGCAAAGAAATCATTGACCAATTCCAAGTTAGCTATCAACTGGGATCTCAGATTAGTAATCATGTGAATGGATTAGGAGAGGTAGAAGATCTCTGGTAAAACAAGAAAGCAGAGATAGGCATGGAGAAATAAAACAAGTCAAACGTAAAATTGTCCATTAAAGGATGATGTGGTTAGACAGGAGGAGGAAGGTATGCTGCATTTCCTGCAAAGTTGAGCCTTGAAGAATGCCTTACTCTGCTTCCTGTGGCCATGATAAAGTTCCCAAAGCTGCCTTTGTGTAAGGATCAAGAAGCTCATGGTCCTGGAGAGTAGGAACCCAAGGCCGTGGTGCGAGCACTTGTTTGCGAACTAAAGAGTCTTTTTGTTGCACCATAAAATAGGTAGCCTAGTAGAGGGCAGAGCCCGCTCGCTACTTCAAATGCCTCTTCCCCTACTTCTGCTCCCCTCTCTCCTTCTCCATCTCATCCTCTTCTCCTCTACTTCCCTGGCTCCCTCCCTCCTTCTTTCCCTCCCTCTCTCCCTCCCTCCTTCCCTCCCTCCCTCCCTCCCTCCCTCCCTTCTTTCCTTCTCCCATCCCTCCTCTTCCTTCTTTCCTCCTCTTATTTCTTTAACAGTCTCATTATGTAGTCCACATTGAACTCAAACTCAGAATCCTCTTGCTTCTAGTGCTAGGACTATAGTGGTACCAAGTGCCGTTGGGGGGGCTATGGCACTTTGAGTAAGAATGACCCCCATAGGTTTGTATCTTTGAATGCTTGGGCATTAGGAAGTGACACTCCTTGAGACAGATTAGGAGGTGTGGCCTTGTTGGCCGGAAGTGTGTCACAGAGGGCAAGCTTTGAGGTTACAAAAGCCCATTCCAAGCCAAGAGTCTCTCTCTTGCTGCTGCCTATATGGATCCAGATGTAGAGCTCTCTCAGCCCCTTTTCCAGCACCATGTCTGTCTGCATGCCACCATGCTTGCCACCATCAGACAATGGACTAAACTTTTGAAACTGTAAGCAAGTTTTAATTAAACTCTTTTGTAAGAGTTGCCAAGGTCGTGTGTCGTCTCTTAACAGTCATAGAACACTGACTAAGACGGGCCCCATTTTCATGATGCCAACTAATCCTAATTACCTCTAAAAGGCTTCAGCCTTGGCTACTTAGCAAGTTTGGGGGTAGCCTGCACTACATAAACCCTTTAAGCCAAAACAACAAAAGCAAAACGTGTTTTCTAGCCCATGAAAAATGACGTGAAACCCAAATTCAGCCTCTGTAAGTAAGTTTTACTGGCTAACTGTTGCAATCCTTCTTCCAGCGCTGATGGCAAGTGTTCTGAGAAGCAGCAGAGTTGTACCCACTGGGCCATCTGTAGAAAGTTTGATGACTTCTCCGTCTGTAGAATGCCAAAGCCACAGCCAGCCCTAGTGAAGGGAGCGAGTAGACAGATGAAGGAGGATGCAGGACCCTCACAGCCACTGTGGAGAGTAAAAAAGCTACCGAAAACAGTACCATTGGGTATCAAGTGAATGCAGAAACTTCCTGGAGGAGAGGCCAGAAGCCGCTCTGCCAACCAGTGCCTGTGAGTTTGCATCCTGGGAAAGAGAGCAGGAGGCTAGGGAGTGGCGAGATCTCAGAAGGGATCTTGGTGGTTTTAGGAGAGACGTTGCTGTAAAGTTTAGGGCTAGTGAAGAATTAGAAGGGGCCCTGTGTACAGATGGGAACCAGGAGTAGCCAGAGAAGGAGGCGATATGAATGAGGCCATAGACACATCCAAGCAGCACTAAAAACCCATAATGTATATGTTATAGGGCCGTGCGCTCAGTACTGGGGAACCAGTTGGGGGCTCATCAATGGGGAACACCGAGCCTCCCTCTTTTCCAGTCATTAGTTGCCTGCAGTTCTTCAACCAGTGGTAGAGCCTTTCTCCTACTCACGGATGTCAACTGGCGTCGTAATGGTCAGCTCTAAAAGCACATTATGTGTGAATAATAAATACTAAATAGCCTCAGCAAGTTGTGTTTGTATGTTTATATGTGTGTAACAACAACAACAAAAAAAATTATTAAATTCATTAGAGATTTTGGAGGGAAGCCTCAAATGTATTTACTTGTTGGGTTTCTAAGGACAACATGGAGTGAGGGCAAATGTGTTAGCAATGGAGGAGGGTGGTTTGGAGTATGGGTTTTCAAAGGCTCTTGTCTGAAAGCTGAGGAATCTAGTTCGAATTGATGTCTACCTAGGACAATTTATATACCTTCTTCCCTATCTTTCAAATGCATCATTACTAAAGCATCATATTGATGAAAGCATCATATTGATGAAACACATCTGAGTTGTTTGAAAAAGGTCATCACACAACTAAAAATGTTTTTATTTAGAGATTTGAGGGTTTTAAAAAATATTTTTATTAATTTATTCTTGTTACATCTCAATGGTTATCCCATCCCTTGTATCCTCCCATTCTTCCCTCCTTCCCATTTTCCCCTTATTCCCCTCCCCTATGACTGTTCCTGAGGGGGATTTCCTCCCCCTGATTTGAGGGTTTTTAAAGCCCATTCTTCTCTCCCTCTCCCGCTCCTTCCCTTTATTTTGAGTATTTATTTATTTATTTATTTATTTATTTATTTATTTATTTATCTTAAACAGGGTCTCGACATAGCTATGACTATCCTGGAACTCATAATATAGAACAGGCTATCATTCAAGGCTCTGACCTCTGGGTGCTGGGACTAAAGGCATACACCACCGTGCTTCCTGAGTCAGTATCTCTTTAGTTTCTGGGTCTAGGAAGCAGGATAGGGGAAGCTGGAATAACAGAGAACATCTAAGGTACACAGTCAACTGAAAATGACCACACTGCCCCACTGAGAGACACTCGCTCTGTGTCTTGCAGAAGAAGCACACAGTGTGTAGGTGTCACACTAAGCCCCATTCCTGTGACTGGGTGGACATTGCAATTGATCCTGGTACTTTTTATTGATGAAATTAAATACCAGCTCATCATGTTTCCAATACAGTGCTCTAGAAATGACTAAAATTAATTATCTTGAAACATTTTATATTTTGCTTCAAATGTCCTCAGCTCTCCACAGCTTTCTATTATGTCACCCTGGAATTCTGCCCCTGGGATCAATAGAGTGGAATTTGCAGTTTGGTGGTTAAAATTTCAGGCTCCCCTGCACC
>OU015748.1:22931127-22949857 GCA_907169655.1 Acomys percivali | reverse complement strand
ATCATTTTAGAGCATTTTCCCCTACTTCTACAAGCAAGTTTACTATAAAATCCTATGCCATGCCATGTTGGCTCCTTCATCTTATGTCTGTTTAATGACAATGAGAAAAATCTCCTAACATGTTTCTCAGGGTATCACCCTATCCATACATCCAGTGACTATTCTGTTAGTTTGAGGTTTGAAATCATCTTTTCCTACTTCCATATTAAGTTAGTAGTTTGTTTGTTTCATGAATGGGTTTCTGCTATGAGAATCAGATTCCTGTAAATCTCTATATCTATCTATCTATCTATCTATCTATCTATCTATCTATCTATCTATCTATCCATTCTCTGCTTCTCTGTGTAGCCTTGGCTGTCCTGACCTCACTTTGTAGACCAAGTTGGCCTTGAACTCACAGAGATCTGTCTGCCTCTGCTTCCCTGAGTGCTGGAACCATAGGCATGTGACACCTTGCCTGGCTTCCTGGAAAATTTGTAATGCTTTTTATTTTCTTGTTTTTAACTGGCATACTAGGTTACCCAGGCTTCTCTTAGGCTCCCACAACCCCTCCAGTAACCAGGGCTCAGTGTGTGTACCATGGGGCCTTGATCTCAACTGAATGTATTAATTTTTTATTTCTTCCAATGTCTTGCATAAGAAGCCCAACATCACTCGGATCCTCCATTCTTCGTGTAAAATGTGTATGTTTTTCTCTTTGGAAAATTGCAGGGTCTTTTTAGGTGTCAGTGGCTCGTTGCTTTACAATGCTGTTGGACTGCATTCATTTGCTGGGTTGGACCTATAGAAGTGTCATCAGCCAGGAAAGCCTTGTCTTGTAGCTCAGAGTAAAAGCTACAGTTATTTTGCGAGCAATCTGTCACCTGTGTGTGTCTTTTGTGCTTTGGAACTTCTCTTGTGTGGGTGGCGGTGTTGCTGAGACATCTTCCGGCTTGGTGCTAGATCTTAGTCTTCCTTCTACCCCGATTTTGTTATTCTTTCAGGGGGTTTGACCTTAATGGGAATCTCCAATAGTCTTTGGAGTTCTTCTTTTCTATTATTCTACTTTTTACTTCCCAAAGGCTTTTAAAATTATTCTTTTCTGAGCCGGGCGTGGTGGCGCACGCCTTTAATCCCAGCACTCAGGAGGCAGAGGCAGGTGGATCGCTGTGAGTTCGAGGCCAGCCTACAAAGCGAGTCCAGGACAGCCAAGGCTACATAGAGAAACCCTGTCTCAAAAAACAAAAACAAAAAAAAAAAAAAAAAAAAAAAAAATTCTTTTCTGAAGACTTTTTTTTCCAAGACAGGATTTCTTAACCCAGATGGCCTCAGCTCTTTATCTTCCTGCCTCTGTAGTCCACAGTACTGTGCTGACATTATGGACTGCATCTCACTCCTAATTTTTTCTTTGTTAATAATCGCCCTCCCTGCAGAGATTTGCTTTTCTTGTCTCTTCCCTTCTTCCTCCCCTCCTTACTTGCCTTTGCTTCTTCCTTTCTTTTCCCTTGAGACAAAGTCTTATTTATGTAGCCCAGGCTAGCCCGGAACTCACAACCTTCTTGCCTCAGCTTTGTAATTGCTGAGATTGCCACTATGCGTGACCCCCCCCCCCCCCCCCCCCCACCTCCGCCCATCTCTTTCTGAAAATATTAAGATGACTTTTCGCATGATGTCATCTCGTAGCATTGCCTCTTTCCTTTTCATTGTTTTCCCTCTCCTCATGTTGTTCTGACATGTATTTCCTGAAGTACCTGTGATCCTGGGTGGTCTCTGTCTTTACCGACAGATCCCTGAGAAGCAGATTAAAATTTCAGTGGGCATGAAGCTACCCGGGCTTTGCCTAGACAGTGCACTTTTATTTTATTTTTTATTTTTAGATTTGATTATTTTTATTATATGTGCATTGTATGTCTATGGGTGTCAGCTTTTGGAGTTACAGGCAGTCGTGAGCTGCCATGTGTGTGCTGGGAATTGAACCTGGGTCCTCTGGAAGAACAGTCAGTCCTCCCAACTGCTGAGCCATCTCTCTAGCACCAGACAGTGCACTTTTAGATAGCAGTAGGAAGTCATAATAATAATAACAACAAAATCTTTAAAAAGTAGCAGGGATGCTGCAAGCGGTGGCGCACGCCTATAATCCCAGCACTCAGGAGACAGAGGCAGGTGGATCTCTGTGAGTTTGAGGCAGGCCTGGTCTACAAATCAAGTCCAGGACAGCCAAGGCTACCCAGATAAACCCTGTCTTAAAAAAAAAAGGAGTATGTATATCAGACGGTAACCACGTCACTTGGGAGGGTAAGGTAGTGGGTGGGGGCTTCCTAGGCTGTTTGTTAAGAACTTGCCATGAGCCTGGTTTACAGAAGGAGTTCCAACTCTGTCTCAAAAAACCTGAGGGGTCAAAATACACGCATAAACACACAAAATATTTAGGGGGCGTGGTGGCACACTCCTTTAATCCCAGCACTCGGGAGGCAGAGGCAGGAGGATCTCTATGAGTTTGAGGCCTGGTCTACAAAGTGAGTTCCAGGACAGGGCATTTTATACAGAGAAACCCTGACCTTTACTTTGTAGACTGGTTCTTATCTGTCCTTTACTTTGTTATTCAGTTGTCCTGAGTCACCATGGAAACCCACATCCACAGATGCTCAAATGCCTTAGAGTAAACAGCAGAAAACCCTGTGACCATGCAGAGTTCCTTGTATACTTTATCTCTAGATTACTTCTAATCTAACACAACGCCCAGGCTACTCCATAGCTGTTACACTGTACTGGCCAGGGGATACTGACAAGAAAAACAAGTCTGTATATGTCTACTATAGGTTTTGGTCTGTGATGGTTGACTCTGTAAATATAAAATCTACATATGCAGAAGACCAAGTGGGTCACTGGTTCTTTCCTACATTCCTTCCTCCCTCCTTCCTTTTTTTCTTTTTTTCTTTTTTGAGACAGAGTCTTTCTATGCTGTTCTGGAACACGTTATGTAGAAGACCAGACTGATCTTGAACTCATAGAGATATTTTTGCCTCTGCCTCTGACATTAAAGGCTAGAACGAAAGGCATCTGCTACCATGACCAACCCATAATTTCTTTTATATTCATTTGGTGATACTCTTCCAAGAGAAGCCCCGCCCCCACCCTCCATTTGCTCTCAACAGGAACTTGTTATCCAGCTAGTCTGGGCTCAGATTTCTGCCAGTCTTCCTGCCTCAGCCTCCAGAGTGCAGTGCTGGTTTTACAGATTACAGGTGTTTCCAATCTGCCTGCTGAGGGGTTTAAATCTTGCCGTCAGTATGTTGAGAGCTAGCAGAATGAATACATTCATTTAATCTCTTTATTTACAGAATGGTCTCTCTTAGGATTTAAACACAGAATCTCCCCTCTACACTCAGATGTTGGGTGCTTGGCCCCCCAATGGTGCTACTCTTTTGGGAGATATTAGAAACGAGTAAGTAGGGCCGTATTGAAGGAAGTGGGCCACGGGGCACATTCCTTTGAAGGTTATACCTGGTCGTCCCCAGCTTTTCCACTCTCTTTCCTGTCCACCATGAGATAAATAGCTTCCTTCAGCTGACGCCCCTGCCACTGTGATGGTCTACCAAGCCTCCAGGAAAATAAATGATGCTCATGGATGAAATAAAGACTTTCCTCCCCTTAAGTTTTGTCATGGCAATATTATAGTCACAGGTACCTAAAAGTAACTAATGCAGTCCCAATGCCCTTAATTTACTTCATTGTCTCCTGGCTCCTAGATGCTTTCCCTGTTCTTTCTAGAGAGTAATTCTCCAGGGTTCCCTAGCAGTAAGGTGGGAGAGTGGCAGTTTGATGATTTTTTTTTTCATATAGTTATTTCTTATTTTATGTGCATTGGTGTTTTGCCTGTGTGTGTGTCTATGTGAGAGTGTTACATCCCCTGAAACTAGAGTTGCAGATTGTTGTACCCTGCCGTGTGGGTGCTGGGAATTGAACCTGGGTCTTGTGAAAGAGCAGCCAGTGTTTTTGTTTTTTTATGTTTGTTTGCTTTTGCTTTTGTTTTTGTTTTTTCTGAGACAGGGTTTCTCTGTGTAGCCTTGGCTATTCTGGACTCGCTTTGTAGACCAAGCTGGTCTCAAACTCACAGCAATACTCCTGCCTCTGCTTCCTGAGTGCTGGGATTAAAAGCATGTACCACCATGCCTGGTTTTAAACTGACATATTTAGCTACTTGAGATAAATATTATTTATACAATCCATGCCCATCCACCATTACCCACCTCTAGCTGCCTGTGTGGCCTCAGTCTACCTTCTTCCCAGCTTTGTGCCCTTTTTTCGTTTCTAATTTTTGTTATTAACATCCCTCGGTTCCATCAGTGCTGCTCATATGCACATAGATGAGTGACCATCTACTAGGGCACGAGCAATCGACTGTGGCCACATCCCTGGAAGGAGAGTGATCTTCTCTTTCTCTGCAGCCATCCAGTGCCATCAGCTCTTCAGATCCGGGTGGCCCAGTCATCATACAGGCTGGAACATTGACTGCCTTGATCTTGTGCTGGTCCTATGCAAGTAACCACAGCTGCCCTGAGTTGGTGTGCGTGACAACAATGCCATGTCCGGAAGACAGCATTTCAAGGCTCTCCTTCCTATCTGTCAGCTTCAAATCACACATTCAGACATTTCTTTAGGGTTGCTTTCTTTTGGTCGGCTTCACACCCAATTTAAGAGTTACTTCATATTGCCAGTTCCCCAAGTTTGGTGTATTTTATGGGATGTGTTTAGTTCTTTTGTTTGTTTGTTTTTGTTTTTGTTTTCGAGATGGGGTTTGTCTGTGTAGTCTTGGCTGTCCTGGACTCACTTTGTAGACCAGGCTGGCCTTGAACTCACAGTGATTCGCTTGCCTCTGCCTCCCGAGTGCTGGGATTAAAGGCATGTTTAGTTCTTGTCTTTCCTCAATGTTTGCTTTCTGAGGTTGCTAAGTGACTGCTCATCTTTCCATTCTTTAGGTGTTTTTTTGTTTGTTTTTTGTTTTTTTTTTTTTACATATATTAACATCTGATCCCTATTGTTTTGCACTTGGATATAAATAGGCTCCTTTACTGCTGTTTTGGTTGAGTTTCACTTAGTGGAGTTTGACCTACATCTCTAATATGATATTTATAATAGTTGAGAACCATTATTAGTCTGTGATCGGCACTATGCAGCTTTTCCCTGGGTACCTTACAACTCAATGATTCATGGAGAGTCTCAAAGGAATGTTTATTTGCCTTACTAGCAGATGAGGGGGAATGAGGACAGTGCAGATGAACCACTAAATAAGTCAATGGATATAATATAAGCCGAACTACATCTTCACACTGAGTTGTCTAAGAATGTGGTAGATTCTAAAAACTTGCTCTAAGCCTAAGGCATATGTGTTCAGTAAGGAGCAGTTTGAAAGTGAGGCATAGCTTGTGAATGCTTACAGGCTTCTGTGGATAAAAGAGACGTCTTAGACCTAGAAAAAGGAAGACTTTGTAAAAGAAGAGGTCTTTTTAAAAATTTATTTTTATTTTTTTATTTAAATAATTTATTCAGATTACGTCCTGATTGCTATCCCCTCCCGTTTTTTCCCCTACCCCTCTTTCATCCTATTCCCCTCCTCTAGGTGTGTGGCAGAAGGGGAACTCCTCTCCCACCATATGATGACAGCCTATCAAATCTCATCCTGGCAGCCTGCTTAACTTTCTTCTGAGTGCCACTAGGCCTCCCCACTCAGGGGAAGTGATCAAATAGGGGGCACCAGAGTTCATGTCAGAGTCAATTCTTGCTCTCCACATAACTGTGGCGAATGTGCTGTCCATTGGCTAGAACTGAATAGGGATTCTAGCTTTACTGCATACATTGTCCTTGGTTGGTTGGTACAGTACTTTGAGTAGATGCCCCTGGGTCCAGATCTACCAGCCTTAATGGTCTTCTTGTAGGTTCCTAGGTCCCTCTGGATCCTTCTATTTTCCAATTCCCCCTTACCTCTCTCACCTGGAGTCCCAATAGGAAGTCCCAGTATCTATCCCAAACTCCTGCTAAGTGAAGACTTATAGGGGACATCCCAGTTTGGCTAGTGTCCAGTTATAAGTGAGTATATACCATGTGTATCTTTCTGGGTCTGAGTAAACTCACTCAGTATGATCATTTCTAGTTCCATCCATTTGCCTGCAAATTTTAGGATTTCCTTGTTTTTAATAGCTGAGTAGTATTCCATAGTGTAAATGTACCACGTTTCTTTAGCCATTCTTCAATTGAGGGACATCTAGGTTGTTTCCACATTCTGGCTATTATGAATAAGGCTGCTATGAACATGGTTGAGCATTATTTCCTTGTTGTGTGATGGAACATCTTTGGGTATGTTCTAAGGAGTGTCTATATTTCCCAGACAGTGTTTTCCCAAATGGTTCTTTTCCCAGACCAGTTTTCCTAGACCAAGAGTAGACAGCTGTTATAAGTTGCCCTTTTAAGACATAGTTTTGCTTTGTTTCAGGCTGGCCTTGAACTCAGTATGTAGCCAGATTATCCTTGGATCTAGACAATCTCCTCTCTGCCCCTTGACTTTTGGGACTATAGACATGACCATAACACTGCTGTTTATGGAAACACCAATGGGAAAGTCCACAGTATTCCAAGCCTTTGGAGAGTCCTAGAACATCACCGAGAAAGGAAGTACAATGCTAGTGTGAGAACAGTAGCCATGAGCATGGAGTCCACAGGAGAAGGTTGCAGTGTAGACAGGACGATCCATGAAGCCACTGACTGGGGTGGCTTATGTGAAGCATTGTAGGCAAGCTGCTGACTGGTAGGTTTTGTGGGGCCTTCATACTGTTTATATTCCTCTAAACAGACTTTCTTTTATAAATTTATTCATAAGTCCATATTTCCATATCTTTTGTGAATCAGGCAATCTGTCAGTATTGGATTTGCATTCCATGTTCATCAATGGCTGGAGCTGAGGAGGCCGAGGGTGGCATCTGCGGTCAACAGACTCCTCCCCTCCTCCTGCCTTGCTTCTCTCATTTATGTATACCTGCCCCTTCTCTATCAGATCTCGTTGGCGGTCTGGCTCTTTCTATAGGGGGGTTGGAGGGGCAAGAGTAACATATCTGGAGATGGCTCTTGACCCAGTGCTCTGAGAAGGCAGACAAGTTCCTTGTCTTGGCAGCAGCAGCTGAAGAATTCTGGGAAGATTCCCAGTGGTTCTTTTGCTTGGTTCAGGTGTCTGTTCTGGAGCCAAATCAATCACAGTGCCCAGGAGGAGGGGAGATACCTTAGTGAGTCCCAGGAGGATGGGAGACCAGATGTCATGAGTCCCTTAAAGCTCTGTTGTAGTGTTGGCAACATCTGTCAACAGGAGAGAAAAACAGGCCTTAAATCTCAATAGCAGCTCACTTGTCTAGCAGTATGAGTGGAGTGGAGTCATGGGTTTAAGCTTCAGCACCGCTCCCCCCAAAAAGACTATAAACAAAAAAATTAGAGGAGAAGATGATAGAACTGAAAAAGTAACTGCACCTGGAATGGTGATATGTGCCTGTAATCTCAACACTCCTCAAGACAGAGGAAGAGATTGAAGCTAGACAGAGTTACATAGCGAGATCTTGTTTTAAAAACAGCAGTGAAGGGCCAGGCATGGTGGTGTGTGCCTTTTATCCCTGTACTTGGGAGGCAGAAGCGGGTGGATCTCTGTGAGTTCAAGGCCAGCCTGGTCTACAAAGTGAGTCCAGGACAGTCAAGATAACATTGAGAAATCCTCTCTCAAAAAACAAACAAACAAACAAAAAAACCCAACCAACCAACTAAAACAACAACAACAACAAAACAAAAACAAATCCAAAAACCAAAGACCAACCCCCCCCCAAAACCAACAACCAACCAACCAAACCAGCAATGAAGTGATGTTGCTCTGACTCTATCTTCATTCATATCTATGATTCATTCATTTATTGTGTATGTGTGTGCCTGCCTTGTGGGTACATGACATATGTGCACTTGTGTCTCTGTTAAGGTTGACATTGGATATCTTCTTCAATTGCTGTCCACTGTGTAGCTCGGTTGGCTGGTCAGTGAACCCCAGTGACCTGTTGGTGTGTTCACTGCTAGTGCTTGGATTACATAAACATGCTGCCATACCTGCCTTTTGTGTAGCTGCTTGGGACAAATTTCCATTCCTCATATTGGTTATTAAACATAATATCATCTTAGGAGGTGTATTGATAAACATGCAGTCGGTGGTACTCCCTGAAATAAAATATGTCCCTCTCGTGAAGTTTCCACATTTATGCTATCTCATTGAGGACCAGCAAAAATAGCTCTGGTGATACCCCTTCTGAAGGATGTGCTGTTTCTTTAGATATCTTACTAGCAACATTGTGTTGGTTGAACATGGAATCAGCATGGAGTGGCATTCCTGCTTGGCATTCCAGGTATTATATATTTTTTTTTCTCAAGGAAAACCTGGGACAGAAAAATACTCTAATATTTTCAGGATAAACTTAATGTTGAAAATTCTTGGAGGTCACCACACTGCTGCTCACAGGAAGACTATTTTAACATTTCAAAGCCTGTGCAGAAATGACTTGCTGGGTTCAGAGTAATAGACCTTAGTTCCATAAATTGAGCCTGAACAGGAAAGAATCTTGGTTTGGATATTTCCAAATAAGCTGTTTCATGATCAAAAAAAGGCTAGACAGCTTCGGTAGATGTGTGTGTGTGTGTGTGTGTGTGTGTGTGTGTGTGTGTGTGTGTTTGTGTGTGTGTGTGTGTGTGTATGTGTGTCCCTGTATGTTTGTGTGTCTGTGTATGGCAGAGAGGAGGGGAGGTCTGGTCCTTTCTCTCTTTTGGAGAATGACTCCAATAGGCCATAGGGTTAATGGTATTGTTAGCAAAATGAAAGGAAGGAAGCCAAGGAACTTTGAGCCACTTGAAAGCAACTTAAAAATAGATGTCTTCAGGTAGAACATTTGCCATGGACAAGGCTTATGGCAAAGACTGGAGAAGACGCAAACACTGAGAGAAGCAGTGGGAGTGACTGACTGTGGCCACTGAAAGCGCCCCCCACTCTCATCATGTAGACCAGGCTGGCCTACAACTTGAGTTCCATCTGCCTCAGTATCTCCAGTGCTGGGATCAGAGGCCTGCAACAGGGCCAGGAAGTTTTTGTTCTGAATGGGCTCTCCTGTGGCCCAGGATGTTTAAGAATGACTTTGAATTTCTTCTAATTCGTAGTGTCTCCTCAATTCTTCCTGCCTCTTCTCCCTTTACCTCACCCCCTGCCCCCTGCCTTTTTTTTTTTTTTTTTTAAAGACAAGGTCTTAAGTAGCTCCTGCTAATCTCCAATTTTCTATACAGAGGAGGCTGGCCTTGAACTCTTCCAGTCTCTAACTCCCAAATGCTGGAGTATAGGACTGTTCCAATACATCTATCTAGGAAGCTACTCTTTAAAATATTTTTATTGTACTTATTTATTTGGTGTGTGTGTATGTGTGTGTGTGTGTGTGTGTGTATGTGTATACACATATGCACAGGTATGTGCCTGCCGCTGTGCTTCCTTGAGCAGAGATCAGAGGACAACTTTGGGGATTTAGTTCACTTCTTCTACCAATTTATTTAAAAGCATCAGAAAAGTCAAATCTCGAGGTTAAGTTTGTTGGAATATACAGAAATAGATTTACTTACAAATGAAAGCCTACAACAAAATAAACTTGGAGTTAGAAATCACCAAGCAATGTACCAACAGAATATAACAAGGAAGAGGCCTCGGATTGTGGTTCACTCTAGTCTTTCTCACGTCACCAGCTCTGTATTTATTTGGTTTACGGAATTAGAGAAGTCTGTGAACTTTAAGTCCCCAGAAACTGTTCCAGGCAAGTGCATTCAGTCTTCACGGTCAGTGACACGAGATATACAGTCTTGTTCTCATAGAACTTTTCTTTTTCTTTAAGTAACTACGTGACTCATAAGCTCAGAAAATACTTTCTGGTACAGGTAAGTCTGAGCTTAACATGAACTATTCTGAATATTTCTTCTCCTCTCAAGATGAGTATTTCAAAAATAGCAGCTCCTTCCTGGAAGGTGTAATTGTCTTCCATTTGGAATGTTACAAATGACTGTGCCTTTGTGGAATGTATTTCAAAGTAGCTAGAATATGCTTTTTCTTTTCGCTATCAGAACCCTACTAATTCGTTAGGGCTTGGTTCAGGCGTTGCCGCCTTACCACAACTTGGTTTTATTTTTAGACAGAATTCATCACCCATTTCACCTGTACTAGAGAGGGGTGACATTTCTTTTAATATTTGCTATAGCCCAGGTTAGCCTAGAACTCATGATGTGGTAGAGACTGGTCTTGAGCTGGGATTATAGGCATGGGTCCCCATACCCAGCTTTCCCTTTGCATCTTAACAGTGTTCTTTGCATGTTGTAAGTAATGAATGAGTGGATGAATTTATTTTTAACTATTTCAAAAGTTCATCAGCATAGTAATACATTACTATGCTTGGAAAAATACCTAGAAGTCTTATAATGAAAACCAATACACTCCACACTTCTTTATTAACCTCTTGCTTCCAAGAGGAAATAACATTTCATTTTCAATTATTTTTATTTTATATTCTTTTGTTTTAGTTATCTACATTTCACTACTTATAGTGTACTTAATTCTTATTAAATTTGAGATATTTTCTATACATTTCTATTCATGGAACATGGCTGTAGGAAATGTGAAGATTTCTTTTTCTAATTCTTTCTTGGGCCTGCTCTAGGTCCTCAACCTGAGACCTTTGAGTCTTCTAAACTGTGGCTACCACCTTTAACCTCACACCTAAGTTGCTTTTATTTTTCAAAGATTGGATCCAGTTACTGGAACAAAGAAGAGATGCTTGGACACTTTCTTCTAGGAGCCTGGGTAAACTGACTGATGGTCCCCAAAGCTCTCATTGGGACTTCCTGTACTAAACCTTAACTCTTCTTCCTTCTGGGCTTTCTCTTCCAGGCTTTGTGAGAGTACCTTCGGAAACTCTGTAGACATAATTGGCTGGGGGTTTGGGGGGGGGCGGGAAGGAAATGCTTCCCTGGATCTAGTCTTGTTTTATAGTTTTGTTGGAGGAAAGCTTCTGGGTTGAGCACCATTTTCTCTCTGAGGATTGGCAACACTGTTCTGTCTCCTGCTGGATGCTGCCACTGAAATCACATGGGGCTGAAATCATGTGGGGCTGAAATCACGTGGGGCTGAAATCCCACGGGGTGGCTCTCATTCCTACGGAGATGGAAATCTCTGTAGGAGTTTAAAGTCCTCCCTGCATCCTTGGGGTTTGGAATCTTCCCTATGATATGCTTTAGGTGAGGACACTTTACATTCATTCTCTTGAGGGACCTTTTCCATGCGGGAACATTTGAGTTTTGGGCTTTGATTCTCAGTCTTTTGTGGTACAACTCGAATACTTTGTATTTCGTGTGTTTGAAGTACATAATTAAAATCAAGTGTACACATCACAGAACCATCACGACTGTGGCATTTAAGAATTTTTATTAGCATTTCCTGGGTATCTGCCCTCTTGTTGGGCTCCAGGGCCCGATCCCAGGGCCTCAAGCATGGAGGCCAATGCTTTACCACTGCTACACCTCCAGCTCCTTCACAGTGTTTATTTGCAGATAAGGGTTGATTGCCCAGGCTAGCCTCTAGCACAGGTTCTTCCTAACCTCACCTCTTGAGATGCTGGAGTTACGGGCATGGGCTACGGCCCATGTACCTTGTATTGCAGTTCAATTTGTGGTTGACTATTTCCTTCTGTGGACATGGCATATTGCATTATTCATCATTTGATGGAATTAAGTTGTTTCTTCTTCACGGCTATATATAAGATTGCTATAAACTGTTTTTCTTTATTTCTTCTTTCCTGTTTCCTTGTCTTCCCCTCTCTCCTCCCTTTCCTCCTTCTCCTCCCCTCCCTCCTGTCTTTCTCCTTTCCCCTTCTTCCTCCCATGCCCCTTCTTATAGTTCTGGAGGCTTAAACCTAGGATTTTGAGTACACTGCACAAACACTCTAGCATTGAGCACCATTTCCAACTAACTCAGTGAGAACTTACGCACAGTTTAGTGTGCATTTCTCTAGGGTATGAGCCTACAAAAAGGACAGCTAGGACACATGGCTGATACTTATATGCTAATTATTCAGTTAATCACATTTTCTTAGTTGTTTCTTTTCAGAAGATCTGACTCCTACTTTAGATTTTAATGTATCCTTGAACTGGAGAAAATGAATTAGTTTCATTCCTTATCATTGCTATGTCTGCTTCCTGTTTCCCAGAGAGCCACAGAATTCTTCTATTCACTGATGTTCTCCCTTACCTCCTCTTTTCTCTGTTCTTTGGAGCTTAAATCTGTAGATTTATCTAATGGAATTTTTATCACCAGTCCACCATGTTGATTTAAACCAATGAAAGTTTGTTAAATGACTATCCAATTGGCTTTCAAGGTGCCTGCATGTTATCTAGCTGCCTACTTTTATGTGATAGCCGTGGAATACTTAATGAAAGCCTGAACTATTAGGGAAAGGGGGTAGAGCTCAGCAGTGGGGTTTGCACTTAGTATGTACCAAGCTGTAGACTCAATCCTCAGTTCTAAATAAATAAATAAAATACAAAAATCTGAAACTGCAGACAATTAACGTGATAGATAAACTGCCGTTATAATCATAAGTGTGTCATCAGCATTTAAGACTTCATTACTCTTATTTGGATGTGGTATTATGTGTCCATGTTCCCAGCACTCAGGAGGCTGATGTGGGAAGATTGTTGTGCGTTCAAGGCCAGCCTGGTACATGGTGAGTATCCGGCCATCAGGTATTATATAGCAAGATCCTATCTTAAGCAAACAAAGCCCCCACAAACAACAAAAACACAAAAGAACTTATAACTCTAATTTAGGCCCTCTTTTGTGCTTGAAAGAACAGATGCAAATCTTATAATCTTTTGTGGGGAAAGTATATCATGGTTTGGATATGAAATGTCTACTCTAATGCCCAGGGGTCCCCAGAAGGTCGTGGTTTCCATTCCTGAGAGGTTTGATCGGATCACAAGGGCACTGACTTCATCAGAGGGCTAACTAATCGATAACCTCAACAGGCTGTTAGGGAGGAGAAGCCAGAAGAGGGCACAAGATCTGATTATAGATGGTTGTGAGCCACCATATGGTTGCTGGGAATTGAACTCAGGGCCTTTGGAAGAGCAGCCAGTGCTCTTAACCTCTGAGCCGTCTCTCCAGCCCCTCAATCTCCACTCTTGATCCTCCCTCTGTTTCTCTGTTTCTTGGCTGCCATGGGGTAAGCAGCTGGATCTCCTATACCTTCTCTGCCGTGACTCTTTGCCTGACCATAAGCCTTGGAACAATGGGAGCAGTCTACCATTGACAGAAACATCCGCTACTATGAGCTAAAATTAATTCTTCCAATCTTAAGTCGGTTATCTCAGCCATTTTGTCACAGAGGCAACAAGTTGACTAACACATTGGAGATTAAATGCAAGCCCTTGAGCATTATAAGCACATGTCCAGTATCTGAGCCATGGCCCATTTAAAATAAATAAATAAGAATAATACATATTTATTCTTTGACAATTTTATGCATGTATGCAATATATGTTGAGCACACCTACCCCATTAGGTTCTTATGAGCTTTCTATGAACCTCTTCTGCTTCCAAATGAGCTCCTTCCCTTTAAAAAAAAATTCATTGAGTTTAATTACAAGCCAGGCGTGGCGATGCACACCTATAATCCCACCACTCGGTGTTGAGGAGGCAGAGCTAAGCAGATTTCTGGTCGAGGTCAGCCTGGTCTACAAAGTGAGTCCAGGACAGCCTGGGCTACACAGAGAAATCCTGTCTCACCAATCCCCCTCCCCCACAAAGACTGTAACCCCCTGTTGGCTCAGGGGTTATTTACTGGATATCTAACTGGTGGCTACACTACCAAAGAAAATCACTCACCCCACACCCCACCCTTATCCGTAGTGCAATGTTGACGGGTGAAATCTTGAGCAGGTGTCTATAATTGCTGTGATTTCATGAATGTACTGGCCATGTCATGTCCAGAAGACTTTTTATTTGCATAGAGTTTGTTACTAGTTCGACCGTGACCAAAGACAAACCATTCATTGACTGCTGGGAAATATGAAATAAGTCTATATGCAAACAAATCATGTAAAATAACACCCGTTTTCATGGAGAGAAGGACACACATCTGCCATGTACTTGTGCTCACTGTCATGTCCTTTCTTAGGTGTGACTCTAAGTAAATGATTGACAGTTAGATGGTATTGCATGCTGTTTGCCACAAAGGGAAGAAATGCCATCGCCCCTAGGTTTGTCCAGTGGTTCTTTCTTAGCATTCCATGGCTAGCGCTGCCAGACAGGAGCATTGGTCAATAAGCTACAAGACGGGATGGATGCTTCCTTGAGTTAGCTGGGCTGAGTTCCTTAGTGGCTGGATGCCCAGTGCTTACTTGACACACTGGGTGTGCCCCTGAGGGTTTTCATATTGAATGAGTGAATGAGGCTGACGCATGTAGAATAATTTCATCTCCCAAGGTCGAGCCCATTTTCTGGAAGGAAACTATATGTTTCTATGAGTGAGTTTGGGGAAAACTTTCTTTATTCATGTCAATTTCCTTATCCGCAAGCAGAGATACTAGAACAGCTTGGTCAGAGTCACTGAGAGTAGGTTAAGCAAGGAACCTTGAAAATGAGTGCTCTGTACAGTTGTATTGTTAAGAGTACTGGATTCTTGGGTGGCTAATGCACACACACACACACACACACACACACACACACACACACACACACACAGAGTTCTGGTGTGGAGCTTCATTCCTTTGCCAGCCTTAATCATTGCATTCCAGACTCTATGTGATTTAAATTGATAATGAGTTTCAGTCTTAAAATGACACGCTATGAAATGACGCATTATGCACAAGAGTGGGCTTCTCTTAATTGGGGGACTGGGGAAGGCTAGGGTAGAGGTTTGTTGGTCTAAGGCATCAGGAGCAACCCTTCCTTTGGTGGGCTCTGAGGTGAGGTGCACATGGGGTTGGCTGTGGCTTTCCCCAATGACTCTTATTTCCTTTATTTCCTAGATGGTCCTGGTTTGGTGTAGCTGGTGATTACCACTTAAATAATCTTATAATATAAACTATAGTGACTTCCCAGGGGGACTCATCTGAGCCAGAATTTCCTCATATTTGAGTTCACCAAGAAAGTTTGGATAGAAATAAAACTTGGGGGTGTGATACCGCAAGCCTCAAGTGCTTCTTAAGACAAGAGTTTCTTGGCAATCCTACTCCTCCACTTGATTTCTCACAGTCCTTTTAATAATCACTTTCTTTTGTTTTGTTTTCTTTTTTTCTCTTTCAAATTGCTCTAGTCTGGCCCTTAAATGTATTGAAACCTCAAGAAATAAAGTTTCTTTGTGGATCTTATGGATGACGTTCTACCTGCAAACTGAGAGCAGGCCGTTTATGCTTCTTAAACCTATATGGTTTTTGCTTAACTTTTAGTGCGTGCGTGCGTGCGTGCGTGCGTGCGTGCGTGCGTGCGTGCGTGCGTGTGTGTGTGTCTGTGTGTATGCAGATCAGATGTTAACATCAGTTGTTTTCCTCAATTACTATCTTATTTTTCAAGACGGGGTATGTCAGTGATTCTGGAGCCCACTTCCATGCCAGAATGGGTGGCCAGTGAATACCAGAGATCCTCCTGTGACTGCTGCCAGTATTAGAGTTCCTGACACTTGCTGGAGCTGTGGCTTTCCTGTCAGTGCTGGGGATGGGAAGCCACGCCCTCACTCTTCCATAACAGACACTTTACAGGCCAAAGCCTTATCCAGCCACTCTTTTTGCAGCTTGACGTTGGGAAATGATCCCCAATATAGGCTAAATTCTGAGGCACTCTATGCATATTGTCTAATAACTACTGAATTTTAGTGGGGTTGTGAGAAAGAAAGATGATTGGCCTTATGCACTAACTAGGAAAAAATGATCAGGAATCTTCTCTATCCATAAATATGTGCTTGTTGATGGAGAAGCTGAAGAATGTGGACAAATTCATCTCGGTGACTTTTCATACACACCTCTTACCGAGGCTCACAGTGACTGAGGTATCCCCCTTGAATTCTTTTGAGAACGTGTTGATAGTTCATATTATATCACTGTAATTTGGGTGCTTGGCAGGCAGGCATTTTTTTTTTTAGAGAAAAAAATTAATATTTGCTTGATTTCCAGATAAGAATACTACAAAGGAATATTGCAAAACCTTGAAGGCTTGGCAGGCTTTCTCCTGTGGGTGGAAAAATGTTGTTCTGAAGCCAAGCTGGAATTGCTCATGAAATATAACATAAAAAAAAAATACATTAAAAAAAAGAACATTGATCCCAGAGAAAAGACACAGATGTAAATATATAAAGCAACAAAAGCGTATGGGCTTTATCAGTGTGTTCCATGCAGACACAAGGCATTATCACGATGTTACGAAAATGGCAGATCTCTGATATTAGAGATAATTGGAAACCCTTTATTATGCTGATTTTAACCTTTATCAGAGTCCCACTGTGTCTGGGATCTGTGTTTGGTGTTGATATGCTCCTATCCTGCGCCTGCTTGCATTCTACCTCAACCTCTGTCACGTGGCCTCACACAAACAACACAGATCCCTTCTGAGCTGGAAAGTTGTTAAAAGCAGGAACATTTGAGCTGGCTATGTTGGCTCACCACTAGAATCCTCCTGCTGAGGGCCCGAGGCAGCAGGATCAGGGGTTCGAGGCCAGCTTTGACTATATAGGGAGTTAGAGGCCAGACTCAGTTATGTGTAATCCTGTCTAAAGAATTAAAGGAAAAACAAAATTAACCATATAACCAACTTCCTGAAAGGGACGTTAGGTTTATTTTTATTTTTATTTTTATTATGCTTCTAAAATTTTAAGAACAGATATGTGTCAATTCCAGGACCATGGCTTCTCCCTCACTTCAGGTTTTTTTCTTGAACCCCTGCTTTGGTTAGATTTTCGTATTTCTCCTTTTACTTACACATAACCGCTTACAAAATCTTCAGCATTCTAATGTCCCCCACCTTATGCTTTTAGAAGTACATGGGACAAAGAGTATTTAAAAAGTTCATCAAGCCAGGTGGTGGTGGCACACGCCTTTAATCCCAGCACTGAGGGAGGCAGAAGCAGGCAGATCTCTGTGAGTTCTAGGCCAGCCTCGTCTACAAAGTGAGTCCAGGATAGCCAGTGCTATCCTACACAGAGAAAGCTTCTCTCAAAAAACAAAACAGAAAACAAAAACAAAAACAAAAACAGAACAAACAAATGAACAACAACAAAAAGTTACCAAAAGTTAGCTGGTTCAATAAAAGTCTTGCAATTTTCCACTGGAGATTTATCTGTAATTTCACTCTTTAGTTCCAGGAATGTAGATTAAACTGTGTACCCAAAGCAGCACCCATGGACACTATCAGGCTTTCTAAACTTGTGTCCGTCTGGCTTTCCTACAGAATCCTGGAATACAATGGCTGTGAGTTAGGAATTCCCTATGAAGGAAAGGTGGGTAACGCCAACTGCCGTGTTTACCATATCTTATCCATCTGAAGATTGTGAGTGTGAATGGTGTTTCCCTGAAATGCAAGTAACTATTTCTCGATAAATAGGAGAGGGAAAGGCGATGATGTCATGGGACAGGTTGGAGATTATTCCAAACAAAGGGTACACTGTATAGCCTAGGAGGAGAAGTGGAAGAAGAGATGAGTGGCAGTTAATGAGTAATCGACACAGTGTTCACTCAGTCCTTCCTATATCCCCAGAGTGAAGTAACTGGTGTGAGAGTCAATGCTGTGGTGTGTTGACTTAAGAGGAAGCTCTGATCTTATTAGGCAATATGGGTTTTGCATATCACATGAAAGCAGTGTGTTCCATAGACCTGTCAGAATTACAGGCAGACTCGTAAGGAGGGAGAGAGCAGGGCTACCCAGTTAAGCAAGAATAGTTGAAGGGGGCTTGTGATGAACAGTGAAGAATTTTAGGTGGTCCTTTGAGACCACTGGATGGATATCCGAGGTGGGAGAATGAGCTTTGAAGTGTATGGGTATTTATAGGACAGGACGGTGGAGTCTCATGATTGATGGCAGATGACTGTAACCTTGGCATAAAGGGAAGTGAGAGTGGATTCCTAACAAAGTGCACTCTGGGAAGCCCATTCACTCGGTCAGCAGGGCACAGAGTGGAACAGCACAGGATGTGCGGAAGGCTGCGAACTTCCTCAAAGTGTCCTTATAAAGATGATTTATTGGGCTGAGATTCAGGTGGTATGGAGTCAGCGATCTGAACCAACAGGCCAGTGGCATGTAGCAGTCACAGCCTTACACAGCCATCTCTTCTGTGTAGCCCTGAAACACTTCCACCCTTCTAAATTAAGACTCCATCCTACTGTAGTGATGTCTTCTCATTGTCTTTCCGGTCTCTGGCTGCTGCCAGTATGCATTCTACCTCTGTGCTTATACCTGTTTCATATAAGTGGGGTCATACAGTCAGTAGCTTTTGTGTCTCATTTTTTCAATTTAGGATATGTCAGAACTTTCTTTTGTTTTGTGGCTAAAAAAATATTCTGGAGATCTATATTATAAAGGGTTTAAAACATTTTATATTCCATTTATTTTTTATTCTGTATAGGTGTGTGTGTGTGTGTGTGTGTGTGTGTGTGTGTGTGTGTGTGTGTG
>OU015748.1:22910693-22931117 GCA_907169655.1 Acomys percivali | reverse complement strand
TGTGTGTGTGTGTGTGTGTGTGTGTGTGTGTGTGTGTGTGTGTGTGTATGTGTGTGTGGACACATTTGTGCACATCCTTGGCACATATATGGAAGTCAGAGAGCAACTTTCAGGAGTTATCTCCTTTTTCCATGTGGTCAGTGGGACTGATTGCAAGTTAACAGGTTTGAAGGAAAGCACTTTGCCAACTGAGACAGATCAGCAGCCCTGAAGACCTAATTTTGACCAATATGGAGGTAGATGAACAAACTAGTTTACTTAAACTATATTTTATGAAGGGGTGACTGATGAGTTTTATTGTTCCATTAAAAAATATATAGTAGATACATGTAAGGCAGTTATTTTAAGTAAATGTAGTTAGACAGGCCCAGTAGTACAGGCTAGCTGAGAGTCACAGCTAGTTGAGAGGCTGAGTCAGGAGAGTCACAAGTTCAAAACTCCCTTGGGCTACAGACTGAATTAAAACTTGCCTGGGAAATTGGATGTGAACCTGTTGCTCACATTAAAAGAGGTCAGTGGGAGAGTGTTGGGTGACTGTTCAGGCAGTAAACTGTCTCAGTCATTTTTTCATTTTGGAAGCTGCTAACCCATACTCCTGGTTCACTCAGGGATTTATGATTTATTCCTTCTCAAGTCTCTGAAGACCAGATAGTTTAGTCTTTCAATTAAGCCTTAGTAAGTTAGGGGTTAAAATGTTTTTACATCAAGATAAATGTTTTAAGTTAATAGAGATGAGATATGATAGATATTAATCTCCATTCAGAAATTTAGACCCAACAAGATAGGAAAGATGTTTACTTAAAGTTTGCCAAATACAAATGGCCAAATCACTATGAATGTAACATTTATATAATTCCTGATTATCTCATGGTTTTTCCTTCTGTAAGTAGTTTATTTTACTCATGTGTAATAATATAAATGTGTATGTTAAAAGAAACATAAAAAAAAGAGGTCAGTGAATATAGCTCAGTGGTAAAATGCTTGCCCAGCATCGACAAAGCCTTAGTTTCAGTTTATAGTAATGCGTGCGTGCGCAACACACACACACAAACACACACACACACACACACAACTTGTGTGCATACAAAATAGAATAGTTGAAGTGATGAATTTTAGGGCCTACAGTCTGAAATTTAGAATAAGAGCAAACTTTATTAGTAGACATATCTGGCAACAGTCTCAAAATTCAGAAAAGAAATGATAATTGATGTCTTTTTTTCAAATTTAATTTCTTGTTTTCTGAAGATGAAATAGGGTCTCTGGTAGCCCAGGCTGCCCTCTAGCTGAAGCTGCGCATTCCTTCCTGTCTCTCTGGCCCCCACCTTCTGAGTGCTGAGATTCCAGTGTGATCCCTCATGATGGCTGAGCCCTCTTGGAAAAGATTTGTTGCTTGTTCTTTAAGCTTAGACTGATGAAAGCAGACTGGAAAACAGCTCAGGTGTGGAAACTGAATATTTCACAGAATGCCAGACATAAATTTTATCTTGGCAAAGTCTACTTAGCTGTGCTTATAATGGGATGAAGTCAAAGGCTGGAGGCAGAGGATTTGGAAGATAAGCAAAGTGAAGAAATGTCACTCAGGCATTTTCTAGGTGGTGTGACAGTGGGAGAGGATGATGTTGAGACACTAAAAGTTGGCTTTGGTCAGTTTTTTTCCACAGCATTGGAGGAACACACTAACATAGCAGCATCATACACACACATTTAGTCAATCAAGATAGAAAGTGACAAACATGAAAGTTTGCTTATTTGTTTTCGCAGCATTGGAGGTGGTCCCGGGGGCCTCGTTGATAGCGCGCAAGCATTTGTTGCTGAGTTCCCATTCCCAGCTCCACAAAGAGGAAAACTACGTCTAGCCTCATGTTGTAAATTATCAGCAGGTAACTAATAAATATCTTTTTACATGAGACCTGACCATCAGATGATCTTTCAAATGAAAACATTTTTTTTTTAACTCTTTGAGACAAGGTCTTGCTTGCTGCCTCAAACTCAAGATCTTCCTTTTTCTCCATGTCTCATGTGTTAGGGCTCCAGGCACGTACCACACCATGCCTGGCTTTCCATGTGCAATTTATCAGTGCCATCATGCTTACAATCATTTACATGTTCAAATCTAATCATGAGAAAAACATTAGGCAAATCCAGGTTCAAAGCAACCTAGAAAATTCACGACCAGAACTCCACAAAAACCAAGGGAAGACTGACAAACTGTCTCAGCCTCCAGTGTCCAGGCAGAATCCATGACTGAAATGTGATGTGCCTTTCTGAATGGATCCTAGGGCCAAGGAAAGGAAACTAATAGAAAAGCTGGTGAAATTTGAACAAAATATGGGATTTAGTTAGAAGTACCTAGTTTTGACAAGTGTGTATTGTCCTATGACTTGTTGACACTAGAGAAAACTGGGTAAAGGACATAGAGGAAAATCCTTATGCTATCTTTGGAGACTATTAAGCCCACGCTTTCTCTAATTAATATAGAAAAAAAAATTGATATTGGCAGCTCTTAGGTTGAAAGAGGAAAGGTGTATGTCTTAGAATAAACACATAGGCCTTTCTAGAATGATCTAGGCCAGTCTTTTCTTCTCTAGTCTTTTTTGTTTGTTTGTTTTTGTTTCTTTGAATTTATTATGTATACAGTGTTTTTTGTCTGCATGTAACACCTGCAGGCCAGACCTCATTATAGATGGTTGTGAGCCACCATGTGGTTGCTAGGAATTGAACTCAGGACCTTTGGAAGAGCAGTCAGTGCTCTTGACCTCTGAGCCATCTCTCTAGCCCACTTCTTCCCTAGTCTTATTTCTGATAAATCTCACTCCAGTACACATCCCTTTACTAGGTCACATGGGACCATATGGCCATGTCTCACTCTTCCTTGAAACTGTGTTTCCTTTTTCTGTGTCACTTCCTAGTTCTTTCTTGAACTTCCTAAATATGATTATTACTTTTTGGAATATGTCTACCATATTCCCAAGTTCTGAAGGAATTCACTATTTCACCTTAAAGAACTACAGAAATCCTTTTCTGTGTAGGGACTGTCTTGTTCCCATCCAACATATTCTCCACTTAGCAGTTACAGCAGACTCTTAAAAGCATAGATTGTTCTCCAAGCTTTTCATTGTGCCATCTTGCTCTCAGGGTAAGAGCCACCCAGACTCTGCAGGCCCTTAGTTGTAAGAGTTCAGGGGCATAATTTCCCTAACATATGTGGAGACAGCCTGCTGTGCATTCATGTGCGATCTCATCTGGTTGAGTCCTACTGCTTACTCAACACCTCCTGCCCCTATTCCCACCCTCACCTAATGGTTTCTGTTTAAGGTGAGCGAGAGAGATAACTGCCTTTTCAGGTTAATGTCAGTCTCTTGGTTCTATCCTTTATCAGCTGTGCGGCTGTGGGTAAGCTCTTTGGATTCTCTGTGTCTGTTAGCTCATCGGTTGTGAGGAATTATAGGAAGCGAAGCGCTTCCATCATTACCTGGCAACAGAGTGGGGTTAAGAATAGTGGTAGCTAGGCTGTAATGTGCTCTGTGCATTCGTAGAACTGAGCCTAAATGTAATGAATGCATTAGATTGATACCCCAGGTTTTCTAAAGTCTTACACAAATATTTGTTGAATAACTGCTCTTTCCTTTGTTTGGAATGTGTTTGCCCTCTTTCCTCCTACTCCCATGTAGCCAGCAACGTATGCTCCTGGCTTCAACCTCAGCTCCGGTTTAGTTCTCCCAAAGGCCTCTCCTAGTCATGACCTCTCCCCTGAAGCAGATCCATCCTTCTGCTGTTGGGTACCCACAGTTCCCATGCTGTTAAAACTTCCTGCCTCACTTATCAGAATATTAGATGAGTGAGAGCTGCTGGTTCTGAACGGAGCTCTCAGTGGTGTTGAGTCAACTGCTGATCATTGCTTTGGGGTCCACAGGACCACGGTGCTGTTGTGGGGACCCACTAGTAAGTTCGTGGTAATTTTCCTACCCAGGAAACTCATCTGAGGTTAAGATGAGGGTTAAGAAAGGGTTAAGATTCCCTGATGTTACACTACTGCAGTTGATAGACTTAGAACTCAGAGATAACAGGGTCTTGGGGTGCAATAAAATGGAAATGTGTTTGAAACGGTTTTAGGTTGGAGACATTTAATAGGCAGGTAGGTACTGTAAACACAGTATGCATGCTCAAATCCCCTTGTCCTGGAAACAGGTAGGATAAGCTTCTTAAGGCTATTTTCCTCTCGAATAGCTCAAGCTACTTTATATGTTGTTGGTAGACAGTAAATGCTTAGCAAGTGTTTGGTGGATAATGACAAATGCACATCAGAGATGACTAGAACAGAAAGAGCTGCAGGGGCGCCTGGTCACACTCCACCATGATGAATGGAAATTATCCTCAGAAGGTTTCAAAATGAGTAAAACTATTTCTGAGATTTTATTTTAAAACCTAGCTGGTGTCGGCAAAGAGCAGACATGATATTCTAAGCCCAGACAGAAAATCAGTGGCAGAGCAGATTTCTAGATCTTCTTCCCAAACTGTAGTGGGCCTTTCATGTCCAAAGCATTGATTCCATTCAGATTTTTCTAATTCTCCGGGATGGATACCTCCTTTTATATTATACTGTGCACTCTAATTTGCCTCTGTCCCAGCTGTGCCAAATTTCCAACCTCCTTTGGAGACATGCAGGCGTCATACACACACACACACACATACACACACAGAGAGAGAGAGAATTCAAGAATTATTGCCAAGTAAGATCAAAGTAATTTAGAACTACGTCTTAGTTACTGTTCTATTGCTGAGCAGAGATACCATGACCAAGGCAACTCTTATCTAAGAAAGCATTTAACTGGGGGTGGGGGGGCTTTGCTTACAGTTTCAGGGTTTTAGTTCATTACCATCTTGCTGGGGAGTATACCAGAATGCAGGCAGGCACTGGAGCAGCAGCTGAGAGCTACATCCTGATCCATAGGAAAAGCTGGTGGGAGGAGGGGAGGACACTTGTGCCTGGCATGAGTTTTTGAAACCTCAAAGCCCACCCCTAGTGATACACTTCCTCCAGTGGGGTTACACTTCCTCCAACAAGGCCACACCTCCTAATCCTTCTAATCCTCAAATCCTCAAATAGTAATACTCTCTGGTGACTAAGGATTCAAATACATAAGCTTATGGGGGGGGGGGGCGCATTCTTTTCAAACTACCCTAAGCCATTTTAAACACACCACTTATAACACAGAATATACAAATTTAGGAAACCCCAAGCGGATTCACACATTTTTTGGTGTTGATATATTCAAGATAGATGAAGAGTGTCATCAAATTCTTCTTAGTAATATGATCTTGTATCTTACAACTAAGTCACTTAGACAAAGTATGTGTTTGCAAAAAACAGAAACAATTGAGAGACTTAAAAAACTCAATAAAGGGCTGGAGAGATGGCTCAGCGGTTAAGAGCACTGTCTGCTCTTCCAGAGGTCCTGAGTTCAATTCCCAGCAACCACATGGTGGCTCACGACCATCTATAATGTGATCTAATGCCCTCTTCTGGCCTGCAGATGCACATGCAGGCAGAGCATTGTATACATAATAATAAAGAAATATATCTTAAAAAAAAACTCAATAAAAAAGATAAGTTTCATATAGGAAGCAAATTTTGAGCATTGAACTGTTGGTCTTCGGCCTTGTCTGCTTTGACTGGAATCAGTGAGTAGCGCAGCGCGGCAGCATCACTACTTTCCTGGAGTTCTGCTTGCTTTGAAGTTTTCTGTGAGAACAGCAACAGTGTGTTGCCCAGCCTTTGTGCAGTGAACATAGGATGGAAACTAGTCTGTACGAAGTGAGGAAGAGCTAGGATGCCATGGCTCTCATTTTGGTACAAGTGGGGGCCACCACAGCAAGGTTGTAGAGAACTTACATTAAAAGCCAGAGCATCTAGTCATGAAAGATTGCCTTACCTCGAGATTGACGAACACTTTCATGAGAGAGCCTGAGAACGTGAATGCTGAGCGTCCCAGTTCGCCCAGCAGGGAAACCAGGAGGCCAGATTGAGCTTAATTTTCTTTTGAATACTTTCCAGGAGAATCCGGATCTACCTGAGGGGCTTACACCTGATTGACAAAGCCCTTGAGGTATTCTCCTCAGCTGTGGAACGAGAAGAGTTGATTGGGCAAGATAATGGAGTCGATTTTGTTAATTCTTCAAGTATTACATTTTCTTTTCTTTTCCCTGTCAGTTTAGGGGTAATTATAAAAGCAAGAGAAATCAGATTTACAGACTGGAGTCTTTCCAAGTGATTTAGTACCAGTAAGGGGTGGCTGGGCATCAGAAAGAAACTGCAAGGCAGAGAGCCTTCACAGATTATTGGAATTTATTTATTTATTTTTTTACACATTTCTTATTTAAAAGCAAAGACCTACAAATTAACTTTTATATAGTACTTAACCAGTAATTTACCTTGAGCACATGAAATCATGAAACAGATTCTCAGTTGCCACTGTGGAATTTTGACCACATGATAAACTATAAAGTTGGTTTATCTCTCATTTTTATGGATAAGGGATTTTTTCCCCGGTGTGATTTATAATAGCAAAAAATTCAAACACCCCCATCACCCATCAATAGGCAGTTAATAAAACATATTCATATAATCAAATGGTATGAATATAAGATGCCTAACATATGTTGCTCATTAATTCATTCATTCAAATAATTGTCTTGGGTGTGTTAGTTACATATGGTTAAGATGCTGGGGACAAAGGACTTGAAGAGAACGGAGCAAGGCCGCTGTGTGCATATAGTCCTGTGGAGGCAGAGATACAAGGACTGCTTCAGCTAAGTGGTTCAAGGCCAGCCTGGGCCAAAGAGCTAGACATGGGGGGAAGGGAGAGGAGAGTGGAGATGAAGAGATTCTAAGATGGTAGAGATCGATTTAGTCAAGGCAACCTGAGCTGCAGTGTGGTTGGTGAGAGCATGGTGGACTGAGAGTCGAGGTAATCAGAGGATATGAAGAGACACTCCCACCTGGTACACTGCACTCATAAATGCTGCACCCTGTGCGGCTGGTTGCCCTGGAAGTTGGACTTGCTCAGGAGATGATCATGATCATGTAGGATATTGCATGCCACAGGGAACAGTTTACACGGATTCTGCATTCAGTGCTCTATGAGATCGGAGCAGCATGCTCCAGTAGATGGCACGCTGGCAGTGTGTGGTTTAGAAGAATGGATGCAGGGTCAGTTGTGAAGTCTGAATGCTGAGTCTAAGGATGGGGATGACTAGGACCATCATGGCGGCTTCAGGGATGGAGACTGGAGTTCATTGAGGCTTCTCTTAGAAGACAGTGCTGCTCAGACCTGCAAGTTCTAGTCTCTTGGTATGGAACTTGATCTAGCTCCAGAAGGTTCTGAACCTTCCCAATGGTGTGGCCCTCATGTCGTGGTGACCCCCAACCATAAGATTATTTTCGTAGCTATGTCATAACTGTAATTTATTTTTCTACGGTTATGAATCATAATGTAAATATCTGTGTTTTCTGATGGCCTTAGGTGACCCTTGTGAAGGGGTCTTTCGATCTGAAAAGGATCTGGACTGACTAGTTGAAACTACAGTTATAGACTCTAATTTTTTCCTTTCCCATCTGAACATCAGATTGAATGACAAATGTTCTATGTCGTTTAGAGGCTGATGTTAGTTATTATAAGATAAACCCACCGAAAGATTTGGTAATTGTGAGTGCGCTGTGTAAATACATTTGTCTCTTGACTATCAAAAGCTGAAGCTGTTCAAGTCCTTTGTATAAAAGACAGAATTTGCATGAAACCCACACACATCCTGCAGTACACTTTAAACTGTCTCTACTTTACTTACAATACAGAACATGATGTAAATGCCATGTAAATACCTGTTGCATTCTCTTGTGCAGGGGCTAATGGCAAGAACAGTACAGAGGATGGGCAAAGCCCCGGTTCCACCAGAAGCACTGGAAAAATAAACAGTGACCTGTGCACGATTGATTCTTGTGCACTTCTCTGTTGCCCACTTTTGAATCTCGGTTGGCTGAATCCAGGAATGTGGGCACTGAGGGTCTAGTAGCCTACTACTTACTGGGGTGGCCAGGCTGTTTAAGTCATTCCCACTAACTTAGTGAGATTCAATATGGAAAATACCATCACAGTTGGGGTTTGGGGCTCCTTTTGTCTCCAGTGTCCTAGGGGTGGCATTGGCTACTTCAGAGAAATTTGTCTAGCTTTTTTTTTTTAAATGAGAAAGTTGATATAATACATCAGGGTACAGCAATCAAAGCATAGCAGGGAGATTGATCTGGCCAGAGGACAGACTGAATTAATAAGGATGGGTTAATTGGCAAACACACTGCTTTAGTAAATGCTGGAAAGAGTAAATGAATCAAATGCTTCCCAGTCTGTCTCTGTTGTACTAGTGATGCTGGGGTGATTTCATTATGCCAACAGTCTCCAGGGCCCAGATTCTTTTTGTTTGTCAATCAGCCCCATCCAGGGAACTTTCCCTCCTAAGCACCAGGGGAAAGGTTGTTAGGTGCCAGAAGATCAGACGTTTGGAAATCAGTGTTTCCTAACTGGAAAATCGGAAATGGCTATAGCCTCCGAGAAGCATAGACAACTCGTTTCATACTTTGAGAACCAGGGCTTAAGGGAGGGAGCATCAGTTTTAGTGAAAGTTGTTGTGACATAAAACACATGGTGTGAAAACAAGTGTGACAGAGGCATCATGCCAGCTCACTTAGCAATCCTTGGGTTGCCTTCAAGCTGTAGGTGTTGAATGAGTTTATGTTTTGCAACTAATATGGGGAAGGCTTTGAAGTAGTCCTCCACCCATGTTTTGGCCCAGCGCATATGGAAGATATGGAGAGGGGACAGTGGTTTTTGTTGTTGTTGGTGGTTTTTTTTTGTTGGTTGGTTTGTTTTAGATAGGTATTGCTAAGTAGCCCAGGCTAGCATTGAACTCACAATCTTGGTTTTCAATTTTATTTATCATTATCATTGTTTGCATGTGTGTGATGTGTATGTACGGACTTGTGTGTCATGGTGCACATGTGGAGGTCAGAGGACAAGTCGTGGAGGCTGATCTCTCCTTCTACCACATGCATAGGTTCTCGGGACAAGACTTAGGTCACTAGAGTTTGCCAGGCTTGAGCACCAAGTGCCTTTGCCTGCTAATCTATCTTCAGCCTCCTCAGTTCTGGTGTTATAGACATGAGCCCCTATGTCTGGCTGTGGAGGAGTTTCTATACAACACTCCTCTGAGCTATCTTTCCTCTGGAGGTTCATATGAAGAACCAGATAAGAAGGGTTAAAAAAAAAAAAAAAAGAAAAAAAAGAAAAAGAAAAGAAAAAAAAAGCCTGCATACTCCATTAAGTTTTAGAATCCAGAGGTCTCATTCTATACTTATTTCTTTTCTTTCTTTCTTTCTTTTTGTTTGTTTGTTTTGTTTTGTTTTTTTGAGACAGGGTTTCTCTGTGTAGCCTTGACTGTCCTGGACTCGCTTTGTAGACCAGGCTGGCCTCGAACTCACAGCGATCTGCCTGCCTCTGCCTCCCAAGTGCTGGGATTAAAGGCGTGCGCCACCACACCCAGCCTATACTTATTTCTTTTGTAAAAGCCGAGTTGATGGTAATGGCTCCAAACTGCTGGTGTTGACTGTCTTTGAGTTCAATATTTTCTTGGTTTCATTGTACCTCTTGCTATCTCTCTTTACCTTCAAACAATGGCCCGCAAAGCTACCTAGCTCTGCTCAGGCCCCAAGATTGCTTTCTTAGGGGAAAAACAAACATTTCTTCTCTTCCTGAAAATGTGTCCAACAATAGTAGGACACTCTCTGTGAAAAGTGGACAGTAATATGCCAACTTGGTTCTGGCTTCATGCAATTCAAGGACCACTGAATATCTGCAGCAGCGCAGAACGTGCGAGTCTGGACAGTCTTTGGGAGGCTTTCCCCCCATTCTAGTATGTATTTTTAGCATGTGAAAAATAGCAGTCTTCCATATAAAACAGATGTGAGGCTTGCAAAACATTAACAGACTTGGCCTTGTGAGGCAAAATGGAAGTAGTGATACAGTATTTTAGCAAAAAGATGTTTTCTAGAACCCTAACAAACCAAACGAGAAGAATGCTCTTTGCAAGTGGAGTCATGAAGAAGTATATTGGCATTTCTGCTCTGCTCACTGCCAGCTGGGGAGCTGAGAGGCTCGCCTCACAGACCCTCTACCGGAAGCAACTGATGCTGTTGCCTTAACCCTTTTGACAACACTGAGTAAAGACAGCTCAAAAAAAAAAAAAAAAAAAAAAACCATGTATGTTTTTCACGCATACACATCTCTTCAACCCTGGCCTTGGTCTTTGTGGGGTCCAAGGGAAGCCAGGCAAACTAGAAGATTCAGCCACTTCTTTTGTACAGCAGCAATGGAGGCAGAGATGCCCACCAGGGCTTCCAGGCTTGTGTAGGACTTTCCCAAGCTCACCAATAAGCTCTTTGGAGAAAAGACTTGTGATCTCTTAGCATCTTTTAAAGGTTTTTGCCTTAAGGACTACCAAGTAGAGATGGAAGAGCTGGACATTACGGGTGCTACAGAGCAGCCCCCCCCCCCCCAAACACATCGACACCCAGGTAGCCAAAAAGACAGAAGATAACATCAAAGGGTTGTTGTCTTCCAGTACAGTGAACTCAGACACTCTGCTGCTCCCTGTGAGCTCCGTCTACCTCAAGGAAAAGGGAGAAAAGCAGTTTAAGAAATATAATGCCCAGCTGAAGACATGGCTCAGAGGTTATGAACATGCCTTTTATAGCAGAGAACCCAACAACCCGAGTTCGGCTCCCAGGATTCCCTTTGGCTAATCATCAAGGATCTTCAGCCTGGATTCATTGCTTGCAATCTCTTAGAAATTCAGGGGAAAAAAAAAAAAAAAAAAAAAAAAAAAAACTAATGGAAAGAAATGTAATGCCCAGGAGATCCCTTTCAAAGTCACCAAGGATGAGGGAAAGCTGTGCAAACTGTGTTTAAGACATCTACCTTTGAGAGTCGGTTGCTTCTGCATGTCAGCAACAAGCTGAACATAACCATCATGTTTCCAGATGAACACATTGAGCTAAAAACGCTGGTAAAGAAAATAACATATGAGAAATTCACAGAGCGGATGAGGCTGGACAAGACAGATGAAGATGAGGCGGAAGTTCTCCTCTGCAGTTTAAACTGGAGGGGAATTATGACATGGAGGAGGAGGGGCATGTGATGCCTTTGAGCGGGGCAGGGCAGGGCAGGCTTTTCTGGACTATCTTCCAAGTAAGGCTTGTTTCTGCCAAAGGTCATGCCTAACTCCTTTGTGGATGTCAATGAAGAGGCTGCAGTTGCTACAGCTGCCTTTATGATACTAAGCCGAGTGCATTTCCCCCCCTCACTTCTGTGAGCATCACTCTTCCTTTTCTTCATTCAGTATGTTAAGACCGATAGGAGTCTACTCTGTGGCCAGTTCTCCCCTTGACAGAATGATGCTGTGTTGGCCTCTTACCCATTATTTACTCTTTATGGTTTTCCTGGGACCCAAGCGCCCTCATTTATAAGTGCAACGCAAGTTTTGAAATAAAGTGCTTTATGGCACCCATCCCCCCCACCCCGCAAAAGAAATGTGTTGAAATAGAATCGTTCACGAGTCATTATTGCTTGTTCCCATACAAATATTTTCTGTTTAAACTCAAAGCAACATTTTAAATGGAGAAATGTCTTTTTCATGTTCCATTTAACAATACAATAACTTTGTTTTCAAAATCTCATTTTATTCCAGCTGGATGATATATGATCTTGTTATATAAAGCTTTATTATTGGAACCTACAGCTCTGTGTTTCTGTAGGGAGTGTGAGGCATATCCTTTGTCTATTTAGACTACATGCTGCTCAGCAGAAACCTCATCTTTTGGGAGGCGATATAGAAATTATTTTAATAAGGTTATAAACAGCTCACACATGAAAACATTTGTAGCTTTTGACAGCTATATGATTTGTGTTGTTCCACAAGGAGACTACTAAGCAATATTGTCAATGAGCAATCGGCCTTAACTGTGTGTTTGATAAAGAAATTGGGCTATGTAGAACTGATGGGTGAAATTGTAAGCGTGTTCTTGGAAAAGAACATGCTTGAGTTTAAACAGGTGACCCTTACAAAGTCTTGTGACACATAAGCCCATAGAGATGCTTTCCTGAGACCATCTGGGTATTGTCAGGCCAAATACTCTTGGCATAAGCTCTTCGGTAGCTGGGGCCTGGATACACTCTTTTCAGTCCTGGAACCCAGTGTTCACCCATTCCTTGCCTTTGGTGTCTGTTTCCCTGAGAGCATCTGGAGGTCCTTGACTCTCCAAGCCTTCCCAACTAGCTTGAGTTCTCTTTGAATGGCACATCTTGAACGTCTCCATTTGTATCAGCTAGTGTATTTGCTATCTGTTGTGACGCTTCAGAATCTCTCTCTCTCTCTCTCTCTCTCTCTCTCTCTCTCTCTCTCTCTCTCTCTCTCTCTCTCTCTCTCTCTCATATTAGTGTTTTGCCTGTGTGCTGTGTGCTTCTCTGTGCAGCACAAGTATGCCTGGTGCCTGTGGAGTCAGAACAGAGGGCGTCAGACACCCTAGAGTTACAGAATGATTTTAGCCACCATGAGGGTGCTGGGAACCCATCTCCACATTCTCTCCAGGTGCTCTTAACTGCTGAGCCATCTCTCTAGCCCCTTAGCTCACAGTTCTATGGAGGGGATGGCATAGGGTTCTGTCTATGTGGATAAAAGCTGGTTACTTTATAATGGCTCAGGGAGCAGACACAGGAGGTAAAGCAGCTGTGCTCTTTTTTAAGGGTTGTTTACAGGAGCCTGGGGGAACATTTGTTTACAGGACCACAGGCACCTTACCAGTGCCTACACCATGGAAGGATGGATGTTAAATGTCCCCTGCCACCCCCCCCCCCCATTATCACTGTCCACCTTCTTCACTTGATGTCTCACTGATCCTGGAGCAAGGCTAGCAGCCAGGAAGCCCCAGAAAACCTCCTGTTTCCACCCTCATAGCCCTGGACTTACAGTCAGGTGCACGATGCCATACCAAGCATCTGTTTTATTTTTATTTGTTTGTTTGTTTTTAATGTGTGTGCTGGGGATTTGAACTCGGGTCTTAAGATTGCATAGCAACCTTAAACTACTGAGTCATCTCCCTAGACCCTCTCATATGGCTCTGAGGTGGGGAAGTAACGTGACTTGTAAATTGTATTTTGAGACAGGGTCTTGTTGCCTTTCCCAGGATGGCCTGGAACGTGGGATTTTCCTATCACATTCTCCCCAGTGCTTGCATTGCAGGCCTGACTGTGGCAGCTTACCTGTGTTTACAGGGTGTGTCTCTCACCTGTCTCCTGTAGTCCACCAAATGGGGTTTCTTTCCTTGCCTCTTCCTCATACAACAGCCCTTAGGCTCAACCCTGACGTCATTCTTCGAACAGAGTCCGAGATGGCCAAGGTTTTGCACACAGAGCCAATGCTTCTTAAAGCCCACAAGACTATTTTGACCTCGTGCACTTCCTGCTCTCCCTGCCCACAGTCTCCTCTCTCTTGCTCATGTTTCATGTCACCCTGGCCCTGGGGTGACTGCCGGGGTACATAGTGCTGCCACTCCACTCCTGCTTTCTGCTTTCTTGGGCTTCTTGTTGGTTTAAAGTTATTTCCTCAAGCAGAATGTCCTCGCAACAGCCATTGAACTGTGGCTGTCGCTCTAGCTTATATTTTTTCTGCCTAACCTTGTATTTTTGAGTACTTGAGTGATTTATTTTCTTCCTCCTCCTCCTCCTCCTCCTCTTCTTCTTTTTCTCCTTCTCCTTTTTTAGACTGGGCCACACATAGGCCAGGCTTTGAACTCACTTCGTAAGTGAGACTGGCCTTGACTATCCGATCCTCTTGCTTTCACCATTGCTCACCTCCACGCCTGCTTTATGCAACGCTGGCTATTTAACCCCGGCCCCTGTGCTTGCTAGGAGGACGCCCTCCCAAATGAGCTGCATGTCCAGCCTTGGAGTCATCATTTTCAAAAAAAAAATTCTATCTCCTAACACTGTAATCCCCATAAGGACAGGACTATGTCTATCTGACTCTCACTCTGCATGAGGCCTGATTGTAGGTGTTTAGTACGTTTAGACTAACAAAAATAAAATAACTTAAGCAAAAGCCAGCGTCGCCTGCAGTTACTTCATGGCTGTTGCTCTCTGCCTGTTTACTCGTGCTTTTTCTCCTCATGTTTTGTTAGCATCTGTATTTCCCTCAGTCGCTTTGTCAGCTCAGCTTCTTCCCAGTGTGTTTTCTATAACTTCGTGCCCTATATATAGACAGGAAGTACCAGAAGGTGCTGCTGCTATTTCCTGGCTGTGGGACAAGGCTCCTCCCTCAACAAGCAGACAGGTTGATGTCACTCATGGGATCTAGAACCCCTGACCCTCTTCCAGAGAGATGGGACAGCTTTCCAAACGGGAAGGCAAGTGTCTCCTCTGGAGTTCAGTGCTTGTTTCGTGTTTTTGTTTTTTTTTTTTCCGCCTGTGCCAGTGAATTTAGAGTCTCTCTCACATGACATGAGAGGCACACGCAAGGCTCCTAGGTTTTCAGCAAGCATCTTTCAACTTGTCCGGATCAAAGGGGAAACATGTCTGGTCACAGACTAGGGTGGCTCAGGCAGAGGTGGGTCTGACGGTGAGTCTCTTTGTAAGAGAAAGGCAGTCTGAGGCAGAGGGCAAAAGACAGCATGTTGAGCAGGGCAGTGGCGGCACATGCCTTTAATGCCAGCACTTAGGAGGAGGTAGAGGCAGGCAGATCTCTGTGGTTTCAAGGCCAGCCTGGTCCACAAAGTGAGTCCAGTACAGCCAAGGCTACAGAGAGAAACCCTGTCTCGAGGAACGTCACTTTAGTTCCCATGCAACCTACTGGAAGGGATCTGGGCTTGGTGTGTAGGCACAGCCGCTGACAGGCACTGAAACCCCCAGCAGCAGCCCCCTCGTTCTTTCCATAGTGCTGAGTCTGCATCTAGTCACCAGTTAAAATAGGGTCAGCAGGAGGCCGTAGAAGTGGCTCAGTGGCTGGGCACTCACGGGGCATGTGGAAAGACCTGGGTTCTCCATTCCTAGGGCCTCAGACACTAAAGCAAAAATCTGGTAGGGTGAGTACCAGGCAGAGCCAGCAGCAGAGACCTGCTACACCAGGACTCAGGCAAGTGGCAGGCTGGGAAGCGGGGCTGCAGGCTCAGGTAACTTCCTGAGGCTCAGTCACTGGCCACATCACACTTAGCTTCCCAGCTGCTCCACCCAGCTCAGGAGCCTCAGAGAGGCCCACACGGTTCACCTTAGTTCGTTCACGTGCTCCCTGCTTAACCACAGAGCATAGAAACAGACGAAACCTGTGTGGTGAAAAGGGCCAGGCCGGTTTCGAACAAAGGGCTTTTTTTTTCTTTTACTGAAACCACAAACTGGATGAATCATCGGCCTTTCAGCTTTTCTTCTGTGTAAATTTAAGCCTCCGGTTTGTTGGGGGCCTATCTCATCGTTTGTATCTATTTGTTCAAAGGAACCCAGAATTCCTTAAAAATATCAAACTAATTTCTGCCAATGGTGAACGCTTTAGTTCAGGTTTTCACGTTAGACATAATGTGTTTTGCCAGCTCAGTAATAACTAGTCTGGTTAGCCCCCAGAAGGCTCTTGGTTTCTCAGGACACTCCTGGGTGACTTCCCTTTTCTTTTCTTTTCCTTTCCCTCTCTCCTCTGCTTCTTGTCCTCTCTCCCTCTCTCCCTCTATCCCCCTCTCCTTACCCCCCCTTTCTGTATTTTCAAGACAGGGTTTCTCTGTGTAGCCCTGGCTGTCTTAGCTTTGTAGACCAGCCTGGCCTCAAATTCGCAAGAGATACGCCTGCCTCTGGCTCTGCCTCCTGAGGGCTGGGATTACAGGCCTGTGCTGCAGTGATAAGATTTGAAGTTTTTATTAGAAAACTTTGTGGGAGGGTTGTTGTGTAGGAAAAGAAAAAGAAAAAAACCCTCTACAACGATTGAATGTTTCAAAACTAGAGTGTTTTGAGCATCTGAAAAAGAGTGTCTAACATTGACCGGCTAGGAGCTTAGGATAGGATTGTCACTCTTGAAAAAGTCCAGGCCACTTATTTAATTTATTAATCAATTTACTTTTCTAATTCTTCACTGACAGTGATATGGGTTGACTGGATGGCATTTCACTATATTAACAACATGAGACAGTTATTTAATCAGGAGTTCATTGTATACGTAAAGCTTGGTTTGTGGTAAAGACCATTTCCCCTGTGTTAGTTGATATGGTAGCAGTGGTCAAAGAAAGTGAAATTCTGGGTTTTACTATAATAGAGACTGAGGAAAGATGACTAAGTCTCCTTATTTGGACTCCAGGAAGTGGTTTAGGGTTGAGATCCAGAAACCTAACTTTGTTTGATGTTCCTGGTAGTGACCTGCCTTGATGTGGTGTCCTTGGATGCAACTTGGTCCAAAAATTGTGACATCTGGAAGTGGTGGGAGACTTTGGGGGAATAGTATTAGTCAGAACACCGTTACGTGACATTTTAGCCGATGGCGCCACTGTTCCTGGGGCAAGTGAGTGGCCTCACGCTGGCTGCATGTCTTGAGAACGCGGAGACTGTGTGCAGACCATGGTTGACTCGAAGTAGCCTGTTAAGGCTTCTTCTTGAGCTGTGAAAGCTCACTGCTTTCTATCTTAGTTCTTCATCCAGGCAGCAATTCTGTTCTTTCTAGTCCTGAGTGAATCCTGGGAAAGTAACCTGAAGGATGGGTATGTGTCAGGTTTGAACTCCTTCAGTCAATGGGGACCAAGGGAAACTGCATTTTTAAAAAATGCATAATGAGTATTTTGCTGGGAATGATGGCTTTTTAAAAAATCTGATTTTATCTTTTTTATTATTTATTTATTTATTTATTTTGAGACAAGGTTTCTCTGTGTGTAGCCAGCCCTGGTTGTCCTGGAACTCTCTCTGTAGACCAAGCTGGCCTTAAACTCCTGGAACTCTCTCTGTAGACCAAGCTGGCCTTGAACTCACAGAGATCCATTTGCTTCTGTCTCCCCAAGTGCTGGGATTAAAGGCGTGTGCCACCATGCCTGGCCCATCTGAATTTATCTTAATGAAGACTGAAGCTGATTATCTAAGTGATTTTTGTTGATTGTTTCTGCTTGTTTAAACAATTGTTTTAAAAGAAATATGATTACTCTGGGCAAAAGAGAAAAGCAGTATTTTAGTTATTTCACTAACTCTCAGGTCACGAGGCAGGATGGCTAACAGGAAAAAAGGAGAGCATTGGCTTCTCCAAGGCCTCTTTCCTTGGCTATCAGGTGTCTCCTCTTCAAGTGGTCACCCCTTCTGTCCACATGTATCCCTAGTCCCATCAGTGTCCACGTTCTCTCTTTATAAGGACCCCAGTCTGGTTACATTAAAGCCCACGCTACTTCCTCATTTTAGTGGACTCAACTGTTCAAAAACCATATCTTCTAACACAGTCACATTCTGCAGAATTAGAGCTTAGGATTTTAGCATAAGATATATAACGTCTCTTCTAAATATGTCCAGCTCATGACATCATATCATGCGATGGCAGTGAACTTAGGGACAACATCCTGAGAGCTGCCATTCTCCACTTGCCTTGCCAGATGGGGAAATGTCTTCTGAGTAAGCATGTCTCGGGTTTTCAGTCTGGTAATCGTGACAGTTCTTAGCTGTCCACTCTTTCTCCAAAGCTATCTCTTACTTCTCTGCTGCACTGGTTACTCTCGACTGGCCAGTTTCCAATCTGCAGTCTATGTCTCTGTCCTTGGTGACTCTGGGTGTGTCAGAAACCAACTCATGACTGCTGGGGGTCTTCCATCAGGTTACACGTAGTAGATTCAGACTGAGCGGACTGACCTTGGTCAGTATACACTTAGTATTATTGCTTCTCTCTTTCCTCACAATAATTACTCTGTTGATATTTCAGTGGGACAATGAAGTCATAGTTTAGGTTTTTTCCTCATTCTCTGCTTCTCAGGGTCTCATCGTCAAGCTGAGAAGCATCCGTTTTGATGTCTGGGTCTCCATGTCCTTTCTTCTACATTCGGCCATCCATGTTTGCTTGGGTCTCATTAGTTCTCCCTTGAGTATTTTTTATAGCTTTGTGACCAGAATCTTTCCTTTCAGATTATTTGCTGTTGCTAGAATAATCTTTCTCAAGCGTAATGCTAATGAAAACCATCAAGTGTATTCAATAGGTCAGAGCCCTCCAAAATGATTTGGGTCCTGTTCTTTTAGGGAACTGTCTACTTCTCTCTTCTAGCTTGCCCCAGTGCCTCTTCAAATATTCACAGACATCTTCCATTTCATACCCATCTCTTTATTATTCTTCCAGGCAGATTAACAAATGTGAACACCGTTAAAGCCTCCAGCCTATGGGTAAGGACCTCCATATGTTGTATACTCGGTCCTTCCTCCCCAGTTCCATTGGATATTTTTGGTTTCATTAAAAAGTTATCTGCAAAAAAAAAAGTTATCTGCCTATCATAACAGTTTGTGATGGAGTGGGAACATAATGGCCATTGTATAATCTCTGTACAGAAAAAAATGAAGATTGAAGATTCTAAGCTATAGCATCTTTTGAATCATGTTGTGTCTACATGATGATTCTAGTGGCAGGCAGTGGAGTGGTTGCCATGCTTACTGACCCTCTGCATCCAGGATATTGCCCTCTGGGATCCTTATCTATGACTTTTCAAGAGAGAATTAAAATGTCTTCTTTAATTGGGGGGCAGAATTGCCACCCACTTCTTTTGGTGTGAGTTTGAGGAGCTGGATTGCGTTTAGGATTGGCCCATCACAATGGGAACTTATTGTCAGCACACTCCTCCAAGAAGCGTAGGGTGGTTCTAATGTGTTTACTTCAGTTCCATTCTACCTGTAAATACTTGTGACCAAAAGATCCCATCTTCAATAAATCTTTAGGCTCAGGTATTCTGGTTTATTATGAACAAACCTCTGTACTTTGTCAATGCCCTCCCCAAAAGAACACAAGATGATTCGGTGGACAATGGTAATGAATTGTAGCTACTCTTAGCAGAAGCCTCCTAGAGGGAGTCATACTACTGAGAGAGGGAAGGAGCCAGCTCTCCTCAGTGGTAGAGTTCATCTGGGCTCTGACATTTGACCATGAGTTATAATAGCTTCACTTTGGAGTAAAGAAGCAGTCAGCTTTGTAGCCTCCAAAGGCTACAGATTAGTGAGACTTAGTCTGTTGGCTGTAGACTCAGCAACTGGATGTCCTCCCAGCCTGCTGCCAGACTATCTAAGTCTGTTCTGAGTTCATTGATCTTGTATAGGATTTTTTTGTTGAAAGTAGCAAGAACTAGCTAATAAGCTCCAATGTTCTGAAAATGTCCCTTTTCAGTAGCACAGTCTGCTACCCTTCCAGGGTTGCATGATTTACCATTTTACCAGGATCTTCATCTTCCCTAATCATAATAATTTTCTTTCATTTGCTTGTCGTTACTGTTCCAGACAGGATCTCACTATACAGCTTTGGCTCACCTGAAACTCAATATGTAGGCTAGTTTGGCCCTGAACTTGCTGTGACAACTTGGCTTCTACCTTCCAAGTGTTAGAATTACAGGAATATGCTACTAGGATGGGTATTGCCCTTTCTGATGTCTTCAAATGAATCCTGTATTTCAACTAATGCCACAACTTCCTTCTGTTATCAAATTCTCTAAAAGAATTAATTTTGAATGGATCAGAGAGCAAAATACCAGTGACCGGAATAGTGTTTAGGCTTTACAAATTTTTATTTATTATTTATACAGTATTCTGCCCACATGTATACCTGCCTGCCACAAGAAGGCACTGGATTTCATTACAGATGGTCCTGAGCCACCATGTCGTTGCTGGGAATTGAACTCAGGACCTTTGGAAGAGCAGATGGTACTCTTAACCTCTGAGCCGTCTCTCCAGCCCACTTTAAAAAAAAAAAAATCAGCTTTGTGCAACAGGATTGAAGGAGTCTGTCCAGGGCTGGTATAAGGTTCTGTGGCAAGCTGAGTGCCTCCAGCTTCCTTTGCAGCATAGTCAGCTTGATTGTGGGAATTCCAGCCCTCGCATTCACTTCCCATACATAGAGGTACATGACGTAGGAGAAAAGGGACAATCATTGTCATTCATTTTCATTGAAGTTTTCTGAACACTCTATAGTACATTGTGTATGAATGGCCAAATTTTGGTCAGCCATATGGTGCCACTTAGCTTTAAGAGAGGCTAGAAATATAATCTTTCAGTTGGATATGTAAAAAATATATTTATGTACTTATCTAACACACACACACACACACACACACACACACACACACACACACACACA
>OU015748.1:22891725-22910683 GCA_907169655.1 Acomys percivali | reverse complement strand
ACACACACACACACACACACACACACACACACACACACACACACACACACACACACAAACCAAAAACCCCAAAAACCAAGGAGTAAATCTGTGTAACGGTCAAAACTAGGAAAACAATGAACTTTCATTTTCTTTCATGATTCAACTATTAGTTACCCACATTCCTTCCTTGTCACCTAACATTTACCCTTCCTTGCTTGCTTTCTACATGATCTACATTATCCACATGTACACTTGTTTACATATGTGTGCGTTTGCATATATGTATGTATTGCATATAAGATATATTAATGTAATATATAATATATTAACATTTCAAGTGAAAGTGAAAGGAAAGGCAGATGTTTGGTAAAGCCTTGGCCACAGGTAAACAAACAAGTAATCGGAAAATGAAACAAACAGTATCACATACTTTAAGAGAGCCCCAGTTAGATTTCAGGGGAGACCGAAGTAGTTTCCAGCTAGAAGAAACTCTGCAGTGCTGGCTTAGTTGTCACAGCTGCCTTCATTTGTGTTTGTATTGAAATGCTTTTTCTTGCTCCACCAGTTTTAAAAGATAGCTTTGCAAGGTATAATATTAATCAAGGTCACACACTCTCAAGAAAGAAAAATCTCATATATTCTGCCTTATATCCTGGTTTTGTATTATATATAGCTTAATATATATGTAAGCGTAGCGTAACATAGAAAGGAGCACAAGTCAGGGTAAATATTAGATGGTAAGGAAGGAAGAGATGCAGGTAACTGATAGCTGAGTTAGGAAAGAAGATGAAAAGCTAATTGTCTTTCTAGTATTGACTCTCTTAAGATTTTCTCCCCCCCCCCCTTGTGCTGGATAAGTATATTTGATATCTGTATCTATCTATATCTATATATCAATATCTCTATATATTTGATATGGAAAGAATAAAACCCAAACTGAAGCCCCACAGATTCAGAATGGCTCTCCTAACTGTATAGAACACTACTGAGATGCATAGATTTGGAGGCTGGGTAGTTTTGTTGTGTGGTATTTGTTTGTTTGTTGTTTGCTTGCTTTTTGCTTTTTCGAGACAGAGCTTCTCAGCGTAGCCCTGGCTGTCCTGGAACATGCTTTGTGGACCAGTCTGGCCTCAAATTCACAGAGATCTGCATGCCTCTGCTTCCCTTGAGTGCTGGGATTAAAGGTTTGTACCACCACCACTGGGATGGTGATTTTTATTTGTAAGTCATTTATTATAAAGTTTTAATTAAAAATAAGTAACAAGCCAGGTGTGATGGTGCACACCTTTAATCCCAGCACTCGGGAAGGCAAAGGCAGGCAGAACTCTGTGAGTTTGAGCCAGCCTGGTCTACAAAGTGAGTCCAAGAGAGCCAAGGCCACACAGAGAAAACATGTCTTGAAAAATCAAAATCCAAAAACAAAGCAGCCCGCCCCCCAAAGTAACAAGAACAAAAGAAATAAACAAAAGGCCAAAGTGGTCGTATTTGAACTTAGGTTTGAAGAGTGAATCTGAGAAAAGTAGGATGTTGAATTTGAAGAATGATCGTGACTAAAAGGAACATTTGTTGGGCACCATGGCTTTGGCTTGTAACCCCACAACTCAGGAGATGGAAGCAGGAAGATCATGAGTTTGAGATTAGCCTGGACTGGTGGGTGGGACTCCATCTCAAAACCCAATGGCTATAGAGAGTTTACCCAGCATGTTTCAGACTGAATTTCATCCTTATACTTCCACAGAGTCCTGCATTTGACTAGATGGGGCTGGGTCAGGGTGGGGGTGCCTGGAATAGTGCGTTGCCTTGCTCAGGGTCTAGGCAGTAGTGAAGGGACTTATCTGTGAAGTCTGCTCTAGGAACCTCAGTTGCCCCAGCCCTGGCCTGGCCTTAGTTAGCACAGATGATACGCTAAGAGGCAAGTTTTTAAGCAAGACAAGAGTAGACTGATCCCCCTCCAAAAAGAAAGGTTGGCCTCTTGTGCTGGGTTCAGATGATGATTTTGTGATCCTTCTGTCAAATGAAAAACTCTGATGGTGTGATTTTGTCTACATTGTATGACAAAGACAAATGACTCTGACTTTTCCTCCAGGTATTTCTAGGGCTTTACACAGCATAGTCCTCCCTGCTTAGACTCTCTTCAGATTCTCATCTGAGGACACAGTTGACATTTCCTGTGATGCTGATGCAGCTGACACTGGCCGCAGGCATTGTGGGAAGAGCCCATTGTCCCAGCATGGCTCAGTACTGCTCACGCTCCTGTGAGTCAGAGAAGTGAGAAAATGGTTTGCACTCGTGGGGATGTGGGGGTTCAGGGGTGCTGTGTTCTGAGTTGATCTATTTTTTGAGGTTTGCGGGGCTCTGATGAATTGGGCATGAAGGTAAGTGGGTGAAAAAGCTTTCAGTTGAAAATTAAAGTGAGGAAATGCAAAAAGTTGTACTTCACGATGACGTGGCCCTCAGGTAAATGTCACTCAGCCCATTTGGAACTGCCATTGTAAGTAAAAAGCTAAGAATGAGGCTTATCATCCCTCCCCCCACCACACGCTCTGCAGCACAGCTTCTTTTTATTTTATTTTATTTTATTAATTTATTCTTGTTACATCTCAATGGTTATCCCATCCCTTGTATCCTCCCATTCTTCCCTCCCTCCCAGTTTCCCCTTATTCCCCTCCCCTATGACTGTTCCTGAGAGGGATTACCTCCCCCTGTATATGCTCATAGGGTATCAAGTCTCTTCTCAGTAACCTGCTGTCTTTCCTCTGAGTGCCACCAGGTCTCCCCCTCCAGGGGACATAGTCAAATGTGAGGCACCAGAGTATGTGAGAAAGTCATATCCCACTCTCCACTCAAGTGTGGAGACTGTTCTGACCATTGGCTAGATCTGGGTAGGGGTTTAAAGTTTACCGCCTGTATTGTCCTTGGCTGGTGCCTTAGTTTGAGCGGGACCCCTTGGCCCAAATCTGTCTATCATAATGTTCTACTTGTAGGTTTCTAGGACCCACTGGATCCTTCTACATTGCTATTCTCCCATTGTTCTCTCATCTAGAGTCCCAATAGGATGTCCTCCCCTCTGTCCCAGTTTCCTGTTAAGTGAAGGCTTTTGTGGGACATGCCCATTGGGCTAGTATGCAGATATAAGTGAGTATATACCATTTGAGTCTTTCTGCTTCTGGGTTAACTCACTCATTATGATCATTTCTAGCTCAATCCATTTATCCACAAATTTAGAGAATTCCTTGTTTTTAATAGCTGAGTAGTATTCCATAGTGTAGATGTACCACAGTTTCTTTATCCATTCTTCTACTGAGGGACATTTAGGCTGTTTCCATGATCTGGCTATTATGAATAAGGCAGCTATGAACATGGTTGAGCAAATTTTCTTGTTGTGTGGCAGTGCATCTTCTGGGTATATTCCAAGGAGTGGAATAGCTGGGTCTTGAGGAAGCCCTATTCCCAGTTTTCTGAGATAGCACCAGATAGATTTCCAAGTGGTTGTACTAGTTTGCATTCCCACCAGCAATGAAGGAATGTTCCTCTCTCCCCACATCCTCTCCAGCATGTGGTGTCGCTTGAGTTTTTGATCTTAGCCATTCTGATGGGTGTAAGATGGAATCTCAGAGTTGTTTTGATTTGCATTTCCCTGATGACTAAGGAGGTTGAGCGTTTCTTTAAGTGTTTCTCAGCCATTTGATATTCTTCTGTTGAGAATTCTCTGTTTAGTTCCAAGCCCCATTTCTCTTTTTTTTTTTTTTTTTTTTTTTTAAAGATTTTATTTATTATGTATACAGTGTTTGAAGGCCAGAAGAGGGCATTAGATCACATTATAGATGGTTGTGAGCCACCATGTGGTTGCTGGGAATTGAACTCAAGACCTTTGGAAGAGCAGCAGAACAGTCAGTGCTCTTAACCTCTGAGCCATCTCTCCAGCCCCCCAAGCCCCATTTCTCAATTGGGTTATTTGGTTTGGTGGTGTTTAATTTCTTGAGTTCTTTATATATTTTGGATATTAGACCTTTGTCCGATGTAGGGTTGGTGAAGATCTTTTCCCAGTCTGTAGGCTGTCGCTTTGTTCTCCTGACAGTGTCTCCAGCCTTACAGAAGTTTCTCAGCCTCATGAGGTCCCATTTATTAATTGTTGACATTAAGGCCTGGGCTGTTGGTATTCTGTTCAGGAAGTTGTCTCCTGCAGCATAGCTTCTTAATCCTAGAAAGTATAAAGGGACTCTGTATTAAAACAAAAATAAAAATAATGAAACATAGCAGGAATCCACTTGTGAGTTGGTCTAATAGTGTTTACACAGACACTATATTCTTGAGTTCTGGATGCAAACGTGGTGCTCACACTTGTCTCAGCGAAATGGCGTTTTACATTCCATGCAGCCCATTGATCCAGGGCCTCAAGCTCTTGCTGAGATCAAGTCTTGCCATCTTCTCTTGTTTTTTACTGCCAGGTTCATTTTTCTCACCTAACTCGAGAACCTTTCCCTGACAGTTTCCAAGCACAACAGCTAATCACTAGACAGACGTATGCCTATTCATTGACACTAGCCTTCTGGTGGACACACATTCCTCATGCAGAGTACACTCAAGCCAGTGCTCACCAAGCAGGCCATGTGTTGCATGTGAGACGCAACACATCTCAATTTGATGAGATCTAGGCACACATGGGAAACAGGGCTTCTGACCTTCCTGTGAGGCATGGTCTTGTGTTGAGGTGGTGAGTGGCACCATTCCATGACTGGGATCCTGGACTGTGTAAACAGAGAAAAGGAGACGGAAGAACAGCACACCTTCATAGTTCTCTCTGCTTCCTGAGTTTAGATGCAATGTGATCAGCCGGCTTCCTGCTCTAGCAGTCATGATGCCCTCCTTGATGGCAGCCCTGTCTTCCCCTGCATGGTGGACTGTTTCACTCTGAGACTGAAAACCAAGATAAACCCCTTTTTCCTTAAGTTGCTTTTGTCAGAGAATTTTCCCACTGCAACAATAAGGAAGCTACTATGTTTTCCTTATGGAATTCCCTAGCTTTTTATCATTCTCATTTTTTTTTTAAATCTACTTAGTGGTTCTTACAGGAGATGGTTTAATCTACTTCTTCCTGTCTTGGGAAACATGGTGATATTTGTAGACTTCCTTTGTTGTTGCAGGTGGACATGGTGGTGTGAGCACCTATCCAGTGGATAAACAGTCGAGTTTCTACTAAGCATTATTCTACTAAGTGTGCGGGACCAGCTTGCATGAAGGCTCATATAGAACACCAGGGTGTGGGGTGTAGTCATCCTGTGTCAGACTGTCCTGACAGCTTTTGATTGATTTTGTAGAAAGGCTACACCATCTACCTGCTAATAGCTATGTGTTGGTGAGAGGTTTCACATTTGCTAGCATCCCTTAGAATGAGTCCCTGTTTCACAGTCCCCTCTGCCTTGCTATATGGCATGGTTATTTATTAGACCTGGCTGGCTCACTGAGAACAGACGGCTCCAGGTGGGTGAGCAGGTGACACTGTGGGCACAATGAAACTGACTCCCCAAACTACAACTAAAAATTAGTTTTATGAGTTTCTGGCTCCATGCCCTATAAACATCTAGGTTTTTTTTTTTTCTTTCATTTATATGTATGTTGGATAATAACACCTTTCCTCCAGTGATTTCATAAGGATATTTGGAGAAAAAAAGAGATGGTGTAGGTGAAGAGTTTTGAACTTGCTGGATGGGACACCTACTTTAAAAGCATTTTTATAATAATTAGTGGTAGCAAGCTGGTGTGTGCAGGAACAAAGCACTGTGTAGTCAGTGTTTTCTACTCCAAAGAAAAGAACCAATTAAAGCAAACATGTTGTTCTGGTCCTAACTACTTTATATGGCCACAATTGGTACCCTACACCATGAATGTGTCTTCTCACTCTGACCTTAGGGGACCCTACTAGGAGTCAGTCCTTGACCTATCACAGGTGGCCAAGGCCATGACAGAGGAGGAGAAAAGGAAGAACACATACAGAAATCTTGAGCCGGGCGGTGGTGGCGCACGCCTTTAATCCCAGCACTCGGGAGGCAGAGGCAGGCGGATCACTGTGAGTTTGAAGCCAGCCTGGTCTACAAAGGGAGTCTAGGACAGCCAAGGCTACACAGAGAAACCCTGTCTCAAAAAACCAAAAAAAAAAAAAAAAAAAAAAAAAAAAGAAAGAAATCTTGAAAGAGACACACATGCTTTTATTATTTAAAATGGAAAACTCACTGGGTGCACAAAAACTGCCCTTTGACAAGCTTAGCTCATTTCCTGTTTCTTGCACGGCTCTAAGAGACTTTTACGTGTGTGCAGGACGTAAGATATTTCTGTGCAGAGACAGCACGGCTTGTCCCAAGCATGTGTTCATTTGGCACGCAAACTCCTGTCTCCACGCCACCTGCCTGCCTCACCTAGCATTTGTCTATGTCCTGTGGCTGTTGTGCGGTTGGCATCCGCCCCCACACTAGCATGCCAGAAGAGTGAATGAACAATGGGCCTACCCTGGCACTGGCGGGCTGTTTTAATAACTGTGGAAAATAAGGAATTTACAGATGTATGATTCAAGCTCCCACTTCAAAGGTCCCCAACAGATCTTGTCCTGAAACCAGAAGCATACTGCCAAACACAATGCCACCTTCTGCATGGCTGCCCAGCATTACTATAAATCTGCATGTGCCAGGCTTGGGAAACAGGTGCCCTGCTTTCATCTGGAACTCATGTACATGGCTCTGGAGGTAACTCCTGCCTGGGAAATAGGAGCTATCGGGGTAGGAAGCAATTTGCTTTTCATGGATAGTCAAGACTCAAGACAGCCTGGGTTCATTGACCACGGAGTTATGCTTACGTCATTCTTTCCTCCTAAGCCTGGACAGTCTTCATGCTGGTCAAGGATGCTCTCTTCCCAAGTCTGAGACATTGCCAGAAAAAAGAGTCTCCTGTGCTTTATTTTTTTTTTTTTCCTCCGTCTTCTACTTCTTCAGCTACCAGTCAGAAGCCTCCCAGTGTCCATTTGTTTTAGTGGATCTAGGTCCCCAACTCTGCTTCCCCTTGTGGACCCACATTACTATATACATTAGATGTTATACACACCCGTGTACATTAGATGTACCTCCCTTTCATTGATGATCAGTCTCAGGCACCCGCTGTCGGCCCCATACTGCACAGTGTTTATGAAAACTCGCCTCATGATACCGTGGAGATAGCTCAGTGGGTAAAATGCTTGCTGCCCAATCATAAGGACCTGAGTTGGAATCCTCCAGCACCGATGTACCCATAAAAGCTGCCTGTAGCTGTGTGCATCTGTAACCTTTGGGCTAAGTGTGAGGCTGTTATGGGTAGTTTCTGGGGCTCAAGAGCCAATCAGTTTAGTGAAAATGGTGAGCTCCAGGTTTTTATATGAGAGATCCTCCCTCAAAAGGACACATGGAATAAAACACATGATGTTGACCCCCTGGCCTCCACACAGCCAGGTGAGGGTACACCTCTTGCCTCACTTCTTGTTCCTCCTTGGTATGTGGACCTTTTCATGCGTGTCTATTTTACACATGAAAGAATGGGCTTCATGGTCCTAACTTGTTCACGGTTGTGCAAGCCAGGGCTAAAGGCTGAACTCACCATGCTTTTTCTCTCTACATCTTCTCTCATGAACACGTATGTCCTATTCCTTCAGATTAGCACTGACAATACGATTTCACAAACAGCATTTGTGTTTTAGGATTTGCTCAGACAGTGCCTGACTAGAAAGGCCTGATTGTGAGAGCTAGCCTTTTCCCACACTGTGGCAAGTGTTGAAGAGAGGGTGGGGCCCTTTGATTGTCTACCAAAAAATACCACCCAGATGGAGAGGCTTGTGCTTTACTAAGTCTGATTCACACAGTTCATGATAGACTTATGTAGCTGTTATTATCAGACACAATCAGTTCTGCATGGCAGTTTGCTTTCTGTCACACACACACACACACACACACACACACACACACACACACACAATATGTATATATATATATATATATATAGAGAGAGAGAGAGAGAGAGAGAAAGAGAGAGAGAGGGTCTTGCTATGTAGTGCAGGCCTCTACCATGGCCAGCATGGATAGCTCTAAGTTCAATGCTAAGCAATGTTTCCCTCTGTTTCTTTTTCTTTTTTTCTTCGTTTTCCTTCCTTCCTTTTTAATTTTTGAGATCTGGGCTAATGTAAACCTGAGCTGGCCTTGAGCTTGCTACTTGTTTTTTTTTTTTTCCACATATATAAGATACCTTTTTATTTTTTACATACACAGTTATATTGTTACATGTATATACAATAAACTCCCTACAGCAAGAAGAACCACCAAATAATCAGGAATTATATAAATGTTGCATTCACAGTGCTTTGGCTATTTGTATTTGGCAACCTTGAAGAGAACATCGTTCCTATCGTGGGGAATCTAAAATTCTGAATGTAAATCATTTTTTAATTAATTTATTCATATTACATCTCAGTTGTTAGCCCATCCCTTGTATCCTCCCATTCCTCCTTTCCTCCCGCTTCCCCCCCTACTCTCCTCCCCTATGTCTGTGACTGAGGGGGACCTCCTCCTCCTGTATATGCTCATAGGGTATCAAGTCTCTCCTTGGTGACCTTCCTCTGAGTGCCACCAAGCGTCTCCATCCAAGGGACATGGTCAAATATGGGACACCAGAGTTTGTGTGAAAGTCAGATCTCCTTCTCCACTCAACGGTGGAGAATGTCCTGTCCATTGGCTAGTCTGGGTAGGGGTTCGAAGTTTACTGCCTATATTTTCCTTGGCTGTTGCCATAGTTTGCGGAGGACCCCAGGGCCCAGACCCGCCTGTAGTTTTCCAGGACCCACTGGATCCTTCTATTTCCTCATTCTCCCAGGCTTCTCACACCTAAAGTCTCAATAGGATGTCCTCCCCTCTGACCCACTTTCCTGGTAGGTACAGTTTTTCATGGGGACGTATACCTTGGACTAGTGTCTCGATGTAAGTGAGTATATACCATTTAGCTCTTTTTGCTTCTGTGTGAACTCACTCATTATGATAATTTCTAGTTCACTCCATTTGTCCACAAATTTCGGAAATTCCTTGTTTTTAATAGCTGACTAGTATTCCATAGTGTAGATGTACCACAGTTTCCTTATCCATTCTTCTACTGAGGGACACGTAGGTTGTTTCCATGTTCTGGCTATTATGAATAAGGCAGCTATGAACATGATTGAGCATATGTCCCTGTTGTGTGGCAGTGCATCTTCTGGGTATATTCCAAGGAGTGGAATAGCTGGGTCTTGAGGAAGCCCTATTCCCATTTTTCTGAGAAAGCGCCAGATAGATTTCCAAAGTGGTTGTAGTAGTTTGCATTCCCACCAGCAATGAAGGAGTGTTCCTCTTTCTCCACATCCTCACCAGCATGTGGTGTCAGTTGAGTTATTGATCTTAGCCATTCTGATAGGTGTAAGATGGAATCTCAGTGTCATTTTGATTTGCATTTCTCTGATGACTAAGGAGGTCGGAGCTTGCTACTTGTTATGCAGCAAACACTGCCCTTGAACTTTTGTTCCTGTTGTTACCTCTGGGGTGTTAGAGTGTATTACCAGTCTGTGCCACCACGTCCAGTTCAAGTGTTTTCTAGTCACAGTCTTGAGTTTTGAGATGAGTTCTTGACATGTAGTTCAGGCTGGCCCTGAACCTAATTTGCATACTGAATTGGCCTGGAACTTAAAGAAATACCCTTGCCTCATCCACCCAAATGCTGGGAACAGGGGCAAGTGTCAGCACACCCAGCTGGACATTTCTTTAGTAATGTGTCTTTGTTAAACAGACACTATAGTGAATAGTGACAAGGGAGCCACTGGACCCTGCAGTGTATCTTTGTGGTCACTTCATCTTCACTAGGAAGCATTCAAGACATGTGCCATAGTTTTACCTTTGAGGAAATTAAATGTAGAAACAAACTACGTGATTTTTTCCCCTTCTGCTCACCCAATGTTAGAACACTGAGATGAATTTGGATTTTGAGTTGACGATGTGATAGAGGCAAAGATAGAAGGCCAGTTCTGGTTGTAGTGACACGATTCATCATAGTGTTACAAGCTCCTTGGGTAGGAACTTGGCAGTTATGCATGGCTGGCTGTACTTGAGATTGATGATCGTGCAGTTAAGGATCAAAGAAAATATACTTTCCTGGGTCTCTACCAATTCATATTGTTTTCTGATTTTTCTCCTGTTTTCTTCTTTGTCATGATAAGCATAAACCAAAAGGGCTTTGGAGTGTGACTTGGGACCAGGCTGCATTTTGGTGTCACACAACTTGTCAGGGCTACTTCTGTGTCTCCCAGAGTGTGTAGGTACATTCTCTGAGAGCCTCAGGCAGGCTGAGTAGGTGAATGAAGCTAATAATATTAGAAACTTATTAAAGATGGTTTATTTTCCACCTTTCTTCCTCTATATTGAAAGTTGTAAGGATATATATATTTTGTCTTTGAGCTTTTGCTTTGACATAAATACTAGTCTTCAGTGTTTTAAAAAATAATTTCCAACATGATTTCCATGAGTTATTTCCATATTTTTTCAAGTAGTCATGATTGAATCCAGGTATTCTTTCTTTTTTTTTTTTTTTTTATTTTTTTTTTCTTTTTTTTTTTTTTAGATTTTTTTTTTTTTTTTACAGTATGTATCAGATCACATTATAGATGATTGTGAGCCACCATGTGGTTGCTGGGAATTGAACTCAGGACCTCTGGAAGAGCAGTCACTGCTCTTAACCCCTGAGCCATCTCTCCAGCCCCCCCAGGTATTCTTTCATGCTAGGCAAATATATGCATAACTTAGCACATCCCCGCTCCACCAGTTGTATGAAAGTTTAACATCTATTTTTGTGTTTAAGGTCAGATTTGATCACAGTGTGGTCCAAGAGTGTAGCTGACACACACAAGTTCTCCTCAGTACAATGAGACAGACTTTAGGACATGGCTTCTGTTGATTTTTAATACATTCCCCAGTGTGTTTTATAAAAGCCCGTTTTGCTGGGCAGTGGTGGTGCGTACTTTTATCCCCAGGCAGAGGCTGGTAGGTCTCTTTAAGTTCGAGGCCAGCCATAGCTCCATTGTGAGTTCCAAGCTGGGGAGGGGTGGATTTCAACCTTCTTCTCCTGTTTTCTAATGAGTTAAACAAACAAGTATCATTTTGAAAACATAGATCTGAACAACAAAATCAGGCCAGTGAAGCTGATGAATGAACAGATGCAAAACTCTGAACCAAATCATTAGGAAAAAACCATGCTTTTCTTTTTCCATTTTGTTTTGTTTTTCTGTGTAGTCTTGGCTGAGCAGTCAGGCTGGCCTTGAACTCATAATCCTCCCAGCCTCAGCACCCAGAGTGCAGGGCTTACAGACATGCACCACCTTGAAAGCTTCTACTGTGACAACTGATAAACTGATTTTGCAGTTCATAAATTTTCAGGTTTATGCTTGTCTAGTTGTAAACAAATTTAGAATTATTATGCCATAGTGACTAAAGTGTTTAAGTCCATTGTACCGTATACTCCATCTTTACTTTCAATAACATATTTCTCCTTTTCTTCTTTTGTTTGTTTTTGACACAGGCTCTTTCTGTGCAGCCCAGTGGATCTCTGACGTAAGAGCTTCCTGCCTGGCTGAGGAGCGCTGGGATTAGAAGCAAGTGCATTCACCAGCTGCTTGCTCTTTTAAAGTCTATTTTATCTCACGCTAATTTTATGGCCTTGTGTTTTTAGGGTTGGGTAGCATTGTCTACATAGTTCTCACTTTTGGTCTTTTTATATCTGTATCTCTTACAGATGGAACTCTTATGAAGAGAATGTCTCTCAAACAAGTGTGATCATTTGCTAATGATCAGATAACCCTCGTTGTTTGATGGGTTAGTTCATTTTTAAAAATATGTATTGCATGTGATTTGGGGCCATATTTTAGCTTGTTCCTATCTCCTATCCTTCTACTTTTTTGTTTTTTGAGACAGGGTCTCTCTATGTAGCCTTGGCTGTCCTGGACTCCCTTTGTAGACCAGGCTGACCTCAGACTCACAGCGATCCCCCTGCCTCTGACTCCCAAGTGCTGGGATTAAAGGTGTGCGTCACCTCGCCCAGCTCCTCCTACTTTTACATATGTCTAATTTTGTTTTTCATACCCTACCTCTATTCTTTTGGCAATAACACTTGAAGATTTTAAAATTTTAGAAGATAATGATTATTATATCTTAAAGATTACAATTTAAAACTGTATATATGTGTGTGGGTTTGTGCATGAGTATACACACATTAGGGTAAATCCACACAGAGGCTGGAGGTGTCAGATGCCCTGGAGGTGTAGTTATAGACAGTTATGAGCAATTTGATGTGGATGCTGGGAAGAGAACCCAAGTCCTCTGCTAGAGCAGTTCATGGTCTTCCATGCTGAGTCATCTCCCCAGCCCCCTCTTCATGTTTTAATAAGCTTTAATATGCCACTGTGCTTGTGAAGCCAAAATGCAGTGACAGGTTTACTACCACCACCACCACCATCATCACCATCACCACCACCACCACCATCACCACCACCACCATCACCACCACCACCACCACTACTACCATCATCACCATCACCACCACCACCACCACCACTACTACCATCACCACCACCACCACCATCACCACCACCACCATCACCACCATCACCACCACCACCATCACCACCACCACCATCACCACCGTCACCATCACCACCGTCACCACCACCACCATCACCATCACCACCATCACCACCACCACCACCACTACTACCATCATCACCATCACCACCACCACCACCACCACTACTACCATCACCACCACCACCACCACCACCACCACCACCACCACCACCATCACCACCACCACCACCACCATCACCACCACCACCATCATCATCAACAACAACAACTCTGATTGTTAATGAAAAACTTTAATCAATATGTGATAGATCTGGACAAAACTGTATATATTATAAGAATAGGCATTTTAATTAATTGAACAACTCTTATAAAGATCCATTAGCTCAAGAGAGCAAATACTGCCAGCACCCAGAATTCTCTGGTGCTCCTTCTAGGTATGCCACCCTTCCCCTGAGTCACTGTTACCCCAGCTGTCACGTGCTTGCCTCTCTGGAATCAGATGTTACATTCACCAGCTCGGTCCTCACTGCTTTGACAGTGACATTTGTTTTCATTGCTTTGTATGATTATACTACTATATTTAGATATTACATTGTTGAAAAACTATATATGCTGTGTAGATCTGTCTCTCAATGCCCTTTTTATTTTTATTTTCAGATAGGATCTCATTTGTAGTCTAGGCTAGCTCACTATATAGCCCAGGCTGGCTTTGGAGTCATGGTAATCCCTTGCCTCAGTTTCCTGAGTGCTGGCATTGCACGTCTGTGCCATGATGCTTAGTTTTACTATGTTCATACTTCTAGTATAGGAGTTTTAATCCACTAGATTTCTAGGAATTTGAGTCTCTGTGGTACAACTCCAGACAGAATCATCTTAAATTTTCATCTATTGTTGGTAGAAATTAGATCAGCTTTTTATATTGATCTATAATCATTGCTTTTTAGAGTATTCTTTGTACCAGATGACCTTGTTAAATTTTAATAATTTTTGTTCTTTTTAAGTCCTTTAAGTTCATCATCATGTCACTTAAAAATAATGATAATTTCACTTCTTTCTCCTTTCTATCAACTTATTCCCTTCTCTGAGCTTAGTACTATCCAAGACTCCTAATATAGTGCTATATGAAAGCAGTAATGGTGGGTATCACCTTGTTCCAAATTCAGGAGGATCTTGATTTTTAACACTGTTAGAACACAACCATTTATTAGTAATAATTGATGGATATGCTACACAATAACATATTTGTTAAATCATGAAAACATAATTTCCCCATAATCTGACTTAGTCTGAACTTGAACTTACAGATTGATCTTCATGCCCAGCTCCTTAAGCACCTGGGATGGCATGTGTGCAACACTACATCTCTTGTCTTTACTTTTATTTCTTGTTTGTAATTTTCCACTATGCTTAGATTTTTTTCCTGGCTGCTTGTTGTCAAGAGAGTGTGCAACTATTATGCAAGGCTGCACTCCTGTTTGTGACATAACTATCACAGTCATTTTATCAGAAGCAAGGCAGCAGCCTCAGCAATGTCACAACCCATGGGATTTAGCACCTGAAATGAAGATACAAATGTAAGGGGCTAGAGAGATGGCTCAGTGGTTAAGAACACCCACTGCTGTTCTTCCAGGGGACCTGGGTTCTATTCCCAGCACCCATATGGCATCTAAAAACTGTTTATAATTCCAGTTCCAAGGAATTTGGTCTATCTTTTGACTACCTTAGACTCCAGGCAAGCATGTGGTATACATATACATGCAGCTAAAAAATAATATGCATAAAATAAATTACTGAAAAAAAATGTAGTTAACAAACAAGGCTGAGCAAAGTTTGGAGACCTGCATGGGGGTGTGGGTGAGAGATTTTAAAAGTTTACCAAGATTTTCATAATCAGAGACCAATACTATTATTGTATACATTATCTCTTTGATTCCCTACTCATTTACTGTTTGTCACACCCTGGGCTGTGTCACAGCTTAGTCATGAGCTGCTCCATGAAGTTATGAAATCAGTGAAAATTTCCATTGCTGAACAAGAATCATGCTTTTAGAAGTCACTGTGGCATTGAAAAGTTGAAAGTGGAGGATGGAAAGGAGCCTTGGTACCAGACTTTGCTTCAGATAGTCTCTCTGGAGCTGATGGTATTCAGAGACTAAAGATCATTGACTGAACTTGAGTGTGATCAAATTTATCTTTCAAATTCATGACCCCACAATGTGATGCTACTCTCCATTGGTGAATTTTTGTGCAGGATCTCCACATCAGCTATCTAAACCTTCTACCTGTGGGCCAAGTGGATCCTAAAGAAATGTTGTTGACCATAGCCCTGGTGGCTCAGGCCTTTAATCCCAGCATGCAGGAAGCAGAGGCAGAGGCAGGTGGATCTCTGTGAGTTTGAGGCCAGCCTGGTCTACAAAGTAAATTTCAGGACAGCCAGGGCTACACAGAGAAACTCTGAAAAACAAAACAACAAACAAACAAACAAAAAACAAATGAAAACAAAGGAAGAAAAGAAAGAAAAAGAAGAAAAAAGTCATAAGGCAAACAGACTTGTTGGGAAGTGGATACCAACGCTGATAACTACTGTTCTTGCTTAGATCTGTAAAACAGTTAGTTTTATATAAAAAAAAAATCAGAATTAAATCCTCAGGACAGATGATTTGAGATGGCTAGCAGATGGAATAAAGACACAGACACATATATTTATTATAAGCTTAGACAGTATAGCTGGGCAGATTCTCAGCTATTCTATCCCAACAATACTGGCCTGGCCTACATCCGGCCAAGCTGGTGACTCCTCCTGCCTCAGATTCTTTCCCAGAGTTTCTATCTCTCCTGTAGACCATTCAGCTCTTTATTCAACCAACCAGAAGGTGACAGAGAACAATGTTTACAAGATACTGAGGCAGAAGGTCCTTCATAAAAATTACAATACCCAGGGACTGTACTCAACTCTCTGGGTACAGAAATCAGCATTTGTAAAATAGAAGGGCAGTCTTTACACAGTGCATAAAAAGATGACCCCAGCAGAGCTACAACTGTCTTCAGTTATTCCATCATTTTTTGCTGCCTAGGGAACTCAGGGCCATTGGAAATCTTTAAAAACTGGTTTCAGGAGTAGGGTCAGGGCAATGGGATGACTCAGTGGGTAAAAGTGCTTGCTGAGCAAGCATAATGTACTGAGTTCAATCTTCAGACCCCCACGTAAAAGTGACAGGAAAAAATAGATTTCCCAGATGTTGTCCTTTGACTTCTGCAACACACTCACACACACACACACACACACACACACACACACACACACACACACCTGTGCACACTCACATCATAATCATCATCATCAACAATGATTAATAATAGTATAATAAAAGTAGAAATAAAAAAATAGATCGGACAGAATTAAATACTCAGAGCAATGATTGTGGGCACATGTGCACACACTCACACAGCTACTGGAAAGGGCCAGCATGTGCCAGGTTTGTTAACTGTGGGTGGATTTGAGCTCATTAGCCCCAACAAATGCAACCTGCAGTGGGATTTCTCCTTTTCTCATGATCCAGAAATGGGTCCTGAGGAATGAAGTCTTCACCCCCCAGTGTGTTTCTTTCTAGTACAGATCTTTATAAACCATAGCATATACTTAGCTACCTTTCTTTATGGAATATACTAGATGAATTGAACCCCCTCTAGATTGCTAGGGTCATTATTAGGCATTTGGGTATATTTCAGTGCAAGAGCACAAGATTTCCGCAGGCTCATTGCACTCTGTGGAGTTTTAGTCCGTAATTAAGTGCTCTGCAGATTATTGTTATGAGTTTTCCCTTCACGGATGTCCATAATTTTTTTCATTTCTGTCTTGTGGCAAAAACAATGTTTTTATTTTTAATTCCTCTGCTATTCACTGTGCACAACACTTACTGTTCAAACAGAGAGATTGTGGGCCATTGTCGAGTCATTTATATGGTCCTTCTCTTAGTCTTTCTACTTGGGTCATATTTGAATATCCTTAGGGTAGATTAGATGGGTCAGAGGAACAATTTAACTAAGAGAGGGCTTGAATAAATGGCCCCTCTCAAATAAAGCTACTGACAACCCACTATTCCATGTCACCTTCCTGGGAGACGGGTGTAAATCAGAAGGTGAGGTCTACACCGTCTACACCCTGTCCCCTGCTTGATGTTTGTGATATGAAGGGAATCATGTGCTGTGTCTTACGGTCAAGGTCAGCTAGTCCATTCTAGGCAAGTTTTTGGCCTCTTCGAACTTCCGCTTTCTTACCTATAAAGTAGGAACATGTGGATTATAACAACAGCATACTGAATCTAAAGGTTCTGGCAAGAGGCTAGCAGAGGCTATATCCTCACTCTACTCATAGAATCTGAATGCTCTCCCTGTTCTCTCTCTCTCTCTCTCTGTGTAACACATCATCTTAATTCTCTCCAGTTGCTCTCTTCTTAGTTCTCAGGTATGGCCCAGACAGTTGAGGCCCATGGATAGATACGTTACATTCTATTTTTTATTAAAATTTGGCCATGCCATTTTTATAACTCAAACATGAGGGGAAATTACTGTGCATTTACACAGGAAAGTAAATTATTAGCACTGGGCATGGTAACATGTGCCTGTAATCCCAGCACTCAGGGAAGCAGAGGCAGGCAGATCACAGTGAGTTCGAGGCCAGCCTGGTCTACAAAACAAGTCCAGGGCAGCCAGCATTACACAGAGAAACCATGACCTCCCCCCAAAAAATAGTTACTAAACTGTACATTTGAGGAGGGGAGAGACCATGTCATCTCCATTTTATTATTCTCTTGTTAGAGCCAAAGAAAGCACTTGATAGGTAATGTGTGTGTGTGTGAATTGCCATAAATACTATTTATGTAGACTTTGAATTACAAAAAAAGTCCATGGAATCAATTCATTATTTGTTTATTTGGGGAAAAAAAATAAAGGAATTTTTTTTCTTGGAAAAAACCTACCCCAAAACCTAAAATATAAATGTTTATCTTAACAATTATGACTTGACATTATTTTATTTAGAGCCATGAAAGAACCCAAAATATTAAGATAATCATTCTTTCAATTTGTAGACCAGAACTATTATCTCTGTTTAGTTGGGACATTGTGGTAGGTATTAAGTACTTTGAGAAGGAATGAATACAATGCATTTAACACAAAATGTTCTCATTTTTATGATTCAAAGGCCAAAAAAAAATGTTGAGTTAGTTTTGTAATTTAAATGAATTATAACCTTAAACGTGCTTTATAATTGCAAGTCACACAAAGCAAAGGCTCAATTTTCTTGTCACAACATAGAGAACATTAATTAGAGTGGAAATTATGAACTATGGCAAGGAATTTTGCTGTAATCTAGTAACACAACTTTTTTTTTAATTTTTAATTTTTAATTTTTAATTTTTCGTATGAAGGTTTGCATTTATTTCGAGCCCCAGGAACTTAAGAGAAAGAAGGGAAGCCTACCTGTCTCAAGCCCGTAAGTCCAGTTTCACAAATACCCTGCCGGGGACAAGAGGCTGACACTGGGAATGAATTCAACTGGACAAGTGGGAATGTTTTCACATTCGGTGCAGACACCTCCATGAACCATAAGAGGTAGATCCCAAGGTCCGGCCAGGCCCTGGAGGGTGTGGATGGTGATGGCTGGAGTGTGCTGAGATGGCTTCCGGTTCTTTCAGGTTCCCTCAGCAACACTGGCGCTGGATCTGAGAATCCTTTTCTTCTCTGCATCACTAGCTATATCATAGGGTCACTATCCATGATGCTGGGCAAGCAACTGAAGACATACTTGCCTCTTAAAAATCTAGGTGTGTTCTAGAGTCATCTTTCAGGTTTGTTCCTCGCAACCCTAGCACCACTTTTGGATGTTAGTAGTTGTATTTGTTGGGAGTGGTGTGTTATCTTTACAAAAGAACAAAATGTGTCCTTCAAAGCTAGCTTTGTAGTAACACAACTTTTATAGTACTTTTTAATTTTTTGAAATTATAACATAACATCATTTCTCTCTTTCTTTTCCTGCCTCTAACCCCTTCCATGTACTTGCCCCTTTTTTTTTTCAAATTTATGCCCTCTTTTTCTTTAATCATTGCTACACACACACACACACACACACACACACACACTCACTCCTGAATATGTCACGACAATATGCTCAGCCCCTACATTTCTTAAAAGGAGACTATCAACAAACCCAACACGTTTCAAATCAGTAGTCAAGATTTTTGCTTTTCTTTTTCTTTTTTTCTCTCTTTCTTTCTTTCTTTCTTTCTTTCTTTCTTTCTTTCTTTCTTTCT
>OU015748.1:22858975-22869131 GCA_907169655.1 Acomys percivali | reverse complement strand
TCTCTCTCTCTCTCTCTCTCTCTCTCTCTCTCTCTCTCTCTCTCTGTTTCTCTGTCTCTGTCTCTGTCTCTCTCCCTCCCTCCCTCCCTCCCTCCCTCCCTCCCTCTCTCTTCCCTAAAGAAAAGCATATTCTCATCAATTGGAAATGATTTAAATATGGTCTTGAGTGTGGCCATAGCAGATGAGCTGCCAAGCTCCCAGGACTTTACCCAGAGCTCAGAGCTCTGATTTCTGGATGAGAAATATCAGTATCTGTCTCTTCCATTCCGTCTACCCTGTCTTTCAGCGGGGTTCAAAGTCACGAGAGAGTGATAAATGTTAGGACTCCCGCATCTTACCCTTCCCTGGGGGCTTCCTTACTGGGCATCATTAGAGGAAACAGGTCCAATTCTTGCCCAAGGCCAAGGTGAATCTCTATTTCTTAGACAAATACAGAAGAAGAAATAAGGCGGTTGCAAAAGAGGGGGCCATTCATAGTTTGAATTTTTGCCGATATGTGCCCCCACTCTGGAAACTTAACACATAAGGACTCTTGCTCTAGCATAAAGATTTTCTGAAGAGTTTCCAGTATTTCTCCAATTGGCCCTAGATATCATCACCTATGCCAGCAATCAAATACACAGCCAAGGAGAGTCTCTCTCCCCACCCCTACCTATGACTTTGTGGTACCTAGTGTCCCAGTGAAAATAAAAAGTTTTTTTTGTGTGTGTATGTGGAGGAGCTGTATCCAGGGAAACCATATTTCTGCTTGCAGGGGCTTCCTTAGGAGAAGTTTGGCCTCCAAAGCCTAATTTTCAGACACTTCGAAACTATGGGAGAGACGTTTTTCTTCATAATTTCTCATTCTCTTCAGACTCCAGAGATTTTTAATTTGTTTATATTTCTTAAAATTCCTTTTCAAAAGAAACACAAATCATGGTGGTGAAGGATGATCCCTGAGGTACGTTGCTGAGTTCAGGCTCTTTAGGGGAAACAGGGAGCAGTGGTTTGATCTTAAACTCAATGTCTGTGGCTCTTGCCCTGGACCATTCCCTGGTATAAGAAGCCTGTAGTCACATCTGCATCAATCTGCCTTTTTTTTTTTTTTTTTTTAAATCCGCTTTTCTTCTTCTCACTTTACTTCTCCACCAGATGTTGGAGGTGTGCAACTGACTATCAGGAAGGCACTGGGGGCAGTTCCTCAGGGTGGCTACAGGACCGACTATTTTCTGCAAGTGTTCATGGTACAGATCTGTGTTCTCTACTGTGGCAATGTAGCTACTGAGCATTTGACGTATGTGTCAGAACAGAGATGTCCTTCAAATGTAAAAAATCAACAGACTAGTCTCAAAGATGGGTGTAAATAAAGAAAATAGACTGGCAATCTTTTAAAATCAAGTACACAAAGAAATGATAGTACTTGGACATATTTAGTGAAATGTCACTGCTGCTAAATCTTCTCTCTGACTCTAGTTCTTTCTCTTTACTTCCTCTTTTCTTTGCTTTTATTTATTTTCTTTCTTTCTTTCTTTCTTTCTTTCTTTCTTTCTTTCTTTCTTTCTTTCTTTCTTTCTCTCTCTCTTTCTTTCTATTTGAGGCAGAGTCTTCCTGTGTTGTTCTAGGCATGCTGACCTCAAACTGGTGATCTTCGTGTGTCAGACTCCTGAGGGGTGGGTTAGAGATGTATATTACCACCCCCAACCTTCCTATCATCATCATCATCATCATCATCATCATCATCATCATCATCATCATCTGTCTTTTGAGACAGGGTTTCTCTGTGTAGCCTTGGCTGTCCTGGAGTCACTTTGTAGACCAGGCTGGTCTCAAACTCACAGCGATCTGCCTGCCTCTGCCTTCCTGAGTGCTAGGATTAAAGGTGTGCCGTGGCCCTCTGCTTCAACTTAAACAGAGCTACTGGACATTTAAAAAGGATGTGCAGAATTGGTTTTTGTTCTGGTGATTATTTACGGCAAACAGGGAAATTCTCATTGGTTCTTTCTCTTCTGTTCTATTTCCTGTAAGTACTAGAACTGTCACTCTGGGAGGTGAACACGCCTTTTTCCATGTGCTTCTTGTTTTTCTAATGAGATTACAAATATCTGAGTCCCTAAACCACAGAGTAAACAACCCACAACACGTGATAACCATTGAGTCAGGTGTAATGTTAGGTTTGAGCATTTTGAAACTGAGTAAATCCTGGCCCCCGGCCTGGGAACCTTTAATCTTGAGATAAGGCAGGGAAGTATTCAGCGGGTACACGTGCTGTGGTGGACGAGTACAGGCGCATGAGGTTCTCCACATGGGCAGTGGGACCTAGAAGAGGCCTTCCCTTGAGTCACTTATGTCTGCAATCTCTCCATCACTACTCCATCATGTTTATATAGAAGCAGGTTTCTTATCACATAAGTAAAATGTAGCTATTATTTTTAAAAAGGAGATACCGATAAAGCAGTAAGTGCAAATGTCACAGTTGTTAACATTTGGGATATAACCATTTCCAGAACAAAGCTTGTCAAGAGTGAGGACCGAAACTCAGATTAGACACAGGAGAAACGGGTATTTTCAGCTTCTCGGTGGTTGTATCCAGAAAGTCAAACCACTACCGTCTACCTGTCTGCCTTGCTCTCTCCGTCATTCACCCCTGCTTTGGTCGGCCTGGCTTCAAGGCGTTGGTCCCAGTTTGGCTTCCTGCTCATTTGGAAACATGGACCCTGACAGCTCCTAGTTACACGATCTGTGTGCTTGAAATATCAAAGGGAAGGGAAAAGAGGGAATGAAGAATGGACTGACCACTGGGTCAATCACTGTGCTCAAGGATCAAGCTGATTGGTTAATCCACCCAGCACAGTCCATAGATTGATTGTGAGAGGGAGAGACGGACCTGCACAGAGAGAAAAGCAGAAAGAAAGAAAAAGATGTGTGTCTACTCCCACCTGTACCAGCCTATTTATTTGTAGGCATAGTAAACTATTTGGAGGGATGAAGGGAGTGAGAGAGTGGCTAAAACCTACCTTGCAGTGCAGCCTCATTTTTATTGAAACACACAGGAGATAGACCAGGTGATGAGACACATAGCTTTAGCTCAGTGACTTTAGACTTTGTTCCTCTGCCCCCCCCCTATCCTCTATCCCCCTATCTGCACCCCTACCCCCATCCCCCTATCCCCACCCCTACCCCCACCCCCTACCCAGCATCCCCTCATCCCCTGCCGCTTCCATGGAAACCACCATGGCTCCTCTTGATGAGGCACACTTTCCGTTCCTTAGTTGACATTTTTCAGGAAGAAAATCAGATGCTCTCAGAGTCTCCACACTCACTGTTGTTTGGGGTGTGACAAAATGATACTACATCTCACTATGCAACTCAGAGACTTGCCCCAACTTTAAGTTTGGTTTTGTGAATGTACAAACTTAGACACAGAACCTTTAGCACTATCCTCTCTCCATCCAGTGTGTGTGTGTGTGTGTGTGTGTGTGTGTGTGTGTGTGTGTGCGCGCGCGCGCGCGCGCGCTATTGTATACAGGCAAATTCGTGTGCCTATGTAGAGTTCAGAAGGCAACCTTAACTGCAATTATTCAGGCACCGTCTACCTTGGTTTTGTATATGTGTGCTGGTGTATGCATGTGTGTGTATATAAGTTCACATATGCATGTGTACATGTATGTATGTGTATGTAGAGGATAGAGGTAGACATTGGGTGTCTCCTTCAATAGCTCTCCATCTTATTTTTTGAAATATAGTTGTTTAATAAACTTGGAACTTGAGGATTTGGCAAACTCAAGATGTTTCTGCCTCTGCCTCCTCAGAGATGGTATTACAGACAAATGTGTCTGCATCTGGCTTATTTGAAAAGGAAATGTGAGCTGGGCACAGTGGCACATGCCTGTAATCCCGGCATTCAGGGAGACAGAGGCAGGTGGAACTCTGGGCGTTTGAGGCCAGCCTGGTCTACCAGTCGGGTCCAGGACAGCCAAGGCCACACAGAGAAACACTGTCTCGAAAAAACCAAACCAAACCAAACAACAACAAAACAAATTAAAATGAGATGTGGATAGTGGGGAACAAATTTAGGTCCTTGGGCTTGCAGGACAAGTACTTTTCTATTGGAGCAATCTTTCTGGCTCCACACATTGTTGTTTGTTTTAATTAATTTTGTGTTTATTTATTTTTTGTCTGCATGTATGTATATATACATAGGCATGCTTGGTGCCTATGGATGGCAGAAGATGGTTTGGGATCTCCCAGGAATAGAGTTAGAGATGATTGTGAGTTGCCATGTGGCTTCTGGGAATTGAACCTTGGTCCTCTGGAAGAGTAGCCAATGAGTGCTCTTAACTGCTGAGCCATCTCTCAGATTCACTCACATTTTGGTTTTTGTTTTTGTTTCTGAGACAGGTTCTTTCACTGGCCAGGAGTTAACTAAGCAGGCTGGGCTGGTTGGCCAGTAAGCCCCAAAGATTTGCCCATTTCTATCTTCCCAGTACTGAGATTATAAATGTATATTACTATGCTTGGCTACAAGGGTCCTAGGAATAAAACTCAAGTTCTCATGATTTCAAGGCAAGCACTTTGTTGGGTGACCCATTACATCATCCCTAGTATTGCATATTTAAAAACAAACAAACAAACAAAAACAAACAATAACAAAAAAAAAAAATCAAGAAACCAGAACCACCAAAGAACATTTTCAAGGAATGGTGTAGTTGCAAAAACCTAAGTCTAACAGAGCTTTCTGTTGAGGTTCAGGGGACAATGACTTTCTGTAGTACTCTTGTTTGGTTCCCTGTCTGTTATGTCTTGTGCCTTCGGGGTGGAGCTGACTCTGTGGTAGTTATTACACATTGCCACTGGACTCGCCAAGTTCTGGAAAAAGGATAGCCACTTCCACCTTCATCCTCTTTGGGGAACCAATAGAGAATGGATATTAGCCTTGGATGAGCAGAAGAAAATCTGGAGAGCCGTGTAGCAGCAGCGGCCAAGAAGACTCCCTAAGTGTGGGTAAGGTATCAATGAATCTGCTGAACTGCTTCTGTTTTCTGGTAAAAGAATTTGTGAATTTTCCCCTTTGGGTAAAAACAGTACCGGCTCTGTCACGGCCACATACCATTCATGCACTGTTGAGTGACCTTATTGTTAGGCACTCTTCAACAGTGTGTTCCCAGGAGGTTGGCTTGTCTCATCTGGTGACATCTTATAGGACATCGTTGCTTATACAGTCAACCATTGACCTTAGCATCATTTTGTAGCAGGTGGCTTTTTATGAAACACATCTCCCGGAAATGTCAGAACAGTTTCTCCTGTACTAGCTTTGCAAAAACAGTGGTGGCCATTTGGGTTTCTCTGCTGCCTTGATACCTCAAAAAATTCTGGCAGAGAGGAAGTACAGCCCATCCTCCTGAATCTGCGTTCCTTCAACGGGAACGCAGCTGAAGGCATCTTGAAAAGACACCATCCGGCTCTTCTCCAGACTCCTGTCTCTCAGGAAACTAGAGAGCTTTAGTTGACTGTACAAAGGCTAAAGGGGCACAAACAAATACTAGGGATTCATATTGAGCAAAGAGTCACCTTTGCCCCCTAAAATTGATATATTGCTTCTTAATCTGATCATGTAAAACATGGTTCTTAAGCCAAGAGAGGACATGATAAAATCCGATGTACAGAACAATGTACTTTGTAAAATAGATGATTGCAAAACACGGCGAATGTATAAAGCATTATATGGGTGCTTAATGATCACAGCAATTATTTTACAACTTAATTGCGGGAGAATTATAGGAACGGAGAAGCTTAACAAGTTCAAAACTTTATCAGACTCCGTAGTATAAGGAAGATGAATGGGATAGTTTGCTGCTTTATGTGACCTCCCATGACCCTCAGACCTGCCTTAGACTTCTTTGCGGGCTTCACGCTTGCTCGGCAAGAATTCTACCAACTGAGCTACACCTTCAGCAGCATTGTATGTTCTGTATAGTTTCAAACACTGAAGTTGTTGGAAAGCTGTGCTAGTCCTGAGCACCCTGTGAAGTGAGCTGGAGGTAAGTGGATTTTGAGCTTTATTATATTTGCCTGCCAAGTCTATTGTAGAAATAGCTTACCATATTGTTCCCTGAGAGTGCTTATGGCCTTGGGATGTTTATACCTTTGGTCTTTGGCTGCAATATTCCCTACATAATAAACTGAGATTAAGGTCGTCTGTTGTCAAGAGATGAATAATATTTAACACAAGGATTCAAGGTATTTTCTTGGCAACCTTTGACCAAATCACGGGTGTAATCTGATTTTTTTTTAAAATTATAATTTCATCCTGCTTCAATGTAAGTTGATTCACTGCCTCAAACAAACAGAGAAGGTTTGGAATGTAAGCTCAGACACATGTAGTTGCTCTCATTTACCGGGAGCAAAGCTTGAGCTGGGTCCAGGGACACCAGCCTGGGATCCTAGCTACTGGGGAGGCCGAGGAACAAGAGTGGAAGTGCAAGCCTTGTTAGGGTTACAGAGAGAGTTCAAGGCCAAGAGCGAGTTCAATACAACCTGGGCAACTTAGTGAGACACACACCTTCTTAAAATAGATACAAAAAGGACTGAGGTTCAGCCCTTAGTAAGAATAAAAGCTACACATAAAAAGTAGCCTCCAAATAGATGATAATTAAATATTTCTATGTATTTGAAGTTAAGATTTGCTATCTCACAGTCATTTCCAATCCATCCACCCAATGCTTATCCTTTTGGGGTATAATCCCACATAATTTATCACTATTTTTATACTACAATTAAGTGGCCTAATTCATGGGGCAGTAGTTAGGAAAACATTTGCTATTTTGTACCATCTTCCATAAAGCTGTATTTTTCAGGTGATTAATATGTCAAATTGGGATGGCCAAGCAAAGCAACAGTAAAACTCAAAGAGCATCATGTGCCATCTCCTCTGCTATTGGAGTTTCTAAATTAGATTTTTAAAACATCGATTGGGGCAATAAATGAATAATATGTCTATATGTTTAGATATTCAACAAGATTTTCAGAGGATCAATTTTAGAAATAAATGTCTTATTAAAAAGGAGTTTTTGGCAGGGTGTGGTGGCACACGCCTGAAATCACAATACTTGGAAGGCAGAGGTAGGCGCATCTCTGAGTTTGAGGTTAGCCTGGTCTATGAAGAGAGTCCAGGACAGAAAAATCAAAAATAAATGAATAAATAAATTAATTAATAAAAGGGGGGAGGGGGGAGGGATTTTGTTAGCAGGTCAATAGTTGACTCTTTTGGAATGAAAATGGCTGAGCTTACATTTCTAGTATTTGCACAGATTCTTGTTTGATGATTTCTAAACATTTAAAACAACACATCTGTTTACAAGCATGTCTGAAAGGCTAATGTGTGTGTTGAGTGGCATGATGAACTAGTTAACGAACTTACTTCCCACTACCCTGGAATTCCAATTGTTACCTGCTGTTGATTAATCGAACAGAAGCCCCAGGCCTTTATCAGATATGTCAGAGCTGGAGAGCTTGCCTGCCTTGAATTTCCTCACACTCAAGCCTTGTGAAATTCAAACATACTTGGAAAAATCTAGATGTATTGTGAAAGAAAGTCTGTCAGTAACCTGTAATGGAGGCCGAATCTATTAGCAAAAAAAAAAAAACCAAACAGCTTTTGGAGTCAAAGGATAAATATAAGAGAGTGTGGATGTCCTTACTAACTGCCCTTTGCAGTGCTAGCTGCTAGTTCAAATTTGGAAGCTTAGTTGTGCATGCGTGTGTGCGTAGTTGTATGAACACGTGAACATGTACACTATGCACATATGTAGATATTACTTGTATGTAAAGCAGTTTTTTGACTGTTTTCCTTTGGCCAAGAGTACACGCATACGCAACAATCCATGGCAACTTTTGATGGAGGAGCTCTTGCCTTACTCCATGCAGGCGTTCCTCCCTTTCCCCCAGTATCCTTCTAAATGCCCAGGCATTTCTTTCCTTGTTCATCTAAACACACAGGAGCTAGCTCCAAACATGGGCAAAAGCTATGCAACAGCTGTTGCCAGATGTGCATTTGTGACATTACCACTGTCTGGAAGAATAGAATCACCTTAGAGATGCCCCACCAATAACCAAGGAGCAATTACCCCAGATGACCAGATGGCAGGAGGATCTTTTGTTTTGTTTTGTTTTTTTTTTTAACCAGATACTAGAGGGGAACCAGCTGTGTCTAGAACAGGCTGCTTTACAAAATACAACAGTCCATCGACGGCATCTGAAGTTGCAGGACACCTGCAGCAAGCTGATAGATCGAAAGCTGTGCGTGCGTTTAGGTTTTCACATCCATGCATGAAATAGATATTAAATGCTAAACTCAGCATGGATGGCTATCAGGTGCTGAAGACCTATATCACTCCCACCATGTTCCAGGATTCTGACAGAAGAGATGGATTCCAGAGACCCCAAAGTTAAGTTCAGAACTTTGGAATGTGCAGGCAGCCAAGGTGAGCATTCTCTCCTATTTCAGGTCTTTCTTGTAGCTCATGGATGTGTCGGATATACATAGCAGCAACCCACCCAACTCAGTAGCCGGGTATCAAAGCAGGGAGAGGAGGGCCGGACCCGAGGAGCGCAGTATAGTATTCTGAAGGCCAGTCTAGGGGCTGTTGGAAGAGGCTAAAGACTGGTTTCATATTGAGGTGCACTTGCGGGGCTGACAATGGTAGGTTAAGAACTCAAAGCCATGATGGACTGTAGGGTAACACCTTGTTTCAAGAACAATAAAACAAGCCAGGCGTGATGCTACATGCCTTTAATCCCAGCACTCGGGAGGCAGAGGCAGGCGGATCGCTGTTAGTTCGAGGCCAGCCTGGTCTACAAAGCAAGTCCAGGACATCCAGGGCTACACAGAGAAACCCTGTCTCGAAAAGTCAACAAAACAAAACAAAACATTCCTCCCCCCATAAAGAAAACGACCACAGAAAAGCTGGAAAGAAAGAGTCTGAGGATTGATGGAGACCTGGATTGGGTGAACATGATGTGAGAAAATAGCAGAGTTGAGATAAAACTGCCTGTCTGCATCCAAGAGTATTTTCATGTTCCTAGACACAACCTCGGCAGGCTTACATGCTTTCACACTAGCCTGTGAAAGTATGCAGGCGGATGTGTGCGGGTTATATGCAAACACCCACTGTGGCCTAGACATAAGGATCTGGGGTTTCATATATGGAGTCAGGGAGAGCTGGCTCCAGGTCCCCGTGGACATCGAGAAATGACGATGCAATTGTTTTGTGCACTCTTCCATGGTTTTCTTAGAAATTCTGTTGAAGCACAAGCTATAGCCCAGAATGATTTTATGGAGTCAAAAACTTACACAATTTGAGTGACTCTTTAAGAGAAGCAAAATAAAAATATAAAATTAGCTACAAAGTGATCGTGTTTGTGAATAAGTAAAACAGTTTTAATCTGTCACATATCACCAAGAACATAAATACACACACACACACACACACACACACACACACACACATACCTACTAATTACCTGATAATATAGCTCTTTTTTTAAATATATTTTTTACTTCACATTTTTATTCTTTTCTTACGTGCTCTTCTCTTGCATGTTTTTACTTAGTATTATTCATAGAAAGACTAGGAAGACAGTCTTCCCAGTAACATGGTTGATCTCAGTGTGGCTCTTTTGTGTTGATGTTATTGGGCTCCATAAAACTCACAGAGGTACGATTACAGACTTGTATTTGACTGAAAGCTTCTGTCCACACAAGATTTACATGCTAAGCCCTAATAACCATGTGAGGCTATCAGGAGGTTGGCTTTGGAATGGTGACTGGATCATGGAGATGGGGCCCTTATGAGTGAAAGTTGTGGCCTTGTATTGGAAGCCCCAGAAAGCTCAGGGAGAAATTAACCATACACATGTGGATAAAAAGTCCTCACCTAATATTAAATCTTTCTGGGACTGGAGAGATGGCTCAGTGGTTAAGAGCACTGTGTGCTCTTCCAAAGGACCTGGGTTCAATTCTCAGCACCCACATGGCAGCTCACAATTGTCTGTAATTCTGGTTCCAATGGCTCTGACACTTTCACGCTAAAATAAAATTAAATAAATTATTTAAAAAAATTATTCCCCATCTCCTCTCTCTCTCTCTCTCTCTCTCTCTCTCTCTCTCTCTCTCTCTCTC
>OU015748.1:22848881-22858965 GCA_907169655.1 Acomys percivali | reverse complement strand
TCTCTCTCTCTCTCTCTCTCTCTCTCTCTCTCTCTCTCTCTCTCTCTGTGTGTGTGTTTGAGCACACAGGCATGTATGCATTCATGTAGATTCCAGAGGGTAACAGGGTACTAGCTCTCCTCAGGCACCACCCACCTTGTCTTTAGAGACAGCAGTGTCTCTTATTAGCTTGCATCTCACTGTGGCCCATGAGCCCCGGGGTTCTGGGTGTTTCCTCCTCCCCAATCACTATCATCATAAGAAGGGGCCAGCAGTCCTGGCCTTTTGTGTGGGTCCTGGGGACTAAACTCAGGTCCTTATACTTCCATGATAAGCTCACTGCCAATCAACTGTTTCCCTAGGCCCTCTTTGGACCTCTCGATTTTTGGTTCTCAAAATCATTCCATTTACATCTCAACTGCGGACCCCCCCCCTTATTTCTTCCCTGTCCTCCCTCCCTCCCTCCCTCCCTTCCTCTCTCCATCTTCCACCACGCCTCAATCCTCAGAAAGAAGGAGCCCTCCTTCCCATCTGACCCCAGTCTATCAAGTCTCATCGGGACTTCTTGCATCCTCTTCCTCTGTGGCCTTGTAAGGCTGCCCCGCAAGGGGGAAGCGATCAAGAAGCAGGGTGACAGAGTCCATAATTATGTCATTCAATAACGTATTAGAAAATGACCTGATCAACCAATAGATTTCCCAATTCCTCTGACCTTTGTATTACAGTTGATCAGTGCTATATTTATTAAAATAAACTTGTAAGCACATTTTTAGTAGATTGGGACTTCGAAAAACAATTTGGAGCCATATACTTTTTTTGTTTGCAGGCACACACTTTCCCTGACTCCATGTCTGAATATGAGGTTCATGGGATCAGTCCTCACAATGCTTCCGGATATTTTTTCCCCCTCTATTTTAGCCAGTCTCCCTCTGAGGCAATTATATTTGACGTCCCTTGATGGAGTAGTCCATCTTTCCTTAAGAGAACCATACCATCACAGAGGAATTTTAAGTGTTCTGCGGGACACTACTTGTACAGATGCATGTTTATTTCCACAGTGCACCTGTTCCTATGGTGGCAGCCCTCTCCTCCACTCAAGCCAGCCTCAAGCACCTACCTACGCACAGTTCTCCTCCATCTTCAGAAGGGCAGAAATAGCCCAAATGTACTAACAGCTTATCAAGAGCCTCAAAATGTCCCAAGCATTTTTATGTGCATTATCTCATTTCATCCCCAGAGTAGTTTGATAAAATAGCCAGAGGAGAAAATTGAAGTGTAGAGAGGCAAAGCTGCATGTTCAACGTCACTCTGTTAGGAAACATGGCAAGACTGAAGCCTAGCAATCGAACTCCAGGGTCTGAATTACTGTGTAGAGATTACGAGTGGTATTTGTGCAGTTTGTATGAGCTGAGGGCACACTGATGAAATCAGGTCTTTGTAATAACCCAAGGCCCCAATCAATTCTCTATCGCCACCTTATCAGATGCTCCAAGTGCACACCATGCTGGGCTGTCTTCAACATCAACTACCCAACTACCTAATGGCACTTTCATGAGGACATGTGTTAGAACATAATGTACCATAGAATTTTAAATTGATTAGATCACCTACTTGGCTTATACACCTACACAGTTCATTCATGTCTATGTAACATTCAGATGTACATATTACTGTACATGTATATACATGTGAAGAAAACGAAAGAGTTTTCAGTCAAGAACGTGTGTGACCAGATGCAAATGTCTTCTTTGAAGGGCGAAGCTTCCTGAAGTCTGATGCTTCTCACTACATGCTTCAAGTCCTTTGGGAATTTGTGTATGTATGTACACGTGTGCACACTTCCACAAGATTAAGTCTTGTTTCTTGCTGTTCATGGTACCGACCTCACAAATCTGTGATTCACAGCAGGAATGTAGCCCGGAACTTCTGCTATGTAAGCAGCTGCAGATGCTTTGAATGCCATTGTACATGTGATCCAGGACTCGCTATAAATTTACCCCTAAAAATAAAGTAACAAGTGACCGAACAGCAATAAGAATTAATCACTGCAGTGCGTGAATGGAATGTGCCAGGCTCTACCTCAAAAAAAATCCCCTTTATAAAAAGGTGCTTATAATTAAAACCCCAAAGAAATGCCTGAGGATGCTGTGTTGGAGTAAATGTGCTGAAAATTTTTGAGAAACAAGTTTTTTTTTATTTTTTTAAGGAGAGATAGAATGAAAAAGAGCTTCCTTCTGTGACTTCTATATCATTTGAAATAGGGTGGTATTATTACATCACAGAGGAATGCATCCTGCAGTGGAATTTCAACTGGACTCAGGCTTGGTACTTTGAGAGTTTTTTTTGAATGCTGAGAGGATAGACAAGCCTCCTGGTTAAGCTGTTTGCCATGGAGGGAAAGAAATTCGTTTCTAAAATTTGCATCACAGCTTGTGGCAAAGATTAACTTGGTGATTCAGAACTGCGAATAACCTTGTGAAAATAGCATGCATCTCACGCTTCCAAAAGTCGATCTCAGCTAACTATGAATTTTGTGAGAAAGCAAAAACCCAACACAAAGGGAGAAAGAGGAAGCCCAAGATTCTGACTGCTTTTTATCTGCCCCTTTCCTGTGTCTGTACAGTCCAAATCCAATGACCGAGTTCCCTGTAACAGACTAACATGAAAAGAAGAAGGTGAGGAAGGGCAAGAGAGATGAAGAGGAAGGGAGGGGGGAGAGAGATAGGAGGAAGGGATGACAGAATTAAGATAGAAGAAGGAAAGGCAAGAAGAAGGGAGAACAACACACCAACTCGTTTAGAAAAAGGTGGTGAGCGGATGCAGAATATACACTAACCAACACTTCTAAAAGTTTCAAGCAGCTGTTTAATGTTCTTATGGTGTTGTTTGTAAAGAGGTCGGGGACAAGTGGGAGGAGAAAGGGGAAAAGAGAGGGTATTTGGAATAGATGTATTATCGAAATAGGTTAAATGTGTGTATGAAAATGTCACAACCAAGTCCACTATTTTGTACGGTAAATACACAATTTGAAAAAAAGAGAAAGAGAAAAGCTTCCTAATTCTGAGTGAATCATAGGAAAAATGCTTTGTTCATCTGAAAGAAAATTTGATTGAAGATCAATTTTTGGACATGGGAAAAGCAAGAGAGAGTTCTTAAAGACACTTGAATGCTGGAGATGAAAGGTTAAGAGCCTTTAAAGCCGAAAGACTACATTAACAACTGAACAGCAAATGCCATCAGCGGAGGCTTGGAGAAATCAACAGAACAAGAGCTGGAAAAAAAGAATTCATTTCAGCAGCCAAAAAGATTTCCTTTTCTCTGTATTCCAAAATCGATGGTTTTTTAGATGGGAGTGCTAGTGGGTAGTTTCTATTCAGTTCTTTAAAGCAAGCACACTAACCACTCTGGCTTGCCAAGGGCAGAGTTCAAGGCAAGTGGATTCTTCAGACAGTCGCACCAGTGCTCTGCTCTGTAGCAGGAGCTGCGTTATGATCCGTGTCTGCATTAATCTCACATGAGTGGGGTTTAAAACCACAGGTCGGAAGTCTGGCTTTTGTGGCATTCAACTCCAGTTTCTAGAGTGGCTGTGCTGCAGGGTGAGCCTTGGTGATGGTGAGACGCCCAGGCATTAAGAGGACCTTTCCAGGTAGCGAGTGGTGGGCTTTTAATTATGTCATTTGCAGGGAAGAGGATGAAACCAGAGATCATCGTGTTAAGTGAAATAAGCCTGATTCAGGAGCCCAGATATTATTTTCTTTCACATGCAGAACCTAGACTTAAAATATGTGTTTCATAAGATATCAAAGCAGAAAGGGGACTGTGCAGGAAAAGGAAGGGACCTAAAAGGAAAGGGACAGGAAAACAAGAGGATGTGGGAGAGTAAAAACAATGACAAATATTGCATGCTCTACCATATATTTTACACACACACACACACACACACACACACACACACACCGAAAGGCATGATACACATGCATAGAAATGTCATAAGCCTATATCTATTAAGACGTTTTAAACCATTATAGGTAGAATCAAGAATGTACCTTCCTGCCATCATAGAGTAGGATGTTTATGGTCTAACATCTATAGATTCTACCACTAACATGATACTTAGTGGTGTTAAAAAGAATAAATAAAGTGTTTCCTCTAGGGTCTATAAGACAAGGATGACCACTCTCAGCATGTCTATCCTGCTGCTGTTGGAAGCCTTAGTCAGAGCAATTAAGTAAGAAAAAGAAGCTAAAAGACACACCTCAAATATAACAATTAATGATCAGATTTAGCAAAGTTGCCACATACAAAACCATTACTCAAAATCAGTTGTGTTTCTATGCACTGATAAGGAATGACTCAAAAGAAAACCAAGAACACGATCCCATTAAAGGCAGCATCAGAAAGAATATAATACTTAGGAATTAAACTTAACCCAGAAGACAAAAACATTCTATAAAAACACTGCTGAAAGAAATCAAAGCAAGTTAATAAGTGAAGATACCCCAAGTCCACAGATTGAAATAGTTAGCATTCTTAAAATATCCACACAGCCCAAGTTGATGCAGTGGTTTAAAGAAGCTCCACTCAAGGTCCAATAGCATGTTTAAAGAAATGGAAAACAGTCTGTAAGTTCATATAGAAATCCCATTAAGTGGCCAAAAAAATCTTGAGAAAGAAGACAACCAAGACCTCAATGAATCCTGATTTCAAAACTGACAAAGAGACTGTAATCAAAACAGTCTTATATTGGCAAAAGGAGAGGCATGTGAGCCTGTAGCAGAGCAAGGCCAGAAACAGACCCTTAATATCAAGTCAAATGATTTTCAACCAAGACACCCAGCCTCCCAAGGCACAAAGAATAGTTTCCTCTACAATGGGTGCTAGGAAAGTTAGAAATATGAAGTCAAATGAATACTATTTCTGCATACAACAGAAATGCATCTCAAAATATATTAAGGGACTAAACACGAGAGTTGAAATTATAAAGTTCCTAGAAGGAAACGGGAGGAAAAATTTAGAACATTATAATTTTTGGAAAAGACACAAGCAACAACAACAATAGACAAATGGGACTCTGTAAAACTATCTTTTGTGCATCAAAGAAAATTATATGGAGAAATGCAAACTATTGAATAGGAGAAAATATTTGCAACCCTGCACTGCATAAGGGCTTGTTATCCAGCATGTATGATAGGCTGCTATAACTTAACAACAACAACAACAACAATTATTTATTTAGTAGTCCCATAAAAAGCTAGCGAACTACTCAAATAGGCATTTCTTCTAGGAAGCCACACAAATGGGGAATGAGAACATGAAAAAATGCTTCATTGACTAATGAAGAGGGAAACACATATTATGGCCACGTCAGGACCACTGCACTTAGGAACTCATAGCAGCTGTGATTGCCTGCACAAGACCTGCACAAGATCAAGCCAGTCAACACTCCAGGAGGGATCAGAGAGGTGCCCACAAGCTTCGATGCCCAGTTGAGGAGCTAGTGACAGTTGATGGCAACTCAGGGAGGAAAAGCTAGTTTCCTTTAAGGGCGTGGTCCCTGGTAGGTTTACCAGGTTCCAGTGGGTGGCTTCACTCCCATAAAGGTATAAATAGCATGAATTCAACTTTGTGAGTTTTTCAGAAAGGAAAAAAATGGGGGAGGGGAACACAAGTCTGGGAGAGAGAAGTAGATTTGGGAAGAGTCAAGGTAGAGCTAGGGGTGGATATAGTAAAAATACAGTGTGTGTATGCATGGAATTCTCAAAGGGGAAAGTAGAGACCTTTTTTGTGTGTGTTTTTTGGCAGGATTATAAAATGGTGTGCCAACTACAGAAAACAATGTGGAGACTCCTCTAAAGGCTTAGTATTGAGTTTCCATATAATATAACAATGTGTTCTAGGTATAATGCCAAAAGAACGGAAAACAGAAGGCCAAACAGGTATTTACCTGCTTGTGTTCAGTAAAGCACTAGTAAGGATATCTATGTTGCAGGAGCAATGAGCTTTCTATCAACAGACGCATGTATAGACTTAATGTGAAGGCCATGTAAAATGAAATACTATGCAGCCCTAAAAAATGAAAGCCTAGTATAGGCTACAATATGAAGCAACCTTTAAGACATTATGCTAAGTGAAATAAGCTAATCACAGATAGCTAAATAATACACAATTTCACTTGCATTTGGTGTCTAAAATAATCAAACTCAGAAACTGAAAGTGGAGCAGTGATTGTTGGGAAAGGGGGAAATGAGGCTGTTGGTGAGAGTCAGAGATTCAGTGAGGCCACTTGAAAACATTTCAGAGATCTGGTAACATAATGGTGCATGCAATTAACAGTACTTTCTGTGAACTTACATGTTTTTATGCAATAAAATTTAAGACATGTGTTTTGGGCCACAATGGGGAAAAGAAAAAGACTGCCATGTATGTGTGTATGTGTGTATATATATTAGGCCTTTTCAGTACAATTCACTTCTTCTTGGTGGTGTGGATTAATGCATCTTACTTGGTGATGCTAAGTTCTAATCCTCTGTCCTAGTTAGCAGACAATGTTTGGCAAAATGACCCATACCTCTTACACATTTATGAGCGCTGTGTACAGCTGATTGCTTCTCAGTGGCCCACTTCCCTACTTACTCTTATAAACACGCTTCTGAGGGTTGAGAATCTTCAAATGCTTGGCCTTACCATCCTACGTTGGATATTAATGAGCCTTCTACAATTTTCCCAGAGTGAGGATAGCTAATTAACCAGATAGTTGGGGATCAACTGTTGCCTCAGGCTAGAGGAATTCATGGCTACTTTTTTTTGATAAGACCTTCATGTTTGGCTTAAGAAACATAACAGCCCCAATTCAAAAGTCTTGTCATTACTCAGACACTGCAGACACTCTCTAATTCAATGAGATACAGACTTTACATACTTGCCACATCTGCCATATTTGGATAGTGATGATTTCATTTCCTTTTTGGTAGATAGTATATCCTGAATAGTAACCTCTTCAGTTTTTTAACTAGTTGAACTTGACTTCTAACCTTATTGTTACTTTTTCTTGATCTTGATTTGCTTTACAGAGACAAGGTTTTCAATGGTCATTTAGAATCATAACATTTTTAATTGTACGTAGTGAGTTTTTGTTTTCAAAATATAGACAGATCAGAGCAAAACACCATAACAAATATTTATAGTCAAAACCACATTCTATGCCCCAGCCTTCAAGTCCTCCTTCTCAGAGTCAACCATTGCTATCCAACAACTAAGATTGCTTTAAAATTTTTATGTGTGCTTTCAGAGATACACAATTTACACACACACACACACACACACACACACACACACACACACACACTACCATAGAGTCATTCTGTACTTTGTTTTCTTCACTAAAAACAATAGACATTGGATCTAAAGTTATACATTGATCTATTTCATGGATAAAATTAGTGTTCTTTTGATGTATATTAAACTCGTTTATATATTTTAGCTATCATGAATACTTAGAATACAATTTAAAAATAATTTCACATATAACTGAAATTCACAAAGCAGACTGTGAAAGTAACATGGAAATTTATCATAAAATCTCAGTCAGATATATTGAAACCATTTAAATATAGAAACTTAGTCTTTTTTCTTCTCCTCCTTTTCCTTCCTCTTCCTCATTTTCCCTCTTAACAGGGGGTCACTGAATGGCCCATGATGCCCTCAAACTTATTATATAGACCACAATGGCTTTGAACTTGAAATCTTGTCTTAGCCTGTTAAGAATTGGGATCATAGCCCACTACACCCAGCTCTAGAAACTAGCCTTTCTATATTCAGAGTTTGTATACTCATGACACCGATGAGATGGGGGAGGGGGATGTATATTTCTGTCCAGAATAACTTATCCCAAAACACAGTATAGGCTCCTGAAAATATTAATTGGTTAAAAAATTAATGCTAAATATATACATTCAAGACTTTGCAGAAAAATGCTTGCAACAACTTTATTTGTAAATTCACATAGGAAAAATGAATGTTTTAAATAATTTGTTAATATTTGGCAGTTAGCATGTCTCCCTCTCCCACAACCCCGGTAGATTGATTTTTCCCATAGAGAACCTGGGTTCAGTTCCCAGCATGTACATGGTGGCTAACAACTGTCTGTAACTCCATTCCAAGGGACCCAACATCTTTAGCCTCTATGGGCTCCTCCATGAATACGGTACACAAAAATACACTCAGGCACACATACCTACACATTTTGTAAGGACACCAGCCACAGACATAGCCAAGTGGAGCAGAGGACATTTCATATGAGTTTGTGGGTCTCCCTCTGCAGCACAGGAACCCCATCCTTCAACGCAGCAATACTAGTCTCTCCTAAATCTCTGGTACTGATCTTCAGATTGTTTTTTATTTTGGAGTTAAGATGGAGGGGCATTCCATAAGGCATTAATTATATAATTTTTAAGAAGTAGAATATACTTTCATTTCGCTTTTAACTTCATTATTAAAAAGCATGGACTTTATAGATAAAAAAGAAACATCTCCATTTCCAAAGATAAATATCCTTAATGTGGTAGATGACTCCTCAAGCGCTTCTAAATGTTTATTTACTTGTTTATTTTTTTTTAGCTTTCATATGGATAAGATCATACTGTCTATATAATTTTATTTCCTGTTCAGACAGGCCAATGGTACACTTACTCATCAGAGTCCTGTATTATAATAAAGATGCCAGGGGCCTGAAGCATTATCATCATTAACAGCTACAACCAGCCAAGATAGCCATAAAAGTCCTCAGGAAGGGTGGTAGCAGGGCACTGAAGGTCAGCTTTGAGAGTCTCATTTGGTCTATGGCTATAAAAATTAAACACAGGGTCCAGTGGGGCCTTTAGTTTACAGTCCTTGATACTCTCTCGACTTGAGAGAGCGAAAAGAGAGACTGATAGTTGCTCCCTTATTGTACATGTTCCCTGTCATAACTCTTACTGATCTGGCAGAGCCACCCCAGGGAGTAAAGTAGAATCAAGTCAAGAATGCTCTAACTCCATGTGCATTAAATAAACCGGAGCTTAGTTTTCTCATATGATACATCCGACTTATGGAAGTGAGCGTCTACTGGCCAGTACTGTGTGGTACAAAATGGCCACCCTACTTCACTTCAGATGTCAGAGCTATTTCTGGGGTAGGACGATGTGAATGTGTCGTCTTTCTTTAGGAAACCGGAAGCTCTTTCATAACCTCTTCCCTCTCACCTGCACGTTTCTTCCTGGCCTATGTTGTAGGAAAAATGAGAAAAGTATTTGACTGGCTGGGTTCTTGTATCTGTAAAAGAAGGCTCTGTTCTGGAGGGGGAACTGAGGGGGTACATGCCGTGTAGATCTCGTTTTTGTCTGTCACAGGGGATAAAGTTTATCCCCTTCAGGTGCCTTTTAAAATAAAAGCTGTGCCTCAGATGTGTCCCTCCTTAGCTGGCTGCCTTACGGCTGTGCCGTGCTGACTGGTGAGAATAAACGTCAGCTTCATTGGGACCCCAGAGAACACTGAGCTTGAAGACAGGCCATTAACGAAGAATGGACAGCTATTGGCCAAGTGTCACCCAGGCATTACTGACTCCAAAAAGCCATAGCTACTTAGGGGAGTGGCCACTTCATGCTGCACTGAGTCCGTGTTAATCCCGTTAACATGGCCCGTGATCATTTTAGAGGCCACCACTGTTCTCATGTATCACCACAGAAGGAAGCCATTTTTCTTCTCCTAACTCTTCGTTTTAGTCCAGCACCAGACCAGTAAGCCTGGGGGGGGGGGGGGGAGGCTGTGATGAAAAGCAAAGTGCTCTCCACATCCCCAGACCAAAGGAGCTGCAGAATAGACTTGGTGAGAGAGGGTTAGAGATCATATATAATTACATCCGTGGGGTCAAATCTGGTAACCCCAAATGCAGCTGTGTGGATACGTATGGAAGTCTAACGACCTTCAGAATGAAGCTGGAGTCATTAAGGAAACTGTTGATGATTTGGTGACACAACCCCCTATCCCCCTAATACTTGTGACTGTGATGGTAGACTGTGATGGTATTATGCTGTGAGATCTTAGCGAATGCAGTTGAGTTGGCACAAAA
>OU015748.1:22815242-22847573 GCA_907169655.1 Acomys percivali | reverse complement strand
TCTTTCTTTCTTTCTTTCTTTCTTTCTTTCTTTCTTTCTTTCTTTCTTTCTTTCTTTCTATGTTTGTTTGTTGAGACAGGGTTTCTCTGTGTAGCCCTAGCTGTCCTAGAACTTGCTCTGTAGACCAAGGTGGCCTTGAAATCAGAGATCTGCCAGCCTCTGCCTCCCTGAGTGCTGGGATTAAACTTTCATCAGTGAGCCGAGAGCACTAAATTTATTTCAGAGAAATCATCTGATGCCTCTCTATTTCTGACCAGGTTACTGGGGTGAGCATGTCTTGGACTCTGCCTCTGTTGTGTCTATCTTTGCAAGAAGAAGGTTTCATCCTCTCAGGCTTGAAATGCTCTGACATACAGCTGTACTTGTGGAAAGTTCAGGAGTCACTGTGACCACTGAAATTGCCAAATAGAGGTCTTCCTCTAAGATACTGGTTCTCAACCTTCCTAATGCTGAGACCCTTTAATACAATTTCTCATGCTGTGGTGACCGTCAACCATGAAATTATTTTCATTGCTACTTTAGAACTGTAATTCTGCTATAAACTGTAATGTAAATATCTGTGTTTTCTGAGGGTCTTAGGCAACCCCTGTGAAAAGCTTGGTTATCTCTAAAGGGATTGCAACCTGCAGCTTGAGAACTGCTCCCCTAAGACTTTTGGTTACCTTGGCAACAAAGGTTGGACATTAACGTTGCTCCTACCCAGTCCAAGTAGTAAATTAATTTGCATATATGGCCACATGGGAGGATGTGCGGCTTCATACCATGTCTGCGCTGTATGTATTATTTTACTTGGAGTTTCCTGGCTAACCTTTTTCCATATTTTGTAACATGCCTCCCACATCTTACACAACTTTAATTTTCCCCCCTAATGTTTTAAATCATATTTTAACACAACAAAACTTGGCGGTTTTAACTGCTTTTGATGGTTTCCTCACATCTCTTTTTACTTTAGAGAATACTAAATCAAATTTTAGTAAATTACATTTGAGTTCCTCCACAAATGCTATTCTTTTAAATGGAAATATGATGAATTCTTAAGTTATGGTGTCTCCAGTTTTTGGTTTGAAAACTTTAAAAAATTTTGCACATTTCGTTAGTTTAAAATAGCCTTTTAATTATTATGGGGTAGTTCTTCATGTTTTAATGTATTTGCCAGGGAAATATATTTGTTATTGTGAAGATGTTTGATATATTTGCTCTTATTGACACATTTTAATCGGCAAATATAAATAAGCACTACCTGTTAAATTCCCGATTCTTAGAACATTAAAGTTAATATTCCACACATGAGATGGAATAAGAAATAAAGACATTCTTACTGCCGAGCTTCTACCATTAAATAGTGCCTTAAAGTTTTCTGAACTTCATATGAACCTTTATTTTCATTCAAGTTCCATTAAGGAATTTGAAAGGGGAGTGGCAGAAGCTCTGTTTGAATTTGTCTCTAAAGCTCCTTTAACCCTCCAATTGCCTGCTCCAAGGCAGAGGGAGAAAGCTGCTCTGCCTCATAGGGCCCACCTTCCTCCTGGCCTTTCTTCCTTTTCACAGGACAGCAGAGATTGAGGTACACAGGTTCCCTGGGGACAGATTGAGTGGTGTGGTCAATCAGCAAGCTGTGGAACACCCAGGAAGAACAGCGTGATTTTCTGACCCTCTGGCTCTTCCCTTCTCTCTGTGATTGCGCTGACCTGTGACCCAAATCAGAAGCCTGGGAAAGTCTTTCCTGATGTTACCTCTCTCTGTCCCTCATGTCCACTCTTTAGCTCCTAGGAGTGATGTTTCTTGCCTTGCATGCACGACTGCCATTTCTGCTACAACCTTGGCAACCCTCCACACAGACAATTGCGGCAGACTCTAAAATGACCTTCCAGCCCAGACTGCACTCCTGCCTTCATGCTAATGCTTGAGACATCTCCCAGTCATGAAGATCATCTTGGGTTCAAAGGCTTTTCAGAGACTTTAGAATAAATCTTGATCCCCAAAGCCCAGCCTTACCTTTTCCTGTGGCCACTTAAGCCCTCCCCTAGCTCCAGGGTCACTGTGTGGGATGTGCTCACATGTAGGTCTGTAGTGAACAGTGTGCCTAGTAGCTGTGTGGTGGTTCTTTCTGTTTGAAATGCCATTCTTTACCCTGTCCTTTGTGACACAAACGATTCTGAACGGAGCCCTTCTTTGTCTGAGCTGTCTCTATGCTGCACATGTTTCTTACATGTACTCCAAAACACTCCATAGCAGGTATTCATCTCCACGTCTCTCAACCCTCCCCCCTCTCCTGGCCCCAAGAGCTAAACCATTGAAAACAGAAGCTGTTGCACCTGTTTTGATAGCCAAGATCCTGGATGCCCACACCTTGTTTGAAAGAGAGAGGTCCATGCTATTTGCTATACATGGTTCAGGTTGTATGAGTCAATGCAAGTCAAGTAACTTTGGTGTAGGCAGTTCTGCGCTCTCGGCTTGCATTGCTTCATTGGGGATCTGAGATGTATTTCTTTCTATGGTAGCCTCCCTTCCATCCTAGCAACATCTGGCCCTGCCCACACTTTTCTGAGTGATGTACCAACAGCTTCTGCACCTAGCAGGAACTGGCTTTTCCCCCAGGGCAAGTGTTATGTGCTCTCTTGCGTCTTATTTTCCTTCCTTCGGTGGGGCATCGGCAAGCTTACCATGGCTGCAGTGCAATTGGCAGCTGCCAGAGTCAAAACTCATTAATAAAAAAATGATAATGCTTCAAAGAACATTACATTGCTCCTTCAAAGACTTTGTGAACATTATCTTATTAATCATCACAATAGCTCAGGGGAAGATAAACATTGTTGGTTATCTTACCTCAGTCATATTTTGAAGGACCTTTTTTTCCCCATTCTTGTTATTGTTTGATTATGCTATGAAATCTGGGTAGTGATTTTCATACTAGCTATTTGGATATCATTTGATATGCTGATGTAAAATTTCCCTGGACCAGTAAGGTGGTTTTTATTTTTATTTTAGATGTTATACCCGAACTCTTGTAGAATTCTTTCCAAAGAGCTGAGATTGGAATAACAAGCGAAAGACTCAGAGATTTCTACCCAAGAAACGAACCCATCTAGATAGCTGGACGTGCATTAAATTATTGATTCATGATGTGAAAATCAAGGGACAAATCTTCCTAAACACAGTAGGTGCCTAAATAACGGACGCATGTCTAAATGGACCAGGAATTTATAGTCTGGCTATTTGAAGGAAGAGCATAGACAGGAAGTATACACATTGAGGTTCAGGATGGCTAAAGGCAACTCTTGTCGAAAGGGATTTCAGTAGGAATCTGGTTTGCTGACCTTTTTCTTTCTTTGTTTGAGGTGCTTAAACTAGAAGTCAAGGAGCCTAGATGTCAAATACCATTCGGTTGTTCTCTCTCCATTGTGCCTCTGTAGTGCTCATCACACGTCCCGATGCATTTGTTTACTACTTCAGAGGCTCTCCTGTATACTTGATACAAAAGGGAGCTTGAACACCAGGTAGAGAAGATTTTCTTATGAAAAACTGACAGGAGCAGGCTGGGGAGACAATGGCTCGTTGGTCAAGGGCATGTGCTGCTCTTTTTTAAAAAAAAAAAATGATTTATTTTTATTTTATGAACACTGGTGTTTTGACTGTATAAATGTCTGTGTGAGGGTGTCAGATCCCCTGGAACAGGAGTTACAGATAGTTGTGAGCTGCCATGTGGATGCTGGGAATTGAACCCAGATCCTCTTGAAGAACAGCCAGTGCTCTTAACCGCTGAGCCATCTCATTTCTTAGCACTAATGTTGGGTGGCTCACAACTTCCCTATATGCCAGTTCCAAGGGATCCAATGACCTTTTATGACCTCCAAGGGCATCTGCACTTATATACATATACCCCAACTCAGACCCACATGGTTACACATAACTAAAAATAAAATGAAATCTTTTTGAAAAATGTGAAAGGAGGATATGTTCAATTTCCAAATCATAGGGAGTGATTATTGTCTGTTGGATACCCTTCTGTGAAGACTTTGAAATCTCCCAGTGGCTCACAACAAACTGGCCTTGGGATGTTACTCTTCACTTAAGAGATAAGCAATGTCACATGATTGTGACACACTTTCTACTACTCTAAGGTGGGATCAAAATGTATGGGAATGTTTAGGACAGAGGGACCATCCATGTGCCTCTCCCTAGTCCCTTGGTTGCTTAGCAGTGTGTTGGGGCCCCCGAGGTTCACTTCAACTTATTTTCTAGTTCAAGCAAGTACTTCTGATTCTGTAGATGACTGTCAACAGTGAGTCCACCCCTAAGGACAGAAGGGTGTGGGCGTCACCTGCACCTGTCTTTTCTTATCCCCATACTTTTGTCATGTGAATGAAGAGTTGCCTGACGACACAGAGATTTCTCTTGTCATTAGTTCCCCTTCCTGGTAGAGACCACATACACTCAACTGTGCTTCTTGCTCCTCTTATTGTGTTGTACATACTTTCTGAAAATTCCCACAGTATGAAAACATTCTTGACCCATTACTAAGAGCTCTCAAGCAGAAGCCATGGGTGTTTATATGCCATCATTTACAATTGGGAGATAAAGTACCTTTCTATTTTTAAAAGCTCTTGTCCACTCTGTTTTTTTCTCATTCAATAAGGAAGTCAGTGCTGGCATCCTTTATAGAGGAAGCATAGCAAAGAGGATTAAAAGTGGTTCTAATGGCCAATTAGCCCAACTCTGCACACTGGGAGGAAAAAAAAAGAGCCAATGGCATTACAGAAAAATAATACTTTGTACACAAACTCCAAATCCTTTGTAAATGTAGGTTCCTCAGCTTTTTAAGCTTTGTGTCCATACACATCGCAGCATCTGCTTCATTCTTTTACAAAATAGCATTGTTTTGATGAAAATTTGTGCCCTGGCTATCTGTGTTCTACACAGCACTTTTAGATTGAGCATTGTCATTGTGATTACTGTCTTGAGTGATCTGTTGAGCATAGATCTCCCAATGTGGAAACTTCTCTTGGACATTTTGTCTAGTTTTCAGGAGCTGAAGAATGCTTTGCGCATTTGCTATGCACCAGACTTCCCCTTTCTGAGCCAGGACAGCCTTGTCTTCAAGGATGGTCTGAGGAGCCGGTTGTGGTTTGATGCGGAAGCCCAGGCTGTTACTGAGACACAGGCAGTGTAGTCATCCCAGCTTCTCTCCACTCACATTAACTCCTCTGCTATGTAGATCCTCTCTCCTGAAGTGGGGAACTTGGCAGTCAGGCCATCCCAAAGCTCTTCCCGAGAGACTCAGGCCATCACAGGAAAGCCTAACTTTCCAGTGGCTGTGCCACAGCTGTACAATGAAGAGACAGAAGGAAATTGCTCAAATTTCACACTGTCCTGAAAGTTATACATGCCCCCTAATCTAGAGGAAGAGTTATACCCAAGAACCATTGGAAGGCTGCCTATAGACTTGGCCAGTTTAGGCTTGAAATACCTGCTCCATTATTCTAAGAAGCACAGCTCGTAAGTGGATTGGGACTCCATTCCATGTCTGTGGTATGAACTTCATTTGTGAATCCGATTAATCCTCAGTTATGTGAGCTACCAGGTAATAGGAACATGCTTTTTTTTTTTTTTTTAATAATGCATCAACTGTTAGACTCAACTTGCAAAATAACAACAGCAGCAACAACAACAACAACAACAAAATTACCTCATTTCTACCTTGGCTCTTCCCTTACTTTTATTCTGTCTCTCATTTAAGCCATAATTTGGAAGTTAAAAAAAAAAAAAAAAGTCTGCCATTGATAGAAACTCTTTGATGATTTTCAATGTTTTCATCTGTAAAGTAAGCAGTTGCTAGCCTGTGATGGTCAGTGATGGTCTCTGTAGTGGCTAATGTCAATGACTCTCCAAAATCTGCTTCTGCAAAACTACACAGCTGTGTCCAGAGTGTGATGTCTAACTCCAATGGCAATCACTGTCTTAGGGTCCCATGTACCCTGCCCTGAAGTTGTACAATGTTGTGGCCTAGCAGGGTATGGCCGAGCTTCACCTCAGCCTTGAAATAAATCATTAAATTCCAGATGTTCTGAAATATTACCACAAGAGACCTGAGTTTAAATATTATTCTCTCCAGCGTGGTCCTTGGACAGATAACACATTAAATCATTAACAAGTCATGAGGATTGTTTTCATTTTCTTCATGACAGGAAGATCCTGGAGAAGTGTGAACACTCTGAGGTGATGTGAATGGGGAGGCACAGAGGGAAGGGAGGCCTCCCTGTCACTTCCAAGCCAGAAATAATGTTTCCAGTGTTGGATTTGTTTATGGTCATGGGATCAGGGTCAACTTCAAACACTTGGTCCTTGGTTTCCTGTCCGTCACGTCTCAGTGTCTATCTCTGTAGGGCACTGTGAAGACTGAATTTGAAATTGTGTAATCCATCTCCTGTATAGTAGGTACTCACTACATAGACCAGTGCCACGGCTAGACTTGTGATCCAATGTCTTGATCACCTGTTGGAAAACAAAGCTTGGATCAAAGCATCCAGGGACAAGTAGGCACACCTTCCCACTGTAGGAAAGACTTTGTGTTTCGTCATCATTTGTGCCAGTGGCACAGAGATGAGGATGCCAGGAAATGTTTGTTTTCTAATCTTCTACCTTTTAGCTGTTGGGTACATGCTTTGATATGTGCAAGCAGGAGAGGTGCTTTCTCAACAGTAAAATCCCATTAAAAGCTCATTTCATTTTCTCCCATTTGAGTACAATCCATAGTGCCTGAGACCATTGGTTTTGATGTTGTTGTTTCGTGTTGTTTTTGTTAGGGAATAGATTTTTTTTTTCTCTCTGTCTTCCATTAGAAAAGTATTATTTTGATTGCTTGCACAGTTTAGTTTGTGGAAATAAGAGTCTATTGTTCCATCAGGAGAAAAGAAAAAAAATCCTACTGCAATAACCATTTAAGACAAGGAGAAGGAAGGAAAGTATTTTGGAGAAAAATAATTCTTTCCCCATATTTCTCTTAAGTTGTATATCTTGGAACGAGTTTGCCATTATAAGGACCTTGCCTTTTCTTTATTTAAAAAAATCTCTGGGAAGACAAAGCCCATAGGATTTGTCTTTTTTTTTTTTTTTTTTTTTTAAAGAAAAATTTCAAGCACAATGCAAAATTGTCATTAACAATCTTTGTTTGCTATCCTTTCCAACTAAAAAATATTTCTTTAGATGGTACAAAATATTTTAAAAATGCATTAAAGGGTTCTTTTTAAGAAGCTGACTCCCCCTTGGGAGGTTTTAAAATCAGAGTTTTAAAAGTGCCTTCTGAGCTATCTCTGAACTTTAATCTTGAATAGCATCTTAGAACCTCCCTAGCAAAGAGTGGTTTGATCTGGCTTTTGGACAGTGTGATGGAGGAGGTCTGAGATAGTCAGATGGTGCCCTAAACCCAGGTTTTATTTACAACTTCTCTCCTGTTCACCACAGGAATGATTCGATTCTTTGGAAGTCATTTTCTCCACTGAAGGGATATTTGTAGCAAAGGAAACTTGTTATCTTTTTTTTTCTTTATGTTTCAAGTCTATTAGTATTTTTCCCCCTGCAAGTAAATAATGCATTCTAGGAGCTGGGAGAGTGTTCTTTGGAATTTCCTATAGTCCCTCTGTAGCTACCCCATAATACTAGTTGTCTCTTTACTGGTTATTAATCTGTTAGTTTAATCTGTAATGCCTATTTAAAATGGAGTTTGGGGTTTCTTCTTTCTACTCAACTGAGCTTACAGGAAGTATGTGTAAAAAAAAAAGATTCGCTTACTTCTCTCCCCTGCTCCACACCCTTTCCTCCTGATTAGGAATCAACTATTTGCAAAGGAAGCCAAGATGGTGGAGCTCAATGCAAAGGAATGTTCAATGAGATGAAAAGGTTGATCCGTACTTCTTGAATTGGAGCTGTGATTGCACCTTTGTTACATCCTCGTTAGACTGGAAGGCAGATAGACAGGGCATTTGAATGCGTTGCAGTCATACTTTCCTCTGTCAGAAGATAAGAACTGGCCATGTGACTCTGTTCTGTTGTGTCTTGTTGGATTCCACTTTGAGAGCAGGACTTACTCACACTTACTTATCATGGCTGACTTGCTGCGGGGACAGCAGCATTCTCTGGTCAGGCTCACCGTTTTTTTACAAGGAAGGCGACTCAGGGAAGTCACATGGCTTTTAAGGCCAAGCAGCCAGCAGTGAGCACACAACCAGAGTGAGATTCTTGGCGTGACTCTGGGGCCAGGCCCTCACATTGGCTAGTTTTCATAAAAAGATGCACACACCAGAGGGCACCCGCACCAGTTCCCAGAGAGATTAGCTTTTCCTTCAGTATCGTGCTCCATGTTGCTTCCTTTGGAAATGAAGACATAATGGCAATGGAAGTACTTCCTCATTCCTACCTGCAACTCCTGGGATCTAATATTGAGATGTAGAGATAGATATGAGGCACTTAAGGCTGCCTAGCAGAAATTCCCCACCTAAAGCTTGGTTTTGAGGTAAAGAGAGGGAAGAAAGGACAAGTAGGGAAAAAGATCAAAGAATGACCATCTGCTGTTATGCTTTTGCCGTCACATGCTTGTAGGCCCGACTCTGCAGCAACGCACTCTCAATTTTTAAGGAGATACATAAGAAACAGGGCTGAGGAAACCAAATAGCACAGGCTTGTTTTTGTTCCCATCGTCACAGTTTGAAAGGTGTGGCAGGAGAAAGTGAGCGGACTCTCAGACAAAACACAATATTGACCTTTGGCATGCTCCCATGATTTTTCCACCCAAAGATATAAAAATCACTTCACCCACACTAATTATGCCTCCCCACCACCAGGGCCAGCCCTTGGCACAGCCCAAGAGTCACTGACATTGACTTTGGCACCACCAAACCCCTCTCCCCTTCCTTCCAATGCCACTCTTAAAATTTATCAAACTGGCTTAGTGACCATCTGCCAAGGAGCAGTTGCCACCCAGGGAGGACAAGTGGATTCCTGGGTTCTATGCAGATCAAGTTAGTCAGAACGCCCATTAGTGGAGCCCAGCAATATACACAGTTAGCAGCCCCTACCTGCTAAGACCCCCTTAACCACCACTTTGTAAGCGCTGAGCTAATAAAGATCAATGCAGTCCCTAGAGATTCACGGTCCAGTTGACAAATTCATTCTTTTGAAGAGTATACTAGGGACACAGCACTGTTCACTGAGTGGTTGTTTAACATGCTTGAAGCCTTGGGTTCAATTCCTTACATAAGCTTGGCATGGTGGCCCATGCCTGTAATCCTAGCACTTGTCTACATAGTCACTATGTCACAGTGAGTGTGAGACCACCCTGAGATACACGAAACTTTGTCCCCAAAGAAAAAATAAAACAGCAATTGTGTTGTACTCAGGCTTCTGGTCAATGGTTTGTGCTTGCTTGTTTGTTTGTTTTTTTGTTTGTTTTCCTATCATGTTAAGCCTTCATCAAGGCAGCGGACAGCAGGAATGGGAACTGCCACGCTATCCTGAAGCATGCATTTAGCAGACCCCTGAAACCTAGTGAGCTACAAGAAGACACTTTGAGAAACCTTTGCTCTCTGTCACTAACCCAGGTAATAGGCATCAAGGTCATACAATGGCTCCAATAGCAGGCTGGGTGCTGGGGACACAGGGCGTAGCACAAAGGAGAAAAAGAACCTTTGTCCTCTTGCCATTTCCATTCTGGCATGCGTGTTCATCAGTGACTAGTGTACTGCATGAATAGAACCGCATCCTAAGGGAATATAGTTCTCAGAAAAGTGGCAGCTCGCCAGTCCCAGAGTCAACTGGGCAGGATAGGATAGGACCCCAGAAACACCGAGGTTTGGACCGCCCCACAGGTGCTCTGTGGATTCAAAGTCTTCAGTGGTTTTGAGACATACAATGCTTTTTTTGATAGCAGTTTCAAGTGTTTCTCAGAGAGCTGGTGGTTGACCCAGTGTCAGTGGGCACCCTTGATCCCCATGGGCCTGGGTGAGCTTTCCTCCAGACTGACGGCAAGGCTTGGGTGAGTTGGTTTTGTCCTGTGTTTGATGCTGTTAGTCCCCAGAGCTTCACACTCTCACTAGAGTCTACTAAATCCCGTGGTGCATAGACCTTTAAATGACTCCATTTGTTTTCAGCTTACCAAAGGCTGAAATGGACTTCTGCGATTCATGACTATTTGATCCAAACCTTAGGTAAATCTCTAGATCCATGTATCTGGGATTTATAAACACAGCAGTGAGACTTAATCCAAGTGAGTTTGGGAATGGCTGGCTAATACTGAGATCTATCCATGTAAAATAACACAGATTGTCTTTCCAGGTACTTAAATTTCTAGTAGTTCTGGTGTAATTCCCACCATAGTTATTCATTCATTCACTTAAAAATAGTATTTTGGGTAAGCGATGGAACATATGTACTTAAGCCTCCATTTTCATCATATCAACATGAAAGAACATCATATTTACAATGACTCACTTATTCATAAAGAAATATTTATTTTACAGTTCATTAGGACCAGGAACTTACCTGTAATAAATATTTCATTACCATGTTATTGTTGTAGTTACAATGCTTGATCAGAAAATGACTGTCGAGCAGTTACCAGGAACTCGTTACAAACGCATGTTGCTTAAAGCTAATCTGAATTTTGTGTTACTGGTTTAGCCTTTTGAGATAGGTTCTCACTATGTAACCCATTGTGACTCAGACCTGTAATCCTCCTGCCACAGCATTCTAGTGCTGAGACTGTAGGCATGCACTCCACAGTCAGCTCCAAATTGATTTAGAATATAAACTGTCTGTGCTTTTCCCCCTAAGAGGTGACTCTATTGGTGTGGAGACCTAGCCACACACCCAGGACTTGGGTAAAGGTTATGTTTACGTGAAAGATAGCATTTGAACTACAGATGACTCGGAATTAAGTTTCATCTGACTCACTGGAACGCCATGAAACTACAACTGTCATTAGCTTTTCTCCAAAGACCTTCAAATTCAGCTGCCATGGAAACGGGATGCCCGTTGACCCTAAAGCATTAAGAAGCATTTTCAAACATTCACACCAGAGTTTCACAGATGCCATAAAAACCACCCGTTCCTTATGCTGACTTATACCCAACCTCAGTGTTCTCTGAGTTACTCATTGCTGAGTGACTCACTCACACACACACATTGGAACAAGCCTGGTCTGTCTCCTTGATCTGTTTGTTCTCAGGTAATTTGCAGTCTCCCCCCTCCCCCCCTCCTCCAAGCATCAGATCAGAGTGGGCTGAGGGAATGTTTTTTAGCACATTCGGGCCTAATGATTCACAGTAACAGTTTTTTGTTTTTTTTTTTTAACAATGGGAGTTCAGTGACTCCGAATTCCATTGAAGTGTTAAGTAGACCAGTTTGTCCCAGGGGACACACTGATGACAGCACATCCCAAGGACCAGAGTGAACACCTGGCTGTGTAACCTCAAGGGAGGAGATCAGTCCCTCTTTGTGTGTATATTGTCTCAGTTTTCTTATCCATAAAATGGGCATCAAAATAGTTCTTACCTCATGGGGTGGCTGTGACGGTCAAGTGAGTTTATATGTGTATGATTAGTAGCGGAGTACAGAAAGGGCTCAGTGACTGACGTGTTGCTGCAGGGTCTCCACAGGTATTAGGAAGGGGCTTAAACACGTTTCACACTGATGGCTTTAGATTGCATTACATTGCTTCCTGGCCTAAGGCACCATTTATAAGTTAATGCTAACATGGTCCTTACTGTGCAAACTCGTAAGGTTTTTGAGTCCTCAAAACTAACCTAAATATCAGTCCACTGCAAAGGGTCCATTAGCAATGCAAATGTGAAGTCAACAGTACTGTAACTAATTATAATCAAGAAAGCAATTACAGCTGCTAAATGGTACTTGCAGGCCATTCGGGTTCCCTGAACTCCACTTTGATGGTTTCAAAAGGCAGCAGGAAAGAGAGGGCACAGGCAATGGTTTCTGGTTCCTGGGCAGACAGCACAGAAGTTCACTAATCTTGCTTGTCTTAAGTCCGTGAACTTATCCACAGTCTGTGCAGTGATCCTGCCTGTCATTTATTGATCGGTTACCTAGTGCCAGCTCTTGCTAATCTTTTTACAGACATTATATCATCTGACCTTTAGCGAAATCTAAAAAGAGTAGTGTTATTACTTCCAATGAACTAATGAGGAAACGGTGCATTTTTCAGGCTCAAACAGTATCCTAAGATTCCTGGGTCTGGTAACGGGGAGGGTCTGGTGGCAGCCACGAGGAGCACCTAGTTCCAGCACCCAAATTCTTTTTTTTTTTTTTAATATTTATTTATTTTATTTATTGCATATGAGTGCTATATCTGCAGAAGAGGGTATCAGATTACATTATAGATTGTTGTGAGCCACCATGTTGTTGCTGGGAATTGAACTCAGGACCTCTGGAAGAGCAGGCGGTGCTCTTAACCATTGAGCCATCTCTCCAGCCCCCAGCACCCAAATTCTTAACCTGCACTCTAGGCACCCCCCCCACCCCATGCTCCAAGGATTCATTATCCTTCTGCGGAGCTTTTGAAAACTATCTTTGGGTCAATTCGTTCTCCCCAATTCCTCTTCTCCCCCAGCTCCTTCTTTCTGCCTTTCATTTCCTTGAAAGCAGAGTTTTATTCTGAAGCCCTGGTTAGCTTAAAGCTTGCCCAGAAGAGCAGGCTAGCTTCATACTTAGGATGATCTTCTTGCCTCTGCCTTCCAAGTGCTGGGATTACAGGCATGCCCTTGCCACACCCGGGTAAAGTAAAGATGTATTTTCCTTTCTATTTTTTTCTATTTATTTCATTCCCTTCTCCTCTTCTTCTATTCTAGTCTACCCCATCCCATACAGTCACGCAGGTGGATACTTCTGGGGACTGAATCATGACTTGACACACACACAGCTACCTAGGTATTTTAGGATTGTGCTATAGCCTCAGCTTGGCAACCCATTTCACAAAGTAAAGATATTAAAAACGAGCCTGGGTGAATGTCTACACATGAGGTACAAGCATGTTAAAAATAAAGAACTTCATAAGGCCCCTTCATTTTGGTGAATGCAAGGGAAGCCTGTGGTTCCCCTTGTTGGCATTTTCTTCCTCTACCAATAATTGAAGCGACTCTACTTCCACTGCTCTTTCTCTTTTCCTTTTCGATCTTCCTCCCCTTAACTATCTCACAAAACACCTAAAGGAACACGAGGAGAAGAATGCTGCCTCTGCTTGCAGACTGCTCTGACCCGATGAAGGAAGAACTTGTGAAATCAAAGCCTTTCCCCATCACCCCAGAGTTCCCACGTCGTGGCTGATTTGCATTCATATTTGCATGTGTCAAATCCATGTCATTTCCCTAATAATCTCATCGGGGTGTCATAGGGCTTGTGATTCAAACACACAAATTTATTAAAGGGAGGGTGGGTGCCTCAGCCTGTTTGGTGCTGACTAGGTTCTATTGCCCTTGATGAGTGTGAGCCTTCTAAATCAGCTCCCGGTGGGGAGCTGGGTGACCCAGCACGAATCTGTGCTGAGTCAGAGGAGCTTGGTGCTCACGTTTGGTTCCTGTGGACTAGTGAGCACATGAAACACTGTCACGCACACTTTTTACTCCGGCAACTCATCAACCACCCGGGGGACTCACCAGGGAAGGGATCACACAGGGAGTCATCTGTAGCTAAATGATTCTATTCCCCCTTAAGCTGTTCCATGTCTGAATATTGCTTGGGAGTAGGGGAGGCGATGGTGCTTTTTTGAAGGCAGTTCTTTTTCTGCCAGGAGAGGTGATGCTGACGATACACAGACACCATGATTCTGATACGATCAGCAGAAATCATGAATGACTAATTTGGATTCTGCTTGTTACAAGAACATCTGTGTGATTTTCTGATAAGCACATCTGATTCTGAATATTCTAGAAGATTCTGGCTTTTACATTCTTATGCTTCTGGTAGGTACTTATTTAGTGTTTATGGAGAGTAAAACTCTGGACTAGATACAGGGGAGGGATGTCCTTGAAAGAAAAGACACCTCAACATGACTAAAGCAGAGGCTCAGCCCTCAGGAAGGCATATGCCTCAGGGGAAGAGGCATCTCATACACATATCATAAGGCTGGGAAAGTGGAGTCTCTGCTGTGGGATAAATTTGATATGCACACCTGTTCAACTTGGCCATCTGGCATGCTGACGTTTGAATGATGGCTGCTGTCACATTTGATCTTTTACAACAACATATTGTTATATTATGTTATACTGTGTGTGTGTGTGTGTGTGTGTAGGAACACATAGTGAAATGCGGTTTTGAAGGTCAGAGAAGAACTTGCAAGAGTCAGTTCTCCGCTTCCATCCTTGTGGTAGACCCTAAGGATGAAACTCCTGGCATAAGACTGGGCAGCGAGTGCCTTTACCCATAGCTCACGCTTGCTCTTTAAGAGCATTCATTCATATCTTTTAATTTCATGCATCCATTCAGAAATCCCACCTTATGCATCAGTCCATGTAGAACTGAGACTCTCAAGTTAGCTGGAACTAATAGAAACAAGTTGAAGTTTCTTGTTCTCGTCTCTAGGCGGGGTGTTCAGTTAGCGTACATCCTGTTGTGAGCGAGAGCTCTCGATTTCTTTCTTTCCTCTTCATAAAGATTGTAAGTAGCTCTAAGCTAAGCATTAGTCAGGGGGAAGAAATAAGGACACTGCAACATTTCACCACGAGAAGGGAGAGAGGATTTTTCTCGATGGATGCTAAGTACATCTTTACAGACTTAGGATCAGGGGGAAGTTTAGAGGTCCAGATGAAACTCCTTCAGTAGAATTTCTCCTTCCAGTATCTGACAGTGGCTCAAATGGCCCCCAAAGCTTCAGCTACTTCATGGGGCTCCTAGATTCCCTTTTTGCCATGCCCTATACCCACTGTAGATTAGCTTTTCTTTTTTTTTTATTAAAAATTTATTTATTTATTATGTATATAGTGTTTTGCCTCCATGTACACCTGTACGCCAGAAGAAGATCACATCATAGGTGGCTGTGACCCAACATGTGGTTGCTGGGAATTGAACTCAGGACCTTTGGAAGAGCAGCCAGTGCTCTTACCCTCTGAGCCATCTCTCCAGCCCAGATTAGCTTTTCTTAATTGTGAGTGATAGAGGTTGATGAAGCTGAGACAGAACCAGGATCTTTTACATTACGTAAGTGGGGAGGCATCTTACATCCTGTTGTTTGTTATCTTGTCCTTTTTCTCCGAGTGGGCTCATTTTCAGACATCTTCTGTTGGGACACTTCTGTTACCTGTGGTTACGTAGCCTCTGACCAACCTGTCCAGTGAGATTAAAGCGGAAAGCCCAAGCATCTTTCTTAAAAGCTGCGGTGAGGCGAGACCCCAGTGAAAGTTTTGATTGGAGGATGACATCTCCATTTCTAAATCAGGGAGAGGTGTGACCAACCTGCAGGAACTGGCAAGTTTCACTGGAATTGTCGTGATTTAAAGAGTGGGATAAAGATGTTTCCCAAGGTTGGTTGGCACCTCCATGTGTGTGGTTAGTACACACATCTAACTCACTATGGCCACAACCAAGTCCTCTCCCATCTTCTTTATTTTTCAGCTTTGTGTGTGTACACATGTGTATGTGTGAGCCTGAGGACAAGCAACCTCAGGATCCCTCAGAAGCATCCATCTTGGTTTTTATGTTTGGCTTTTGAGATGAATTTTTGACTCAGCCTCACAGGGACTGCCCTAAGTAGGGGATGGCCAACAAGATCCAGAGACCTTACTTCTGTTTCCAGTGCATGCTCCTGCACTGGCTCTTTTTTCGGGGCAGGGGAGGGGTCTGGATATCCAGCTCAGATCCTCATCCTTGTAGGGTAAACCCTTTACTGACCACCCCTCTCCCCATCCCACGCCATGCTGTAATCAACAGTTCATTTATCATCTTTGTGCTGCGTCAGCCTAACCAGAACACTGGGAACATTCTAGATTCCTTCCTTAACCTCCAAATTGAATCAGCAAGTCTTTTCAACTTGACTTTACTCTTTCTCAAAGGTTTCTACTTCACCCAATCTGATTGGACTTTGTCATCATCTCTGGATTTCCTCAGCTCTTCAACTGATCACTTGGCTTAAAGCGCACTGTGCAATCTAAACTCACCCTTTTTCACAACAAACAAAATGGTATTTTCCAAGTCAAAGTCTGATAATTTTTCAGGTTCTTCTAATGATGTCAGTGGCCTTTCACTCACTTTTAAGATAAAGAACAAAACTCTTAGTGTGTCTAAAAAGATCCCTCATGATCTGAACATTGTATGCACCTAGAGCCCACACATACAATTTTGTTTTGGTTGGCAATTCCTTTGGCCATATTTTAGAATGTTACCTTTATAGCAATGAGTTTATATAGAGTTAAAATTCTGAATAGTTTTAAGATGAAGTAATGAAAATAATAAGTGGCACCTGCAGAGAGCTTGTTCTCTTCTGCTGGTAGGCAGGAAGACTCTTCATCCTTAGGTAGGTGCTTGGCTGTAGATAACAAAATCTGATCGGAGGGCTTCTAGAGCTAATGCCCTTCTGCTGAACTAATTTACAATATTTCTGACAGTGACTACTACAACAGCTTGGGGGGTTGGGGATATTGATAACTCTAAATAGAATATCCAGGCAACTTATGATGGACAAGAAATAGAAGGTAAGGAACAAATGTTAAAAAAAAATGTTTAAGCAAATGTTGGGGCCATTTGCAAGGCAGCAAAATCTATCCCGTCATGCATGAGGAAGGCAGGTGTCTCCTCTGGTCTTAAGAGCTAGTGCCTTTACTGTGCTACTGGAAGTTGAACTAAATTTGGGGAGTGTCACTTAATGAGATTTAACTCATGGTGAGTGTATAATCGATGCTCAGTAGTGCCTCAGGAAGAGACTTTGTTCTACCCTGGATGGTTTAAATGTAGGATTTTCTAAGCTTAGGAAGGTAGATGCCATCCTCTCCCCACTGTGACAGGATTCCATGGAACCATGTGTAGCCTTGAATTTATTTGTAGCTGAAGATGCCTTTGAACTGCAGATGGTCTTGCCTCCTCCTCCCAAGTGAGGGTATTACAAGCATGTACCATTACTATCATCAAAATCCCCCCCATAACAATCATAGAGAATGAATTATTAAAATCACCAGTGACCCACTTATCTTTACATCTTCCTCTTCAAGAGGTAAATACTAAAGTATATATATTCACAACTCTAATGTATCCTACCACGATTTAGAAGCAAATATCATAGCCCTTTTTGGAGTTTATATTATAAAGTTATGAGAAATTTAGTGTAGCACATTTATAAATTTTTCCTTCTCATGGTAGGAATGTGATGTGGCCGACTCTGAGAGGACAAAAATGGCTGCCGGCAGACCTGTGCATCACATATATATTACAATGTCTGTGTCTGAAGTTAATCTTTCCCAGAACAGAGTTTAGAGATGTCTGAATGAGTGCTTGTAAATTTGAGTCAGTGTTGGGAGCAGTAAAAAATAAGTAAGTAAGGAACAGATTTCTACAAGATAATTCTTTATTGCTATAAAACGACTCTGTGTCCACCCCACCCTAAAGCTCATTGCAGTAGTCCACGATGGGACTCATAAAAAACTAAAACCACTCACATTGAACGAAAGCAACCTTGAATTAACAATGCCAAAGCAGACCATAAAACGTCCAGGGGCTAGTCAAATCCTCTGCCCATCTCAATGAAGATTCCATGCCGAGGCTTGTGTGGGTTTGTCCGTGACAATGGAACCTCCTGATTTTGGCTGATAATAAATGCATCTTTCACTGAGGGAATGCAAGGGTTCAGAGGCAAATCTTTCCTCTTTGTTAAGTGCAAGGATTTTTTTTTTAAGTTTTTATTTATTTATTTATTTATTTTTAGGGGCTGTGATACCCTCTTCTGGCTTTTTTTCCTTATTTATTTATTTTTATTAATTTATTCATATTACATCTCAATGGTTATCCCATCTCTTGTATCTTCCCATTCCTCACTTCCTCCCGTTTTTCCCTTACTCCCCTCCCCTATGACTGTGACTGAGGGGGACTTCCTCCCCCTGTATATGCTCATAGGATATCAAGTCTCTTCTTGGTAGCCTGATATCCTTCCTCTGAGTGTCACCAGGCCTCCCCATCCAGAGAACGTGGTCAAATATGGGGCACCAGTGTTCCTGTGAAAGTCAGACCCCACAGTGCAAGGATTTTTTTTATCAGAAGGGTCAAATCACTGCTCAGATGTTGTTTAATTAATCACCTTTTAATAAATGCCTTTTCAAAGAGCAGTTCAGGTCTGAAGAGCAACTCGATGAGTACAAGCTTAGTGCTCAAGCTCAAGAATGTGAATTTGGATCCCCAGCATCCATATTCAAAAATAAGTGTGGTGTCACATGTCTGTAAGCCCAAATCTGGAGCATGGATCCCAGGGACTAGTGGTCACCTAGCCAGCCAAGCCTGTGAGCTCCAGGTTCAGTGAAAGACCCTGTCCCCAAAGATAAGGTACAGAAGAAGTAAAAGAGACCTCTACCTTTTACAGGAGCAAGAATGGGAGATTAATACCTTCCACATGTAAAAACTAGATAAAACACACACAGATACAGATACAGACACAGTCACCCCCCCACACACAAAAGATAGCAAAGGAGGAGGAGGAGGAGGAGGAGGAGGAGGAGGAAGAGGAGGAGGAGGAGGAGCACATGGTACACCATAACATGCTTAAATACAACCTTTATCTTTTATGTGTAATTTTGATTATAGGGATGTTTGCTTTTAATTACATTTTAGTTTGCTTTGTGTTTGCGTGGATACTTTTATGTAGAGGTTCAAGGACAACTTTCAGAAATCCATTTCTCCTTCCACCACATGGGACCCAGGGATTGAACTCAGATTGTCAGTTTTCGCTGTAGTCACTTTTACCCATTGAGCCATCTTGCTGGCCTGGCATGTGTGAATTGGGTAATTTTATAACTAGAGATTTGGACCCAGGCAAAGCAGCAGTCATTTATCTACAGTGCTAATTCTAAGTGGGACTGCTTTACTTTTTAAGAACCATGTCCTGGTACCATATCTAAACTAAGTGGACAAATCTGATGCCTGGAGCTGCCTCTTCTGTCCTCACATCTACCCCAATTTCCTGGTAAGTGAAGACTTTCATGGGACACGCTCCTTGGGCTATTCTTCCCTTTCTATATATACATGCCTGTAGCACAAGAAATGGGAATGGAAGAGCTTTGACCCTAAGCGACTTAGTAGTAAAGTATGTACCACTAAGAAAGATTTTCACATGGTTGACTTAAAAAAAAAAAAAAATATATATATATATATATATATATATATATTGTTTGTTTGTTTGTCTGTAGTCTGCCCAGTATGACACATCCACTGTTTTATCAAAATTACATTGTAGGGGCTTGAGAGATGACTCAGTGGGTAAGAGCCCTGGCTGCTCTTCCAGAGGAAATAGATTCAACCCCCAGCACCTATATGGCAGCTCACAACCATTTATAAGTACATTCCTAAGAGCTCTAATGCCCTCCTCTGGCCTCTGTGGCCATTGCACACTTCTGATGCACAAACATACCTGCAAGCAAACACTTGTGTAAATAAAAAATAAATAAAATCCCTCAATCTTTGCTCCATCTTTGTCCCTGCACATCTTGTAGGCAGGACAAATTTTGGATCAAGGGTTTTGTGGGTGTCTTGGTGTCCTTGTTCCTCCACTGGAAGTTGTGGAAGGATTGTAGGCTTTGTCCCAGGTGAAAGTAATCTTGGCAGGCTTTGCCCCAGCCTTTGTCCCTTGGAAACACCACAGGTACCCCACTGAGATGGACATTGTTATAGACTGGGAGGAACCATCCTGGGTCCAGAATTCAGGGAGCAGACCTATTGTGTTTTAATCAAACATTGATGGGAGGAGGGATACGAGGAAGAGAGCCTGGTGATTGTGCAGAGAGAGAGAGAGAGAGAGAGATTATTATAGACTGAGAGGAACCATCCTAGGTCCAGAATCCAGCCAGGCTATTGTGTATCTAATCAAACATTTATTGATGGGAGGACTGATCCAGGGAGGAGAGACTGGTGATTGCACACACACACACACACACACACACACACACACACAGAGAGAGAGAGAGAGAGAGAGAGAGAGAGAGAGAGAGAGGTGGAGAGGAGAGGAGATTTGGACCACAAGGGTGCAGATCGGATGGGGAGAGGATCAGCGAGCAGGCCTGGAGACACCAAGGGATCTGTCCCATGGAGCTGATGCCCGGAAGGTTTATTCTTGTTTCCCTTTAACCTTTTTTCCTCCTGTATAGGGTAGTTGGGTTGTATAATAAGGTCTAATTGTTAAGAAACTGAGCAAACAGCAAGTTCTGCCTGGCTACAGGGTGGCCGCTACAGGCTCCATATCCCTCACTACTAGGAGTCTCAGGGTGATCCCCATGGACTTCCTGGGGCCTCTTCTATCCCAAGTCTCTGACAAATCCCAGAGATGCCCTGTTTCCCCCCATCCCTCCACCCCCTTATCTCCCCCACCCCCATCCCCCACCCCCAACCCTCATGCCCCATCCCATGGGAGAGAACCAATCCCTGACACTATTAATGTTATTCTGCTATGCTTATAGACAGGAGCCTAGCATAGCTGTCCTCTGAGAGGCTTTACCTAGCAGCTGATGGAAACAGATGCAGATCAAACATGAGACAGAGATTGGGGAGTCCCATGGAAGAGTTGGGGGAACAATTGAGGGAGCCGGAGTGTCAAGGACTTCACAAGAAGACCTACAAAGTCAACTAACCTGGGCCCATGGGTGCTCAGAGAGACTGAACCACCAGCCATGGGCTGGTCTTAGGCCCCCTAAACATACGTAGCAGATGCACAGCTTGACTTTCTTGTGGATACCCCAACAACAGGAGTGGGGGCCTTCTCTGACTCTGATGACTCCATTTGGATTCCATTCCTCTAACTGATCTGCCTTGACTGCCCTCAGTGGGAAAGGATGTGCCTAGTTCTGCAGCAACTTAATAGGGGACCTCCCCATTCTCTGAGGAGAAAGAGTGTGGAGAGTGGGGGAGGGGTATGCTGGAAGTAGGGAACTGGTAGGAGAGGGGGGCCGAAATCAGGATGTAAAGTGAATCAATAAATTAAAAAAAAAATAAAATAAAATCTCAAAAATATTTTTAAATAGCATTGTAAATTCTCCTCTAGTATTCAATTTTGTAAAATATAATATATTTAAACATTTTTATATTTTAAGAATTTTGTTTGCTTATTTTTAAGTGTATTTGCATGTACTTGCATGAGTTCATGAGTAACAATCCTTGCAGGATCCTGTGAAGATCAGAAGAGACATTGGAGTCTCCTGGAACTGGCGTTACAGATAGTTGTGAGCCATCATGTGGGTGCTGGGTATCAAACTCAGATCTTCTTCATAAGCAGTGCATGCTCTTAATCTTCAAGCCATTTCTCCAGCCTCAACATATCTGTCTGTCTATCTATCTATCTATCTATCTATCTATCTATCTATCTATCTATCTATCTTCACCTTTTAAATCATGAAGCTTGTTTAGGGTGATAGATAAGCCACTCTTTTGAAGAGTAAATTCCTATTACTTTAAGTTCAACAAGATCTTTATTTCCACTGATAATGAGAACAAGAGGTGCTGCTCATAGCATCTAAAGTTTAGTCAAGGCGTTACCCATCAATTGCAACAGGAATAGAGTACCCAAGTGGCTAGAGGGGTCTAGCTTCAAAGCAGGTAACCAGGCCTTTCAACGGCTGGAGATGTAAAGCTAAGTGTAGGCCCTGTCTGTTTTCTGTTATGTATGGGGACCAGCATTGCTAAGCAATGGCAGTGATAAATGACTCAACCTCTTTGGGGTATATATCTTCAAAGGATTCCCCTCAAGATCAAGATTCAGATCACCTGACCTTGGTATGCCAATGCTTTGGAGCATAATTTTTTTTTAAAGCACTCATATTTCACTAAGAAGTAATTTTTACAGGTTGTTGAATGAGATCGATTTTAAAAAGTTAAGTCATCTCCACAAAGGGAGTGGGTGATGATAACTACCATCTGATGTGATCCTGGATCCAGGAAGCTGCAGCACTCGGGGTGCACTTTCAGGGACTAACCAATTCATCATCGTTTCAAGGGGGTTCTCATGGTCTTCGAGATCCCTGCCTTGCTCTTCCCCCTCTGTTTCTGCCTTTCTCTAAGTGGAGACAACTGAACTTGACAATTAAAGATGAGTGAAGGTAGCTGGCTAGGGCTGAGAATCTCTCCACAAAGCACACATGCCTGAGTAATTAAGATATCAATACATCATTTTTATAGTTCTCATAATGTGTTTTCCTAGGACATTGCCACGAATTATTTCCCAGTATGTGAATTGGCTTCATCGAAGACATTAAGCCAACAATCATAACTATGTTCTTTCTCTCTTACAATTACTCCATCCTTTATTATGCCTTTTAATATTCTGAAAACTGTGTATGCAGATTGAAAGCACTGGAGAGAGAGGTGCTTGGGATACATTTATTCTGCATTTTAAAAAGAAAGGTGATGTTTTATGGTAAAAGAATAACTGATTCTGGACCCACCATGTACTAATTATGTGGTCATTTTCAGAGAAATCTTTAAGCCCTTTGAACTCACACTTCCTGGTCTGAAAGGAGAGAGTGATAATAGCTTATATTACTCTCCTATGGGGTCCATCATGAAGAGCCAGAGAAATAATGTGTGTGAAAGGGCTTTGAAAACTCCGAGGCTGAGTTCCCAAAGTGAAAAGTCCACAGGAGCCAAGACACCACACTGGTCTATGAATCAGAGTCAAAATGACAATGAGAGCAGAGGGGGCCTGGCTTGGGCTGGAGTGTATGGACCAAGATGAAAGCCATCCAGGATGCTTATTTTATAAGGTATGCCATCAAGCAAGGCAATCTAAGTATTGCGGATGGTTTCAAGACTTATGTCCACTATATTTATAAGATACATGGTATGCCCAAATCCAGAAATGAAAGAATGACCAAAGAGGGGGATTCAGATGAACATTAAGAATGACATCTCAAATAATTAAACATATTATCTATCACCTTATCAATTTGAAATACTAATATGGTTCCCACAGTCTATAGGCAGAAAGCTCTCTTGCTCTGATCTTCTGGGTCAGGAGGTGGGAGAGGGAATGGATGGGAATCATGACTCTTTTGGCTCACACCATGTTTTGCCTTGTGGCAACAAGTCCTGCATTTCTGGTCAGGATTCACTGACCATGTTGTCATGTGCTGCCTGGTTTCACACCCTCTAAAGATCAGCATCAATCTATGTAGCCCAGCCTGGCTAGATTGAGAACTCATGATGCTCCTGTCTCTGTCACCTAAGCTTGAGGAGTTGGGATGTGTGCCACCATACTCCCCTCACTCTTGATGAGCAGCTGAGTTGTGGTTTATAACTGAGTTGAGTACAATGAGTCTGTTTTGTTTTGTTTTGTTTTTGATACAGGGTCTCTCTGTGTAGCCTTAGCTATCCTGGACTTTGTAGACCACGCTGGCCTCAAACTCACAGAGTCCTACCTGCCTCTGCCTTCCTGTGTTCTAAGATTTCAGTCATGTACTACCATGCCCAGTTGAGTACAGTGACTTTTATACAGAAGTTCTTGAGACGAGTAAAGACTACAATAACAGATGAGCATGAAATGGTCCCATGTGAGCTATAGGACACAGTCTTGGAGAAGAAAGGGTAGATGCTAGCTAGATCCAGAGGTTTGTGTCTCCTGTCTCAAGTTCCCACGCTGAAACTTAGTCCTTGAAGTGGTAGGAGCAGGATGAGCCTCTGGCAGCTCAGAAGGCCAGCAGGATAGAACCGCCAAGGAAGGTATCAATATCCTTACAAAGACCTCAGGCTTGCCTTTCTTCCATGTGAGGACAGAGTGAGAAGATGGCCTCCTGTAAACTGGGGAGTTGGCCCATTGTTCCTAGGAAGACATCACATTTCACACTAGCATGAGGACAGCTATAATGTCCTATGTGCTTATTGTTATGCCAAACCTGGTTCATAAGTAAGTCTGTATTGCCTCTTGGCCCCTGTGGCCACTTTGCTGTACAAACTTTGCTTTGGTTTTCAAAACCATTCACATTCATTTCCTTTGCTCTTCAAAATGCTCCCGATGAAAGGGTTATAGTCACTCTACAATTCTTTTTCAGACCAAAAATTTTTGACATTTTGATAGTATATTTTCTTTTCTTTATTATTTATTTATTTTTCTTTTTAGAATTTGTTCTGGTTTGGTTTATTTGTTTTGGTTCTATTGCAGTGCTTAAAAATCAAACCCACAGTCTCATGCATGCCAATACCATTACTCAGTAGCACCAGCTAGGCATTTTGTTGGTATTTTGATAAGAGTTAAAAAACATATATATATTCTAAGTCATGCTTACATTTTTCAACTTTCTTTTCCTGTGCACAAATAAGGAACAATCAACTGGGGCAGGAGAGATGGTTCAGTGGTTAAAAGCACTTGCTACTCTTCTAGGTACGTTCATTTAGTTCCCAGCACTCAAAGCAGGCAGTTCACAAATGCCTGCAACTCCAGCTCTATGGAATACAACACCCTCTCTGGACTCCAGGGAAACACACTCATGGCGTGCACACACAGGCACATACATACACAGAAATGAAAAGTAAAAAGAAACAATTAAGCTATATACTGAAAACAAAGCCCACTTCATTGATACTACCGACAGTTGTTTAGCTATACTTTGAATTCCCCTAATACTATCTATAAGTCTTGAGTCATAGTTGTGAATAAATTCTAAGTGGCACAAATTCAGGTTATTTACATGATTCCATCAGTTTCATTTTTCTTCAGACATGGTCATATTAGTCCCTTTCAAGTGTTGCTACTCCTTAATTGAAATATATTTTCAGACAAAAATGAAACAGATCCATGTATTTTTTAAAACTTCATACATGAGTATGGCATCTCATGTCACACATGCACACACACTCAACCTATTAAGTCCATTTAGATTGCTCACATGTACATGCTTCTAGCTAGGATTGATCACTTGGAATTGGATGTATGGGTATGAGTGCTGGTGTGAGTGCTGGGTCTCCTATGTGGGGGTCATCCCTGGAGGAAATTGATTCTCCCTCTCTTAGCAGCCATTGGCCATCTGTAACTCTTCATCTGTGGTAGGACCACATGGAATTTCCCCCTTCCATGTTGCCGTGTCACCTGGTGTCAGTATCATAGGCTGATCTTGCTCAGGCAAGCATGTTGTTGAGATCTCGCAAGTGCCTTATTCTTGCCAAGTCTATGGGGTGCTGTCTAGCATCAGGTGTTCTGGTTCTCAGGCTCTTACAATTGTTCTACTTAAGTGTAACAGTTACGTTGCATATGTATCCATTACAGTCCAGCATCCCATGGCCAGTTGTGATGTTCTTTAATTCTCTCCATTTGTTGCAAAATGAAATTTCCATGATGAGGGTTGAGAGCTACTCTTATTAAGCTTGGCCAGCATACAGGCAGCACATTTATCAGTTCTGGAACTAAGTGTGTGGCTGTGGGACACATATTGTCAGTGCTCCCTTACTTAGTCATTGGTATGGTTTCTTCTGGGCTCAGCTGAGTAGCAGTACCAACCCAGAATGTCTGCTGAGGTTAGTTTCTTTTGCTGTTGTTCATTACAATTAACTTGATGTTCCTAGTAGCACATTTTTTTAAGTTGAGTAGAGCAAGAGGATACTGATGGTACAAAATAATTGTATTAAAATCAAATTGTAGAGGCTGGAGAGATGGCTCCTTTTTTTTTGTTTGTTTGGTTTGGTTTTGTTTTTTCTTTTTCAAGACGGGGTTTCTTTGTATAGTCTTGGCGTTCCTGGACTTTCTTTGTAGACCAGGCTGGCCTCAAACTCATAGAGATTCTGCCTGCCTCTGAGTGCTGGGATCAAAGGTGTACACTACTGTGCATGGCGAGAGATGGCTCTTGAGAGCAGCTAAGAGACTTACTGATCTTGTAGAGGACCCAAGTTGGGTTCCCAGCATACGCGTTGGACACCTCACAACTGCCCATAACTCCACCAAAGGAGATTTAGTACACACACACACACACACACACACACACACACACACACACACACGAGACAATCTTTGGATATTTGATGAAATCTTTCCATATTTTGATTTGTGTCTTTAGTAACTATAAAAAGAAAATGTCAAAGTTTATTACTTTAAACTGAGCAGTGAATGCTCCAGGACAGCTAAATACACATGAATTTACTTGTGCTCTTAATTTGTTGCTTTGTGACAGTAAATGCATTTTTCTCCAAAGTTCAGTGTACTTAATGCCCTAGGTGGTCACGTCTTGACTTAATAATCCTCCTTTGCTGAAAACTTCTTCAGTTTCCTTCTTGCCATGTGAATCTGTTTGAATAATGTTTCTTGATTGTTTTGTTATTCTGCACATAGCTGAACACAAATGTATACTTTTTGCTTTGTGATCCTCTCTTAGGCCCATCCTTTCAAAGCAGAAAATGTTCAAGCTTTCTTCACCAAGAAGGTTGGAGAATGTACTACTACCCTGGGAAGGCTGCTGAAGTGAGCCTCCAATATCCTTCTAAATGCCTAAGATTTCATGTCTGAGTGGTATTTAAGGCTGAAACGACTAAGCGAGGATCACAGGCTCTTGCCTAAGCATCTTCCAGGTATTTTATGTCCATTATCTCTAATCCTCAAAACAATGTGGCAAGGTTGGTTGTATTATTCCTTGTCTACAAATGAGGTCATAGAGACTCAGGCTCATTTAATTAGTGAGTCGTTTATTGGGGATACAAAATTAGGTCATTTGGATTTCAGAGTTTATAGTCCTTGTGGCATTTATACTAGGCACCTGCAGGATTCTGGGAATTTACCAAAATGTCAAGGGACAGATCTTAAAAGCAAAAAGAAAATAGGGCCTGCATCTAAGAATTCCTTTGCTTCTTCGTCTTGTTTTTGCCCTTGTTAAGTGGGCTCCAAATGCACCTGGTCATTACTTAAGTTTAGGAGGCCTCAAAGGGACCTGACTAAACTTACAGGAACTACATACAGTTCCAAGGTTCTAATTCTTTCTCCTGAAAAATCAAATGAGACAGAATTTAATCCAAAAACACAACAAGCAAGAAGGTCCTGTCGATAAAGGAAAGACTCAACTTATGATCTCTTTGCAAAGAAGAAGAGCTTAGCCACTTTGTTTGTTTGTTTGTTGCTTATTTGTTTTAGGCAGAGCTTTTCTGTGTAGCCTTGGCTGTCCTGGAATGTACTTTGTAGACCAAGGCTGGCTTTGAACTCACAGAGTGCCTCTGTCACCTGAGTGCTGGGATCAACAGCATGTATCTCCATACCTGGCTGCATGTCCACCTTTTAACAGCAAGGAAAAAAATACACTACCTTTGACAGATGGAGACCAATCTTTATTTTGACCTATCTTCTATACTTCCTGTCTCATAATCTTAGTAAGCCATTTTACCTCTCTGAGCCTTTGTGTTGCTCTTTGACTGGTAAGAAACCACAATAATTTTGGCCTTCTATGGTGGTGTGAGCAAAAAACAGAGCTGCAGATGAAGTCCTTAACCTTATGCATGACATTAAACGCTTGGTAAATGTGGGGTCCTCTCCTTCCTGTCTTACTGAGCTACACACCACTCTAAGAAAAGGTCAAGGTTGAAGATTCAAAGCTCCTTTCTCCCCATTCATTAGGGGCATTAAACAACCCTCAGCTTTTAAGAGCCTGGATTGCTTACTGTGTGAATTTTAAGAACAGCCATGTAGCAAACACAAAGGAGAATCTAGACATTTCCATGAATGTACTATGAAAAGTATGGAAATTTTAAAAAAAGGAAGTGACAAGGAGCATACTGTATGCATTATGTATAAGCAGGGACACTTTCTATAGGCACTCATGACTTTGTAAACTGTATATTCTTCTTAAGGATGAGGAAGCTTAAGTTAATGGTGTGATCCATTCTCCCTGCCATGTTTTATTTATGTTTTCTTTTTAAAGGGGGATGAAGAGTCAAAAACAATAGGTGTCTACTCTGTAGAATAAGAGTGAGGAGTATGTTTGTGTGTTTGTGTGTGTGTGTGTAAATTCTCCTATGATTTAGACTTGGTGTGATTTTTATCCACTTCAATTACAAGTTTATTTATAAAACCTTTTAGTGATGTTGAGGAAACAGAACTCAATGTCAAGGATGGCAAATGGTTAAAACCATCAGGAACTCATGTACAGAGTTCTAGCCCTGTTCTCCTCCTGTTTCAGTCACATTACTTCTGGGCCAGGTGGTGTTCCTTGGAAGGAGCCTGCCCTGAACAAAATAAGGGAGGTTGAAAAGTTTAGGACATGGAAAATATGCGGCATGTGCTCTTGATATAATGATTTGTATTTTTCTTTTGCAATAAAGATGACCAATGACCCAGATAAGATGATGGCAATTACTTAATGAATCAAGCTTCAGGAGCATAAAAACACTTCATAATAAAAATGAGAGCAGTAATAGTATGAAGCCAAGCTAAGTAAACAAGCACAGTGCTTCGTGTGTCCATGGATGTACATTTATAAATTCCAAAGCTATGACTGCAGAGAGCATCACTCTTCTAATGACCCCAGCACACTTGGTTCTTCCTAGTTTGGCAATTTGACTTCCTGTGCTACCTGGCAGTCATGGGTCACCTGTAGAAGACCGTGACTTAGCAGCCCCATGGCTCTGGCAGTCATTTACCTTGCTGAAACTCACTTTTGCCCCTAATGGCACCATGCATTTTAAAGTAAATCATTTCCAAATCTGGTATAGCCACTGTAAAAATGCCCCCCCCCCCCGCCCCCCCGCAAAAAAAAAGTTATGTACTTGAAATCTGCATTCCATATGGATGTTTCCTCAGTGAGTCACTATTATCCACGTCTGTGACGTGGGACATGTTCTCAAGCTTTGGAGAAGAGGAAAGATGTTCTTTTCAATGGGGGGTGTAGGGAGGAGTATCTGACTGGGGAAGGTGTTCCAGCAGCAACTTTATGGAGGCAGCAAGGCTAAAACTTTTATCTTTGGAAGAAGGAGCCTGTTGACATTTACTCCAGTACATATGCTGTCAGCAGGCCAGTGACTTGGGGAAAGTTTCACTTTTCCTATGAAAGAAGAGATTGGATTCTTCGCCATGTAAGAGTCTGCTCTGCCCTAAGACAGCGTGCTTTTCTTCTTGAGAGCAGAAATGAATGCTTTCAGGGACAAGGAAACATTTTAGAAAACAGGAGCTATGCGGTTGTTGACATCAACACCCTCCTTCACCCACAAAAAGCATCAGCACAGCTTTATCTGAATCTACTCTCTATGCAAATGGTAGTAGGTAAGATATTAACATGTGGGTCAATCTGATGACTTCATCTACAGCCTCTAGCCTCTATATGCCAGTATCACTGTGTAATGGTCACCTGGAGAGTCTGCTAAAAACACATTTGCACTTTTCAAACCTGGAGACTCTGGTTTAGTAGAGTGAAGATAGGCTCCAAAACCAACTCACTTCCTCTCTCCCTTCCAACTTCTCTCCTTCTGCTTTTTCTGCCTTTCCTATTTTTTCCCCTCTGAGGAGTCTTATTCTGTAGCATCTTCACCATTTGCCTAACATTGTATGCTAACATAGCCTAAGTTTGCTATGTGTTTCTCCTGTCTCTGTCTCTGTCTCTGTCTCTGTCTCTGTCTGTCTGTCTGTCTGTCTGTCTGTCTGTCTGTCTGTCTCTCTCTCTGTATCTGCCTTACTCTCTGTCTCTCTCTATCTTTCTGTCTCTCTGTCTCTCTCTCTCTCTGTCTCTCTCTCTCTGTATCTGCCTTACTCTCTGTCTCTCTGTCTCTCTCTCATTTTGGAACTCTTTATGTCTCAAAGTGGCTCCTGAGTGCTCGGCTTACAGGTAAGAACCAGTGTCCAGCAGAAACCAATACTGTAATGGTCTCTCAGGAGAAACTGTGAAGAAGCAATGCATATTAAATTACTACAAATTGCAAGGGGGAAGGGGAGTCTTTCTGGGTGTTCTCTCTGGACTATCTAGCTAGTATGAAGGGAGAAAAGTCCCTTAACAGCCAGGCCTGACTCGAGAGGCTGTAAGCATGATGCTGCAGGTATAAATCTATGGCATTCCTTCTGTGGACTGAGGATGAATCACTGTCAAACACCCTTGGTCAGTTTCAACATGAAGCAATAACCAAAGAAGCCTGTAGAACAAACGACACTTAGTAGGAAAAGGGCTCCATGGTCCAACCCATTAGTTGGAAGGAGGGAATTAAATGGAAGAGCATATAGAGTTCTTACTACATTTCTAAACTGTAACAAGCATTTATTTAACACATTCTCTCCTTTAATTTCTATGGCAGCTTGTGAAGAGGTAGTATTAGTTTGCAAATGGAGACTGAGGCAGATGGAGCCAGTGGTTCTTAGCCAGCCTACACATTAGAATCAATTGGAAGCAGGTAGGTGGGCTGTGAAAAAGTACTTTTGAGTGACTCACATCTCTAGAGATTTTGGTATTATCACTTGAGTATTGATAACTTCAAAGGGGTGAGTATCACAGTTAAAGGCTAGATTCATTGGGTTAAGATGATTTCTAAGTCTCAACGCATCTCTTTGAATTCACAGTTTACCACCTTACTCATGTGTGTTGGGTAGAGTTCATAAAACTAGCCAGTCTTTCAAGGAAGGCCTATTGTCTGAGGTCTGATTTTGTTAAATATGCCTCTCATTTTAGAAATAAAATCTTTAGGGGAAATTTTGTAAATCGAAACTTATTTTATTTGGTCATTCCTGTGATGTGAGAGGAATCTTATGATTCGGGTAAGAGGGAGACAGGCCTTGGCAGCTTGCATTTTCTCTTATTCTTAGGGACTAAAGGTGGAATTAAATTCAAGCTCAGAGAGCCTTTGGAGTCTGTCAACCTTGGGACCTTCCACTTCTTTATCTCAGAAGTTATCTCAATTGAAATTAACTTAAAGCAATTACACTTAAACTCCTCCAGGCAATGAAAACTGATCTATTTCCACACCCCCTCCAATGAAATCCTCAGTATGTTATCTGTGTGTATAGAACGGTCATTTAACCTCCTGAAGGTCTCTTAGCTTTCATGATTGCTAGACATGAGCAATGGCACCAAATGTCCTTAGAGATATCGTGGTGACAAACAAACACACTTAAATTCTTTTTAAAAAAATCCATTTTACACAGAACATAAAGGAAAGAAAAACAATCCTCTAGAATATATTAGTATTATAATAGCTTGTTAGTACTGAAATAAAAATTAATCCGTCAATTTGTTTTAAAATCAGGAATATGAAAATTAACATCAGCTTTTATTCATACAATTTTCTTGGTAAGAAGCATCTAATATCTTCTTTTAAATGTTTTTCTTTTATTGAATATTGAAAATAGTTTTTTGTCTCATATAATATATCTTGGTTACAGTTTCCCCTCCTTAACTTTCCCCCCATCAGGAATCACACCATTTCAGTATCTATTAGGAAGCAAACAGGCTTCTAGGGATAATGATAAAATAAACTATAATAAGATAAGACAAAAACCAAAACACGTGAGTAAGACAAAACAAGTAGAAGAAAAAAAAAAAAAGCCCACGGAAAGGCAAATGAAACTGTTATAGACTCAAAAAACCCTATTGTCTATATACTCAGGAATACCATAAAAACACTAAACTGGGAGCCATAATACATCAACAAGGGACATACATACAGGGTGTAGTGGATGGAAACAGGTTTTTGTTTTTATCTCAAATGTGGGATGTGAAACTGCCTTGTGTGAGGGTGTGTGGTGATTGTCTGCTAGAAAGGGAACTGCCTCATGCAGGGGGCAGGACATGGTCTTTACCAGTTGATAAACATCGTAGTATGGACTCTAAGAGGAGATTGCTTCCCATCACTTGGCTGTTCATCGCTCCTCTTCAACATGCTCCTAGAAAGAAAACTCCAGAGACTGCTTCTAGGTTCTGGATGCTGCAGTTCAGCTGCTTTTACTGAATTGGGGGTTTGCTGTTTAATGGTTCTACAGCAATCCTGATGACGATGATGAATAGTAGAATCAGCCCAAGGAACTGAGTCTAAAAATGTCTACTTCCATTGTCCCTATTAACCTCCTTTCTCTCCTATCTAGGGTAGGTTGGTTGGAAGGAAGGTAGAACATTAAAGAACCCAAAATAAAGTAGGTTTTAAGAAGACAGAAGTGTACAGTACAGCAAAAGGAGAAGTGTGTGTGTGTGTGTGTGTGTGTGTGTGTGTGTGTGT